>OX411779.1:11919881-13145951 GCA_948252455.1 Acleris cristana
GTAAGAGCTTTTAGAAATGAAAGTGTTATTACGATATAGAATCATGATTGACTTGCAGAGCAAAACGCCTTCACGAGTTTATTTATAAATACAATTTTTATTTTTTGCACATCATTTATGCTAGTCGTGGAGTAAATACCACTTTTCTATATTCTCTACCAGCTTTTTTACCACCAGGGGGCTTAGTATGCTATGCGAGATTTACTGTCATATTTTACGTCATTCATATGAAAATAAGAAAATATGACATAACGTCACACTTTAAGATGCTTAGTAATAAAAGGACTCAATTCACACAAAATACACTTTTATTTAAAACCTTAAATGTTTACCCTTACGTTAGAATATAGAGTAGACATATTTGACACTAAATCGCGTTTGACGAGGTTTGACGTATTCTCCTCGCCTCGCATGCTAAGCCCACTGATATGACACGACGTTGGCCTTCTGTCCTATTTTGACACACTCTTCAATAAAAGTTTTTCTTTTTCTGTACAATGTTTATTTGTTTTTTCCTCTCACTATATGTTACTTATGTACTCACGTAACTAGTTACAAAACATACCTAATCTTCGGCATAAAACTGGTATCAGGTATAATAACGTCCGCAACCGCCGCTAGAGTCGTAAAGTTACTTCATATGCCCTTTCATGTTCTCAGAGGGGTTGCTCTCTATCACATTTTACTGCTGCCGCGAAGTTGTATAAATATTTAGGCTTTCTCCGAACTGCTTAAATACCTTTGCACTATAATAAATAAATAGAACGACAAAATGATTGCGAAACAATATTGAAATGCTTAATTTAAACGTAATTTACATGTCACTAATTGTTGCCCGCTACTCCTTCCGCGCAAAAGAACAAAACCAAGACTATTTTACTTAGGGATAATGTAGCATTCCAATGGTGAAAGAATTTTTGAAATCGGTCTAGTAGTTTTTGTGTTAATTTGTTACAAAAATACACAAATACAAATGTAAAAATCTTTCCGCTTTGTAATATTAGTGTAGATTTCCCGTCCCCGCACTTTAGAGTAGGTATAACAGTTTTTCTCGCAAGATTCAACTTTACATAATGAAATTACCGTCTCTGTTACTTTCATCTTATTTTTTGTTATTTTATTATTATTAGGGGCAAATGACAAAAGAAGGAAAGTCATTTGCCCTATAAACTTAGACACTGGCGGCACTGTAAAATATAATGTTTTAATGTTATATTTTTTATTATTCTTTTGTTTTTTGTAGTTTGCTTGTTTTTGTTTGAGTATTTTTCCTATGTCATAGCTACTTCCATCTCAGGCTCCAGTTGAATACCAGAGCTGAGGCCCTACCCAGCTAAAGCTAAGTTGGTTGGTCTCGTTGGTCTAGACAAATAAACATTAAATGGGTAGATAAAACCCCTTTAAATTACGGCGACCCTTTTTTTCAAAACTGATATAAGTAAAACGCCCCAACCGATTTTTAAGCCCCAACTACACGGGCGATTCTTGCGCCGCGGGAATCCGCTCAACAATACATATACAAAACCGCGCAGTGTAGTATGCAGCATACAACTTCCTTAATTGTGTCTAGTGCGGTTCAGATGCGGATTCCCGCGGCGGGCGAACCGCCCGTGTAGTTGGGGCCTTAATGAAATTTAGCTAACTATCCCAAATAAAGTGTAGCTTTCTTAAAAAAACTACGTACGAATCAGTCCATCAGTTTGCAAGCTACGATGTCACAGATAGACACACACACACAGATACCCACGTTAGACTTATAACACCCCTCTTTTTTCGTCGGGGGGTTAAAACTTGCTTACCGGGTACAGCGTATACTAGAATGAAACTGAACGCTCCGAATAACTCCTTTCGTATTGAATCCGGCCATATCTCTGTACAGAACTCGATGCTTCGGTCCACCCAAACCTGTAACAAGAAAAAACATTGAGTTTCGAAGAACAGGAAAAGATATATTGTTTTAAAAACAAAATGGTTGACCGTCGTCTTTTGTCTACGAGGATAAACAATAAATGTATTTACTTGTGGGTCCAAATAATGATAGTCGTAAACTTTTAGTTTGTTTTTATATCGTTAACAAAACGGACAGTAACAGCCTGGGTGTGAAAAGCTCATTAGATTCTAAAATACCTTTACCACAAAATAATTATTCAGTGAAACCAAGCACTGACGGGTTCTGCCTTTAGAGAATATATATAATGAAACACTAAAGCAAAATGATGAAATGAAATGAACTTGAATTTGACTTATTTATAAAGAAACTAACGACCCGCCCTAGCTTCGCTTCGGTTTATGCGAGTTTTCAAGCAATAATAATATATTATCCAACATGGGCGCAAAAATATCTGACACGCTCTTATATCTCTAGCAATAAAGACGTGTCAGATATTTTTGCGTCCTATGTTGGACAATATATTATTGCTGGTGACTCTAACTATTGCAAAATTAAAATCTGCATTAAAATCCGTTGCGTAGTTTAAAAGATCTTAGCGCACAGAAAGCGGGAGAGACATTCTTTTTTACTATGTAATAAAGAAGCCTATTTGTTTATTTATTTTCTTAGAAAATAATGAACATTAAATAAAAAATGGTATGGTTTTGTTTCAAAACACTTTAAAAAATCCTGTTGTTAATTAATTGTTTTACGGCAATAGCTACAAATAACTACGCAAAAGACAGATTACTCTAATCTTTTATAAGGAAAAAACGCCGCCAGACAAGTGTCATCCAAACCAAATAACGCCCGTTAAACGAGAGTCATCCCATCTGGCCAAATCATTATCTTAATATGAAACTTATCGATATCGTTTCTGATAATGACTTCACACAAACCTTTTTCAGCTAGTCTAGACTAAAAAGCCCTTCGATATTCATCTTACCTAAAGTTATTTTATAAAAAAGTCAATCAATCTTTAAGAAAAAACTCATTTAGTGTAAGAGCAATTTGGTATATTTCACCCTTTGACTACAAGCAGGTAATCCATCAGACAGAAAGGGTTGGCGAGAGGTTACGATATTTTTTGTAAACGCTCTTCCAAACTTGTATACGTATTTTTAAGTAGATACCAATACGAAGATTTCTCATGTATGGAATAGTTTCATATGTTTATATACAGCACAAATAAATTTATCTTAAATGGTTAATTAAAAAATATAAAACCCCAGCATAGGTCAACACGTCTGACACTCTGTACATGTGTGTGTTTATGTAACGTTCACATAAACCTGCATTTAAATAAATAAATAAATAACATTGCCGTGCTTTGTTAAATATTACTGACAAGTTCAGTATGTACCTACTACCAATTTTTAGATCCCCGTAGTCAACAAGGAAGGAAAAAGTATGGATAAGTTCTTAGAGAGAAATAAAATCGGCCTTAATTTTACCATTGTTGGATTCTCCAATTTTTGTATTTTGTTTTATTAATCCAACACCCAGTAAATTAATACAAGCTGCGGAAATATGGCAGCCAATTTCGTCCAGTTCTTAAATATTTACTCTCCCTCAGTAATACACCAATGAATATTAATTGTGATATTTTGTGAAGTTTTAATAAAATTTTATCACGGAAATTTGTTTGTATTGTTGCAGATTATTTCGAGAGGAATGAACATTGCCGTCACGTTTTTATTTTCATTTTGTTTAATAACAATAACAATTTGGTGCGATGCTCGTTTTTAGGGTTCCGTATCACAGAAGGAAAAAATGAACCCTTATAGTATCACTAGCGTGTCTGTCTATTTGTCAGTCTGTCACAGCCAAATTGCTCCGAAACTACTGGACCGATTGAGTTGTAAGTTGGTGACCCAAAGACGGAAGTGTAACGTAAATAAATGAATTTTTCACTTCTGATTCTCTTAAAATGTTACTTTAGCCTCTGCACATAGGGACTAAAGCTCCTGATTAATCTCTAGGGATTAAAGTATACATATATGTTTTAATTTACTTTGGAATCCCTAAACATCTAATCGCGGTGTTTGTGAATGGAGGATTATCGCCATTTTCAGTGATTGTGTATAGACAATTTTTAGGGCGTGGAAATAACCTCAAAATGACAACTGTCCAAAAATATAAAAAAAAAAGATTTAATTTCGTGAAACACGATTGATGATTACGAAATCCATTTAATTATATTAAGGATGAATTCATTTTATTATGCATGGTCCAATTAATTTTAAAATAGTTTTCAAGTTTGAATCTGTTTGCTAAATATGCAAGCATTTAAAGCGTCACCTTACAAAAAATTCAAACAACTGCGGAAAAAAAATGTAAGAAACTTTGTTATAATAAATATTGTAATTTTGTATAGAACGTCGTTTTTTCTTTTCGCATTCAAAGTGATAAGTAAAGTGTTTAACGCGAGACTAAACAATCATAAGCTCGCTCTCGCTCGCGTGGCTAAACATCTCGTGTCATTATGGCTTATTTTAGTCCCTTGTTGAACAATCTTCTATGAAAGATCACTCACTCACTTTTGGGTGGAAGTAATAATTAAAAGTTTTAAAATCTATATCGTGTGATATGTCAAATGGAAGAGCTTGTAAGAATCCCTAATTCATGTATAATTTAAATATATGTAGTTTTAAAGTTATTCAAGAAAATAGGTGTAAATTTACCATCTCCTAAGGTTATCCCCGAAACAACTGGACCTAAGATTTAAAAGAAAATACAGATAATAGGACCTATAAGTTACAGGAAAACCTATAAGAAAAAGGAAGTCTCTGGTATTTAAAGTACCATATTTTTTTTTACAAAAGATACAGAACCCACTCCACGCGAGTTTAACTTCATCAGTCGATTAGAATCTATTATTTTTCGTTTTACTTTTGATTGGTATTTTTTATTTAACTACAAATAATAAGGTATTCTGAAGAGTCTCGAGTCAAGAGACCCTTAAAAATTACGTGTTTTATTGTTTTATTTACTGTAGAGCAAAGATATTTAATATTATAGGTAACGAGTGGCCATTAGGAACATTGTCATACAAAAACTTTAATCAGAAGCATCAAACATTGTCATCTAGCGTTGCCTGTGAGCGTTGCATAGCTAAATACGGATTAAAATAATAAGAACACGTATGTCAGCTATTGGACGGTAAAATTAGGTCCAGTGATTTTTCTGCAACGTGATTTGCAATAGTGTAATTATAATTAATGCGCAATTTGGCATATTTCCATGGAAATGCCTTTTTTCATCAGTCTAATACACAAAATATATGAGTTTAGATGCGGGCTCGTCAACGTAGACTAAACTTGTTACCGACTTGTTGTGTGCTGTTGTTGTGCTTGTAACACTTTTTGGATCACACTTTAATTCGCTATGACATGTCTCGTCTATTACTACTAAATTAATGTCTTTGCTACAAGATTATGATGGAGAATCCACAAAGGAGAATAAGAATTTATTTTTTGATAATGTCACAACCAGGGACCTAATAAAAATACGGACGTAACTGTCTAATCATGAGTGAAGCATGCAAAATGGCTGACTGTGTGCACACATACAGAGTTTAGTAGTAATAGACACGCACACACGGAAACTGTCACTCGGGCTGTGGCTCGGCGCGTTGTCTTAGGTACCTAATGTATCTGTGTGCGTGCAGTAAGTCGTGTATAACGAACGAAAGTGCGAACCTTGCATGTTTCACACCTTTTTAGAGCAACGTTACGTCCGTATTTTTTTAAATCCGTGGTCACAGCTACAAAAACTTAATAATACTAAATAATTTTTTTTTTTATACTTGGGCATTATCACAGGATATACAAAATTATAACTATTTCATTTGCATTGCATGTACGAATACGATAAGAAATTTACCACAGAGCCATTAGCACAAAAGAAAAACTATAGTTTACCACTTTCTCTTCGTTTCACTCGATGGATAAAAACGTAGTAAATAGTAGATAAGCTTTATGTATCTTTTACTTAAAAGACACATTGATTGCGCGCACAAACAAAACTTGGGAATTAAAGAGAAACCAGATATAACAATTGAATTACACTTACCGAGCCGTTCCTTGTCCTAGCCAACATAGGCACATGCTCTCTCTCCACCGAGGCCACGGCTAGTAAGGGGGCGAATATGGCCAGTGATATAAGCCACATCATAGCTAGGAGGCTGCAGGCTCCCCGTCTCGACGGCATCCAGGGCTGCCGCAAGGACTGCGTGATGGCGAGGTAGCGATCCACCGACATAGCTGTGATGGTGAAGACTGATGAAGCGACTGCCACCCCTGGTGATAAAAATAATTGAATTGAAAAGTGATATGCGGCAAGCCGATGGATGCGAGTACCTAGCACAAAACCGGCCGTCGTAGAGATCCTTAGGGAAGGCCTATGTCCAGCAGTGGACGTCTTTCGGCTGATATTATGATGATGATGCAAGTATTAAGATGTCAAGGGAGACCTATCACTTGTATTACAAGTTTTTATTTAACTTCAACGAGTTTCTTTATTCGTTTAGTTCAAATCTTGTATATGTTGCACATGGTTTGGAATAAATACATTTTAATATGTTAACCCTTTAACAATTTGAACGAAAGCAAGCAATTGTCCTAATACGTGCATCTATTTTTAACACGTCTTGTTCAAATGTGATATCCGAGAAGTCTTTTATTCTGTCTTTTGTGATACAATGACACTTTCCAAAATAGGATGTTATTTGATTTCTTTGACACCAGACAAGATGTATGATTCAGATATACATATATATATTGAATTTCACTTTGATTTGACAGTTTCTTGGCTGAAATTTGAATTGCTAAGAGCTCTTCGGAAGAAATATACTAAATTGTCCGATATATTGGCGAATATGCGTACTTGTATTATTTTTCGCACTTTGTTTGTTTTTCATGGCTGGAAATAACTACTTATGTGTAACTTAAAATAACCCATTCCGATTTTTTATAAAAATCGCATTTCGCACACAAATTATCGTGAAAACTCTACTAAATTATAACTTCTATTTAAAAAGTAAATGCAAATAAAATAAAATGTTAAAGTTTGGGAGAGTGTTTACATATTTTGATGTTGGTCTTTTAATGACGCATGAACAGGTAAATTGATTTGATTGAAATTTCACAAAAAAAAAATATGTCTTCGTAAGCTCAGGGATAGATGCAGGAGACCAGTAAAACGGTAGCGTGCATCTCGTCCTTCATGTTTTCCCAAAGTGAATGTGAAAAGTGTTGGTGTCGTGAATTAACTATGCAAATCCTTGAAAAGTGATCAAGCCAGTTTATATAGGAAACTAAAGATGGCGCTCTGTCAGTCATTGACAGATACTCAATTTCCAGAGTTAACTGTTTACTGTTATAAATGAAAAACAGGACAATAAAGTTATACTTTAAACAAAGTTTCATTGATGAACATATTTTGCCTCCAAAATGTGCAATTTTTCCTGTAAGTATTAGTTGTTTTTAGATTTCAAACAGTATCTATATATGTGTGCACATCGTTGAAATTTAAAACAATGAAAGAAAAAATTGATAGTTCTCGAGAAAAAAACTGACATTACGAGGCCAATATAAACTAGCTTATAAATTGAGATATCTAATTAAATAAAACCCTACTACGAGCTCATGATGAAACTGATTACTCTTGACTTTAACTCTCGGAACGACTGACAGACACACACCACACCCTTATTTTTAGGTCAGAGATTGAATATTGTGTGTAACGGACGTTTGCTAAGCTGAAAGATCATTTCAAATTAAGAACTCAAGATTCAAAAGGCAATTTTTTATTTAGCTGAGACCCTGGAGCATTCTGGTTAATTATTAATATCAGCTGATTCTTTAATCAATTTCTAATAAAAAGTTCGAAGCCCGGCTGGAAATTGTGACCGGGAGGCGCAACGTTTATAATTCGTTCTTGTATATTTACAATTTAAAAAAGATGATTGCGATTCCGGCTTATATCGAGCTTTTACCTAATTGACTTAGATGCTTTTCCATCCTTGGACGTACATTTGTCGAGTTTAAGTTTAAGGCAAAGCCGAAGATGAATACTTTAGCGGTGGTAGGACCACAACCACCATCTTGACCTTTAACCTACCGCCAAGCAGCAATGTTCGCACCGTTGTGTTCCGGTGTGGGGATAAGATCAATGGTGAAATTACTAGCATAGAGGCATTCCACCTGTCCTTAGAAATGGCAAAGTAATTACAAAAAATTGAAGACTTCTGGATGTAGTCTTAGATCCCACTTAGTATAACGTCGTATGGCCCAGTGTGCAATATAATGTACATAACCAAGGTAATTTAATTTGAACTATGTTGCTATAATAATAAGGTTTATTTTCCTATCTTCATAAACTGAAAATGGCATTACGCTCGATACACATTGGGCGCTTTGCCAACGCGCGTTTTGAGAACTAGGAGAAGCGCGCGCTTCCATGTGTACACATCAACAGAACTCCCGGTTCTCAAAAGGCGGGTTGGCAAAGAGCGCGTTTGAAAGCGCCCAATGTGTACCCGGTCTTATCTAACAAACGTAAATTATTAACCTTATTGCGTTGATGGTGCATTCAAAGTCCCACTTCCAAAAAACTCTCTCTTTATAGTATATGTATGAGTACGAGGATAAGTTGGCCTGTGTGTACGATTGCCTTCTCCTTGCTATAAAAAAAACTTTCGAATCCGCGATTCAATCCCAATAGACTAAGAAAGACACCGGCAGACAATGTCAATTAAAAGTGATTTTAGGATTATTGTAAGTACTCCCAGCCAGGGATCGAACGGTTGATCCGATTTGCCACGAGTCTTGAATACGGCTGAGAACATTCTAAGAAGTTTTAGAAGGAATCTTGAGATTGAATACATAACAATAACGGAATAGTTTTTGTGACATTCCTACGTTTTCAGTTAAGGTGCGCGAACGCAGGAGTGAATTCCAAGCGGCGAGTTTAAGAAGTCCCGTCAGAGCGAGCAAAACACATATTAACGCGTGCATTCTCAATTAGGCAGCCTTATACGTTCGAGAAGCCATGCTGCCAATTTGAATACACGCGCTGAAATGTGTTTTGTTCGCTTTGGTGGGACTACTTAAACTCGCCGCTTGGACTTCACTCCTGCGTTCGCTCACCTTCGCTTATGAGAGAATCACTACCCAGTAGCCCTTGACAAAACGCATTCGGCGAATATCTTTATTGAAAATTGGGTTGACGTACTGCCGGACCGTCGCGTCGAGCGCTTATGTCAATTCCATACTTATATTTAGAAAGTTTTCGAAAATCGTTTACGTTTCTGTTGTTTTCCGGTGAGGGGATAAGACAATTTGTAAAAATTACTAGCGTAGAAGAATTCTAACTAAGTCCTGTATTAGGATTAAAGTCTTGTCATAATATTGTAGTCTTAAGAATGCAATTGTCTAGAAGTGATACGATTTACAATTCAATTAGGTGAAAAAGTGGATACATCTCTTTGTAGTCGACTGTACAGAAGCCAGTAAGGAGTAGCCTCCGAAACTAAAGGCAGTGGATTCGATTGCCGCCAAAATCAGATTGTATTATTAAAACATGAAATGAAATAAAAAGATGCACTCGCTTGTTATTTGGGTTGGTCGTGTATATGCATTTCTACCTCCTGAGACGTGTAGATTACCTACATCAAAGAGAAGCCCTCACAAACCCATTGTTGTGTAAATTGAACGGCCCAATCTAAACATCGTATTGCTTACAACAATATTATCACGCGCCGAACCAATTTCACCAACAAAGGCATTACAGACGTTATTCAAGTCTTATTACTAGTTGATAGAACACAAATATCTTTATTTAACACGTTCACAGTCCAGTGCCTCATGTTTGGAGCACGGCAAACTAGCTCCACAAGTCCAGTGCCCCATATATGGAGCACGGCAAACTAGCTTCATAAGTCCATTACCCCATATATGGAGCACGGCAAATTACCTCCACAATATAAATTAATTTGTGGACTTGAGAGGAATGTTTATACATTTGTATGGGGACTCTAGGAGTACATTGGTATATTATGTATGTGAACGTGTTAATTAACCAGCAGTTACAGTAAATTGTACATTTAAATAATCACGTAAAGAAATGGGGGTAAACAGTCTTTTTGACAGAATACGATTTTGTCAACACTGGTGAGGTTACTGGTGATCTCAGAGGTAAAGACTCGAGCGATCGATCGACAGAGAGCCATGTTGTAAGAGACTAAGCAGCCTAGTTACCGTATCACGTTAAGGGCAATACGGTTTTACCCTGCAGAATCTTAGCTCTGGTAAAGCAGACAAAACTTCTCAATCCGCGAATAATTGCCTAGTATTTTTTTATTGAGATATATAGTATTTTTTTTATGTTTGACTCTGTCGTGACTTCGTCTGTACGCTTAAAACTCATATTATTTCATCCTGTATCTTCCTTTTTAAATTGATTTATGATTTATTTTGAATGAAATTTGAAATTAATTCAGGAGGTACCTACTTTAGGCTAAAAGTTATCTTTTATTCAGTGAATTAGTTATCATCGGGACATTTTTACAAAGACGATAATGTATTTTACTTAACATATTTTTGCACCAGAAAGCAGTTTTTTTCCGATTCAGTTCAGAATTACGGGTTCACTGAGCGAACGTCCTCTTAAGCCCTTGCAGTGTTTTCCTAAGGCGATGCATCCAACGGAGCGTCAAAATACTTGATGTACTTAGCGTGTGATGCAGCTGCGTCGTGAGCTTATCGTAAATCGCGTGAATTCTCACCATGTTGTGAAAACCCTATTGAGCGAGCTACAGATGCGGTTGCACTGATTCTGTTTTACTTTAGAGGATACATTTTCTAGGTAATCGATGCAGTATGAAACTCTTCTTACAGAGTCATAAATGTTTTTCATAAAGTATAAGTGCAAACCATTAAACAATACTAAAGTTTCTTACAAATACCAAAAATAATTAAGAGATATTATAGACGTATTGTACGTATTTAGCTGTCAAAAAAAAACCATAATAATTTAGCTCCGGGCCACCTCACCCTTTTAAATCAAGTGACATTTTCACGATGTTTGAATATATTTTAGTGATTATGAAAAACTAGCTCTGTACGTTTCTGTTTTTTTTTATTTATTTATTTTTTCTTGGAAAGGATAACGTACAGATTTGGTCAAAATCGAACCAGGTTTTAAGGGGAGAGAAACGTTATTGCATTTTGTATGGATTTTTTTAACTTCACAATCCTCTTAAGAGTTAAAATCACAACATAGACTTTTGAAAAGTACAAAATTAGATGTCATACGAATGCTTTCTCTCAAGTCCTATTTGCTACGAAGCCAGAATTTATTTCCTTGATTGCGAAATTTGGAAGCTGCAATCTGATGCACCATCTATATTCAACGCCGAAGTTCAGGAGAGTTCAAAGTCGATTGGAACGCTTCAAAGGAATCGAGTACGTGTAAGGAAATATTGAACGAAAATATGTCATTCAATGGTTGCCAAAAACGTGACCAGATTTATCAGGTTATCTGTTATAGACAAGCATAGGTAGTCATTATTTTCCAAGTTATCAGGGAGCAAAAAAATCTTGATAGATTTAGTCAGACTTAAATAAATGACGATGGATTTGTTATCATTCAATGAAATCTAAAAGGTAGGTGACGCGATTCCCTTTAGTTGAATAGTGGTGGAGTTATGTGACTTAAGAAGGAGTGGAGATCTATATCGGACTTGAGTTTCTTGGAACGAGATGGATCTTATACTTGCTAAACAATTGTGACATCCCACTTTGCTTTTTCGTCACGAGACTTGGTTGGTATAAAATTTAATCAATAAACCAAGCTTTCAACAATTCAGACTTATTCTGTCATTTAAACTGTTTTATTTTAGCTAGACAGCTCGACACCCGGGGATCTACTCTACTTGGTAAAACTTAATTGCTTTTGAGATGCTATCATATTGTACCAAAGCATTACATTAGTGGTAGTCGTTTCCGAAAGCAACAAAGAATTATAAAATCGGAATTATTTTTAATGGGACACTAACAGTGATAACCTTCAATATTTAACCTAAAAAATGTTTGTTGAAAAAAAAAGATTTTATGTTTTGATAGCTTTAAAAATATTAACTGCGAAAATAATCGCGGTTTTAATTAATAATCACAAATGTAGTTATTACTATTTTGTGCACCAAAAATAGATTATACTTACTATATATCTCTACACATATATCCACATTTCGTTAACCCCTGTGTGTCTAGGATCTGAACTACTATTAGAATCCTGTAATAATTGATATTTCCAGTGTATTAATATTATTACCATATTACACTAGAAACTAATCAAAACTTTATGCATTCTGAACTAATCTACATTTACAAGCCAAATTGAAATGCTAATGTGTTTAATAACACAGTATCTGAGCAATGAGTTAATCTATATTGTTATATGTTATAGGAGTTAATTAATTTTGGTCATATTCGGTCGTTGAACTAAATTGCTGTGTGTTCGAGTCTGCATGCACATTACCTTTGCTTATAATACACGCTTGAGTGCTTGCGTAGTGCTAACCACAGTCTATTACAATGGAGGTCTCTATTATTATATACCTTATACAGTAACTTGCATGTAATATCTACTTTAGCTTCAATTTGTATATATGGCTCTTGGGGTGACATTGAAACTGTTATTAACAGACAATATTCAAATATGCAAACTAACAACAATATAAGAGTCTCCATTTAGCTGGTCTTAGTTAATCATATTCATAACTTTATTTGCTGGAATACATTGAACTGGATCTTGATAAAAGTATAATATGCTTAACAGGTTACGAATAATCGTTTTTTGCAGATATACAATTAAAAGGTTGAGTGGAAGTTCAGACAGAACAAGGAAAATAGAAAGCAAGCCTTAAAACCCCTTTGCCTTTGTACAAGTACGGATGTTGAACTTGAAATTGAGTTGAAAAGTATTTGCTTGATGAATTAAATGTGTAATTAATTGAAAAACCCTTGAACCCCGCGGTTTAACCAGGCAGTAACACAAAAGGATCAAAATTTGGGAATAGAAGGTTAACATGTGGCCTGCGATACAGATGATTAAGACAAACCTCCTATATACCTCGCTTGTCTGTCAAGCCGTTAAATCTACAGAGCCTCTATTCTAGGTGGTAAAAACGATAGCGTATTTGTCCTCTTATGAAGTTGTTTTTAACTTGGCCGCCATCACTGTCAAGTTAATAACAGCTACCAAAACGTTGACAATACGATAACAGGATAAAGAAGGTAAGGTTTTTACCGCCTAGAATACAATATAGGACGTCATAAAGGAACATGGATATACAGTGTGTTACCAGCACCCTGGCTTTTTTTAAAGGAGGTTAAAATTACGTATATTTGTAACGTAACTATGACATTGATTTAATTAATTAACAAAATTTTAGGCTTTGTTAACTATCTAACAAAATTTTAATTGCCAGCAATATAAGGCACAGCACAGTTTTTTGCCCCCGTACCACAACATGCCTTGTACTAAGCAACAGCGATACAGATAACGATGAACACGCAGCACATGCACTACATTAAAAATGTACAGTAGTTAAGAAAATTAATTGTGAATTTATTTTAATATTTTTTTAATTAATAATACTTGCAAACAATTGCTATAGCAACATATTATCGGCAGTTTTAATAAATGCCCGCATGCCGGTAACACACTGTATACAATACATAAAACATACATCCATACATATGCACACCCGAAAAACATTTTTCTATGATACACTAGTGTCAGTTGCGGGTACAAGTGTAATTGAGAGCCAAACACTATTTAGTGGCTGTAATTTGAAGTAGGTATATTAATATTTCATTCATTCTTTTGCGGGTATTCTCTGACATCAGCAAAGCCAAATAGGGATCAAATTCTAATAAATACTATATTTCGTCGAGGATAGTGAAATATTGCGTAACTAACAAAACAAGTAAGGTGCAATACTGAGTGATATAACTTAGAAAGTTGTTTATTTTGCATCAAGAGTTTTATTGGACATTTATTAGTTCAAGTTCTTCAATATTATTAATTGGTACCTTGTAAGAAGTTGACGGTTTTGCACATGACTTCCCCGAAGTACCACAGCAGCGTCACGGACTTGGCGATCTGCACGGGCATGCAGAACAGCGTCACCAGCAAGTCTGCCACCGATAAGTTCACCAGGAAGATGTTGGTCACGCTGCGAACAAAGAAAGGCGGTATTAGTTGGGTTCGACTTCACTTTTTGACTATTTTTCGGTAATTTTGTAATAATATGACTTTTCTAAACCAATCACAAGAAATGGACTAGAAGCGTGAAATTGTATAGGTCAGAAACACTTCGGGTTCTTGCATTACTATTATTAGTAATAGTTTTCGCTATCTTAATTATATATACGGGTGTCCCAGAAACCGACGTCAACCTGTCTAGGGCTGATAGAGTAGCTAAAAAGCTATCGATTTAATCCCTATGTAAGCATATTCAGCGATTTTTGCTAGTTTCGGAGATATTGATCATTTAAATATTTGTAATTTTCCCTTATGTCCCTGTCACGAAAAAAGACAGACAGACAGACAGACAGACACACTTTCACATTTATAATATTAGTATGGATTCAAAATTTCTTTAAACAAGTGATCCTTCCCTCTCGGCTACAGTCAGGACACATTTCACGCATTGGTTAATATAGCCGCCAAAGGAAGTGCCTTTGACCAGATATTGCAATTAATCATCTGCTATAGATGTTATAGGACGATAATTATCTCCATGGTCCATGGTTCAATGCTTCACTAAAAACAAGAAATAAACATTGTTATGTAACACGTGATTTATTAATATGTACTTTCAAGCCAAACAAAGGATAACTGTTCAAAACTGTTCTGCAGCAAATGGTTACGTATAAAACGCATGAATTATTTGTTCTTCTTCTTCTTACCGTGTCGAGTATTTAGGTAGAAGCTTAGCAATATTAAGCCACGCGATTAACAATAGCAATTTGTAAGAATTTATCTTTTACTAGGTAGAAGACGCCCGCGACTTCGTCCGACTAGAATTAGTTTCCCGCTACTCCCCCCATTTCCTCCTATTGGGAGTCGATTTTCAGAAAAACCTTTATTAGAGCACCACTAGGGTACCCATAGAATAATTTGAATAATCTGAATAATCCCTCAAAATTTCAAGTCCCTAGGTCCAGCGGTTTTGGCAGTGCGTTGATCGATCAGCAGTCAGTCAGTTTTTTCTTCTATTAAGTATACATTTATAGAAATATAGATAGCTACACCTATTTTGAATAAAGAACTGATGTTGGTTATTTCCCCTGCTTTATTATATTTGATCTCATCTTATAAAGCCACCGCCGTATTATGCGAACCACAATTTTAGTGCATATGAAGATCACTAGAACTTTTTAATATATCTCAACATTCTGCAAGATTAAGTTGCTGACTCCCAGCACAAGTCACGAATTTTATTAATAGTAAAGTTTCCTAATTTCATCACAACTTTCGCTCACCAGCTAACTCTAGGTTACATTTTAAAGTTGTTTTATTAAATTTAACACCACGTTGCCGTCACAATCACAAAACGTATGTGACGTAAAGTTTTAACAGTATACCTATTCACTTACTTTTAAATTGGCCTTAACTTAAGGAATAAAATAATGCTAATAACTAATCTGTGATGAGAGTGATTGTTATGCTTGTTCTGTATCACTCTCAAACGGGTAAGCAGATGGAACATTAAAGAAAAATATTGTTATTTGAAGGACTTATTTTGACACAAGTAATTCTTAAAACAAAGATTGCCTACATTACGTTTGTTTAAAGAAAGAACACTTGTGCCAAAATAAATAAGTCAAATAATAAATATTTGGTTCCCCTTATTTACGCATAATCACGATTGTACAAATGTATGATTTCGCAGAATACTAAATTTCACATAATTGTTGTTCTACTAATTGTTGTTTCTAATTGTTAATTGTTATTGTTGTGTTTGACTTTCTGGAAAAGTTATAAAATAAACCTAACCTAACTACCAGGATTACACAAAATAATTTAAAAAAAAAACCATTTAAGCTGGAGAAAAAATATGCGAAAACTAAATTCGGTGTAACTATACATTTGGCGTAAAAAGTTTCGGCGTAATAGAGTACCTACCCTAAATATTTATTTTAAAGGCTTGTTCAGCTGGTCATCCGTTGATCTGGATTGAGTTAGTGCCAACACCAATATGCCACACAGAGCTCATCAAGTCACTTACACTATTTTGAAATTAATCACAAACGTACCAAATGACAGTCAAATTCATACCCTAGCTTCTAAAAGTATTTTGCATAACTCCTCGTAAAGATGTAATAGTAAACTTCTCCGTCGTGTTAGTAAACTTAGATTATATGGTAATATTTACTTTTTTTATATATTATCAAATATTATTTGTAAGATCAAGTACTAAAGTATGCGAGTTTGAATTATTATGAATCCCGTCCATGTTTTTATTCAGTAAAAATCGTTCGTTCTTAATTGCTCGTTAAAATTACCATGAATTATTTTAAACATCGCAATATTTATAATCTCTTCCACCGAAATTGGGCAAAGAAAAAAATATTAATAAAAACGTGACACCCGCATCTTATCAAAGCTATTTATTTCAATAGCTCCATTCCAGGAAATGGATACCAAGACAATGAAGAAAAGGAATTCCTTTTAAAATTTTAGACGAAATTAAATACGCGTGCTTTTTTATTACGAGAATTTGGAGGTTACAATTAAGTATAACGAGCGACCTATAAAAATAAATACTTATATACGAAAGCTGGTAAAATAAAAGGGGAGGATGAGCTTAGGGATTAAGTACCTATAGGAGCTTTTTCCATTACAGCCTCTCTTCGACCTTAACGTTTTGCGTCGTGCTAACGGAGATTAAACCTTTAGGGTGGCAGACCACATATTTGGCTGATTGTACAATGTACATCATTGTTCGACCAGATTGAACGCACATGTAGACCAAATTATGGTGGATACACACACATACATAAATAGATGTTGGTGATTTGTGATTTTATCTCCGAATATTAGGTTCCCTCTTTTGGGCAATAGCTAGGAAATATATTAAGTACCAATTTCACCAAACGATGTTAAATGTAAATCAATGTTAATCGACTGTTAGTTAATACATTTTGACAGTTGTAAACACTCTAATCGTCTGTTAAGTTGTTGGTGAAATTCGATACAAATATGATGAATCGCTAAAACCCTTTCATTGCCGGAAAACTCCAAAGAGAACGCATTAATTTAGCGAATTGAAATAACGCGTAAATAAGGCTTAAGTTCTATGTAATTAAAGCCCATCAACTCCAAAATATTCTAAGACATTTTGATCAAAATTAATTTATATAATATTGGATTTCATTCCTTAGAATTACAATTAAGATTTCAGTATAAGAATTTCTGTAGAACAAAATTGGTAAAGGATCCTGTAACAAAACTTTTTATTTCTCAACCTGAAGCCTAAACACGTGTATCATAATACTCAGGGATGAGTATTGTAATATACGAGTATAATTTATTAAGATTGATATATTTGCATAAGACTTCTTTGTTCCGCTGGTCGTTAAAACTTTTAATATCGAAGTAAGTACATACCTAAGCTACGCATTACCTAAAAGAAAAATGTAATCTTTTAGAAAGTATTTGTACCGTTTCAATAAGAGTTTAAAATAACACGATTGTAGACAGTGCACTCAATAAAACAATGCATAGAATAGGACAATGCACTCAGAATGACAACTGTCCATTTTCTAGACAACGTAGGGTACGTTCGAACCAGTAGTAGCTATACATTTTTATTACCTTGTCTCACCCTGTGTCTTGCTGTTGTATAGTAAATTGAAATCACTCTCACAGTACCAAAATGTAGGTACAGCTACTGTATAATAAAATAAAACGATTATTTATTACAGCGTTGAAAGCGTGCCTGTAAAAATACTGTTCAAGATTAATAGTGTTTCGAAAGAAGGTAAAATGTATACATGTATCTCAATTTATGTTTTTGTGAATTACAGTAAGACTTGTAAGCTTAAAACTTTTTAAAGAATTGAAATTCCAGGTGATTCTATTTCTTGAGGCGTATAAATCCGCTGAAGTCCTCCCCTAATCTTACCTTACATGCGTCGTCATGCAAAGACGTTTGTATCTAATATATTACATTTAATGCAAATATTATTTATTATAAAAACCATTTGACGAAGGAGTTTTATTAACTCCTACTCCGGCTCAAAGTTTCATAAAACGCTGTGTTTGGCTTGGCATTTAACTTTCTACTTTCTGAAGTCATTTTAAAAATCTAAGAATTGAATTAGAAACTAATCTTTATGGAACAATTTGAAGCAAATAAGCTCAATAAATTGTTATTTTATAATTTGAAAATATTTGCAAAACTAGTAAACTTTGCGATTTCTTTAAATAAGAACTGAAACCCGGCGAATATTGAACCTGTTTGCCGCAAGCATAGTTGTCTGTCCAATAAACAAACTACACCACCGTGGGATTTGCGAATTAGCGACCTACGAGTACATAGTGAGGTCGAATCGACGTCGTCCAATTGTCAGGCGCTTAACATGGCTTATCCGACACAAACCTAATGATAACAGAACCGGTCCTTACCGCGGAATGATTAATAAGCCGCACACGAAGGGTTCCGTGCCATTCTTAAATGCTCTCGGTATTTTTATTTTAAATAATTTTTAATATTACTATTATACCTATCTATGTATAGTCATTCCACTAATACATTTATAGGATCAAATATTGCCCCTAGTTTTGTAAGGTAAGATAAGGTACTACTTCTGATAGTAAACGAATAAGGAAGAGGGTCCTTTACTATCAATCTACCCGCAGACATTAGTAAGCATGCCGATTGCGTCAATTTATTCTAACCCCGATAAGAGCATTTTAGGAGTGTCAGGAAGTGGTCAGGAATAAGAACCGCAATAGTTGAAAGAAGTGTAAATGTGTTGATATAAGACTGTATTGAAATAAGTAGCACATTTTGATGCAAGTGTATTGAGCTGCAAGCGAGGGTCAAGACTCGAGACGAGTGAAATGAGAGTTCCTTACGTGTATAAAACGACGTTTTTTAATACATTTTCGATAAAATGTCAATGAAGCAAATATAAAATAGTAATTGAAAGAGACAATCTTACTTATTTCATAGTCTGATTAAAAATAACACTGCAATTTGAACAAACCAGGGTAAAAAAAAGGCAAAAGTAAAAAAAAAAACAAGTGCAAGAAAACCGACTTTACGTAAGATATGCAGGTACAAAAAGTACCACTTGTTTGAGCAACTGTATTAAAAATACTTTTGCTTCCAATCAGCGTTCAAGCTCTTTTAGTTTAACTACCTCGTGAGGCCCAACGTCCTAAATTTAGGACATTTGTCAAAGTGACTTTTGACTTTAGTTGATTGAAACAAGATTATTTTTCGAACTAACGAAATTTGACGTGGGCCTCACGAAGTTAAACGATTAAGTCTAAACCTCATAAATTATAGCTAACATTTAGTAGAGGTTAAATACAGAACATTAAATCCAAGCAATTATACGACCTAGCGATAATGACTCCCGCTCAAACGACAGAAAGAAAAAGAGTAACGTTGCTAACGAACCTTCATTAGTTAAGTAAGCTTTTAAAAATAATCCTTTCGACGTGCTAATTTTACTCGCGCTTTGGGTTTCGCCTGGATAATGAAGTTTTTTGACACCTCTTAATAGACATAATTGGAGTTCGGAATTTTCATAGCACGGTAAGACTAAAGCGAGATATGGAATCGACATGGATATTAACTCACATCATACTCATACTCATATTAAAATATATATAGAATTCTATAATTTAATTACTAAAATAAAAAAGAAAGGATTAGTTTAATGTTTTTACTTAATTAACAAATAAACAAAACATTTTAGAGTTTTTTTTTAAGAAATGTAATACTCCGACAAATCATAACCATGATTGTGTAAGTAGGTTATTATCTTAGTATTAATATCCATAATACATGTAGGTAGCTATAGGAATTGTGCAAAACAAACATCCAAACTTTCGCATTTATAATATTAGTAAGATAAGATTATAACCAAATTGAGGAATAGATACCATAAATGATTAGGGATGACTGCGAGTATGGGGCGAGTTTAAACATTTTTTGTTTGCAAATATATTTTACACGGCATTACAGTTGAAACCAATTACACCGAGAAACTTAAACTTCTTACAAAAAACCAAAAAAGAAAACAATTTGATTAAAAACTGTTATAAGAATAATAATATTATCAAATGTCATTGGGTAATACTGGAAGTCCTATCATCCATCAATATGAAAGTCGACTCCATGTCACTCTTTAGCCTTACCGTGCTATGAAAACTGTAAACCTTGAACGGGATATTAACCGCGATTACCTTTCGAATTAATGTCAAGCTCTTCACCTTGAATAATATTATTGACTAGTTTTTGGAAGTTTCCCGCTACTCCCCCCATTTCTTCCCGTTGGGGGTCGATTTTCGGAAAATCCTTTCTTAGTGCTCACTGACATCATGATAGGAACCCCTGTACCAAATATCAAGTTTCTAGGTAC
The DNA here is from genome assembly GCA_948252455.1 of Acleris cristana. Lineage (NCBI taxonomy): Eukaryota > Metazoa > Arthropoda > Insecta > Lepidoptera > Tortricidae > Acleris > Acleris cristana. The sequence goes on from OX411779.1 coordinate 11,940,486, forward strand.
AGTAGTTTCGGCTGTGCGTTGATATATATGTCACTCAGGTTGGCCTTTTATATATATAGATGTTTATATTATGCCTAATGTATACCTATAGTTCGTTCGTTCAAATAGTTGGCATGCTATGCTTTGATATGCCGCTACAAATGCTACAAAGAAGCCGCCGCGGCGCGCTCAAAGCGGTGTCGGCGACATCGAAGGGTTGTAATGCACATTATTTGAACGAACGAACTATAAATCAAGCGTGAATCATAAAGAACAGTTACTTTTCAAAGTGCTGATGCAGCAGATTAAAAAATGGCTGACATTAACGCTCTGTTTGATGTTTTCAAGGAAGACGCTATTCTCAGCCGCTCAAGACAGGGGTGCTAGAAGGCACGAGAGAGGGGCCTTTGCCGTAGTCATTAACATAATATTATAAGTACTATCACTAATCGCAAGTGATTTGTTGTCTTTAGTTTGGATGGTCCGCTAACTACCAATTATGGCCAATTAACAAAATTAAATTCTTCACTATTTATTTCAATATCTTTCATTAAAAAAAAGAAAACATTAATTTACCTTAGTGTGATTTTAGTTATTTTCTAAACAGTAGGTATTCAAATGTTAAATCTGAGTTCGTTCCGATCGGCCTAAATCCTTCCAAAACGATTTCTTATCCCCTTTCAGCGTCTAAAGGCTTTTCTTCCTTAGTGAGCTCTGAAGCTTGCTTTGGCAAGTCTGACATCTGCGATCCAACGGTATTATATAACTTTGAGAAGAGCCAGCCCTTTTAAACCAAATCAAATAAAAGATAGAAGTAAATCCTCAATATTAAAATCCTTTATCCAATATCAGTGTAGACAGTCACGTTGAAACCGCAAAATGTTAATTTCAACCTACTGATCAAATCCAATAAGGGCGTATTTAAACCAATTGAACCGTGGCGGTATTGTTGGGCACATCTAGCGAGCCCGGCCTAAATTTCGACGCCGTGACTAATCAAACTCCTTGTCACCGGTGTATAACTTTCATTACAGCTAAAACGGCTTAGAGAAATTCAAAGAATTCTGATTACAAATTTTAAAATATGAATATAAATTCTGAACGAAAATTTTATTGGTAGGCCCAAGATCTATAAAGATTTATAGGTCCTGGGCCTCTTTCTAAATTCTTAATCTGTACCGTTTCATTCTGTGCTCAATAATTTTGATTGTTATTGACCAATTTTTGACAATGTATGAAAACTTAAAAACCATTTCGAGGAATAGGCTTCTCAAATCGATCTACCTTTGAAGACTTTGCAAAAAAACTACAACCCTCGACTGAAGCAAATGGTCTCACACTATTTATGTATAAGTGGTATATAAACCATACTTTCTTACTGTACTGTTTTGTAATATAAGCTCGTAGGTAAGTATACGGAATCGAAAAATAACCAGCTATAAGAAGTTGAATGCCTCTAACGTCTATCAAAGCTTTCCACGCGAGTAAATCTTTGTTTTATTATTATAAGGCAGTGTTCTCCTCTTGGGAAGTCTGGTAGATTCTTGACGTGTAAAAGTGCCCGTGCGGCCTACTTACTGAATAAATGTCTTTTATCTTTTATCTTTTAAGGATAAGTCTAAAACGTTAACGTTTTTTATGCCCAATTACACAAATATAGAAACGGATGACACTTTAATATAAGAATTATTAATTTAATAAAAAAACCGGACGAGTGGGAGTTGCTTAATACTTAATTACGTGTGTAGTTAGATCAAGGATGAACCGTCGCGGATATCCAATCTCAAAGTTTTGTTTATTGTGGGTACCATGATTAAGATACAATGATATAAAATAAACTAATTTATATTGTATTTTTACAAACCCATGGAAAAATTAAACACGCACGGTATAGTAAAACTTATACGGAAAGAGTTCAATAAAGTAAGTTTAATTACCCCACGCCCATTCCTCAAAACCTCAAGTCGAAAGTTTTCGACCAGTGCGTCATACCGGTAATCACTGACGTGTCCACCGGTTCAAAGTCGCTCAGCGTACTATGGAAAGAGCTACCTATGCTGGAGTCACACCGAAGGATCGCATTAGAAATGATGTGATCCGATAGAGTACCAAAGTAACCGACATAGCCCGCCGAATTAGCAAGCTCAAGTAGCAGTGGGCCGGTCGTATTTGCCGCAGAACCGACGACCGTTGGAGCCGTCGTGTTCTTGAGTGGAAACCGCGTGTCGGCAAACGTCGTGTAGGACGCCTTGGGGCAAGATGTACAGTCGCGAACTTTAATTTGATACCCACCTTAGGTCCCAATCTGACATTCTACAACAATAAGGTTAAGTTTCCTAAAAGTTACAAATGACTTGACATCTCTAATGACATTGACGACTTCAAGCATATTTTTCTTGAAATGGGTCACAAATTAACGTTCGTGATAGTACTGATGATATGCGCAGATAGGCCGGTGTAGGTTGCATGAGAGATGCTGAAGATCGGGAGCAGTGACGTGCATTGGGAGAGGCCTTTGTCTAGCAGTGGACTAATACGGGCTGATAATGATGATGATGATGACCCCACGCCACCTGCTCGTATTGTTACGTAACGTGACTTTACGCTTTCTATTAACTTCAGTAAATCTCATTTGTAAAGTGGCAATCGAAAACAATCAAGAACTTATTCAGCTATGTTATTTAAGTTATGTAAAATGAACAAGTCACTAAGTTATTCTCAATTAGAATTCTAATTAGTTGAAGATATTTGTGACATTTAGAAACTCCGCAGATTTCTGGCAACTTTTAAAACCTTTAGAAGATGAAACTGGATACGTTCTGCTTTTGGCTGCTTATTTTTCGGATTAATTGATTGCTTAATAAGTAGCCCCGCTTGACTTATTTATAGTCAAGCGGGGCTACTACGTCAGTGGGGCAATTACGTCAAGTGGCTTTAACTCCCGTTCTAAAGTTCGTATCGAGGAGTGAAGTGAGTGAGTGTAGAGAAAAAAAATCTACTTGTCAATAGATGTAACTTTTTGATACGAACTTTAAAACTCCAATATAAAGCCACTCGACCCAATTGCCCCACTGTCGTTATACGTTATATGTCGCCCCGCTTGACTTACCTAATTTATTTTTGCGTACTAAGTAAGCAGGTAGGTTCTTAAATATCAAATATAATAGGCCTACGTAGAGTTAATTTTCTTAAACTTGAATTACTTAGTATTAAAATATATCACTTATCAAGTTAATTACATACAAGCAAAGCTAAGTGCAAATATTTTCGATTTTGTTTTTTTATAATTAAAAGAAGGGTAGGTAAGGGAAAATGTCCTATTGTTAACATTTTATTGATTTTGGTCACCCTACACTTCATTTCAAGATCATATTATACTTACCAAAGGACAAAATTAATGTCCCTTAGCTTAATACAGCGCCATTGTTTTGAGTGCAAAAAAACAGGAACCCGGAAAACAATTTTGAGGGTAGTCATTAAGCGTCATTTACTTAACAACTGTGTTTAAATTAGTTTAACTGTCCCTCTTGAGCCTCGATCCTAGGTCGGCCTTTAATTAACGTCAATGTCTTTAGTAAAACTAAATCTTCCTCGATCAATCGCAGACTCACGAAAAATTTGTCACACAAACTGGATAATGCAGTTTAAAAAAATAAATCCACCATCAAAGTGAAAGCAGATGAAGGGTACACGGAATGAACATGTCTTAGTAACTTTTTCATTTATCCCGATTTGAAAATTAGGAACCGTGTAATGTCGTAAGTTAATTTCGTGTACATTTTTTTTAAACTGGAAAATAAAAGTTGTATATCAGTTCAATGTGAACTCTCTGCATTGTGGATTAAAATCTCTTGTCTAGACATGATCATTCTTTGTACCATTTAAATGCAATGAAGTTCTTGATCAAATGACTATAATGAGAGAGCCTGTCTAGCTAAGCGGGGAGACCCAATAAAGTCACAGATAAATTACTGTCAATTTAGCGTAATTAGGTGACGTGAAACACACCACAGGTATTGGGCATATGCGTATTATTACAGGTTTAGGTCATGGTCAAATAAAAATAATGTGTAGGTACTGTGGGAGGTTTCAGTGTCGGCTCCCTTTTTCTTGATTTACTAACAAATAACAACACACTATGACTTTAACGTATTTTACGTCACACCTGGCCATAATGTGAGTTTTATCGCACGCTGCGCGCACGGTAAAACTCGCATTGTGGCCAGGTGAAGACGTAAAATTGTGTACTCATCACGGGCAGTAAAAAAGAAAGCCCTCTATCGCATATTTACGACCCTCGCCTACGGCTCGGGTCTCAAATACCTGCGATTTCGGGCTTTCTTTCTTTTACAGCCCTTGTTAAGTAATGTACTATTAATTACTTAGCACTTTTATAAAAATACACTTCTTGAAAGGCTTTATCAACTCGGTAAACCATAAGCGACTGACGTTGTCCTAACAAACAAACCAATTCTAAATATTTTTTTAAATCTATTTATTCGTATATTACCGACGTAAGCCAGCCAGTATAACTTAGATGCAGCCAGTACGCTACAAGCAGTGAACCTTCACAGTAGGTACTATATAAACGTCAACGATTTACCTATAAAAGTTCATAAAGCTGTGTCTGTAGGAGGGGCGCTGAAGCTTGCACCGAGCGTGCAGACCCAGTGGCGCATGGCGCCCTCATTACTAATATTGTGTTTTCTAATATAGTATTCGTATTGTCTTGAAATCGAAGGACGATTCTTTGTTCTACAAATGAATAAACAATGTAAAATATATATGAATAACATTAAACCGTTCGTGTAGTCAGTCAAACTTAACGGAAAAAGGTGGCCACTATTTTACGTGAAGTTACTCACTCGTACTTCAATTGTTATTTATTAAGTTATGTATGTCATATAGCCTATAAATTGTGTATTCATTTGTACAACAAAGAACTTTCCTTCTATTTCAAGACAATGTTTTAGTTTATTAGAAAACACAATAATAGTAATGAGAGCGCCACCGGACGCTCGGTGCAGTGTTGAAGACTTTTCGGACAGAGCACTTTCACGAATAAACAAAATAAATAAATAAATAAACATCAGGGACAATGTCACACCAATTGACCTAGTCCCAAACTAAGCTCTAGGCTTGTACTATGGGTACTAGACAACAATATAAATACTTATGTAGAGAAATATCTACTTAAATACATAGAAAACATCCATGACTCAGGAACAAATATTCGTGCTCATCACACAAATATCTGCCCTCACCGGGATTTGAACCCAGGACAGCTAGCTTCGTAGGTAGGATCACTACCAACCACCACTATGCTTTTGTTTTCATGTGACTGCGTCAAGATTGACTGTCACCCGTATTCACAAACAATACTTAAGGGATCCTTCACTGAGTTAACGCACTGCGTTCAATACAGCTTTGTGATTGGTCATTCTTGACCGACCTTTTGTTTATGAGACGATTTGAACCACCCTGTGCGTTCTTGAGCACTGTGAGACCTCATAGTGACGTTTGTGAATACGAGTGTAAGTGTTATTTTGTACTTTCAGAAATTCGGACGAATTTAGAGCTATGGCTACTTAGCCACCTTTTCATAAATCACTCAGAGGAAACTTAAAAAGTAAGTATTTAGAGTGAAGAACATTTAAATTAAGAGTAATTATTCTCTTTAAAGCATTATTCTAAAATAATTAATTTAAGCAGTATTTACATGCCATTTGACTAAACCTACGTGACAAAAGTGTAAGCATAATAACGGGTTTTATTTTAAGAAATAGGTATTAAGGTAAAACTTTAGCACGTTTTTCTTCAAGAGATATATGATTGTTTCGTTTAATACTCACAGCAATCCGAAAAGCTTTTAAGAAGCACTCAAACAGAGTTCGTTCACAGCAATAAACGGAGAAAAACGTTCTGGAACCGAATTGAATACGAACGAATTACTGTCCTAACGTTCGAAATTAACGAATTAAGGGTCTACCCCAAGCGAATTGATTGATAAGCATAGAATACCATGGACGAAGGTCGTGTAAATGGGATTACAAGCGACTCACAATATTATTATCTATAGAGTTATTATGTTATATCCTTCGAACCTTCTTTTGCTAGGTAAGTATGTTGTTATAAATAAATCTTATTGGATATTCTTAACTATACGATTCGTAATCCTGTGCAGGATAAAAATGCAATTCAGGTAATCGCCGTCATCTCGGCTTTAGTTCATCACGAATTCCTTTTACTGAAGTATATCAAATTATAATTATTTTGAAATATATATTTTTGCACTGCGTTATTATATTTCTTTCTACTTTGTTTTTTTACCTTTAGTGAGCATTGGGTTATTTTGGAAAACGATTCACAACCAACTCCGCATTAAAGTAAACAAAAGCTATACCTACCTGAAACTTATTTTAAATATGTTTGTAATCTAGGAATATTTAACAATTACCGGTCTTCAAAGAAACCATTTTAATTAAATTCAAAATTTTAACCAAACAATCTGTTTCTTTTGAGTTTAGGTGTTTGTAATGTCCGCCTAATCAAAAGGCTAATTCGAGGTTATTTTCATATTGCGCCGTTCTCTACAATGTTCACGTTTTTATTGGAGCATGATCAAGTTAAGATAATACGAAATTTACTATTTCAAGAAATTATTTACGGTTGTTTCTCACGAGCGTCTTAGATGTTGTGTTTAGTTACGTTTAGTCACGTTTTATTTTATAACAGCAAACCGTATTCGAAATTGAAACCCTAACGGGAATATTTCACGTTATAATTGCTTTGAGTACGTTAAGTAAATCAAATAACTATCTAAGGGTAGTACCTATGTCCAGATCTAATCTATCGTTTCCGTACCCTATTCATCCTTTCAAAGCTATAGCTACCTTATCTTACATTACCCTAAGTAATTGAAAGGGTTAAACTTCTTTGGTCCAGATCAGTATTTTTTACGTGTACCCGGAATATTAAATACTCGCAATATTTCATAAACGAAACGTGTGTATTTTACTTAGCAACTATTTTATAAACCATGTTAAGGAGCATGTCTAACGTCTAACCGTGCTCAGTGTAGGGTTCCGAAGCCTAACGAATCTAACGAATAATGATAGGACGAAGTAGACTAGGGCTTTCCCAATCAAAAGAATTGGGAAACCTACACGCCCCGTTGAATACCGTGCACGAAGAAAACATCGAACTGTACTTATGTTATAAATAACCTTTAATAAAAAATAACCCACGTTTCTCTGCAACTTACGTTTGTTTCTTAAACATGGCGGTTTTATTTTCCATGTGTAGGTGTTTTTCCGTTTTCCTGTTAAATTGTTACGTAACCGAAATGCCAATACACCTTTATTAAATTTCGAATATTTTTGCCGCTTGCCTTGGATTTATTATTTCACTTAACTCAACCCCTTGTTATAGATCCGTTTACTATAAATAAAATCTCTTTGACGCTTTAAATATTCTGTTATTTGTTGTCATGTCTTTTAGCATTCAAAATAATTATATATATTTTTAAATCTTTTTAATAAGCGTTGAATAATAGAAATTTAAAGATTCTCTGTAGCATTTTTTGAAACGTAAAGAATTCAATTTGATATTTTATTAAACAAATTAATACAGCCGAAAGCGTTTCGCTGTTTTCAATTTCGGGATTTGAAGGTATTCAACCGTTTGTGTGCAAATTAGATACGCAATCAATTAAGCAGATGAACGTTGCTTAATTGATTGAAATTACTTAAAAATAAATAATAGTTCAAATATTTATAAGGTTGTAACGACTGTAAAATGTGCAAGGTGGCAGACAAATGAATAAGGTTCTTACTCTAAAATCATTTCTAATGCTCTAAGTCTATTTAAAGTCAACACACTCAGTTGAACGCGTATAAATTGTGCATGAAAATACGACATCGTATTTTGACAGACTAGTTTGTATTAGTCTGGCTTTCTCAATTAGCTTACCGATGGGTTCTGAATCTGGCTGCGAAAGTTAGATAAATATATACTTTTCCAACTAAAGAGAATGACTCGTATGTTTAATCCAACAGTGACACTAAATTACGAAAAAATCTATTTGAATTATGTGTTATTATTGCGGTAAAAATAATTAACTTTTTTATGAATTCCATTTTAAGATAGTGTCATTTCTAGATTTAACGTGCAGTATGTTCATTCACTCCATCTGTGTGTGTTTTTTAACGGCCGAACCCTATATTCAAACCGCGGATAGATAAGGCCTACTTCGGGTTAAAATTTGACATTTGCCCATACAAAATGTGTCAAATTTTAATCCGAAGTAAGCCTATCTGTCCGCGGTTTGAATATAGGGTTCGGCCATAAGTGTTTTCGATCTATGACGACACGCCCCATCAGTCAAACTGACATTGCACGTTAGCAATGTATGAAACATTTAATAGTGAGCCGTCTTGGATTGAAAATACTAACAACTATGATATTTTTATCAGTTGTCTATCTAACGACACGCTTATAATATTTTATCACAAACATATCGAAAGTAACCGATACTCATAAGGTATCTATCTCAATTTCTCAATACGGTAACACAAATATCCCACAACAAACAGGGGACATTATTTGCTCGACGTAATAGATACAAAGATTATTCTAGGACCACGTCTATTTTTGTCAGGTTAATACCTTATTTCATATGTTATTTCTAGTTTCTTTCATGCTTTTATTTTTTATATGTCGTTCTATCATTACGTAAGTATTCCAGTTATCTAGAATTATATCTTCAATTGCGATCCCCCGCGTGTTTTTAATTTTCTTGCTCAAGCAAATACTTACAGCATTTTTAAGTGGCCCCATATATAGCCACGCTCACTCAAGAATAAGAAGGAATGGATTTATGTCCTTCCTTGCGAAGAACGTGAACGAGCGCCTTGATTGTAGCGATAATTTCAATAAATCACTGTTTAAATTCGCTTCGAAGGAATGTTCACGTCCTGTCGTTGCTTTTTAACATACTTTTTTATCCTCAGTCCCCACCCTACCTTTCTGAACGTTTTAACTTTCTGGCCTCTGGATCTCAGAATCGCTTGCGTTCAAGTGACAATCTTTCCCTTGCTTTCCCATCAAATAAATCCAAAACGTATTCTAAATCCTTTTCGGTTCACGCTGTGCGGTTGTGGAATTTGTTGCCTACTGAAATTAGGCAGTCTCAGTCTGTAGATTCTTTCAAATCTACACTAAAGAAGTTCTGGCTTGACACTTGTTCTTGAACTTTTTCCTGCTTATTGTATATATTTATTTATTATATTATTAGTTATATTGTATATAATTATAATGTGTTTATTTATTATATCTGTTAATATTTATAGAAATTTATTTTAAATAGTGTTGTACTTATTTGCTTATTCGTTGTAATAGTTATTTCTCAATTGCTCAAAGGTTAACTGGAAGAGATCCCTTAAAGGGATAAGTTCGCCTTTGTACATCCCTGTTATATTTTTGTCTATTTTATAATTGTTATCTCTTTTGTTTGTACAATAAAGTGTTTACATACATACATACATAAATACTATAGAACCAAAACATAAATCAAACAAATATCTTACCAATTAAGAAGTATGAACTATTTAATCAAAAATCATCGTTAAATGTCGTAGGATTCCGGAGATTCAACCAAAAACATGCGGAGAAGGTGTCATGTTTGAAAAATAAATCTATCGAGGTTTTTGTTTCTAATCGTGTTTTCACGTTTAAGTCTCAAGGAAATATGATCAAGTTTAATATATCCAAAGAACAGACGCAACTACTTTTAAACGATTTTTTTAGTAGTTTCACTATCAAATAGGCTTCGTCATGCGACGAGGGCGGGAACCGCATAAATAAACGTTTGATGGTTCGTTTTCCTGAATTGCTTGACCTTGTCGAATTGTGAATAAGCTTTAGTAGGTACATTGAAAGTTTGGAAATAACTTATTCTGAGGTTTCATAACATACGACAAGTCACTTTATAACGAATTTTATTATTAATAGGACTTACCTACGTATACATACAGGGTGTAACATTTAAATCGTCGGTTAGTAACTATGGGAAAGTCTGAAACTATGAGACATAGGAGATCTGTTCTTAGGAACCATGTCATCGATTTTGGTAACAAGGAAAACTGCATCCATACAAAACAAAAATACATACAAAACACACACAAAAATTTTAAAAAAATGTCCTCAGCTCGGGAATCGAACCCGGATGTTTTGGAAAATAAAACTAACACTCTTTCTATTTAAATATCGATTGTGTGGATCTAACTGGTTGTCAACGATTGATTCATTATACTTACCCTCAAATTGTTTTTAAATTTTATGTCAAAATGACTTCATTATACGAATTCACGACGGTATTGTACATAAAATTTACCCTCTTATGCATAAACGCGCAATAGCTTAAGTGTGTTTAAAGTATTCTTTGTCCTTTATCTCAATTCTTTTACTAAAATATTTTTCTTGTGCGTTTATGAATAAGGGGTGTTTATAAAACTCAAACCAATACGAGCGAGTCTGCGGAAAATTACTCGACAAGACAATTTCCTGCCAGGTCACTGAACTTCTTATCCTAACGGTAAAATATGGGATTACGAGAAACGTAGGTACTCGTATAAATAGTCAATGCGGAATAAAGGTATAAGTGCTTCTTACACCCTTAACGGTCCTAAATGGCCGTTTTTATGTTTCAGACGTACACAATTGAAGAAGCTATCAACGATGCTCAGGGTGAGAACAGGTTCTTACGATTTCCGTATTTTATGGATAGGATTAACGACGTTATTCATTAAGCCAGAGATGGCTAGAATCCCTTGAGGGTGAGACGAATAAACCAATAAAAATAGGTCAAATCAAAAGGTTTTGTGTTTTGTACATCTGTCATAAAAATCATGATTAAATAAATATTTTTAAGGTAAATAATATTTAAAGGCGGATTTTAATGTCATCAGAAATTTATATAATACACAGATCATTTTCATCATTTATTTAAGAGCTATGCTCTTGTCGGTGGAGTAACTTCCATTTTTCCTATTCCGAGTCTTTTCTTTAACACACACTGAGAAAAATTCCCGTAGTCGCTCTACGTAAAATACGTACAAAAATCGACCACAATTACGTGTGTAACCGGCTCCATTACGCGTATGCCGCACACTGCCAAATACTGCATGCCGCTTAATTATAAGTATGCCTCTTATAATTTACGTGTGAAAAGCGCGTGGTAAGTATCTGGCGCGAGTACATTACAAATTTGGTCACCGTAAGTAGCCCGTTTTTCTCAGTGCACTGATACTGCACGACGCCTACTTTTTCTTTTAATTGCTCTAGATGCTTCTTGGGCTCCATCTTTTCTTCTCTTTATACACAGAAACATATGTATTTCCGAAAATTCGGAAAAAATTAACACAAGTTGTCCAAGCATTTTTAGTGTGATTTTTCCTCATTGTGGCTTTTTTCACGTGAGCGGGTTCAATGGTAAACAAATACATTTCCAATTCCGGTATTTCTATCTTATCGCCATAAATAAATGTCATCTCTCCGTCCATATTTATTTATTTTTCCGGGAACCACATCTAAAAAGGTTTATAATCCACATTGGAAAAATGATTCTAAATAAACGACGCGCTGGCCTAGTTGATAGTACCCTGCCTACGAAGCTGCGGTCCTGGGTTCAAATCCCGGTAAGGGCTAATATTTGTGTGATGAGCGCGAATATTTGTTCCTGAGACATGGATGTTTTCTATATATTTAAGTATATATTTCTCTATGTAAGTAATTATATCGATGTCTAGTTCCCATAGTATAAGCCTAGAGCTTAGTTTGGGACTAGGTCAATTGGTGTGACACTATCCCCTGATATTTATTATTGTTATTTATTTATTACAAGCCATATCAATTGAGAACATTGAAATACGCCATATTTTCCAATATATGATAATTCGAGTAGGCGTCTTGAATCTCTCTTCATTACCTATCAGGTTTTAATCATTAGGAGTACGCTTTCATTTATTATAAGTATGTAGTTAGCTATTACCTAACATTCATAAGCGTTTTAATGTTACATTACAAGTTAAAATTGAGGTACGGTTATTAAGAATTGCGTACGTAAGTAGGCATTTAGCCTACATGAGGTACCAAAAAATATGGAAACATACTCCTGAAAAAAATTATACTCCTCATAAGTAAACTAAGATAGTATTTTTCACAATCGTGTTATAATAGAGAGCTTTTTAGTCGAGTACCGTGTTTAGGCCACGAAGCTTGCTGAGTGGCCTAAGTAAGGTACGAGATTAAAAAGCTTAATTATGACACTATTGTGAACAATACTTTTTTTGTACTCGTCGATTATAATCTGTGTATTAAGATTTCACAGAGAATACTGCAACGTCACTCTTTTCATCGTTGCATAGTCTATGTTACTTCCGAAACAACCGAAATAACCATTTCGATACGCTACAGACGATCGAAAAAAAATTGAAAATAGAACTTCGTATTTCAATAGTATGTGTCCTTGTTTAAGGAGACTCGATCCGATACAAAATGGCTAATCTATGGCGTTTCGGAACGTAGCAACGTCGCGTCATCTGTCAACATCTACTTAAACATTCTCCTGTATCCAGGGCATAAAAAAAAACTACTCTTTGTGATTGTAGCCAATCACAGCACAGTACTGCAAAATTACGGACGCCGGTGGTGTTATAGTACTTACGATATTTCGATTTCTTATATACTCGTATTTAGACTTAAATTATTAATTTTAATGAACTCGTACAAAAAGTATTGTTCACAATAGTGTCATAATTAAGCTTTTTAATCTCGTACCTTACTTAGGCCACTCAGCAAGCTTCGTGGCCTAAACACGGTACTCGACTAAAAAGCTCTCTATTATAACACGATTGTGAAAAATACTATTGTACGAGTTCATTAAAATTAATAATTTAAGTCTAAATACGAGTATATAAGAAAACGAAATATCGTAAGTACTATAACACCACCGGCGTCCGTAATTTTGCAGTACTGTGCTGTGATTGGCTACAATCACAAAGAGTAGTTTTTTTTTTATGCCCTGGATACAGGAGCATGTTTAAGTAGATGTTGACAGATGACGCGACGTTGCTACGTTCCGAAACGCCATAGATTAGCCATTTTGTATCGGATCGAGTCTCCTTAAACAAGGACACATACTATTGAAATACGAAGTTCTATTTTCAAATTTTTTTCGATCGTCTGGAGCGTATCGAAATGGTTATTTCGGTTGTTTCGGAAGTAACATAGACTATGCAACGATGAAAAGAGTGACGTTGCAGTATTCTCTGTGAAATCTTAATACACAGATTATAATCGACGAGTACAAAAAAGTATTTTTACCTACGATCGATTATAAGGACGTTCAGATGAAAAAATCTTTTAAATGGAAGGTGTCACGACCATGAAATTCTTGGTCACAACCCGGGCAATAGTCGTTTTTAAACTAAAATAACATGTTTTTTGCTTCGGAAAATAACAGGATCGACTTCTTAGAAATATATTATTCAAGTTGATTTATAAAAAGAAAATGCTTACCTTGGTAAACTAAAGCGGATTTGGTTTTTATAAGGATCATTTTGTTACAGTCTATTATTGTTTACGACACTAGAGGTATAATAGCAATGTAAGTTAAGAAAAAAAAACAGGTCAAGTGCGAGTCGGACTCGCGCGCCGAGGGTTCCGTGTTGAAGATAATATGCTTGGTGACCGCAAAATAAAATACTGATTTTGTTATGAGCTTTATTTTCTACGCAATATAAATTTCGGAGATAAGGTCGGGGAATGATTATTTTTTGTAAATTTTTGGCTATAAATCAAAAAGTACATGACAGAAAATTATATGACACCCCATTTGCCATAATCGAACCACTTTCATTTTTCAACCCTCCATTCTAGATCCCTTTTCAATTATTTATACCAACCAACCATATATTTTTTACCAAAAACAGATGCAGGCGAGCAAGTTGTACAACTATGCCAAATTTCAAGTTGATATCATTTGTAGTTGCTGAGAAAACTTTCTGTGACATACAGACAGACAGACAGACAGACAGACAGACAACAAAGTCTCACCATAAGGGTTCCTTTTTTACCATTTCGGTACGGAACCCTAAATATGTGGCGTTTCGTTTTAAATTACTGCTTACATCCACACTTGTCAAAGTGCCTGTACGTTCGGCCTAGAATAAATTTAATCATACAGGTGGTATTCAAGAACTTCTATATTTTATACACAGGGTGCTACAAAATCAGCCAATTTACTAGAACCCTAAATTAATCAATTACTTATTATTTCAATTATCATATCTATATGCCATATTTTTACTACTCAACAGTCTTAAATCCTTATTTTACGTGATACATTTCGCGGAGCATGGTAACAGGTACCTTGAACAGGTAAATATTTAAAATTAACATTCCTTAGTCCACGAGTGATCGGAAATTCGGATTGTAACATTATCTCGCGAACTAAGGTTAATTAGCTTTACTTAATTCCGACATTGTTTATCATGAACATAATGAACACTATGTGTAACATGCTCTCAGCTAATTTTCTATGCTAGTCAGAGTGTAAAGGGATCAATCCACTAATGAAACCGCTTTATAGCAAATTAATGGTACCGTGGAAAACGGTATACTGTCAATAGACATACACTGTCAATATTATTTGCTGCCACACTCATGGACGCTTAATACATTAATCCTGACCTAAACAAATATTTTATAATCTATTAATATACTTAAGGCTAATATGTAGGCAGTCAATTACCATATAGTTTATTATAGTGATCGTTTTTTAGTGTAAATTATACTTACATCAAACCAATGCATGAATGAAAACTGTAATATCATATGCGCACTTATAAGATAGAGCTCACATTAATCAAGTAGGCTCTGTACCTTTATAGTGAATAAACATACGACATTTATATATTTATGTATAGACATAGATAGGTATATTTATGTTGCTTTTTCAGTCAAGTTTGGTACCTATCGATAAGTTAGTTGAGAAAGACAATCACTAACTTTTCCGACCAATGTCGTATGATTATGCACTCCATATCCACTAAATATGTATATTTTTCTGACTGTAATACAGTCAACGTCAAAAGTAAGTGATCAAAATCAACATTTCAAAACATGTTCTAGCATGACGCTCCAGATTATACTAAAGTGTCATTTTCAACTGAATATTTAATTAGTCAAAAGAAAATGATTATAAACGATTATAACAGTCGCTTTACAGAAAATTTCAATAAAGAATGATGAAATAAAATGTTTACCCAAGTGTCAAGTGTCAAACAAGAGAAAATCAGATTTCAAAATCTCCAAATGAAAACTAGGGTAATCACGGCAGTTAAAAAGGATTTATTTAAAATGTTGCAAAAAAAACAAAGCGACGTAATAGGAACTTATTTTAACCCTTGACGGAAATGAAAGGTGTTATAGTTGTTTCGCGTGTTTGTCTAACGAATATAACCGACATTAACCGAACGTCTGACTTGTATTCCGAGGTGGCCTTGAGAGGTCATGAAGCCCCAAAATTTCATATTCACTTACATATGATAGTTTGGTAGTATTACTGACTATTGCTATATTAGAGAATCAGTTTAATTTGAAACGCTTAGTAATGACTTTAACTGTTTGAATGGCACGTCACTTACTTATGACACATTACGAGTTAATTTACTTATGCTAAACTACAATAATCAGTGACATCTGACTTAATTTATTGTATATACTATTTTGAGACCCTATTTCATCGGTTTGTTTTGCTGTTAACTGTACGTACACCAGTTTATTTCAACCTTTTTCAAAATTCGCGATCCTTTAAAAAGTTAGCAAAATCTGGCGACTCCCCAGGAACCCTATTCTCGTGACTTCGAGATGATTTTTCATGCGATATGCACTGTCAACTGCGTACATTTTTTTGACATATCTCGCATGAAAAATCATCTCGAATTCACGAGAATTGGGTCCCAGGTTCGTAATACGAACCGCATGAACTGCAATAATGTATTCTGTGTTACCGTGAAACAATCCCTGTGCAAATTTATGGGTAAAATGTGGTCTATTGGAAGGAAAACTATTGTTTAAAGGTTCTAACTTTTTTTACTAAATAGGACAAGTAAGGTGCAATGGACTTTATAGCTAAATATACTCGACTACATATACACTGACTTGTTGAACAGATTTCAATTACTTATATACATTACAATTTAAGAAAAAACAGAGACCTCACAAATTTCATTATTCTTATAAAAATACTATGTGATTTCTTAGTACGTGTTCGTTGAGGCCTAGACGATCTTGAATATAAGAATGTGATCGTACCGAAATACTTCATGTCCTCTCAAAGGCTTTGGTGGATGCCCCGACAAAGCTTTGCACGCGACATTTTTTGTGATTCTTAACAACCGCTATACACCCAAATGTGAAACAGCGCGAACAAAAATTGAGTGCACTCTACCGGCTATTGTTCCTTTCATAATGACACTTCTAGCGCCCTCAACAATAAGAATTGGACCAAAATTAGACGTTTTTATCTTGAGCAAAAAACATAAGTAGGTAACATTCTGGTTGCATTTTAAGTCGTTACACTTGCTACTGATTAACTAATTCTATGTTTGTTACAGATTTCTTTATGTATGTTTTGTGTGTAATCATTTATACAACATACTCGTATTTAATTTGCAAGTAAAGTCATGTTCCATTTTAATTTAGCAATCCGTTTTTTTAATTTAAAATCTACGTATGTACGGGGCTTAAACTAGTACCCTCGTTAGTACCATCGCTAGATGGTACTAGATAATTACGTAGCAATGTGAATTACGTGACATTTTCTTTATATATATTTTATCTGCGGGCTACGTTGTGAATTTATATCCCTCTTATGATGGAACAAAGATAGTGCTCAATTTTCGTACATCTCTATGTATATTTGTAGTTATTTTTTGTATAAAATGATAATCTATAAAGATAATAATAATAATCTATATGTTTAACCTTTTTCGTATGCGTCATTAACGACTGCAATTATTAAACAATATGTGTAGGAATGACAGAAGCAAACGTTCGGTCAATTCCATACATTTAACAGATAACATCAACAGTTAAAGTCGCCGTCAATAGAATTTGCGAACTATGTAAACAAATTAGTAGTTTGAAACATAACCACAAATATTCACCAAGCGTGTTTTCATTAAAAATAACGTATAATGAAATGTTATTTCATCTTAAACTTAATATGAAAATAATGATTTAACTAGTGTATAAATCGTTGCAAAGACCTCACTTGATCTTTAAACGTACGTGGTTATCGAGTAATCGTGGTGAATTGGTTCGTTTGGTTTTGTTTACATAGTTCGCAAATTCTATTGACGGCGACTTTAGCAATTCTATATAATAGAATTCCTCAAATTTGACATATATTTATGATTGTAGTAATCTCAACAGTCGTCAATTCCATACATTTTACAAAATACTACCATTCGTCAAAACTATACAATTTTAACAGGTTGCTACACTCGTCAATTCCATACAATCCACAAGTTATTTAATGTAGTCTTTAGCTTTCATATAAAGCAATTTGGTTAGCCCTGAGGCCCTACTTTGGAAATCGAAGTTACGTTAGCTCCATCCTTATTTCTCGATTTAGTTTCGAATGACGAGTGACAGAGATGGAGCTATCGTAACTTCGAACTTCGATTTTCAAAGTAGGGCCTCTGTGTATTTGTTTCACTTTTAGTTTTAAACGTATTACCACAATTCGTAACTTAATAGTAGTTTAGTCACTGTAAATGCGGTCGTATCGTTTAAAAGTAATTGCTATAAAAGCAACAAGGGTTAAAGACAGGTGGAATGAACATAAAGACCCACGAACATAAAGAACATATAGACACACGTTCCACAGCTTAGCTCAGAGACCCTTAGTTCTAGAAAGTTGTAGTTTGGCATGAATATACATATTAGTTGCGCCGACAAAGTGGTAAAAAAAATCTAAAAAAGAATTGCATAAAAACGATTGTACTAATTTGCAAACACAAATTGCATAATAAATTAAATTTATTCATAAATGAAAAAATGTTATATAAATATTTATAACGGATATTCATTACTATTAAGTGGTCACAGTTCTAACCTAACCTAACCTAGTTAGAAGAAATTGACTTAAAATGCATAATTACAAGAAAATGATAGTTGTAATAAATGAGTGTTATGTTATGCCTGATAAAATTATACAATTGGTTTTTATGCTAAACGTTCATTACGCTTTTCGTGGTTAGTTAAATGAAATTATACAAAATATTTTTAGACTGATTGAAGCGTACCCCTTTTACACTATTGCTGAGAAGAAGCACCATCGTCGATTACCTAACATTATAATATAATAATGATACTTATTGTAGTATAAGTATACTATTAATATTAAATAAAATATCATACTTAGTTTAGGTAGTAGGGACACGTTTGAACTCGGATACAAGAGAATATTTAAAAAATAATATGACAACGACAAGAGTTTCGATATGTTTTTCTACACAATATTTATCTCTTTTTAACTCAACGACTACGCTACGCATTCATATTTAATATGTTTGAAGAGTGAACGCGACCTGAGAATTTTCTGCCAACGGAGTTTTATTTCAGTAAAAAAGTTAATTAGTTTCATGTTTAGCGATAAATTTAAAAAGTACACGCAAATCTCTAATTAATTAACGATCACGCTTTACGTTCAGATTACAGGAAAGAGAACAAATTAGTTCTGTAATTGGAAATTCTCATCAAATTGTACGTACAAAATTATGTAATTATGTGTTAGCTATTTTAATTTATATTGGGTTGTTTAATTAAATTTGAAAAAATCCAAAGAACAAAATAACTAAACTGTGATTTATTCAATTGAAAGTATCAATTTGATTATACGTTACTTTAAAGGACTGTTTAAATGTGATTGGCGGATATTTCTTATTGGCTGTTCTATCAACCAATGAGAAGCATCCACAAAACTAGCGCGAAATTTAACTAATTTTATACCTGTAACGATTTTGAACATCATTCTGGTTAAGGATTTATACTGAGGAACAACTTAGAAGATTAAGTACTTACTGGATAAATGTGGAAGGCTTTGTTTTTGAACTAAAAATATATTGGTGTTAAAAGTATCAGTTTGTTGGTGTTATTTAAATCTCCTGAATCCAGTGGCTGGCTGGAAGGTTTTAGCATTTATGTACTGTTTTATTTTTAAATAATAGAACTGGAAGAAGAATTTGAATTTTAACGTAGTTTTTTAAAGTTGCAACATAACCTCTATTTAAGTTAGCACTATAGTTGATTGAAACTAGAAATATACGTGTGACACATCTTATAAACGAACTATTATGTTTACTTTGACTTTCCATATATTCATTATCACCTACAAACTATGCAAAGATGTTTACTTGCGACCTTGCGAGTATAGTTAAGTCATGTTAAGTGTTGGAAATTACGAAATAAATACGGAATTATTATACAGTCTAGTCATTGTCACTGGAATATGCAGCTAAAACATTTTGACGAGTCGAAACTTGCTGTGTGACAACCGAATTTGTAATTTGCTTGCTGTCTCCAATTCTGTAGTTCGAGTCACCGTTTTCATAACATGTAATCCACGTCAGATGCATAAACATTGATGACGTTGATGATGATGTCAGAGCGCAATGAACGCAACGAGTTGATTTTGCTCATCAATACAACGCCACTCGAATTAACGGATGACGCGATTAGGGTGGATCAACTCGTACATGAGGCATCTCGAATGTCACTCACTTTGTTGGATTGTCACTAAACTTCACTTGTGCAAGGTCCATCTGGATCGTTAGCAACATCTTCAGTAATCATAATCAGTAATCAGTATTTTATTGCAATATCATAATGTTACAAAGGTCTTGGTTAATAAATAGCTTTACTATTTAAACAGTTCATTATAGGGAGAGAAGGACTCACTGTACCTACAATACCTACATTTGAACATATTGAAACTCGTCGATTAGATATTCATTGAGCGAGTAATAACATTTATTTATCAGTAGATGTTTCAGTTGATTTCCGAATGTGCTACAATTCATTTCTTTTTTAAGTGATTCAGGTAGTTAGTTATAAATTGTAATGGACGTTAAAAAGGGGCCGGGAGATGAAAATTTAAGTTTTGAAGGTGACGAGTGTAGGTCTCCCCGTTTATTAGCGTATATTAACTTATCCTTTAACCTACCGCCAAGCAGCAGAGTTTGCATTGTTGTGTTCTTGTGTAGGGATAAGTCATCCGGTTAAATTAATAGCATAGAGGCAATCCATCTTAGTACTCAGGATTGGCAACGCATTTGCGGTTTTAGGATTGCCTTAAGATTGTAGTCTAGAGAATTCAAATGTCTATGGGTCACTGATCCCATTTACCATAAAGTGGCCTATTGTGTGCTCGTTCGCCTTCCCCATGCCATAAACAAAGTAAAACAAGTAGATGAAAGACTAGCGAATCGAGTTAGATTAGCTAACTCCGGGTGTGAGTAAGGCCGCTTCCTGACTTGGCGGTATACTTGCAGTAAAACTTACTGTCGGCATAAACGCTACGCGGTGATTGGTAGATGCCACTAGTTACCTAGCAACCCTTACTGATTCCGTGTTTTACTGCAAGCATACCGACAAGTCAGGAAGCGGCCTAAGACGTACTGCAAGCAAGCGTTACCTCACCTCATTTGAGGTAGTTCATTGTACCTGGAATAAGTTACTACTTAAAACTAGTTTTAATTGAATGTCCTGCCCAACACTAGATAGACACAAGTTAAGCGATAGTAAGGCAGTTACTGTTTCCTGATTGGTCGGTACGCCATTGCCAAAACAGATGTTTGGCAAACCGAGGCGCTGTCGAGCGCATGTAAAGAATAGGGAACTTTTGATTAGTTGGCGGTCGTTCGACTGTCCCATTGCGCCGAATAATGAAGACTCAAGAGAAAAATGGAAGGGAATAGATGGAATATATTGTCATGAATGAATGTGACGAGAAGAATGTTTAACATAAATGTATTGGACTATAGTGGAAAGGAGAGACCTAAGAAGAGATGGATGGAATGTGTGAAGAGCGATATTAAAAAGAGTGAGTACTCCACAAAATGATTGGGATAAGGTAAAATGATGATGAATGAAGTCGTATTAGGATATGGCGTCAGGCATTTCCGATCGGTATTATATTTAATTATGAATACATTTCAAAGATTTATCAATCGTTACTCGTAATTAGGTTCTGAATATTGTCGTCAAGATCGGTTGATATTGCGGACCCTCCACGTAATAAACCTTCAATATTCATTCGACGTGAATATTTTTCGCAGAACTCTTATTAAAAGCCTGTTTAAAAATGAACCCGAGATTACTTTTTACACGCCGTTGAATTTTATTCTCGATTAACACTGCCTATATTAAGGCTAAATTAAATGTATAAGCTTCAGGTTTATTCGGTTAATTCTACATTTTTTGTATAATTTCGTAATTGGGTCAATTGGGACACACCAAGAAAAAATAACTACTTGCTTTTACATTTTTATTCGAAAGAATAGCATTTCATAATTAAGAGTGTCATTGTTATTTAAAATAATTTATTAAATAATATTAACATCCCATTTACGGTGCAAAAATGGCGAAGTTATTTAGATGGACGTTTTTTTATTATCTGTTTTTAAAGTCATAATAGACGAACACAATGTAAACAAACATTTGCAATACAATATACCTATTTATTATTTCAGTGCTTTCGGCCATTGCTTATAACCTAAACTAAAATGAATACAGCACTTCCTGCATGACCCTTGTTTCTAGAGTAGATTCACTGAACACAATCACATACAATTTATTTATATGAGATCCCATACTTCCAGTCATGAGTTTTTATAATAAATGTTGGTGCCGTCGGGTTGAACCTCTTGGAAAACCACGTCACATAAATTATTAACATTTTTCACTCACAACTTAAAACAGAAATTGTCTTATTAATATATTAATTTAATCATAAGAATTATAGTCAATTAGTACAAAAAAAAAATTACATGACAACAGTTGTCTTCAAACATAGGTGTTAGCTAGCTATCTAAATTGTAGTGATACGGTAAAATATTGGAATAAGGTTGACATAGCGCAATTAGGACCGCATTTAGGGGTCAAATGAAGGTCATTTCTTTATTGTAATATAATTAATTCACTTTAACATACATTTTATATTTAACTACAGGTATTAGTTCGGAAAGCCTATTCCTCCAAATGGTTTTGAAATTTCATACATTGTTAAAAATGGGTGTATCCCAATTTAATAATGGTATTTTCTACTGAATTGGGCATACGCTCCGAAGGGACCCTAAACATATACCGAGGCAAGCCCTAGACTGGAATCCCCAAAGAAAGCCTAAACGTGACCGTCCTAAGCAGACTTGGCGGAGGACGATCATTGCGGAAGCGCAGGCTATAGGGAAGACTTGGAGCGAGTTGAAACGCGATGCTAACATAAACCGGGCTGGCGACGCACTGTGGATGCCCTCTGCTCCATCTAGGGGACATAGGACCTTAAGTCAAGTAAGTCACATATATAATGTTTTAGTCACATTATATAGAGATGGATCTTTCTGAATGGTATTCATGAACCACTTCCTTTTCTTATGATAAAGCAAGGGTCAAAATCTCAAAGCAATATTATACATGTATTGGTCGGGCTATTGAAGCGAAATTGGGTCTGTCTGGGATATACATATCCTTTACATTTAATTGCAGAAAAGACGGTTGTTAATTATTATAACCTTCTAAATGTTTAAATCACATTTCCGTTTATACCTCAACCTCAGTTGGCCAGAATTACCGAAATTTTTATCATTAATTAAATTAACAAACTTGAATGGCGTGGGACGTGACACCACTCTTGTCGTGCTAGGAGGGCTCGAAATTCATTTGAATTTACTACTGTATATATGGGTTACATAAACCTCACCATGAAGCAGCTCGCTTTCATCCATTTTCTACGGGACTAGTACATCACGCTGTTGGAGCCGACCCTGCCTTTAATCTTAGCACAAATAGGTACTAGTAAGGCGAATCATTAAATTTGGATTTAGTATGGTCGGCCTTAAGTGAATTTTTTACTGCTGTTCTGTTAAAGGCATTAAAGCGACAAGGTTTAGTGTGCCGTGCATGTGGCACTTATAAGGCCGAGTGTATATAGACCTTCGTGCAAATACAGCTTCTAGCATTAATATAAATAGTATGTATAGCTTGTCTTACAACTCTTTTCATTTAAATAAGCAAACATTTTTTTCACCACAAAGGTTTATGGTAAAAAATGTTGTGGAAAATATTAAAATTAAATAAAATCCGTCTATTAATCTTATTTTAATAGCGGGTGAATAGTGGAAATTAAGGGTACATAATTATACGATTAATTTTTATTGTTTACTTAACGAAAACAAAATATATGATGATGACTTGGCAAAATGACGCGTCGTTTAAATGTATAGTTGTAACGGCCGAGCAAATTATACAAGCGTCCATATAATGTTCAATTTTACAACGTACTACTTAGTTAACTGCTTACATTCTACTTAATTTCCTGTTTTCTAAGAGGTATTTAGAAACTGACAGGAAAATTGTACGTTTAGGTTCCTTTCACGCGATCAAATGGATGGCAGGGATAATTAGGGCCAGCGAAAAATGACGAGGGCACTGTGGGAGACTCTGGGCTTATTGAGTTTCAAGTCACAAGGGCGAAGACGGATGAGGCGACCCAAAACGAGGGTACGACCGTTTTCAGATGTTTGAAAAAGTAATGAACGCGTCAATAGTATTAATAATTGTGTATAGTTATATCTACTAGGCTAAAAGTCCTAAACAAGAATAAAAGATTTTCTATTTTGACGCGCTGAACTCTCTCTCTCTCACGTCAGTAAGACCATACCAAGACCACGATACGATACCAGTTTTGCAGTTTGAGTCCACACTCAAACTGTACTAAATTGTTTACTTTCATAAATATAGCGAGCTGTCCTCGCTTCGCTTCGGTGTATGTGAGTTTTTGGGACCCCTGTACATACACCAGAATTTAGTATACCCAAAAACCTTCCTCTTAAACCACTCTATCTATTAATGAAGACCGTATTAAAATCCGTTGCGTAGTTTGAAAGATCTAAGCGTACATACAGAGGGACGGGCGGTAAAATCTGGAAGACATTATTATAAAGTCACAGCAGTCCCAAATTACGTCATCAACATTTTGTTCACAAAAATATTAATAATATTTTAATTACATCGAGTATCTTATTCTCGCAAAACTTAATTAACTATGATGATCTTTGTAATTAAGCTATTATCACAACAAAACAACCGCGTATATTTGTGTAATGTTAGAATGTTAAATTATTCAAGGGGAATAATCAGTAGGTTTGTCAAAACATTACTATTTTTTTTTTTAATACAATTTATTATTCAATTACTGCGTTATTTTTGTATTAAACCATTCACGTCAAATGTTGAAATACTAGGCTTGACCTTATGAAAAAAAAAAGACAAATAATACTCTTGTGTCAGAGAGCTTGTAACCTATTGCAATTTTTGTCTTTCAAACGGTAAAAACCTTACAGAAATTACTGTGTACTTACTCAAACGTTATATCAATATCTGACATAAATGACTTCAACCTTAACTCAATTAATGTTTAATTGATTATCGAAACCACTCGATACATAGGATCTTTTAATTTCAAAAAGTGGGTGTTTTGGAGCGGATTTGTCAGTCGTTTTTGTTTTAGATTACCCTTCCATACTTACGAGTATTATATTAGCAAAAATCTAATTCAAAATAATTATTCAGTAAATTGGCCACGTGAGGGCTCTTTACACGTCGGTTATATTAAGTGAATCTACTGAGCGCTTCCGACAAGACCATCATTGCGGAGAAGAGGTGCCGGAAGAAACTTCATCCAAATCTATCCATCCGTTTCGCAATACGATACTTATACCTCTTTTTTGTGGGATTTAATAAGTAACTCAGATTCGGGTATAGAATGCGTATGCGATAAATTTCGTTTTGATCTACATCTACACTAATATAATACAGAGGAAAGATTTGATTGTTTGTTTGTTTGTTTGTTTGCATTAAATAGGCTCCAAAACAACTGGACCGATTTATAAAAAAAAATTCACTATTACAATCCTACGTTATCCCTGATGAACATAGGTTATATTTTATTTTTCTGCGTGGACGTAGTCGCGGGCTACAGCTAGCTAGTATCTAATAAAGGAAGACAACCGCTGATTACCTCTTCGCAATTACTATTGTTTCAGTATTACAACGGTAACTGTTCTTGTTTAGGACAATATTAAGAACATGAAAAGGAAGAGAATGGCGTCCGCGATATTGAAATTCTTGCGTATTACTTCAGACATTATCGTTCAAATGATTGGTACTGAACACCGAAAAAGAATTGAAAGGATGAACAGTGTATGCATTTAATGAAAGCTATGTTAATTTGTATTGGAACTAGTGTAACATAGTTACTTGTATTTATTTGATAGCTTACGGCCACACTAAAGGTTAGTTAATTTCCCATTCACAAGTTTGAAAAAGGAACGAGTGATCTGTCTCTAGAATGTCTATGAATATGGCGGTTAGTATACTAGCCAAGATGCTTCTAAACATTCCTTATAATATTATCATTTTGTATGTACGTACTTTGAGTTTTCAGTATGTTTTATAGCTATATTATGTAAAAAAAATGCACAATAAAGTAGTTAAAATGTATTATTTACCTTTAACCCACTGTGCTGTTTGAAGAACGAGGGCAGTTTTATAATTACCTTTGATATTAACACAAAGATCTTAGTAAAGATTACAGACGGCCAATTCATATTTCCTGAACTATACCTATGGGTTGACAATGATAGTAATGCTAATGATACAACTGTTTTAGTTCATGTTTTTTTATTATATTAGAGGACGCTAGATTAAGTCCGCTACGTCTGTTTAGAAGCCGTTTATCGCTATTCCAACGAGAACTGTGTTATTTTAACTTATAAATAGTGGCATATGCGCTCACCGGCCCAACTATTTACTTTCCTACAAACACACACATCAAGCGTAGTTGCGTGAAAAAAGAAACCAACAAACCCACTTTTGCATTTATAATATAAAGATGTTAAGCAATTAAAACCTGATGAAAGGATTCGTAACAGTGTAGCCAAGCAGTAATTATTTTGCCAAACAAAGCTTTGCTGCCTGTCAACAAATTAATTTGTAGAGTTTGTTTGACAGACAAAGACATTGTTATAAACCAGGGTTCAACTCCCAATTGTCCATTATAAATTAACCAGTGGCTGTTCAAGGTCCCGATAAATTGTATTGTTCACTGAAAATGTTTTGAAGGGAATTAACTTCAGACAAAATTGTTTCTCATCTCACGGTTTACTTGTTGTCTAATTGTTTCTTTATTTAATACAGTTATGCTTAAACAAGTTTGTGAGCGAGAAACGTAGTAAACAAGCCGTCGTTTGCGTTCCTCTGTCTCTACTTATTTTATTAACGGTGGTCGTCCAACTTTGGTTCTTCTTTTTGCTGATCTTTTATTTGGGATTGCATTTTTTTTACCGTCTTCACTTTCAACCATTAAACATGGCATGATTTATTTACATTTCTGTTGTTGTTTAAGAGGCCGCATACAACATTTTGCCGGTTTTGCTTATTTTTGTGATTTTACAGTTAAAATACTGCTTTTCTATAAATTCTAATGCTCAACATAAAATGTCATTTTAGTTATGATCGAATAAATGAGCTACAAATAAATGACCCACTTTTTTATTTTTGTCGAGTATATAATGCGAGATTTAGGTTGTTTTAAAACATTGCCAATTCTTTTGAACTTTTTGGATATTTTTTTTAGGTATTGGACTGATTTTGAACTAAAGTTTATTTCTGTTGTTTTAATTTTATGAACGAGAGTTCTGAGTAGCCGAAATCAAAAATAATTTTTGCCCGTTTTCTATAAAAATCTACCAAGTTTATTTATTTTTTTACTCGAAAAATTTATATGAAAGTGGTATAAAGTAATTCATAAATTTTTTACAATAGGTACTTTCACAGCAATACTTTGTAAAAAAAATTAACCGTTAAGACATAAAACGATTCATGAATTTTAGCGAATGTATTAGAATGTATTGCTAATACATTCGCTAAAAATTGAAATTATCTTTCGTGTTATGCATTAAATTAAAACTTGTAGAAGTACAGTATTTCAACCGTAAAATCACGTCTGCAAAATCACGTAAATCAGCGAAATCGGTAAAATTTCGTATATGGCCTCTAAGAACCTTGTCTTCTATGGAGTGTTTTAAAGTATACATATATTTTTGTCTAATATCGATGATAACTTCGCCTTTTTAGGGTTCCGTACAAAAAAATATAAAAAAACGGAACCCTTATAGGATTACTCGTGCGTCTGTCTGTCTGTCCGTCCGTCTGTCACAGCCAATTTGCTCCGAATCTACTGAACCAAATCAGGTGAAATTTGGTAGGGTGGGGTGGCGTAAAAACCACCTATGACCCAAAAACAGATGTGCAAAGTAAATATGTTTTTTTTTTAAATAAGGGTCATTTTCAAATATATATTTTTTCAATTAGTGTCTTGTAACAAATTTTTTGTTATTATTGTAAAATAAATAGTTTTGAATTTATTCATGAAAAAAGACAAAAATTGACCATTGATTTCCAAAACTACTGAGCCTAAAATTGTGAATAAAATACATAATATAGTTCATTGCTTGTGAATAAGAGGAAAACGTTTAAGAATTCTATCAAAAAAAAAATACGTATGTACGGGACCCTCTCCACGTGAGTTCAACTCACACTTGGCCGCTTTTTACTTTCAAGTCTCACTTACATTGCATTTACGCATTTGCATTTACATTACAAAGTATATACCTATCTTGATTTATTTAAAGGTACTTTTTAACCTTAGAGTTAACTTTACAAGTAATACATTCTGAAGCACACATAATGTACCAATCTGAAGGTAAATCATGCTTTTAAATGAGTTTTCTACGTTATTGCTTTTACTCGAAGCAAAGCTTTAGTACCTTAATAGATTTTAAAACCTGCGTTCGATGGATAAGCAGCGTATCGCTTGAAGCAATAGTGCAAATACTTAAACAATTTTTCAATAGGTATATATTTTTGTTGACTGCTCTAAGTGCTTTTATTAAGCTTGTATAATCATAACCGTTAATTTCACGGATGACATTCAAAATTGCAACATGACACATAAAACCGTCGTCGGTTCACTGAACGATTCACTCAAGTCCCTTAAGTCGAGACAAACTGAAACTGACATTCGTAATCTCCCATGAATTGCTTGCTGTCTATTACCCCGTTATGATGTAAGGCGTACCGTTTTATTGAGCAGTCCATTTGGCGGGTTTATGGCGTAATAAAATGTAATGTGAATGCGTTACGTTGCTGAAAATTTCTATTCTAAACAGTGTGTGGGCTTGATAATTTATTTTGTGAATTTTGTAACCGGAGGATCGCCACCTGTAGTTAGATCGACGTTGGGCGCTATTTCTTTAACAAATAATCTAAAAAAGGTTCAAGTACCAGAAACGCATTAGATAATAACATAGAAGTGCAATATAAATTTGCCTCGAGCCTTGAACTGCGCCTCTATTCTAGGCGGTATAATCCAAATCGTATTTGATCTGTTATGGACGTTATGGTGATTTTAACCCGTTCGCCATTACTGTCAAGTAAATAAGAGCTATCAAAACGATAACATTATGATATGATAACAGGGGCTCTAAGATGGCTGCCTTTATCGCGTGACAAAGTTTGGATAAGGCATCCGTCACCTTCTGACACGTAAATAAGTACGAGAGTGACGGATGCTTTATTCACACTTGACACGCGATATAAACGCAACCATACTTGGCCCGCAGGTCAAAAAAGATGTTGTTTTTAGCGTGTTGAATACAAGGCCAGAAGTTTAGTTATTACCTGCGGTTCCGTGTTTTTTTTTGTGCTCAATAAAGATAATTTGTACGTTATTGTATTGCAATTTTTCTGAAACCGATAATTAATTAAAAATGCCAAAAAGATTCTGAACAAAATCTCACTTATAAAAATATACCAATTCAGACTTTAAATATAGATACCTACTTAACTGTAGCTAGGTATTAAAATAAATCGTATTTTATAACTGTTCTCGGCACTTTACAAGAAATAGAGAAAAATCTCATCTAAACCCACCGAGTCGAAAACATTGAATGGGAACAGATGGGAGTTTAAAACGCTCTCATCTCATAAAAGATGTATTGTGAAGCATCTCCCAGCTCTTTTGTTGCAGATAATTGGAAGTGTTTCCGATCGACTCTCTAGCGACTCGTCTTTAAAACACCTTCATAAATCTAACTTTAGAGCAGCTCTTGTCGATGGAGTAATTGCTAGTTCTTTTCTATTTTCTGTCAGCTTTTAACCTTCTACATACGACCTACATACCCATTGTATAAAACTCCCGTATTAATGACATAATTTCTTAAATAATTAGAAATTTCGGCGCAACTTTAGACCACACTGTATCACCTTAAAAATCCTTAGTCTAAAAAGCTATAATCTATCTGAAACTATTTATTTCAAAATTGAAGGATTTACGCTACTAAATTTCGAATACAGTGGTATACATAAGATGTAAGCTATTACATTTCATTTTAATTCGACACAATTCATCTTAACAATAAAAATTATCATCTTTTACTGTAAGACTGTATTTTGGTATGATTATTATTTGGTATATTTGGAACTAAACATGTAAGTATTGTTGAATCCAATGAAGACAAAAAAAACAAAGTAAGTACCCAATTTTCTATGTTTATAGTTCAAACATCAACATAAATTGAGGCAAAACATTTATCCTGTTGTTCATAAACACACTATAAACCCATTTTAGTTAATGTCCCTTTTTGTCAAACTCAAATGTCAAAATGACAGATAAGGACAGAGCATAATTTCAAGCACACTTTACATATTTCGCACGTACCTACTCGTATTACGTGCTATTAGGAATCTTTAGTTTAAAGAAGCTGGAAACCGGCTGCGTTACTTGAACAGACTAAGCAATTCAGTTTAAGACGAGTGTAAGAGACAGACCTATAGCAGTAACATTGCTCTGTCTCTTTCTCTCACCCTAAACTGCATAACTATGTCATAGTAAACCCCCAGATCCCTAAATGTGGTCTGCTTACTATGTTGACGAGTATATTTTTATATTTCTACCCTATCTCACAGAATATAAAGTAGAAAAACTTTAAATGACTGTCACTGTGAAAATGATCTCGGTCACTGGTTAAATACCTAATGTCAACTTAAGTGCTTTTTAGTAAAATGCTTCTGACGTCGGAATGTTAATGTTTCTTTAATGTCAGTTTAATGGAGACATTGTTAAACTCTTTTAAGACCATTTACATATTTAATCGGTCTTACCCTTTACAGTTTTACCTTTTTAAGAGTAAGGTAAGGATAATTACGGAATGGGGGTTTTCCGAAACCTATAAATTACTACTAAACTAGGTCAAATTGGCTATGGCCTCTGAATAAAAACGCCAATTTGTTTGTCTTTCATACTTCAATTACTTCAGGTAGTCGTAGCAAAGGTGTGATGGCAAAATCAATTTTTGTAAAGCAACTGTCACCAGGAATCACCGACCGTCGTGGAGATGAGGCCTGTGTCCAGCAGTGAACTTTTTGATGACGAACTTAAAGCACTACATAAACTGAAACCAATGACGAAATTATCCTAAAGCGCCTAAATTCACTAAAGCACGTATTAGGTAAACTATCGAAAGCTGTGCTGCGATTGTTTTCAAAAACAGTTTTTTATCACAAATAAAAAAGATATATTAATTATATTGATTATACTATCAAAATTCTATTTGTTTGAACTTGAACTGAAAATGATGGTGCGGAAGATTAATCAGTAATTAATATTTTAGACTCCACTGGATTTAATTCAGCTACACAAACCAAGTATTATCAAATTGTAATACTAATTTGAAAAAAAGGAAAAATTTCCTACACGGCAGAAAGTTCTCTTTGGTTAAAATCACGTGCCTTACGTAACTTTACGCTACAGAGAATTTGCTTCTGATTTACTTGCTATTCAAGGCAGGTATGTAGGCTAGGGACAAGTAAAAGGCCTTTTCTTTACGAAAGGTGAAGCATAGATTTTTTGATTTACGTATATGTTGTCAATACCCTAATAAAAATCCAAGGTTTCGACATAATTAAGGGGCGGGACACCACCTTGAATTAAAGGTACTTAACAACATAGATCATAAAAATCACTGCTCCACCTTTTCTAGCTAGTTAGAAAGTCTGAATGTGCCGAGAGGATAGCAATAAACGATTTATACTAAATAGTGAAGTAGTGAACAATGGTCGTAAAAGCATAATTAGAATAGAAATATGTTTCTCCACATTTGCTATTTTCAACTTTAGTCATTTAATCAAAACAAATATCCTTAAAACAATTACTACATTAATCGGCTTCGGCTGTTTAAGTTGTCAAACTTTTCCTATAAGTTCAGTTTACTTAAAAATGCTGATACAAGCACGTTTTCCATTCGATAAATAAACAAGAGGCCAGAAGCGTCTCTCAAACCGATGCGTGTGAGTGTAACTATGTTAGAGAAAAAAATGGCCTTCTATTTTCATTTCATATCTATAGGTATAGTATAAATCTTCCTAGGTGAATTTTTCGCTTCGAGCCCTAATCTTTCAAACAAAGGCCATTGCGTCTATTATCGTAAAGCCGCTAGCTAACGAGTTAGCACGTGCCACTACAACATTCATATTGAAAAACAAACGGAAACGTGGTGATTAATTATATTATTTTATTAGTAAATGTAATAATTTACAAAGATGCAACTGCTTCTTATCTTTAAAATAACGATACTGTTAAATTAGCATCTTTGATGTGGTGCCGACGCATGGTGAAAATAAAAACACTGATAAGGATTTGCGACCTGGGGGGCTAGACAAGATGCACTACGCTAACTATCGTTTCTAATCGCTTCGTTTTTAAACCAATCACGTCACTGGTAGATCACGTGACTTTTCGTATCACGTCATCTATAAGTGATGCGATTGGTTTAAAAACGTAACGAATAGAAACGCTGGTTAGCGTAATGCATCTTGTCTAGCCCCTCTGACCACTACTTACATTACACCCGTATTTATAGACAAGAAAAGTAATTACTTGAGTAATAGTAATGTCAAAAGTCATATAAAAATCGTTACTTAAGTCATTACTTTTACTCAAGTAATTACTTTTCTTGACAATAAATACGGGTACTATTGTTTTGCATAAATACAATAGGTTTATGAGAAGAGCGGTGTGCAAGATCCTGAATTTTGAGAAGTGGGGCACATTATTTTATCATTTAGCTACCCTAAATCAGGCTTTAATCGGTTTCTAATGTCTCATCCAGGCATATGACATTCCTCCCTTCTTCACGGTATTTCAGAATTTTCTTTAAATATATGTCACGAAGATCAATCAATCTTTTTGAGTCCATAATGCATTTCCGTGCGTTTAATGTTTTGTAGTCAAATCCCATACTCTTCAATAATTTAGTGAAGTATGACAAGCAATATGGGAAAACAGCACCGTCCTTGGTCAATTCTTCATAAATCATGGCAGCAGAAGGAAATACATTTTGTCTATAAAAATCGTGAATGATCCTCACAATGACATCTTTGTAAATTATTACATTTACTAATAACATAACATAAACTAACGTCTTAATTCCCAGAGTGGGGTAGGCAGAATAAATGCTAATAAAATAATATAATTAATCACCACGTTTCATTTTTAACACCAAGTATCAAAATAATACGAGTGCCGTATTGCCTCGGGGCGGTCTATCGTCCTACACTACCAAAACGTAATATCTAGAATATCAGTGACATTAAATTTGAACCTTAATACTATGACGATACCGTTTGTTTTTCAATATGAATGTTGTAGTGGCACGTGCTAACTCGGTAGCTAGCGGCTTTGCGATAATAGAGACAATGGCATTTGTTTGAAAGATTAGGGCTCGAAGCGAAAAATTCACCTGGGAAGATTTATACTATAATATTATATATACTTTGGAAGAATTGTGTGACTGTTTGTTTTTATTTATATTAGTTTGTATGTGTACTTTTGTTTGTTATTGTGTTCACTGGGAAATAACAGAAATTAAAAAACCGGCCAATTGCGAGTTGGACTCGCGCAAAAAGGGTTCCGTACCATCTATACAACATTAGACACTATACCAGTTGCCGTCATTAATATTGAGCCAAAAACGGCAAAAAAAACACGTATGTTGTATTGCCCCACTTTAATATTTATTTTATTCTGTTTTTAGTATTGTTGTTATAACGGCAGCAGAAATAGATCATCCGTGAAAATTTCAACTGTCTAGCTATCACCGTCCATGAGATACAGCCTGGTGACAGACAGACCAACAGACTACTGCGATAGCTCTTGAAATAACAATTATTACCGTTATTACGGTTTTTCGTTTATGTATTGTGTGATGTAATAACGGCGACGAAACCCTACATTGAGCATGGCCCGACCGTATTCTTCTTAAAATATTAGTGAATATTTCAGTAGATTTTCATTCCACACTACTTACTACTGCTGTGTGATACTTACTTTCGAAAATGTCTTTATTTGAAACAAGCTTCTGGCAGCGACGTCGTCCGCGTAGAAATCGTATTATTGTCACTCCACGGTAACCGTTAATTTTTCCGGGATAAAAAGTAGACTATGTTACTCAGGGATAATGTAGCATTCTTGAAATCGTTCCAGGAGTTTTCGAGATTATTCGTTACAAATAAAAATCTGCATTAAATTCCATCACTTAACTCCAGTCAAATATACAAATCTTTTCCTGTTATTACATACCTAAGTGTAGATTTCTCGTAGGCACTCAACCAAATAGAATTTTAGGCAACTATGAACCTATGTCAAAGTCACATAATCAATCGAATCCTAAGATCTTTGTAAGATTTGGCTTATTGCGTCTCTTTGACATTGATCCACTGTAGCCCCGAAATGTATCGCGAACCAATCCTGGACTATCTACATCCTTTGGACTGATCGGACCTTTATCAGGTCGTGAATCCTCTTTAAAAAGTGACGTGCTGACTACAACTGTTAACTATTTATTTAACAAAAGTCACAAATGACATATGTTTCTGGGATAATAACCCGGACTTACTAAAATTGCCGTGTGGTGCCGGGTTTAGAATGTTGCCACTCCATGTCTTCCCGTGGATGTCGTAAGAGACGACTAAGGGACTAAAGGCTGTGTAGTGCTGTTAGGCGATGGGTTTGCAACCTGTCACTAATACACTGGATAACATCTTAGCCTGGTTGTGCAAAATGTGGTCACAGAATTATCAACAAGTTTTTGGAGTTGTTGGTGAGTCTGTGGCTCTGCCTACCCCACTCTGGGAATGAAGGCGTGAGTTTATGATGTTGTTGTGTTGTACTAATTTTGATTGATAAACCGCGGAAACCGTTATGATTTCTGACAAAATGACATTAAATTGTAATTTATTTCGCTTGCCATATAAAAAAGAATTAAAGCAATGTTTATTTACTCGCAATTATATCTGTCATACTTATAGATAGTGTGAATAATTGGAAATTATTGTAAAATAGTCACAACACAAGAAACGCAAATAAGGCTAAACCTAATTGATTTTGAAATGCTTCTATTTATTTATTCATAATGTAAATCTATAAGATAACTAACAGCTAAGTGTCAAAATGTTACAAATTTAATTCTTTTTTTTATGGCATGGAGATGGCAAACCAGCAAACCGGTCACCTGATGGTAAGTGGGATCTGTGACTCATAGACATTTGCATTCTCAATCTTAGACTGCAATCCTAAGACCTCAAATGCTTTGCCAACCCTGAGAACTAAGATGGAATGCCTCTATGCTAGTAATCTCACCGGTGGTCTTATCCACACACCACCGGAAGAAAACAATGCGAACACTGGCTTGGCGGCATTATTGTCAACGATATGAAAGCTCTTATTCACTGATCAGTAATGGCAGCCGAGTAAAAACAATACGATAACATTACATGTAGAAACAAAGTAGGATAATGCCCTGGCAATGTTCGAAGGCAATCATTGATCCATCGTGGCATACGATAAATTGAGAAAATAAAAAACTACCACCTATAAATATACATAGACAAACCAAACAAGGTTCAATAAATACGGGCTCAATAAGCTGGGCCTCTATTCTTCTCCGTAAAACCATATTGCCTGTGACATGTTAACGTAACGATAGCTCTTATTTACTTAATAACATGTCAAAGGTAACATGGTTTTAACGAGCAGAATAGAGGCCCGTTAAGGTACAAAAACAAAATTGCATTTTTTTTATTAATTATGTTGACTAGTCTCGAGCTTAGTCATGATCACTCGCTGTGACCAGCCATGTACAGCTCTTTCGCTTAGATAGTGTCGTCGCCTTTGTATCGCACCGCTTTGGCACGTGCCGCCTTTTGTCAAAGGATGCCGCAGCGTAAATACAGAATGCGAGCGGTGTACCCGCAAGCGAATTAAATTCGTATTTATTAAAATAACCACAAGTGCGCGCGGGTGTAGCGACGCTATCTAAGCGATATGGACTTTACTAAAATTAAGTTGTCTAGTTTTTAAAGCTTTTAGTTTCATACAAATAATAACCTTAAAGATTTATGTCGAGATAATAGACTTGAACCGCAAACCTGAGACTTTAATTTCATTAAAATGTTATTCGTTACTGGAGCCGTGAAAATTTTCAAACACAAGATATTATTTATAATGAAGTGAGACACAATATTATAATTTCACTTATTTTAGCACTGTACATAAAAAATGTTGTCTTATCCATATTAATGGTGTGAGTGGTTTCTTTTTTTTTTCTTTACGTCTATAAAAATTCACTCTTGATGATATTCTCGAACATGTCACAGAAAGTACGGATATACCTATGTAAATCCCAGTTAGTGTCAGGAGTTTCTTTTCCTTTAACACATTTCTGAGTGAGTGACGGCAGTGCAAGTGGTACATGGTGCTTGATCAATAGTCTCTGATTTTACTGTTACAGGTGCAGTTTTATAATTTCTAAATTGTAAGAGATTGTTTTTTTTAAATTGATATGCAGGTTCAATGTTTTCAGCAATTTAACGACACTGCGTTCGTTATCAATATTGCGTTGAAGTTGTTCACTTGACATTGATCCTGTAAATAAAAGCGTAGCATAATCAGCAAGAAGCACGCATAATTCGTTAACAATTTTAGGTAATTCATTAATTTAATTTATTATAATAAGTAGACCTAATACATTTCCTTGTGAAACCCAAACATTGAATTTATTGGATATTGTTAAATTATTAAGCGATTTGACAACTACAGCCTGTTTCCAATCACATAGGTTAGTTTTGAAAAGGATGAGAGCATTATTACCTCGTTTACCTAAATTTTCTAGCTGACATAAAATAGTGTCGTGAGCTACGCAGTCGAAAGCTTTAGACAAATCTAGTAACAGAGCAAAACGTGGTCTTTTGTTTTTTATCTCGAACGAAGAAGATTTTCTTTTTTGAACTAAGTATTTTGTTAGCTTGAACAAATCCCAAAATGATTTTCTCAAAAACTTTAGAAAATGTTGGAAGTAGAGCCAATCAGCCTATTGATGATTACCAATTGATCCTTATCACTTCTTGTATGCAAAGGTTTTATCAAGGCTTTTTTCAAGTCATCGGGAAATATTTCTGTCTCAAGAGTGGAGTTTATATTATTGTTAATGTAACAGTAAAAAAAATCGTACCTAGAACTTTGATACAAATTTACATATCCGTCAATGTAAGAAAAGAAATGTTATACCGATTAGGTACTTTTTACACAATGGACCTAAACAAGTTTCTTGTAGCATACTTAAACGAATACAGAAATCGATGAATTAAATACTTGATGAGACATTTGTTGACGTTGTTAAATCAACACTTACCTTACTTATTATTATCTGATTGTTACTTATTATTGTCTTATTATTATGTGATTACCTTACAACAAGCAATATGCAAAATTAATTGGGATAGCGCTCCTAAAATCTTGTTATTTCTAAATAAAACCTATCCTTTTAGGGCAAGCTTCTAGTTTTTTAACAATGAATTAAAAGAGAGATTTTACGTTTTTGCCTGCGCACTACGTTGAGCTTCGAGCAAATTGATCAAGACACCATTTAAGTACTTTATTAGGTAGTGTTACCACTTCAGCGAATTCTCTTAACGTCTACTATTAGACTCGACTTGGACAGTTTCCCATTATCAAAATATGTCGTTTGGCATTATTTTCAGACTCCAAAATTTTATTTATTTTCTATAAATTAACATTTAACTGTCCAATATTTGATAAAACATTTTGTATAAAACCACTCTTAAATAACATAATAAATAATAATAATAGTAATTTGAGTTGGTTAAAAATAATCTCTTGAATATTAAAATATGACTACCTAAATGAATTACACGAAACGGCCAATTTATTCCAACTAATCAGACTCACAAGTATGCGTTTCACTTCACATAAAAGCCAGCAAATTTTAAACCACTATTTTAGAATCAGCGTTTAGTCTTCCAACTTTATAATGATCGTAGAAAAGGGCGCACAAACTAAAACTAATAGTATAAACTATTTCAATTCAACGTTTTGCATAATTTTAATAATTCAATCAGGTATGTGATGTTAGGGCTGCTTATCTTTCAAGCGACCTAATTTCGGTTGAGTTTTCTCCCATACCTCAGTACCTCAGTACCTCGTATTCTACTCGGTAAAACATTGCCTTTGTCTTGTTATCATTATATCGTCAACGTTATTACTACTCTTAATTACTTGACAAGACTGACGGTCGAGTTAAAAACAATATGATAACATGTTAAAAGCAATATGTTTCTGCTTACAGGTGTGAATTGTGTGTATGAGTGTATTCAAAGACTTACTGAAAATTACATTCGCGTACAAATACTTAGCAATTAAATGAAAATACTTTTCCCCGTCTTCTGTAGGCAGAG
This sequence comes from Acleris cristana, assembly GCA_948252455.1. Classification (NCBI taxonomy): domain Eukaryota; kingdom Metazoa; phylum Arthropoda; class Insecta; order Lepidoptera; family Tortricidae; genus Acleris; species Acleris cristana. The sequence continues at coordinate 11,978,682 of OX411779.1, forward strand.
CCGTAAATACGCTCACTTAAAATCCTTTCGTTGCCTTGTATAGTACACATTAATAATAAGGACTACCTTTTCATCCTTAAAAAGAAAATGCCAGAACATAAGGGACATTAATACATAAATTAAATATTACACAGCCTTACATGAGACGACAGAACCCTAGTAGATGAATATTTGCGATATAAACCTTGTATTATAACCTTGTAAAAATTTAATATTTATACACTTATGACAGGTGTCCATGGTGCCGCATAATATTGATTGTGTAAAATATCGCACTACAAGTTGAACTGAATGATAACTTTTTAAAGAGCCTAACATGATAAAGATAATGCATCAATTACAGTTTTCAAACACATTTTAATGTCGTCAATATAACCCTTAAGAAATAACCTTTAAACATATTTTTTGAAGTAGATCAATATATAAGTAATTGAAAAGCGTTTGGCAATGGTCGAGTTTATGAACGTGAATAAAACGTCTGTCACTTTCTGACCAGTATGTCAGTGCGAGAGTGACTGAGTGAGTGAAAGTTTACCCAAAACCATTAAATTAAATGTGATCTTATGTTATTGTGATAGGGGCCCGGACCTATGAAATTATACCTAAAACACACACTCTTTGGTTGCACCAATACTTATTTCGTGTAGCATCGAATTACTTATTGCCATTCCCGCATGAATTTACCAATTTTCGGGGATAACAAGTAGCTCTTATCATTCTCCGTCCAATTTTCTCTATGTTATCCATCACGTTGATTTGCAACTTTTGTTTCGTTAGTTACATTTATTCTTCATTCGGTCTTTGGAAACGCCTTTCGATGTCAAATGGAAAAAGCACAAGGTAGGTACGTACATTCAAAATGAATCAAAATAGTTGTCGAGGGTTAATTGCACCGTAATCTTCAGATTGGGAAACGCTTCAGTCTTAGGACTGCAGACTTGGGATTTTAGTCTTTCGATTGCAAATGCCTCAGATCTGACTTACCATCAGGTTTCATGTGTGCTCGTTTTTCTTCTGCCATAAAAAAATAGCTCTTAGCTCTTTAGCACTAGCAAAAGCGATAAGTTTTGTTTGTTAAATTATTATGTCGAGAACAATTTTTCATGTGTTGACTGATTAAATTACACTCGGCGAAACGCAATCAGTTTGATCACGTGCCCTTTCTGAGCACAGTTTTCCTCCCTAGAGTGAAGTGTGAATAAATATCATGCAATGTATACAAATGTACGTAGTTTATCAAACTTGTACAGATGGAACTAATGAGTTGGTTATACATATATTCGTACATGAAACCAAAATACAAAAAATATTTTTTCGAAAGTTAAGGACTTTGAAACCTGTTGTCTATGTAATGGATCTCAGATTCCACTTACTATTAGTGGCCTGTTTTATAAAGCTACAAATTACAATTTACAGGTTACAAGTTTCCATTTGACACAACCTTGACCAATGACGACCAGCTATTTGAGCAGTGTTGCCAGTTTAGACCTGTAAAATTGTTACTTGAAGCTTTATAAAACGTGCCCCTGGTGGCCCATGTACTCTGTTTATTATTTTCATCGTAATCCAATGGAAACTGTGCAATAAAACATTAGTAAAATTTCTTTAACTTTTATTGTTTGTTGTCAGCGCTTACCAGATAATAGAATAACTTATGGGCCACTCTTACCAAACTAAGCTCTAGACTCGTAAGGTGTATTATGGTTAGGTACTAGACAACGATATACCTAAAGTGCAAACGCCGGCGACAGAGAATTTTGTACATCGACCTTTACCGTGGGGCGCCGTATTACCATAACCCGCGCTTTATACAAGTGCATAAATAAACAGAAACAAAATTTTCATGCTCATCCCGGGTATCGGGGACATATTAAGAAGAAGGGCCAGGTCAGGAGTAACCTAAACCGACGCACGTGTATGAAGAGACTTATGAGTATGGAGGAAGCGAGAGAAGAAAAGGGTCTGGATCGTAGCCAGTGGAAGGAAGTGGCCTCTGCCTAACCCTACAGGAAAGAGGCGTGATTGTATGTATGTATGTATGTATGAGTCCCGGGTATATTACTTTTTCCGATCACTTAATCCGACCACTGCCCATTACACTTATTTTTTTTATAACTAGCTAGATCTTCTTTTTATAACACTATCGTAACACCAAATTAGTAATCTCCTATGGCTACCTACAGCAAAAAGATAACTCTTGATTACGTTTTAAGTACGGCTAAGTCGAGTCTAAATGTATGGATCTGTCAGGCTTAAATCCAGATTTACGACTAAAACTAGATCCACATTGTCTCGCAAGTGGCCCTTAGAGTCAGGTAGTTTCTAAGACATTTTGTGTTACGTACAATAAAACACCTCCAATTTCTTAAAAATGAAATGCTGAGCAAATCCTTAAAGTAAAGATGAAAAGCAGGTAGGTATTTATTTCTAAGTGCTTTCAATTATATTTTGATGTAAAAATAATCAGATTGAAGTCGTCTGGAAATAGTCTTCGTGCTTATTATGGAAATAATGGTGTTAATTTATTAAAACAGAAACAGAGGACGGGCCGGGTACCGTATAAAACCTTATTATAACTGCCTAGGCCATTGTTATTGAATTATCACTAATATATAATGAACGTGAGATTTTCTTTTCTTTTCTTATTTTACTGCCTTTGAATACAGTGATGCTAAACTAAATTATCTAAAACAAAATTATGAGTTAAAACTTGTTTTCAATATAATATGATTATTAAATTATGTATCTCCAACGTAAAAGCTCTTGCTTGGAACTTGAAATCCCAATTACTAACTTATAGACTTATCATTTATTACTTGCTTCAGTGATATTAACGTCTGAATAATATTAATACTTGCATAAGTTATTAGTTATGAACTACTTGCGTAATAAACTGATTAATTTGTCCTCAAGCTATTTATTAACGTTGAATAATAAATATCACATATTATAACGTAATTAAATTTAATTAGTCAAGCTTTTATAATTTTATTTGTTTTTAGTACCCATATGGAAAGTTTATCACTATGAAATGTAAATATCTAATAAAAGTTAGTGAATTATAATAAATTCTTCTATATCTCAACTCTTTATTTTACCTGGAAGACTTATAAAATTTGCATGTAATATGTAACACAGTTATCATTAGTTAGTTTCGTCCAGTTCAAACTTCTAATAGACCAGTTTTGTCATTAAATCAACCGTTACTGAAAAAAACAACAAATTTTAGCTACCTTCAATTGAAAATGGCACCTCCCCCCCTCCTGCAATGTCAAAAACTAAGTAACAAAACTGAGCATTGCCGTCTTTTGTAAATCAAAGGCTTGTTTAATTCCCTAAAGACTGGGTGAGTGGTACTGTATTGGAAGTCCAAATACAACTATAACTAAACTACTAAGTAAATATGTATAGACGAGTATTTTGTTATATCTAAACAATATCACATGTATCTATTAAAAGTCTCACGGTTCACGAGATAATAGCAACTTACTAATATTTCACCTTGAAAAAAAACTAGTGACTAGTCCTCACTTCGCTCCAGTTTAAACGGCCTATCTGTAACAGGAGTAAAATGGCTTCCCATTTAGTGAAAGAATTTAACCCCGCACTAAACAAACAAACACACAATTTGACCCCTTTATAATATTATGTATAGATATATTATATGTAATTTATGCCAGAGGCTCTACTTTGAAATCCGTAATTCGAACTTCGTCTATTGCTATCCCTTTTGCTCTTGACGCGTCACTAATTCGCAAGAAAGTGACGGGGCGATCCGAAGTTCGAATTATTGATTTCAAAGTAGAGCCCCAGGGCACAAAAACAGAATCCTTCATTTAACCCTCCTCTACTTTAATGAAAGATTGACGAAAAAGTTCAAAACTTTTAAAGCAAGAGTTCCTCCTAAAGAACGCCGACTTTGTAAGTAAATTGTAACTAAATTTTAAAGGACCAGAAGAAACCACTGCGGCTCAATATTAACTTCAAAATATGCAAAATCTTTGCCAAGTTTGTGAAAGCTATTGATTTCATTTGAATACTATCTTAGATCTGTAATAAAATCGTCTTGCCGATCGTCATGAACCTAATATTTAGCAACAGACTAAAAGGATGCAACTCTCAACTGTCGAAAATACGGTCGTGCTTAACTGATCTTGGCCGAGATGCACCTCTCAAGACACTTCAGTTTACTTTGACGAATCTTGAGACGGGCGTTTCGGCTAAGATCAGTTTTTTAATACGGCCCATTATGTACAGTAAAATAAGGGATCAAATAAAAACCGCATACAAAATGTTTACGTTATACTAGGTATTGAGCTTAGAAAACGTTTGACATGGTCACAGGTGGAACTGTACAATTCTCAAGTGACAACACACATTAAGCGGAAGTTTTTTAATGAAAATTAAATCACATTGTCCTTATATTTTTCCAGACTCTGGAGGTCCTTTTCCACCGGCGAGGCAAATCGAGGCGAGGAGAAAATTGAAATCTATCCTTTCTTCAAGGTCTTAAAAATATGGCAGGACTCAATTAATATCATCAAAGCGCTTACGCCGTTAACCAAGAGTCTTTAATTAAAGGCGGGAAAAAATCGTAGGGTTTCGAATCCTGCGGTGGCCAAGACTAGTTGAAAGAACAAAAAAGTATTGCTTCCTTTTAAAGTATAAAGGGTACTTACAAAAACTTACGCACAAATTTATTTAACCTTTCAGTGGAAAGAACAAATAATATTTTTTAAATTAAGGTATTTAAGTCCTCTTAACGAGTTAAATTATGAATTAATTCCTTTTTATTACAGTGCTGATTCTAAATTTAATTACGTTTATTCATACAAAATTGCTCGTAAAACCTTACTGAGCTGTGGTTTTAACCCCAACAAATAAGGGTATTGGGTGCAGAGGAAGCAGCCCAGCCTAACCACGGAATGGCCGAAAACCCCAGACGAATTCTATTTGTCTTTACATTATTTTATTACTCTACAAACAAAACCTACCTTATTTTTAATACAAGTTTTTTTTACAGTTAAATTAAAATGCCAGTTTTCTAAAATCGTTTAAGTTTATTCAATCTTTTACCAGTCTGATTTGCAAACACTGATTATTTTTTAAGCCTGTTGAAGTTTAGACATTAAATAACATGTGCTAGCATTGCCGTGAATACCAAACTAGTTAAATTGCTGTTTACGTTACGTTACACGTTACACATTGTTGTAGTAAAATACCGCGTTTACGTCTTCAGGTCCTCTGGTGCTTTATTTTCTAATTACTCGCACCAGAGAAGGGTCTTTGTAATGTAGTAGTTAGTCGAAGCATTGTATATATAATCTATTGCTAACCACATTAAATTTAAAATGCTTATACTATTACTATTCAGTTAGCCGCCTTATTTGCTAACAGTGTTATCACGACAGAGTTATTCAGCGCCGAGGATGCGCTGAGTGATCGGCTTCGGCTGCCAGTGCCCTTACCATGAGTTACAATTAACGTACTAGTTAGCGAGTCGAATGCTCTGTCCCTGGCAAACCTCGTAGTATTCTTATGGAGTGCGAGGGATACAGCATTCGACTCGCTAGCGAGTACAGTAATTGTAACTCATGGTAAGGGTACTGTACCATGAGTTACAATTACCGTACACACTAGCGAGTCGAATGCTCTGTCCCTCGCGACCTCGCAGTATTCTTATAGAGTGCGAGGGACAGAGCATTTGACTCGCTAGCGAGTACGGTAATTGTAACTCATGGTAAGGGTATTGTTTCTGTCTAAACGCGGCCAATTACAATGCCATCTTAAAGCGAAGGGCCAAATCAAATTAGAAAAGTTCGACTCCATCGGCGAATTATTACAGCGAATTAACTTTGCTTTTACTTTTGTAACAGCGATAATTGCCTTTTGCCAAGTTGAACTTCTATTAATAATTGAATCGTGATATAGAGTTTCTTCGAGAAATCAACAAAAGTGATTACCATTTAAAATAAACGGCACTAATCAATAAAATAAATAAATATTGAGGGACAATCTCACACAGACTGATCTAGTCCCAAACTAAGCTCTGGGCTTGTACTATGTACTAGTACCCATCGTTTCGTTACTTAGGTAACGATAAACGTACTTATGTAGGGACACAATACTTATACAGGATGTACTTAGAAGTGTGGATCAAATCCAACAGGGACATATAGGCGGTATATTCCCAAACATTTTTTTAAATATTCGATCCACACTTCCAAGGACACCCTTTATATTTTGAAAACACCCAACAGTCCCAAGACTCAAAGAAAATATATACAACGGTGAAATATCTTACCGTGATGACTGCATGGTGTCTTTGAGCCCTAAATGACTATATTTAATTGTTACTGTCACGTAATGAAGCCCTCTTAAGGTTTTTATTGCCGGAATTAGAACACGAGGCGTAGCCGAGCGGTCTAATGATAGACACGAGTAACTTAAGAAGAGCTAATTCTGTACCGCAGCTTACTTAAGTTTTTTAACATTCCTAAAATGGAGATCAAGAACGTAAACAAAGACCCAAGTGTTTCTTGTATACTACCTTAGACTTTTATCGTGTTTTCATAAGCTTAATCGGTTAGAAACTAACCTTTTAATAAGCTAGAGAGTTGAAACTTTTAACAAAACTCATAACTGGATGACAATGTTATAATATCTGTATGTTATACAGGTTTTTTTCATCGACTGCGACCTCAAAGCTGACTGCTACGTAGATGCCGAACAAGGTTGTCAATTAATGTAATTTGAATTGTTTCTAAACCAAGTGGTTCAAATGACAAAATAAAAACTGGGATGTCCGTTGTTCACCAAACACCATTACTGATATCCGTTATAAGCGTAATTATGGTAACTCATAATTATGCTGTAATGGTTATTACACAAAGTTATTACCAAAACTGTTATCCCCATGGCAACGCTATAGCTCAAACTATGGGTGGCATTCTGATACCAATAACGATTAAATTAGCAGTTTATGGTACGCAAATAGAAAAACTGCTGCTGTTTGATAAATTTCCACAGAAGCCGAAACCACGCACAGCCTGTCTCCTTTTGTCTCTTCGTTGACATATTCACGTAATCAAACACGATCTTAGAATACATTTTCCAGTGGGATCCCCCGCTTCGACCGTTAAGGGCTCTTAAACCGTTACGTCAAACGCACTTGCGTTGTATTCAAGGGCTCTTAATTCACTACAGGACCTTAATTTTGTTTACGTCTAGCATAAGAAATGTAAAATGATAAATCTTTTTGTTAAATGGTCATGAATCCGAGTAGGTACGCCTAAATTTCCCTGTAAATCACCGTTATATACTTTCATTGGTAAAATTAACCAACAAAAACTAATTCAGAAGGGTCTAGAGATGACTGTAAAAATTAGGAAAAATAGCGTACACTTGCGGTTATTGGACTCAAAATTGTAAGTTGTTCTTAAATCAGTCATATTATTTAATATCATCAAATAATTGTCTTAACCCCATTCCTTACTGCAAACATTCCGCCTAACCTCAACTCATAGACAACCGTTCGTCAACATGTCACTTACCTAAGGCCTTCCGATGAAGCAGTTCTTATCTACAAATATTTTTTACTGGAATGCTCTCAGTATCCCCTAGCACCGCCATAGATTCAATGTTTTCTTGTCTAGTGTAATCATATATTAGGTTACAAAGACCGACATTGAAGATTGAATTCCCCTTTAATAAAACACCGAAAACTCATTTTTTACAAAAGGATAATACGCATAAGTAGCAAAGTGAATAAGTAATATGGGCTACGTTTCATCTAACGACAAAAGGCAGATCTTAGCTTCGAATTTCGAGTATCATTAATGAATAAAGTTATTTTTTTCTGCAAAATTTGACAGTAACCTTGTTAACGATGGTATAGCTATACAAGTCTTTATCTGTCAAATTCAAATGTCACAATGACAGATAAGGACAAAACATTGTATAGCTATACCACCGTTACTCAACGTTTATTAGTAAGGGGGTATATGTATACAGATATATCAGTGGAATTATGTTCATTACAATTTACGTATATTGATACAGTCCGTATTGCGGTTCGGTGGGATGACTCAGTAATACCCGGAATTTAATATGACGCGTGTCTTCGATCCCAGCGTGTCTAGAAGTTATCATATAGGATACAGGACATAGTGCCGTAACAGACATTTCGCGTGTTGCCAAGATGCATTTACGTCATAATTGAGATTAAAAAAGTTAACTAAAAAAGTTACTTTTCACTTTTCCCCTTAGGGCGTAGGCAAGATGCAAACGCTGCTAACGTTAACTCGAAATGTATGAAGTTGACATAAGCAGTTGAGCGATTTTCGAAAATCGCTAACTTAGTGTTATGTATTTTGACTAGGCTCTTGGATCTCAATAACCATGACACCCCGTGTCTGTTTTTGGATATATATTAATCTTCATAATTTCCCTTGAAAAATCCCATAAACATGAAAAGAGGATTAGAAACCAAAACCTCGATAGTTTTATTCTTCAAATATAACACCTTTTTTAATGTTTTGGTTGAAACTGTGAATTGAAACCTTGCGATCTTAAACGATTATTTTTGATTTAGTTAATAGCTGAGTACCTATATTTTTTTAATCTTGGTAAACCATGCTTTTTATAAATGTTTTGGTGCACACAGCAATAATTATTTGAATTTGACGCTGCAATCAAGGCGAGTGCAAACTATCTCCATCTTATGTTCTCCGCGCGGAACCTTATTGTGTGAGTGTGGCAGCACAATACGAGTAATATGTGGGTGGGTGGCTTCTTAAAGAGGAAGAAAATCTACAAAATGTCACTTCCGCGATTAGTCGAAGGTCGCATGGCAATCACTCTTCTTCGGCAGTGACATTGATTGACGGTGTTTTGACAGGATCTTTGTGCGAGGCTCACCAGTTAAAAAATTATAAAATGATAAGGTAACATCCAAAATTAGTGGCTAACATTTCAGTAAAGACAAAGATTTTTTTTTAATTTTTTAAATATACTTAAGTATTTATTAGTTTAGGAGTTATTAAGGTTTGAATGATACTGGCAAAGAACGCTATTCCTTAATGAGAAATATAATGGTACGGAACCCTTGGTGCTCAAGTTTCATAAACTACTGAAGGCTTTTTCATGCAGTTTTCACTATCAGTTAGATATTTTTTTACGGGAGGTTTTTATAAATATAAATACTGCTGTACCTACACTACGGATGTTACAGGAAACTCACATGTACCAAAGCGAAACGAAGTCGGGTCGTAAGTTCAAAATAAAAGTGTTTTAAGTACAGCCTCAAGATGCTTTTACACCTGCGAATCTCGGCGAGACGAGGCGAGACGAGACTTTAAGTTTGTATTTAAAATCGGATGGGAAAGCACCTTCAGAGTGTAAAAAAGTAATGAAATTCATTTTGCAATTCATTTTCAAGATGCATACTGTCGACGCCCTTTTAGATGGAGAAAACAAACCCATTCAATGAAGAAAATATCCGTGATGTTGAATCGTGGACACAGAAAACTAGGTACCTACTTAAAAAGTTGGCGTTGTAAAACATTCAGTATTAACCTTAGCGCCCATTTTATTTCGCTAATAAATGCTGGAAAAAGACTGCCTCGGAAAGACTGATTGACATTCGATAAATCGAGGGAGCGTTGCTTAAGTACATCGAAAATGTGATGATTCATTTTTTTATTTCTTACTTTTAAATGACATGGAAAAATAATTGTGACAAGCAAACGTTTTATATAATGAAATGTTATGTTAGAGATTTTCTTAAATATGACAGCTGTTTCTTCAGGCCTAAGTTATAGGGAAACGAAAAGGTTTTTTAATTATGTAACGATTTCACATCACGCGTGAATGAACATGTATTAAGTTTAGGCATTTTAACCCCTGACGCAAAAAGAGGGATGTTATAAGTTAACGTGTGTATCTGTGTGTCTGTCTGTCGCATCGACTACAATGATTCTTTCTTATAATATAATAAAAAAACGCAATCTCGAAAAAACAAGCTCTTCACAATTTGAGGTCCAGCCTAAGCTGCATTTTAATTTTATAAGGACAAATTACTAATATTTGTCGAAGCTTTGTCCTAGTTGGTAGTGACCCTGCCTACGTAGCTTGCGGTCCCGGGTTCGATTTCCGCTATAGGCAAATATTTATGCGATGAGCGCTAGTATTTATTTCTGACTTTTCTGAGTTTGGGATGTTTTCTATGTATTAAAGTATTTTTTTCTCTATGTAATTATTTATATCGTTCTCTAGTACCCATAGTACATGCTTAGAGCTTAGTTTGGGACTCGGTTTCTTTTAAAAGAAAGCTAGTTTAATCAGAATGATTCTAAGCTATTTAAGAGAGAGAGATTTATGAGAAATCAGCTCTCAAGAAGTCATTGCCATGTTTTTGCGATATGCTAAGAAATGCTTTTCTTCGCTCTCGTTTTAGCTTTTTTGTTACCCAGACACAGTTAATTTACGACTATGATAGCGATAGACAGTCAAGAATTGTGTTTTTTTTTTATTCTGCATCGGTCTGCCTCAAATGGGTATCAGTAACCGCAAAGCCAAAAACAGCAAAAACGTGACTGGTTCGCGAGGCGAGCGATTGTGTAAAACGCGGTAGGGAGTAATTTCCCATTTTTTCCCCGGTATCTTATGTCACAACCATTTATCAAAGAACTCGTTTTACGACACGCTTTGTAGGAAATCGAAATTCTTATCAGTCCATTTATCATTTTCTTTAGATAGGTCATTATTGAATACCTTAAGGTTCAACATAGGGCACGAATTGGGATTTACTGATAAAAGGAGATGCTGGAGCGCAGTTGGCGTATGTGGCGCATGCAAAAACAGACATTAATTAGTTCGCCAGGAAGATTGTTGATCGAAGCCAGGAAGAGTGTTTGTGTGAGTGCTTAGGGTATTTTTGTGTATAAATGTGAAGTGTTGTGTGTATTGTACATATATAAAAAATATATGATTATGTTAGAAATAGACAGCTTTCTTTCTGCCAACAAACTGCATTGCAGTTTGGCAGATATTTAATGTTTCATTAAAAAAAATGTGTTTCTTGATAAATAAATAATAAAAAAAACTGTTTTGTTATTGTGAACAAGTGAAGAATGTATTTAAAAACAATGTAGAGTATCATTATATGTGAAACGTTTTTTTTACACTGTAACAGTTTTGCTACATTCTGACCAATCATTAATGAGTAAACAAAGTCCTAAAACGCTAAATTCTTAAAATAGCAAACACCAGAGCTATTGTTAACAATTCCTTTTTTTCTGTTTCTTTACGAATTCAAATATCATATTTGCTATGGCAATAATTCAGAGGCAAATGAATATATTTTTTTACATTTACTCTCATGTCACGTTCAACATCAGCGAGAATTAATTAACGGGAGCATAAATTAAATTGCCAGAGTAATTTATATTAAGGATACGGTTTCGGTCAAAAGGGTGTTATTTGATTTGCGCTTATTAATTTACTCGAACATTCATAATAAATTGGCCGTTTTGTTTTATAGCATTTTGGGCATGATGGTTAAACTCGCGTTTCTCGAATAATGATTTGTTAGAAACAGGTACATACGTAGGGAAATGAACGATAATGTTTTGTTGTGACGTCAAGTATTTCCTATTGTATTTCAAACGTACCAAAGCTGCTGTACAATTTATTTCTTTTCACTTCTCATGTTCTTGAAATGTAACTTTAGTCTCCGCACATCGGAACTAATGCTCCTTATTAATCTATAGGGATTCATTTTTTTTTTTTTTAAATCCCCTGAACAAGCGAAAAACGGTGTTTGTGAATGGAGGATTATCACCATTTTCAGTGATTGTGTATAGACAATTTTTATGGCGTGGAAATAACCTCAAAATGACAACTGTGCAAAAATATATTAAGAAATCGGTCGAGTGCGAGTTGGACTCGTAACGCGCGCAACTTTTACATAAATAATTACATTAATTACTAGATGTAAAAAATAATTATGTCCCGGAGCTACCCCGGCTTATCAGTTAACGACAAAATGTCGTACATCCTAACACCGATTTGCGGCACAATGGACAAGGTCTCCCACTTGTCAGGTCTGTTTAGCCTACAATCTGCTACCCTTCAGCTGGCACTGACGTATTCCTGATTAAATTGCTCGTCAATCGCCAAACTTTGAGCGCTCAAGCAATTTTCGCGTAGATAAAAAGAGTATTTGAAAAAAATGCGGCGTGAATTCGGTACACAAACTGTAAAGGATTGTGTTTGAACCGACAAAGGGTTGAGTTATTTAATAAATCGTTTTCATTCAATTCAACGTTTCGATTCGCCCGGGTGTCACAGCCATATCTTCACTATTTGTTTACCCGGCTACCCAAGAATAAGGGTTATGTTTTTTGGATTTCGGACTATACAAAATAGTGCAATAATGTTTAGGCTTTTAGAGCAAGTTCGTGGGCATACCATCATGCGTCCTGCTTTGTTATTAGTCCCTTTCGAGCATAACCGCTACGAAACATAAAGTTGATTTACTTTTTGTAATCAAAGCAGATTTTCTGTTGATTGTTATACTGGTATGTTACTGTGAGACATAAACTATTGTAAAACCCAATCCATGCCTACATTTAACAAAAATGCAATATTTTTGAGCTTTCACGTATATGAGAAGCCCCATTATATTTCACTTTATTTTGATACAGCCCTATAAAGATAGAACAAACGGATGGACGGACGGCGGACAGCTTAGGCATAGTAATAGGGTCCGGAACGGGCACGGAGCCGAACAACAAATTTAACAACTCGTTAAAACATTAAAGGGCAATTAACTTAACTGTGCTACGTAATCAAACTTTGTATGTACATATTTATGTTTTGAATTAGGCCGCTGGAATTATACCCAATATACGGCAAAATTTAAGCCGCAGTATTTCCTATTGAATTTTAAACAAAACCTGCCACTTCCCTTGTCTTGAATTATGTTAAAGGCTTTAAAGGTCGCATTTAAACTAGTCTTACATTGAAAAACCGGCCAAGTGCGAGTCGGACTCGCGCACGTAGGGTTCCGTACCACTATACATCTAAATAAATGTTTTTCTTTATTCTTTATTATATTGGAGTTGATTGAATGAAAGGTAAAATGCGGTTTACGATTTATAACGTATTAAAAAAAACGAATTATTAGATCTCGTTCAAACCAATTTTCGGTGGAAGTTTGCATGGTAATGTACATCATATATTATTTTTACATTTATCATTCCCTTATTTTAGAAGTTACGGGGGGGGGGGACACACATTTTTCCACTTTGGAAGCGTCTCTCGCGCAAACTATTCAGTTTAGAAAAAAATTATATTAGAAACCTTAATATCATTTTTGAAGACCTATCCATAGATACCCCACACGTATGGGTTTGATGAAAAAAAATAATTGAGTTTCAGTTCTAAGTATGGGGAACCCCAAAAATTTATTGTTTTTTTTCTATTTTTGTATGAAAATCTTAATGCGGTTCACCGAATACATCTACTTATAAAGTTTCCATAGTATAGCTCTTATAGTTACGGAAAAAAGTGGCTGTGACATACGGACGGACAGACGGACGGACGGACGGACAGACATGACGAATCTATAAGGGTTCCGTTTTTTGCCATTTGGCTACGGAACCCTAAAAAGTACGATTTGCATCAGCTAAAGACCCAATTAAAAAGCAAGGCAAATCTAAATTTGCATGTAAATCATGAACTTTTCTCCCAAAGAATTTATTTCTTAAAAGCCTTAACAAGTTCTTTCTAGAATATTACTTTCAAAGCATTTGTGCATTTTTCTTCATAATTTTAAATGATTAATCTTTTGATAAAACGGACCTATGGACGTTTATTTTTTTATAGTCGGGTCCTATTCGAACTGCCAATAATAAGTAGGTATATCTGATTGTAATTGTCTTTAAATAGAGGATAAAAATTGTGATAGGAATAATGTTATCTAAAACTAATTACTAAAAAAAACCTGCCAAGTGCTCAGACTCGCTCACGTATGGTTCCGTACCATTATCTATAAAAGAACATGTTTTAATGTGTGGGATTAACTATTTATTATATTTTTAATTTATTATTTATTTTTAAAGTTAATATACAATTAAATATTCTGTGAATATTTCAAGCATCTTTTTGTTGCCGATCTCCACAAATATGAAAATAAGCTAATAAAGTAAACGATAAACACAGCCCTCGCACTAATACCTCTTTAAGACACTGTCTATTACCTATTTACTTATTTCCCTAGGTAAAAAGTGGCAGTACGCGACATAATCTAATTGAATGACCCTTACTGGGCATCAGTCTAAAAAATCGAACTACTCGTAATATGTGTAAATCTTAAGGGAGCGCCCATACTGACGCGTAAAATACAGGGTCATAGTAACAACATGGCGCCAATTTTGACGGACCGTAATTTACGCACCGTTAAGCTCCGGTGTGGTCGCAGCCTAAATCTCGCACAAAAAGCGAGCGCAGGCGCACGCCGTTTGTGTATGTTGGCTTTAAAGGTGTATTTACACGGGCAATTTTCAGCAATAATTGCCCGACTACAGTACAGACGTCTCATTCTGTTGCCCGTGTAAGTGCACCTTTATACAGATAAACGAATAGTCTAGCCGTGAAGGCTCTGTTTCATTGGGCAATAGCAATGCTTTTAGCAATCCATTGAGGATTCTGTTGTGTTAACATTGTTGAGCCGGGAGCTATTGCAGCGATGCAATGTACCACTAAAAGGGGTCCAAGGAAATTGAGCCTTAAATCCGACCGGAGCCCGACCCGAGCCCGACCGGCACCTGCGTTCTGTGTGTATTTGTGTTTAAATATTTTTAAGCTAAATAATATTAGTAATTTTGTGCCATCTTATATTAGGGCATATCAATAAGGCGTACAAAAAATATCTAAACAGTTTTTCGCTCTAACGCCTTTTCGATTCGAAAATTTTCGACCATCTTAAACATGTGCTGGGTATGTAATTTAACGCAGACAGATCCAAGCACTTCTTAATCTCAGTACCTTAACCATGAGTTACAATTTCCGTACTCGCTAGCGAGTCGAATGCTCTGTCCCTCGCAGACCTCACAGTATTTTTGTAGAGTGCGAGGGACAGAGCATTCGACTCGCTAGCGAGTACGGTAATTGTAACTCATGGTAAGGGTACTTAGTGGCCACCGTATTTCATTGAAGAGAGAAGCAACGTAGGTTCTAGTTAGATCCTTTTGTGTTGTAAAGCTTGCAATGAAGTGTGGTTTCATGACTTGAGTGCTGAAGTATCATTTATTTTTATAAGATAATGTAAAACCATTTCTAGACAGAACAGAATAGGAGCAGTTATATTACTTACTAACGAGTCTTGGGTTTATTATTTGCAGACTAACAGCATTATGCTACAGAATTTTTTTCGCAAAGAATTGAAAAAAATATGTCCCCTTTTGGAATTAATTATGTTTGACCTGTTTTTTCGAAACGCTTGTAATTAGGTTCTTAGTGTGATCCTTCTACAATGTTAATTAAAACCAGTGTTGGGTTTTTTTAACCCAACCCTAGGTTGTAGTGGCTGTGGTATAAACGTGCAGAATTCGAGTCACGACCGTTAGAAAAAAAACCAAGAACTTACGACACTGCATTATCAAACCTCAGGGAACTGAATCGAGTATTGATTTTGAGCATAAAGATAGGGATTTTAAAACTGAACTATCGTAAATAAAAGATGAGTGTCTTGGCAAGAGTACAAAATTTACCAATGTTTTATTGCTCGGGATAGAGAATTTTCGTATTTCGTTGTTTATCTATCACAATAGCACAATTCCCCAAACCATAAGTCCCCAAACTTTTTTGGCTGACTCTCCACTTAACAGTCCAAAAAAAATTCACTGCCCCCTCCGACGTTACAAAAACCAACTGGCAATAAAAAGGTACTTTTTTTACTAACATAAAAATGGTACTAGGATAAATATTGGGATATCAGCTATATTGTAAAAAAATGCCAAGTTAGGGCTCAAAATGCATTAGTCTCAATTAATTGGTTTGACTGTCAACAATCCAGTGCCCAACAAGACACCTTTTCAGACACAACTCATCTAAATAAAATAATGCATTTGAATAAATAAATAAATATCGAATCTCGTGCCAAACTTGTCACCTTTTAAGATACCATTACTTTAGGTTGCATAAAAGAACTTGGCCATTTTTTAAATTGGTGTTTTGGTGGGATTATACTTTCCTAAATCGCGCCGCACAGTGTAAGCATTTAAAATATAGCAACAAAAACAACCGACATTCATTTTTAATTAATACAACCCAAACTCCGTGAGCTGTGAAACCCTGCCAAGTTCCAGTCACTAAAATGCATAGAGATAAAGAAGTAATATATAGCTGGCTCTTCCACTGCCTGAAATTTTAAAGGTTTGGAAATGGACAGCTCTTAACAAGACCTGCAATCCTGAACCCTGATTGTGTTGGCTTTGCCGGGTCCAGGGGGGTTACCATGACATACGAAAGCAGTTCAGGTTAGGTTGAGAAAAAGGGGCAAATCTATAGCAGTTATACAGCTCTGTCCCCTTCGCTGAACCTAAGCTGAGCTGCGTTAGTATGTCATGTTAACCCCCCTGAGCTGGTATGGTTGCGAATGAATACCTGCGAATAGGAAGCGCAGAAGAGGCATCTTCGATACCTATCTAAACGCTGCTTTATTAGTAAAAGCACCATCTCTACTTGTATATTATCCGAAGTACTAAAACATTATTAGTACAAGAAAGTTAAGGATGTGTTATTTTTTTAACGGTTTCTTATCACAAGGTCGAATTTTTGTTCCCAACTAATACATTTGTCAGAATTCTCTTAATTAAAAAATCCTAATCTTATCAGAATCCGCTGAAGTATTCTCGAACCCCTCCTGTTCACTTGCGGACATAAGAGAAAATAGAAAGTTATGCCTTTTAAGGTTGTATGGAGGGAAACAGAAGGAGACCTCCCTTAATAACTATCACTACCAGCGTTTCCTCCAGTCTGTATAAAAACACATTTTGAAAATCAACGATTAGGAATAGGTAAAAAGTGTATAAAATAAAAGTTCTATCAGCTTTCAAGCTTTCAAAAAACAAAAACAACAACAAACACACAAAAAATTTCCTACGACGCATCGGTTTTTAGGTGTAAGCAAAAAACCAAACAATGGGATCTTCTTTACCTACCTGACCTAGGGCTTACCGAGGGGTGGGAACTTTTAGTATGTTTGTCTCTGAACTTTTAGTAACTAGTCCAAACAAAGCCCCGAAGTCAAACTTTCTGCTTTCAACCTTTCCATCCCCACCCCTTTTGTAAGCACTCATTTACCAAGCTATATGAACATTCGGACAAGTGAAACGTTGGACAAGAAACGAGAAACGACTTGTTACGTTGCCTTTTTACCACTCAGACTAGAACTATTAAAAACATAAAAACTCCCGACATATCGGCAACCCCATCTTTCAGAGCTAAACGGCATAACAAATCATGAAACCATCCCGATTCAACTAGTTTTTTAAAAAACTACGTCCAAAACCGTATGGGATTAGGATGCCACAGACACACAAATACATAGATACACACACCTCCCTTTTTTGTCGGGGGTTAAAAACGGGATAAATAGTACATTATTGCCTAGAGCCGGATAGTAGGGAATTGGCGGAAGTAGGCGTGCTGAGCCTTATCGAGGCCTGCTAAAATCCGAGTCAGGCATATTATATAATGCTTTTCTCAAACAATGCGAGAAAATGATACAAATACATGATTATAAGTAGGTATTTAAAAAATCTTTCGAAAAATTCAGTTTTTTTTTTAACTACGTTTATTAGTTAAGATATTTTCACGCACAATGAACTGCCGCCGCCCGCCGCCGCCACCGCAGGCGCCCGCGCCGCCCGACACCGAACCCACCCACAAGTTGGGTGTACAGGATTTTTTTCATGGTCCTTTCGATTTTATATGCAATAGAGAGCATTTTTGAATTAAATATCGCAGTGGACAGAAACGGGTTTTCATACGTTTATTTTACACCTAGGAAGAAAATGAGGCTCTATCCGTTAAGTTTTTCAAAAGAAAAGCCATCCTTTCCGAGCATGTTTTAAAAAAAGTGATTTACGTATACCATTCTATATATAATACAGCCTTGACCGTGGCGGCCGCTTGGCCGCTTATCTCAGTACACATTACATGTTGGCTCGGTAAAGGCGATATATTGTTCTTTGTTTGCTTTGCCGAGGCTTGGTATACATATTTAAACAGGCAGCCTATTAAATCATTGTAGCCTCATATTTTATGACAGTAAACCTGCAAATTCTGCTTTGTTTGTACCCCAATTGCAATCGTATTGTTTATGACTCGGCCACCTTCACAGTCAAGTTAATGAGAGCTTTGAAAATGTTAATAACACGATATTAGGAGTAAGTGACATGGGTGCCTTCAAGAAAATAGCTTACATTTCCCTAATTGGCCGGCAACGCACCGACAACTCTTCTTGAGCTTGGCGGTGGCGATTACTTCCCATGAGGTAACCTACTTGCTCGTTTGCCTCCCAAACTTATTAAAAAAAAAGTACGATGTACATAAATAAGAAGCCCATAAATAAGAGGGGCTCTCAAATTCAATAAACGAAGCAGATTAAACTCTCACCCATTAATAATATGGTCGCACTTGTTACAGGAGTTTTGTATGAGATAACATTTATACCTACCTACTATAAGAGTATCGTTAATTTTCGTGACTCAACTGACTAAAGCTACCGTTTCTTAATTGTATTTCTCTACTATGTATACTTTTTTTGAAAACCGTTTTGTTATCAACCAGTTACTTTAAAATGCACAACCGTTAACTAAAACAAAACAAATTACGTTATACACCTCAAACAAATATTGCTTATAACAATCTGGACAACCAATCCGGGCCACTGAGGACGGGTAGCGTATCCCTTGGGTCAAAGGACGTTTTTATTATCCCTTTATTGTAACGTAAGGTTTCCTTGACTCAATGAAAATGTATTTTTGGGAATTCAATAAGCGTAAGGACAGGTATAAACAATTCCTGAAATAAATAATAAATAAGTAAAATAAGAGGATTTTTTACTGACTTCTAAAGAGGCAGGTTCTGTGTTTGATACGTATGCACAGTCATCAGTCATAAATATATATACGTTCCAAAGACGTCAAAAATATCTACACGCCCCTGCACCTGATAATAAGCTTTACATATATTTGGCGCGATGGCCGTATAGATATTAATGCTCTTGACTGTACTTACGGTCAACCTATTTGATTCCTATGCCACTATGGAACTATTTCAAAGTGCCGCATAAGTTAAATCTTATGAAGTCTCTTTAAATCGTTTGTCATAGTGTTTGTTTGTTGTAGTATATTTGTTATGCCAGAGGAGTGTGAGGGCGATAGCCAGCTGAGTATTAACATACTCTGGTTTTACTGTATGGATATATGTATGTATGTCGTGATAGATTTCCTTTTAAATTCGTTATATGCGCTTTTATATTTATTCTACACGGAACACAATCGAAAATGAAACTTTTAGAGTTTAATTTGTTCCTAATCGGTCCTACAATTATTTATAAATAAAACCGAACAAGTGCGAGACGGACTCACGCACCGAGGGTTCCTAAATTGATTGTTGCAAAACAAATGAATAACCCTTAGGTATCCTCTGTAAAATAAGAATCAAGTGTCCATCATTGGTCCTTGTCCATTACTGGTTCCGTCACCCTACCGGGACCCTTTATTAATACACGTTATTGAAAAATAAAATGTCAATAAATCCGCTCTAATAACACATAATATTCTGAAAAAAAAAACTCGCTATCTCTTACGGTTCAAAAACTTCAAAAGATACAGCTCTTTAAAGTTAGGAAGGACGGACGGACGGACAGCGTAGGCGTATTAATAGGGTCCCGTTGGGCTCCCTTCGGGTACGGAACCCTAAAAACGGTGCCAACATTCAGTACTTCTATCAGTTTCTACATCGTTATTGCCGTTATCGGCCATCTTCGGTCTACTATGAAACTCGAGCGACAAATATTATCTGACATTTGCGAGTGCGAGTGAGATAGCAATAGCAATCCGAACCCCATTAAGGAGCTGGGAGTACTGTACACATAATGATTTTTTAAGAACTATCCAACGATACCTCACTCGATATTGTAAGATAAAAACATATTTCACTCCAGCTTTTTTTATGTACGGGAGATGTCCTTAAATGTTATTTTTTAACCGACCTTAATAAAAGGACGAGGTTCTTAGTTCGTCAGAATCTTACACATTTTCTTATTGGTCTTAGTGTGAAACTATAAGGGTTCCTGGTTTGACTACAGAACCCTAAAAAAAAACTTACAACTTGTTTGACAGCTTTCTTATGTGAAATGGTTTAAAAATTACAAGTTTTTTTCTGATTTAATAACCGGCTCCACCGCAGTTTATAATACAAGTACTGGATATTATGTTAAAATGGATGAAGTCAAAATCAAATCTATCATAGCTTACTACAGATGTAGTGAATTATCATACAATATCGTTTTTGGTCGGAAACATTAATTTTTGTCTCACTTGCTTAGTCAGCTTGACTACCCATCGCTTAGCTAGTTGGAAATGGAAGACAAATACTAATTTATCCGATAAAGTACGGAGTCATAAAATTATGCACTATATTTGTACGAGTACCATTAAGAAATTAGGGAAAGGTGTTAACAACAACCATTAAACTGTTAACTAAATAAAACTGAAAGTTAAGGCTCAAGGGAAACCCAAAGAAGCTCACGATTACCCGGGGATCATGTGGCGGGATGAGATGTAGCCTCCATCTTTTCAATAGTAGAGTAATGTCTGTCATATAACAACAAAATTCCCTTCAGTGGCATTGGAAATATCAATTAAGATTGAGTACCTACAAAATCAGGGAGGGACAATTTCACACAAATTGACTTAGTCCAAAACTAAGCTACAGGCTTTTACTATGGATACCTACTAGACAACTACTTGTTATTAGAGAAATAAATACTTAAATATATAAAAAAAAAACAAAATATGACAACATGAAATATGGCTGATGTTTTTGTTATCTATTCCTGAGTAATGTTTTTATTTTGTCTGTCATGTAAAATGTTCATATTTTTAAATAGTTTGCTGCCGTTATAATTTCTATTTTTTAATATTTCATTAGGCATTAAATTTGCATACCTAGTTACACGTTTTCTATGTACTGAGTGAAATATTAATAATTATAATATATTAAAAAAACAGGTAGATAAAATATTACGGGCCGTATTTATCATTGAACTATACTTGAATGAGACTTAAGAGCTTTCAAGACACGTTAAAACTGAGATGATGACCTTTGTTGGGATGCGCGTCTCAAGAACATTTCAGTTCAGACCTTCCTTAGACAGTTCTGAGACCAGGACTTCACGTCTCGGGACGATCTCAACTAAGGTCTTAATCCAGGTCGTAAAATTAATTTATTAATACGGCCCTAAGAAGCAGTCTAGACGAGTTATATCTTTATTTTTCATTTATTCATACCTTTCTCCCGGGAAAAGGTAAGGAAAATACAGATCCTGTTTCACTTTGCACATTTGGGAGCTCGGCTATAATAAAACGAAGGTAAACAAAAGACAATGTTGTCAAATACCGCTTTGAAGGTCTGATTGTGAGCACGCGATCCCAGGAGAATTGTATTATTTTCTGAGCTTCCGTGAAATACGATCCGAGGCTTAAAGCATAATATAAACCAAAGAGCGAAATGCCGAAATGCATTTACTTTCCATACAGCTTAAGCAACTTAACTCATTTTATCCGAGTAACTCGCGTCGGATTTTCAACTCAACAAAAATAACGCCAGTTAATTGAGGCAAAGTAGCATGAATTTGTAAGTATGTGTTAAAAATGTGTTCATTTTAAATTATGTTAAGAAACTTTTGTTTCAGAATCAAGAGCTATTCATGCCTGACAATTGAGAGACGTTTGCGGGATTTAAATTGATTAGAAAGTATAGATACAATCGTTACTAAAATAAATAATTTATTTGTTTAGTTTCCTTACGACTTAACTATTGCAAGTAATTATGATAGTTGGGCAAAAACATGTACAGTCAAGGACTTTAATTGCTATGCCACTATGGAACCCTGTCATAATGACAGCGTCAAACCACATGAAAGAAATTACGCCAAAATTAATGATTAACGTTATGCGACAGGGTTCCATAGTGGCATAACAATTAAAGTCCTTAAAAGGATGAAGTTTATTCGTTTTACTCTACTAAAAATGGTACGTTACCAAAGGAATAGTGTGTTTTAAACAAATACATAGTAAGCAGTTAAAAGGCACGGTTATTAGAGTCGATCGATCGATTTTACTAAATGTAAAAAAAATTGTGAGTCGCCGACTTCAGTTGGACTGACCTATGTCTACCATTTTAAAAGAAGTTATTTTTTGCAATTTTGAAAGAGGTCCATGTTTAAAAAATAGAAATTAAACATTTTAGAGATCATAATAAACTGTTATGTAGTCCCATTTCTTAGTTGATGTTAAACTTTAAGACATTTCAAGCTCACCGCAAGCAACGCCGCGGGAAAGTCATAGTCATATTTAAATAACTAAGTAAATGTTCTTCGATATAGTTACTCAACTATCTTTATCGAGATATCTTATCGCCACCCTTGAAAAAGGTACCGTTGAGGAGTTCCGGTGGCCATCTGTGGTCTTCATCATCAGTTTCACTTCACCAAATGACACTTTCTGAATGCAAATGCTGGACTTGTTACTAAAAATACTAAAATTGCTATATGTATGCCTATAATATTTGAGAAAGTTCCCTCAATTCCTCACAGATCCCCTCATTAGATTCAAATTTGGTGACAATAGGACCACCTCGAAAGTAGAAAAACTTTTTTTTTTAAATCGGTCCCCAATTGACGGAGAAATCGGTGAAAATACTTTTTTTTTAATACACACAGTGGAACATAGAACCTCCTCCTTTTTGAAGTCGGTTAAAAATGGTAAGTTCCCCAAGGAATAGTAATTTAAAAAAAATACACAGTAAGCAGTTAAAAGGCACGGCTATTCGAGTCAAAAAAGAAGATTTTACTAAACGTAAAATACTTTCAATTTAATAAAAGTTTTAACCATAGATTTTTATAAAAAACCGTACGTCAAAGGCTCTAGGCTAATATACATTTTGGTAACACACCCTGTAAAGACACCGTAACGAGGTTATTACATTTCCTGAATAAAGGCTCAACGCCGACATAAATGGCTCCACTCTGTTAAAGAGCTTAGCCTCTCACACAAGGAATTATATTATTGTAACACAAAAGGTCTTAGATACGGAATTGGGATACACCAAAAAAAATAAATGACGGTTTTTACATTCTAATTCGAAAGAATGGGTAATTTTAAGAGTCCAAGTTCATTAATTTTGTATTTGACCCAATAGTTTTGTTTGAATATCTTTATTTATTTAGCGGACATTTTATGGATAACATGATTATTTTAAATTTGGATTGGCTTTTTTAGAATAAATTACAACAATTAAATGATATGTAATGATAAAAAGTAATTATAACATACTATTTCAAGCGGTTTTCGCCTAACCCGTAAGATACACCTAGGAGGGCTTCAAGCCGAAAATGAAATTCAACCAAAGGTTAAGTTAAATATACTTTTGTTGAAATATCCGAAATAGATAAATATTTCAAAAACTTAATAATGCAGAACGGCTTTAAAACCCCATTCCTTGAAATGGTTTTCGAATTAGAGTAATTGTAAAAATATGAACAAACCCAATTAAATAAGTTTAACCATGTCTTAAACACCTCTCGAATCGATGAGTCCCAATGATGAGATTAGGATCTCTATTCTAAGCGGTAAAAGCCATATTGACATTGACGTGTTACGGCATAATGTCCTTAACTTGGCCGCCATTACTCTCAAGTAAATAGTTGTTAACAAAACGCAATATGATAACAGGTGATAATAATAATATTTATAATTTATGATCGCACTCACCATAATAGGAATGCAGACTGACAGTTCAAATATTACTCAAGTTTCACAACGATAGCTAATACACGGAGTTTTCAATAGAAATGCGTTATGACGTCACAAACCAGTTCAGTCGAAACCACTAATGTCTATCTATACACATATATATCGTGTCAAATAAAGTATAAAAAAATCTTATTCTCAGTGGCATAGAAGCGTGAAGATATTTTTGACCTCTTGTGAACGTGTATATTTATGGCTTTGAATACCGTCGTGGAGTACCCAACTCTTTGAATTTTCTTGTAGGTTTTATAATTTGAAAAAAATTAAGCACACAGTACAGTTTATGGTTTATCTAAAATAAATAACCTTTGCTTACACCCAACACCGTAAACACACCGAACAAGAGTAAATGTCAAATGGCAGTGCACTATCCAACCTCAACATTGGCAGAATCATCAAAAAAATTGATGGGGCCATTATTTTCCCAAAAAATAATTGACGTTAACCCCTGCTTAACGGCTGACTGTCGCGTAATGACATGAATAGAAATGTGTGGAACATAAGATTTAATTTGTAATGTACCTACTGTTAGAAAGTAAAATACCTACGTAAAATTCGTATTTTCCCGACTTTCTGCACTCATTAGGTTACATTTACGTAAGTACACAAAATGGGAGTGCCTCAAGGTCGATGTCATTAGCGTGGTAATAGTGAGTCGGAATGTAGGTACTTGGAAGTAACCTGGGGCTGTGTACATACATAAACATACATACCTTCACACCTGTATCCCAATGGGCTAAATAGGCAGAGACTATGGAACGCGAGGTGCAACGGTCTAAACATACAACTTTCGCTTCCTCTACATTCGTCAACCTCTTCATGCACGTACGTCGGTTTCATGTGCTTTTGATCTGGCTCCTAAATTAAAGCTCATTAAAAAACTGGCCAAAAGCACATCGGACCATGATCAGGGCCTCTATTCAAGACGGTAAAAACAGTATCGTTTTTGTCCTGTTATCGTATTGTCAACGTTTCGATAGCTCTTATTTTCTTGACAGTAATGACGGCTAACGTCATAACAATACCTTAACAGGTAAACTACGATATCGTTTATACCGCCTAGAATAGAGGCGCAGTATAGGTAGGGTTTTGACGCCGTTATTACAAAAACAAAAAACTACCTTGACAACGAGTAAACAAAAAAAATTGGCAGGTCGATTTTTTAAATTAAATCGAAATTGTGAGAGCTGTTTTCAAGAACGTGATTTCAACCTGTTTTATTTGAGCGACATAGAGTTTACTTACTTACTTAGATACAAATATTGCTTGCATTGGATAGGATAAAACGGGATTAACGCGCAATAAAACATTCTTTACCAACATTCTGTTAAATAAAGCCCATTTTATCCATATAAAAAACGATGCATCAACGCATTTGAAAACACTTAATGAAATTCGATTTTAATTCACTTCACAAAAAAACTTGATCGACAGTTTAATAAAAACCACGATATTCAGTATATTAGCATCAGTTTTAGGTTTTTAACCCCCGATGCAAAAAGGGAGGTTTAACATTTTTATATGTGTATCTGTGAGTTTGTGATGATACACACATTCTCGTAGTATCTGTGAGTGCGCCGCTTACTTCAATAAATATAAATATAATAAGGGGACAATTTCACACAAATTTATCTAGTCCCAAACTAATCTTTAGGCTTTTACTATGGGAACTAGACAACGACAAAAATACTTAAAAGTTATAATATAGATAAATACCTACATACTCGTACCTAAACACAGAAAACATGCAAGACTCTGAACAAATACTCGCACTCATCACACAAGTATTGAAAATATAAATCTTGATAATAAACCTTATTGAAATTATTTCAATTTAATAAGTAGATATTTCAAACGTTGCCTTGGATAAGATAACGCTTTTAACCTAAATCCTGCGATGATGGGTGACGAGTATTGAAAGAAGTCACTGTCCCGCGAAATAACGGCACGTCACCTCCATTCCCGTGTAAGACAAGGGTTGGAGTGTTTAGAAGTGATTGTGGGTAGGGTACAAACGCCCACGCACCGCGATGGCCTCCAAAAAAAGCTTTAATAAATGAATAACGGGGAACCTAACCCTAGCTACCCCTAGCTAGCCCTATTAGCAACTCTAGCGAAAATTTCCAGTTCAATATTTCCTAAACGGTCCCCTAAGTTGAAAAATTTATAATAAGATGTACATAATGTTTTTAAGAGCTATAAAATGAATCCTCACACGGTAAAGTAAAAATTCAAAAAAAAACACCGCTACCTAGTCGTGTTGGCTATTTTTAAGGCGTATTACCTACATTATTCTGACTGTAGCATCCTAACTGGAGGAGGGGCGTTAAACCATCTCACTAATTAGAGCGAAACAATTAGGATCTTTTTTACTCGGAATTTAGGAATGTATGAATATAGCATACATAAATAAAATGTCTACTTCGATACGTAACAAACATCTAAGAATTAAAGTAGTAGGTATAGGCGACTTACCTAACGAAACCCCTACGTTTATGTAATTGTATAGTGTCTGTATACAGAAAATGGGGAAGGATTTCATTAAGTTTTTCACCTGCAGTAAGATAATTGTATTTTTTTTTCTTAATTAATGGCTTTCACTCCTTGTTTTAACAAGGTTTTCGGCAGTATCGAGTTTTAGATAATCCCCATGGACTTATTTGAGAAACAAGTCCATGGATATCACACGCGAGGACAATTGTTCGGTTAAATAGATTTACTCTGGTGGACTAAACAGAAGCACATGGGGTTAGCTCCACGCGCTTCTGTCAAGTCATATTTTTTATTATTAAGAAAGGGTTGGTGGCATCATAATGACATTGACAGATGTTATTGTGACAGTGACATTTCTTGATAAGTAGATTTGATGGAATCTTATTATGAATCCGAGTTTATAAAGGTTCCTTGTTTGACTTCGGAACCCTAAAATGCAATTAAAAAGTTATGAAGCCAGGAAAAAAATCTTATTATTCGACTGCCAGTCAGATGTATTGAAAATTGGACGTGCGTTTTGTTGGATATTCTCACAGAGAGAATTTAATTTCGGACGGCCACCCAATTCACACTCACACACTTACACACAGATAATCCTGTTAGACACAATCTCGGTGTTGGTAAGCATGTTACTGCGCTACTAGCACAAAGCATTCCTTATCTTTTGAACGAATGCTGTATAACGTCGTTCATATGGAATTCCCTGTACGAATATAATAACACTGTTTGAATTTCAACTGGTAGCCAACAATGAACTTTGTGGTAGAAAATAAATGATTAATGTTGATGTTCTTTTCTTGTCATTTAATGTTACATTATTGTGAGAGAGTTCAATGGAGGTCCGATAAATAAAAATCTTGGCAATACCGAAATGGTTTTTCTATGTCTTCCAGAGTGCGATTACTCTATCAAAGATTTCATGAGAAGTGTGTAAGCATAAAATTGTAAGGAAATTGCCAAAGCCTGTTAACTTAAATCTTATCTAATGTTTTATTATTATTTTTTGTACTAGAATATTTTTGCACGCTTAATTTTAATTTTATTTTTGTAAGGAACCAAACTCTATGAACATTAATTTCCAATCTATGTACCCAAAATTATTAGCATATAAATATGTTCATTAATTCATTCATTCATTCATTCATTCATTCATTCATTCATTCATTCATTCATTGAAAGGCAAAAATCTTGCTGATGCAAATTTGAAATCTCAACATTGCGTTGCAATCACGTCAATACTAGTAATTTTACTGGGAGTCTTACGCCCACACCGGAACAAAACAGTGAGAACACAACTACTTTGAGGCAAGTAGAGATTAATTTACAAGTAGGAACTAGGATAAAAACCGGTCAAGTGCGAGCCCAACTCGCGTACTGAGGGTTCCGTACCGCCGCACAGTAGGTATTATTATATTCAAAGAATTCCATTTCATATCGAATCAGCGCGAGCCCAACTTACAAATGACAATTTTTTAGTGTTTGTTGTTTTTATTCAGGGTTTGTGATTAATTATCATGACGCTTGTATGTTTTACCATCTTTACGATACAACAAAAATAAAAATATGTTGATGAAAACCGTTTCTTGTATGACCCACTTTATTGTTTCACTTTCTTTAAATAACAAATGTTAGTAAATCCGCCAGAATTACACATATTATAATTCTGAAAAAAAAACCCGTTATCTCTTACGGTTCAAAGAGCTCTTTAAAGTTAGAACGTACGGGCGGACGGACGGACAGCGTAGGTATATTAATAGGGTCCCGAAGAGCTCCCTTTGGGTACGGAAACCTTAAAAGGTGAAATTAACAGATGTAAAGTTGCCTTTATATTACGTATGATTGCTATTACCTAAAGGCAAACACTTAAATAAATGCGCATTTGATGCACTCAGGTTCATGTCATAACATCCTCATTTATCACTTTGTTATCATTTCATTATCATTCACTCCGGTTAATGTAGTTTGCATATATGTGCCTACGTCAAAGAAAACTAGGTAAAAAAATAATTAATTAATCACTTACCTAACTAACAAATACAAGCTAGCTAAGCTAAGCTAACACAAGTAGGTAATGTTCCTACTTGTTTTATTTATTTCAACACAAACATAAATATGAAAAAACCCGGTAAATATACCGATGAATTTCATAGATATCAGAGGTTGCATTCTTTTAAAACGGCTCTCTGTCAAACGGTCGATTTGGTGAGCGAAGTCATACGAGCTCGCTCACTCGGAGGGTAAGGCCGCTTCCTGACTTGTCGGTATGCTTGCAGTAAAACACGGAATCGGTAAGGGTTGCTAGGCAACTAGTGGCATCTACCAATCAACGCGCAGCGTTTATACCGACAGTACGTTTTACTGCAAGCATACCGCCAAGTCAGAAAGCGACGTAAAGCGGGTAAGATTCGAATGCACTCCTTTAAATATGTTTGTAACACTCTGACGGTTAGTGCGTCGAGTTTGTGAGAATCACCTACTACCAGGCTCTGTGAGGCTAGACAAGTTGCTCGCTAACGTAAACGATTTTCGAAAACTGACAAAATGTATGGAATTGACGTAGGCGCTCGACGTGACCGTCGGATAGTTTACGTCAATCCTATACATTTTGGATCAATGATAACGAAAGCCGAATGCATCTAGGGCCTCTGTAGTCAAACCGACATCAACATTCATCTCTTTTCTCAACAGTGAAATAAAAAGAGTAATCCTACGGTGATAGAGCTATTTTTATCAATATTTATATCATCAGCTATATTTGTAGTACGAAAATAATCATAGTAGAATTGATTGTTGTAATGTAAAAAAGATGAAAAAAAAGATAAAAGACATTTATTCAGTAAGTAGGCCGCACGGGCACTTTTACACGTCAGGAGTCTACCAGCGCTTCCCAAGAGGAGACCACTGCCGAGAAGAAACGCCGCAAGAAACTCAGCAGTCGTTCATTTTTTTAACCTTATTCCTTATTAAAATGATACAACTTAGTCTAGTATTATATAAAGCTATTAATATTAATTTAAATATAATATCAAATACCATGCGTAGTTCAGCAGGAAAACATGACAAAAATATTAGGAGAGAAGGAGAAAAAGGCAAAAAACAACAAGACGACCACATAAAAGTTTCGACATGTTTTCCTACATCAACAGTGTCCCCTAGACTTATGATATGTATGTGGATACACACTTTCTCATCCAAAAATGTACGGAATCAGCCATTTAACTGCGTACGAGTAATAAATACATCGTGTACCTACGTTTTAGCGGAGATCGTGTACACAAGGCTAATAAATGTTTGCAGACCCGGGCTGTTTGCGGGTCTCGTATATTTGAGGAGCCAGCATTAGTGGAAGTGGCACTTAGTGGACAATATGGAAAGGAATTGACGCTTTGTACTCTAATATCCGGATCATTTCGGTTTTTGTAGCACTATTAGACCATTGCTACGGAGTACAAAAACTGTTATAACTTTGCTGATTTAGTTCGCGAAGACTGTCTAAAGATTATAAAAGGTTTAGATCAAAATAAATATGAGTAAATTCGCATCTATTTATGTATTTTACAATGGTCCAGAAGAATGTTATAATTTTCGAGTCTATCTATCTATATAAAAGAAGAAACTCACTGATCTATCAACGCACAGCCCAAGCCGCTGGGTCTAGAGATTTCAAATTTGGCACGTAGGGTCCTTATGAGGTCTAGGGGTGCACTAAGAAAGGAAGAAATACGGGAAGAAATAGAGGGAGTAGTGAGAAAATAATCCTCTAGTTACGTATACATAATATTATGTACTTATGTAAGTCTATTTCTTTGGCACGCTCTGCAGCCTTAACGGCTTTATGGATTTTATCAAATGAGGTGTCGTTAGATTCCTCTTCAGGGGGCCTAAGATGGCTGCGTTTATTGTGTGACAAAATGTGGAAAAAACATCCGTCACTTTTTAACACGTTTATCTACATTTTGTCATGCGATAAACACAACCATACTAGGGCCGCTGAGGGGGTTAATTTTTTAACGTATAAACTATAGACGACAATATTATAAACTGGAGTCGGGTTTTCAAAGCTTGCTTTCTATTTCTTCCCTTGCATTCTCCTTAATTTTCCTACTCCAAGATTAACTTGAATAGATACCATATGGGATAAGTTCGCCTTTATACATTTGTATCGATGTCTTGTAGTTGTTTGTGTGAAATAATGGGACCACTTACTTACATAAAATCACAAACATGAGAAATAAATCTTTCTACTTCCTTTTTTATTTGTGTTTTTCTATACTCTAGCCCAGCAGTCCCAGCACTACAACATTTCTTCTTAAATTAGTACTTGTTACGGCAAAACACAAGACGTTACATCAAACAAACGTAACATATCTAATAAATCGTGTATCGTAAATCAATCTATTAATTCTATAATAAATAAATAAGTATATCAATTAATAAAGCAATCGATTCGCAGACCAACTATTTAATACCACACATTCAGCTTGGGCCTCTATTCAAGACGGTAAAAACAATATAGTTTTTGATCTGTTATCGTATTGTCACCGTTTTGATAGCTCTTATTTACTTGACAGTAATGGCGTCTGACGTCATAACAATACCATAACAGGTTAACTACGATATCCTGATTACCGTCGGGAATAGAGACGTTGGACAAATGTTTAACTATTCAAAATGTTTGTCACATTTTATAACACAGTTAAAATCCACTCTGTATTCATTAGGCATTCTGCAAATCCGACGTAGGATTTTTTATTTGTTTTGGTAACGCTAGCTTTTGTACACTAAATTCTGTTAGCGTTTTTTTCGCAATAACGCATATTTATTAAGACATAATTTTTTAAATAAATGGAGTTTGTATACAATATCTGAAAAAAAATGGATCAGTGTAAAAAAATTATTGGAAAAATACCCGGGTCGCTATTACAATTTGTCTTAAACCATATATCTATCGTTATAAGCTCCTTTTACTTGAATTGTGTAAAGAAAGCCGTATCGTTAAAAAAACAAAATGGTTTTAGGAGCAGGATAAGCTAAAACTATGTAGAATGTATTCCATCCTGTTGGGCC
The DNA here is from genome assembly GCA_948252455.1 of Acleris cristana. Taxonomy (NCBI): domain Eukaryota; kingdom Metazoa; phylum Arthropoda; class Insecta; order Lepidoptera; family Tortricidae; genus Acleris; species Acleris cristana. Next base: position 12,010,355 of record OX411779.1, read on the forward strand.
TGAAAATAAAAAGTATTATGTCACTTACCTCCTCATATACTGGAATTTGATGACTATAAAGATGAGCAGTGTATTCGCTGACAACGAAGCCGTCAACACGGCTACGTACAGCACAATAATCACCACATCCGGTCTGTAAAACACATCCAAGTCCATAGAGGGCACCCACACGTCACTTCCGTTGAAACTAACCCTTTGCAGCGACGCGTTGAGGATCTTTAACGGCATTTTAAAGTCACTTTAAGACACTGATTGGAAAGACTGCGAAATCACGACATTATCGTGTCGTCCACGTACAATGTCGCTGCATATACGAGGTCATTTCATGTAAAGAGTGTATCACTGTGTAACTTAGTCCAAGGTATAATGGTGGATTTAGTATTATCATTCATTTTGTGTGAGATAACGTCACTTGGATTACCGTTTATCTCATAATGACCTGCCGGTACCCGCGGCCACTGGAACTTTTTATTGAATCCAAAATCTAGAACAAAAAAATCATTATTAGCTAAAAGTAATAAAAATAAAAAACTTAGAATTTACTAAACTGGACTCCTTCATTCCTCCATTATCTATCGCGATATCCACAGACAACGTGTAATTTTGTGTAAAAGGTAGTTTATGTCACTCCTCCCTACGGCTTCGACTACCTCTGCAAAAAATCAAGTCGATCCTTTGCTACATAAAAAAGTACAGGCCCACACACGCACATTTTCTCGATCTCACAAACATATAATAATAGCGATCCGCTTTCGCTTTATTTGATTTTTCAATGATACACGTATATAAACTAGAATTTATCATACATAAGAAGCTTTCGTGATTATTTTTTTCTAACTGTGGGTGAAAACGGCATCAAAATCTGTTGCATGGTTTAAGAGTAGTTATATAGACAGACAGATGTGTAAAGAGACTCTGTTTTGTACTATGTAAAGAGATAAAGAAGAAGAAAAGATTAGTTAGGAAAGGGATCAAATACCTACGTTGCCAACCATGTTTTATTTACATTCGAAACATTGAATTTGTTTATTCTGTAAAATCTATGATACTGTTCAGTTTGATGTTTACGATAGTTGGCAAAACCACGAACGAGCGGTTTGAGATTCATAAACGAAATCTTAAACTATTTTATAGTCGTCTGCGGATACCCGAAAGAAACCTGTTTTTATGTTTTTTTTTAAATAGTTATCTTGTTTGATTATTATGGGACGTACCTACTCGTATATTTATATAATATTTATGGTTCATGGCAAGTATACCGTATAACTTTGTAAACTCTTACTGTGGACCTCACCCATGTAATAGTTAGTCGCAAGCAGTGTCTCTGTACCTACATATATTAAAATAATAATCCAGAGACGTCGGACAAACCCTAACAACGTTATACCGAAATCACCACCAGTTTACAACTCAATTATTTCAGAAAGAGATTTTTTTTCCATATTAAGGCCACAGAAATTAAATGTTGCACGTTGCCGTCCTCAACCATAAATTAACCCATATGTGGAACCATTCAAGAGATAATCCAATTACCGTCTTCCAAAAGCCAGTGGTTCGGCTTTAATTCAGTTATCGCTGGTTCTGCAGAATCTGATATTCCCTTCAGGATTTATATGATTCTTACGGCAGCAATCATTTTTTTTTGTATAAAAAAATATTCCATTGAATTAGCCTACAAAATAACTAGCTTACACATAACACAACACTTTCGGCTAGTACCTAACTTACGTTTTATATGAATGCTCTAGAATCGGAAATTCCGAAAGTTATCAGGCTGGCGTCGTAAAATTATTTTTGTTTTTCTTGAACAACGTAACATGGCGTAACTTTTATTGATAGCGGGCAAACGCTGATTGGCTAGGTAGATATATTATACGTTTATAGTAACTTCCCTCTCAAGCATTTTTCTGGGATACACAGCTATTTGCTCGTCCAGTCTGTTTGAACTATCTTGTAAATGTAGTCGGAAATTTTCGTTGCATTTGTCTCAAAAGAATATTTAATAGTAATTGCAACGTTCCAGTTCTTTGCAATGCGGACTAGCGAAAACACATTGTAGTTCAAAACGTATTTAAAAATGCATCTTGATAACAAAAACTTAAGATTTGAGTAGGTATATTTAAATTTTACAAATATTTAAAATAAAAAATCAAATATTGAATGGCAAAATAATCACAAACAAGGTTATTAAAATATATGTTTAAATACGAAAAAATATATATCTATGATACAGTCGTCTGCACTAATAATGAATCAATCAGTTCAATCTCATATAAACGCACCATCGCCGCTCCACAAAATGTATACGTTATTTATTTATTTACTTATTAGGGTTTACCACAGTGCTTATATTGCGCTTACAAAGTATTCGACTTCATTTTGTAGCAAGATTCGTGCCTCACCCTATATTACGTTATACGTGTACGTAAACACGTAGAAATTAAAACACATTCAGTCTCACACAAGTGCCGTGAGTGTACTAATACTTTGGCACCTAATAATTGGCTTTTCCGCTACACACCAAAACCGCAACCCTTGCGTGATTTACCTATACTTGAGTGGAATTACACTTCACGGGACATGGACTACGCCCCACAGCGACTAGCCTCAAGCCATAAAGCCTTTAGTGCGTCATTCGTACAAACAGGCTAGTAATTTCAAAGATACTAATCAAGAGGAAAGTAGAGCGGGCTAGTACAGCAAACTGGGCTTTATTGATTTCTTGGCAAGTGGGAAAAAATATAGCAGCGACATAAAAACTGCATCATTTTGTGAAGGACATTACTATTTATATTTTGTTTTAGAGTATTTTTAGAGTACTTTTAGCCTAAGGATATCAATGTCTGATAGCTGAGAGATGCGTGGCGTTGAGGCAGGAAAACAAAAAAAAGATGCATTGTAGATATTATTTCAAATAATGTGTTTACTTATTTCTAATAAGTACAATGCGTCTGCCAATTTACAAAGTATTTAATTTAAACAAACTGTTATTTTTTGGGTTAGTTTAAAAGTAAAATTTAAAAACATAGTTTAAGTAGTAAGTATGTACAGATTTATTATACTTTCACCTGAATATTGTGAAAATAACGGTTAAATCTCAAACCAAACAAAATATTATATTCCACGTTACGTTATTCTCACGTTATTCTAAACTTTCCCTTACCTAATATAAAATGTAAAATAGACGCAAAAACTTTCTATTTTTTATTTATCTAATGTTGGCTAACTAATATAAGAACTCGCATGAATTTAAGAGTTCTTTTCCGTTGTTCTTTTAAAGCAAATTTATGTGTGTGCTAGATCAATGTCTCGCGACATATTTTAAAAATGCGCTCAAGAAAACTGCTGCGGAGAAAACTTTTAAAAATAATACAAAATGCACTCCAGTGACTTACAGCATGCATATATTGCAGCCTGACGTCATTTGTTGGAAGCTCGGTGTCGGTTTCAAGAATAATTGCATGTAGAGCGGGTTCTCCCACGCTATTGGTGGAATTTAGCATAACCAAACACAAGCACCTGGAGCCGTATATTTGACTTACACCCAATATTAGCTGCATCCGCCAACATTGGGGCAAGCGCAACAGATATAGAGCAGCCGACTAGGTATTTCTTAAAAATCTGTGCTAATATCTATACGAGTATTATGCTATTTATACTATAATAATATTATAAAAACAAACTACAATTTTGGTGAGTATGTATCTATCCGGTAATCAGGTTATCTTCGAAACCACGGAACCTATTCGAATAATTATTTCATTATTTCATTGTTTGAAAGGTACAGTCAACCAATTTGATTCCTAGGCCACTAATTGACTTTGTCAATGTGACGTTGTAAACCAAATCATAAGAAGTCTGTAACGTTTGGTTGTCAACGTCACTTTAACATAGTCCAAAGTGGCCTAGAAATCAAATTGGTTGACTGTACATTACTCCAGCCAGATGGATATAGGCTATTTGTTATAAGTGAGGGCGGGAGCTAGTGATTGATAAAACACGAAAGAGTCTTTACTCGCTCATGTTTGCCGTACATGTGTATTATTGCGATTCACCCTTTCTTAATTTCGGACCATACTTTATGTTTCATTTTACTCTGTAAAAGGCAATAAAAAATGGTACACAATTATGTACCTAAGGGTTACATATTGCTGTAATCATCGGCAGGTTTTATATTATGTAGGTACCTACTTGAGCTGTTCGTATGTATAAATGTAAGTTTGTCTGCTTCAAAATTTGAAAACTAATTTTGAACCAGTTTCCGTTAATTGAATGGGCTGAAATTTGGACGACATTTGTAAACTCGATGACAATGCAATATTACGATATCTAAGAGTTGATCTGATGATGGAGTCGGAAGGTTTTTGCCTTGATAAGCATGTAAAGAACTTTGCAAAAAAATACAGTCGGCAACAAAAGCTTGTCCCAAAAATTATTTTTTTGACTGAAACTTATTTTAAACAAAAGCCTCCTTCAACATAAAGCACAGCAGGTATCGATTACATATTGTTAACAAAAAATATTTAAAAAAAATGTTATGTTATTAAGTTATGGTAAAAATTGCTGTGCCGTAAATATGTAATGTGATGACAATAGGGTTAAAGACAAGGTGCAATAAAAACCAAAAATAAAAGATTGTCCGGGAGTTCATCAGCAAACTTTTATCCTAAATACATGGATTTTTCAAAGGGAAACTAATTCTTGACTTCAGATTTTGAATACAAAACTAAACCTACTCAATAATGTACCTTAAATATTATATTTCTTAAAGGAGAAAATAAAACTATTATAACTTGAAAATTTACTAATTTATTTAATGGACAATTTATATTTAACTGCTACCTAATAACAAATGGCACTCTCAATATTGACACATCATTCATCACGATGCCTGGCTTTATTAAAGTGGAGAAAAAAATCCTCATTTGTCATTTAATTACTTTTTTTAATATAATAAAATTAAGGAGAAAAAGGAGAAAAAAACCTATTAAAAGTTTGTAAAAAATAAAACTCAAAATTACTCAAAATTAAAACTCAAATCTGTGCATCTACAATATTAAAGCGAAATTCGACGACAATTATTTTATATCAACTTTTTTAATGTTTATTTTAAGAAGTAAAGAAAATTTCAGATTTTTACGAAACGACTGGGCGAGTCTCAAAATTAATTTAAAATACATCTTGAAACCGTACATAGTGTAAGCTTATATAAGCATTTTTTGTTCCATAAATTTTGGTAAAAATAGGCCCTTTTTAAAACGTGAAATAAACCCAAAGTTTTGCAGCAGTTTTAGTTCAACAACCATTTACATTTCACAACTAGACACACAGTTAAATCATGTTAAGTAAAAAGAAGTAATCGTTAACAATTCAACGCCACTTGCAATGCAAATACAGCTTCAAATAAGTGTAAACTTTAGAATAGGTATTATTTGCATAAATATCAAAGTAAAGTACCTAACGAGTGTAACTGAGGCACCATTACCCGGGCTCAGAAGTGGAAAACCGTGTCTCCTCCAACATTTTAATACTACCGCAAACATTTCTATCTAGATCTCAAGTCATAGTCGACGGCAAACATATATTTAGAAAAGTCTGCATGGAAATTTATCTCTGAATTCTAAGCACTAAAATCTGTGTCATGCGTTTTTATGTGTGTTGTAATTATTAACTACCTACTTCCTGACATTTTGATTTTTAACTCATCGTCACGATATAATTAAAGGATCTAACACACTGAAGCAACGTTTACGCAGTGACGCGTCTTATCTATTGCGTCACGTTTTTAAGCATCTTTTTGCCGACCAAGTGACGTGAGTAAAATTGACCTAGTTGAGTAAGTATTTGTTTTTTATTTATATTTCGTTCAAACAATGATTAGTTCAAACAGTCATTATAGGTCTGATAATCATTAGTAGTAATCAAAATCGTTTCTTAGTTTTATAGCATTTAATGTTGAGTACAAGTAAATATTTGGGCACATAACTTTATAGGTCTAGCAATGAATTAGGACGTACATGTTTAGCTGTCATGATATTAGGGCTAATGAAAATTATGTCAAACGTTGGTATTCCTAATGAAAGTAGCTATTATGATATTCGGTCTAGTGGGGTGAACCGAAATAAATAAATATTAGGGGTCAATCTTACACAACTAGACCCAGTCCAAAACAAAGCTTTAGGTTCGTACCATGTCCTTACGCGTCTTGGAAGCGATAAGGTACTAAAGTGTTATGTGCTTTTGATGTTGCCTGTACGTCCGGGTTATTAAGCGTTATTTCGCGATAAGAGGGTCCGGGCTACGTTACTCTTACGCGAGTCTTTGGCACGTTAGAGACTTTACACACATCGTTAAGTCGCATCATATATGTATGATTGTGTCGCATCAGGTACGAGATTTGGGTGTTAACCTCCGACCACCCAAGGTACCCAATAGCCAAGAGCAGGCTAGCCTCCCACCTAACCGAGGCTCACGCTGCCAAAGTATTCACTTACCTTGAATTCATATTAAGAAATCAAAAATAAGTAATTGATTATAATAGCGTTTTTGTGACTCATTCATATGTAAGTGTCTTCATTCATTACAGTAATTTATAAAACAACCACGAATTTGACGCATCCGGTAAGCTGTGTTACGTTATACAAGAATATTCACAAAAATGGAATGCCGGTTAAAATTTAACCCATGGCCTGGAAAATTGAGTAAAAACAGGCCTGATTCAACACTTTTTCCTCGATGGGGCTCGAGCATTAACGCTTTTAAAACCTCAAGCGACAATATTGATGCTTTAATGCCTTCGGCGGGGTGGTGGAATATTAATGATTTCGGGCAGCTTGTGTTCGTCCATTAAAACAGATTCTTCCTGTTTAATACACACTTCTTAAGTCCAGATATTGTACAGGGAACCAACACTAATAACAACTTTTTACGACTCTGTGTTACTAAATAAAAATTTAATTGCTCAAAGCCCGTGTTGATGCGCTTTGAACTGGCTCACATCAAAGTGTAAACGCGTATTTGCTATAATATTAGTTAAATCGTTTATATAATCTGTTTTGTATAAAATATTTTCAAAGCAAATTAGCAGCAGCAAATTTACACTGAATTTGTGACTGATTCGAGTAATTTGGATTATTTGTACTGAGCATTATGGATGGTAATGAAATTTTCCAGGTAAATTTAGGATACGTTTAAATATCTTGTTAAAGCCGGATGGGCGCTAAGTTGAGCATGATTTAATTGCTCAAAGATACTGATAACGTTCGCCAATTTACGATTCAAAGCTTTTCACGAGAAAGGTATTGTTGAAATACTCCCTTTATTTCCCCTGAAACTTTACCTTTCCCGGAAGCTGTCTAAGTGACAGAGTTTATAAATAAACATTATGCGTTTTATGTCGGAATTCAAAATTACCAAATAATATGATAATAATTGTTTGTCGGCGGGGCTATTCCGACTGAGGGGTAAATGCGTCATTTAATTTTTTCAAGGGAATGCAACGTTTTAAAACTATTTTTGCGCCTTTTAATTGTAGTTTAAATACTTACATTTCTATGAAAGGGAGCAAAAATAGCTTTAGAACGTTTTATTCCTTGAAAACCATTAAATGACGCATTTTCCCCGAATCCCTCAGTCGGATTAAACCCCGCCCGACAAAAAAATTCAATTCAATTAAATTCAATCATAATACTAGCTTTTGCCCGCGACTTCGTCTGTATGGACTTCAGAATTTAATCTTACCAGGATGAATGATATACCTAAGTGTGTCCTAATGTAATGCTGTAATTTTAGGATTTTTAATTTCATATGGACCAGTTCACAATTCTATCAGATTTTTTATTTACTATTAGCACGTGCAAATTCTGAGCGTTTGATACCCGCGAGCACGCCACGTACAGCTGACCATCCGAGAAACATGGAGAAAACAAATTGGTTCCCGTCTCTTTCAAAGGTTGGCCCTGGGATTAATGGTAATTGCAAACGCCAATTTTAATGGGAGTTGCAGCCTCTTTAACTGGAATGGCAAGTTGTTGGGTATTGCGATGCGGGGATTTAAAACACTATCTCCTTTTGCAACTCCATTAAGATGTGCCCGTTATAACATTTCTCCCCAATTCTGTGATGCGTAGCCTTGTTCTGTTGCACAATCTTGGTGCATCAAGATTACGCATCAGCAAATCCGATCAGTGGTTGAAGCGTGATTGAGTAACAAATATCCAAACATCCAATTTTGATAAATTTTCAGTCAGATTAGGTATTTTTAGGTGTTACAGTGCTTTAACAGCAAAGACACTTAAAGACATGAAGTACTTGCTTCATTTCGTTTTCTGAGATTATATTTTCATACAAAACTGAATGTCACGTTCAACATGAATATCAAAGTAACAGAATATTATTTGTTTAATAGTAGGTATATCATTTCAAACCTTAAACACTTTTTAGGATAAGACATTCGACGTCAAAAAACAATTTATAACGCTGCGATCCAACAATACTATAAAAATAGGTCTATACATATTAGATGTTACGTTTGACAAATAAGATAAGGATTTATGATCATCAATATACTTAATGTTTTCTAGCTTTCTTTTTGTGAGCAATAAATAACTTTGCCATTCTTCATTCATTCTTATCTATTTGGTTGTCAACTGCGTGCCTAACAAGGATAACGAAAGTATAATTTAACAGTTAACAAACAATAAATTAACTTATTTCATTATTACTACCTACCTACTTATTTACGAGTCGCTTAAAAATAAAAGGGCTTAAGACAAGATAAAACACTTTAAGGTAAACAAACATTAGGTACATAGGAATATGGAAGAGATTAATTTAAGCGTCTATCAATTGTTTTATTCTAATTCTAATTTTAATTAACGGCTTTCACTCCTGTTAAGGTGTATTTCGCCAATGTCAAATTATAAAATAAGTCCATGAATATCACACGCGAGGACAATTGTTCGGTAAAAGAGTATTTTCTCTAATGGACTAAACAGAAGCACATAGGGTTAGCTCTTCAAGCCTCTCTCTAGCTTCTGTCAAGTCATATATCAATTGTCAAATCGCATGTTTTTTAGCCTTACGTGGCGCCATCTGTGCGCGATATAATTTTAGGCTCAATTAATCAATTGCGGTTATTCTAGTTGGTAGAGACCTTGCCTACAAAGAAGCGGTCCTGGGTTCGAATCCTGGTAAGTGCAATTAGTTGCGTGCTAACATCATATCTGTTCCTGAGTCTTGGACGTTTTCTATAATAATAGGAATTTAAATATATATTTCTCTATGATACGAGGTAGTATGGTTATTGCTTTCCATAATACATAGTACATATCCATAGTACAAGCCTATAGCTAAGTTTGGAACTAGCAGAGGCGTATTTAAAGATTTGGCCCCCGGGCCAGTTAGATTTGCCGCCCCATAAAGTGACGAAAAAGTATTTACAGTAAAATATTCTCGGGTACCTATCATGGCGGCGGCGTTCGGCGCCTGAGAAGCCTTCCGCCCCGGGCTATGGACCCCGGCGCCCTGAGAAGGCTGCCGCCCCGGGCCATGGCCCCCTTGGCCCTAGGGTAAATACGCCTCTGGGAACTAGGTCTTTATATCGCACTACTAGATCAAAAAATGACAACTCAAAAATCTATTTGAATTTCATAGAAGTTGTGTTAAAGTCTATTTTAAAATAAGTCGTATTTTGAGTTGATACTGTTTTGATCTAGCAGAGTGATTTATTTATTTAGGTAGATAGATACACAATTAGTTAGTGACGTGTGACGTGCACAAATTGTGCTCGCCATTGGACGTCAAATTGCAGCTGGCAGTTCGCAGAAAACGGCAGGTTCAATTAACAACAACGTCGTAATTACAGGCTGGCCGAATATTTGGCTGTCGGCCAGGAAATTAGTCTTAGGCAAAGCTAACCGCGAGTTAGGCTTAGCGCTTGGCTCGAGATTCGCTTCAATTTTTTATTCAGAAGAAGATTTGTGCCAGTTTTGGCGAATGAACTAATGGCCGTGCACATAAATGGCATAGATCAGCATTTTTTTTAGTTTTCCTTCGTTATTATCGGTTCAATTTAAGTTCAATTTCATTAGGTTAGTGGAGATTGACCCACTGAAAGACCCACTGAAAGCCAAATAGTTACAGGAGCTAGCAATAGTATTGGCAAACGGAATAATATATTACGAAGCTATCGGTCGCCCCTCGAATAATAAAGGTGCGCGTCCACTGGGTTGCAATCGGAGCGTACGGAGCGGATGGATTTGTTGCTTTGTATTGATTTTTATAGATACATATGCTGATCCAGTGCACGCTGTACCGTAGAAATCAATTGTACAAAACAAAAAAGTCCACCTCGTACGCTCGAATTCCAACCCAGTGGAGTTCTTACAGACAACCCCAAAAAAGACGTAAAAATTAAGGCAGGAGGTGCACAATAACTAGACGTTTAAATAATATTTAATCTAACTTACTAATAAGAATACAAATAATAAAAACACATAGGTATAAGTACATAAATATATACATCATATGTAATAAAATAAATATACAAATGTAAAAATACAATATACATATATGTACACAGTAAGTAAACCAAGTTCGCCAAAGTGATATGCCAAGCTATGTCACAAACCTAAAGAAAACCATGAGTCTAGTTTTTTTTAGTTAAAAATTGTTTTTGCGCGCATTTTATTTTACGCAAATTCATGGATTTATTTGATTTTAATTTATGTTTACTTTAAAGTAAAAATACATTATTTTTATCGCTCATAACTTGCTAGGAGTGTGCCTCACTTATTGTGTTGTATTTTACTAAAATTACTCTCATATTTTAACGTTGTATGGAAAAGATCACTATTTATGTTTAACTACGTTGTTAGCTACTCAAACTACATAATCTATGTTTAGCTATTGGGTTGGTAAAATCATACCTTCCGAGCATTGCTATTGTACATTCACTCATTTACAAGTACTATTATTACATTGTCCATGTGACCACGGTAACGGCTTTTTTATTTCTTTATTGCTGAGACTCCCAAGAACCGCCCTGACAGTTTTACACAACGCTACAATAGTTATTCCATTTGTATAACAACCAAGCCTGATAGTAACAACAGCAAGCTCTTTAGTGATTCAACTAACATTTTAGTAGATGTGTCTAACGTCTTGTTAGGCTCGTATGGAAACAAGACGCTTATCAACCAAGTTTTTTTCAGTTATAATGTTTTCTATTAAGTTTTATGTTATGTAAATAAACTGTTTTCTGTTGTATTGTATTGTACTTACTCGTAATTTGGATTGATTTGATTTGAATATATGGTATAGATCTAAATTTAGTTTCTATCTTACTGATTGATCACTGATTTTCAAATCGGATTCTCTGTTGTTTATACGGGTTTATTAACTGACCTAATAGAGCCAATATTCTGTCAGTCCCTCGTGACCGAATATATAGAGCGTCTAATACTGTCTATCTATATCTATCTATGTGAAGTCGTGTCGCGTCCAATGCTTGTGAGAGAATAGCTATTCAAAGAGGCCGTCTATAACACTTGACATTTCGCAAAGTGCTTTTCAGCACGATCTATATATACAAAGCGGAAATAAAATGTATGAGTAAGTACTGGTGATTTTTATAAACCTTACGTTTGATCTCCTTAACAAACATGGCCTCTATCTACTCGGGTTAAGCCAACAATTAGGCTTGTACACGTTGTATTGCTTTTAACTCGGCCGCCATTACTATCAAGTAAATAAGGGCTATCATTACATTAACAATACGATAACATGTCAAAAGCAATTAGGTTAAGACTGAGTAGAATACCCCTGGACACAGCAATTTTGATTGAGATCTGGTATCGCAGCGTACCTAATATAGGAACACCAATAAAATAATATGTGGTGGTACAAATCTGTAACAAACGGTCAATTCAGAACGATGATGTCAATTTAAAGATGTTAAAGTTTTATTTTGGTGTTAAAGCATTGCCGGCAATGCGTATAAGCGTTCTTGAACGCGTGCGTACGCGAACGTGCGTTCTTACGGTATGCAAAAAGATACGCATCATCACTTGGCGAAAGCTCTCAAAACAATGCCGACAGTAAAACAACCCAACTAATTGTAAGTACATACTTCGATACGGTCGTCTACATAAATTCTAATAACCAGTTACATAATTTTAATTCAGGTTTAAATGACAGTTAAAGATAAAAAAAACTTTGCATCCAACACCGTTTTTAGGTTCGCCATCGCCTAAAAAGATAACAAATGAATGTATATTAACATTTCATTCAGTTTTAGAAATAAACTGTACAGAGGCCAAAGTGTATGGAATTGTCACTCAAGCGCTTGACATGGCCATCCGGCAACTTATAATCCTAATTATTTTCGATAACGATGACGATCTCGCAATGCATCTTGTCTAGGGCCACAGATTTAACACGAGGTTTGATAAATAGCCGAGCAAACGGACCTACAAATTAAATAAACCCAGGCCTTGGAAAGATCGTTAATCATGCCGGCAAGCTGCTCCTCTAAAGCCCTAGTTAATACTGAATGTTAAAAAAAGCTTTAGTTAAATCAACAGCCCACGCAAACAGGGTGATGCCGTAATTATACTGACCTAGTTTATGCACCACGTTGTTTTTATAAAATCGTATCTGCATTTATTTAACCTTTCATGAGTCGCAAAACGTAAACGGGTTAGCATTATTTTTTTACTCTTTATGTTACATAATAATGTAACAATTTTTTTATAGTCTTTCAGTAAGTTAGTATTAAAATAATTAATCATCATATCAAATAGCGCAATATTTACTTACTACTTACTACTTTATTTAAATAGTAAAAAGTAGTACTATTTAAGCAATATCTAATCGTGTAACAGAGTTACATGTGGCAGATATTGGGTAATCGAACTCACGTTTTGTTAAGTAGGTAACTTTTTTGGCGACAGCTTAAGTACTAAGGTTTCATAAAATAATGTGTGTAGGTACCTACATAATAAATATGACCTAAATTCGGTACATTGCATGAACATTTGTTATACTTAATAGCTACATGATAATTTAAACGTAATACTATCAGTGTATCTATATATATAAAAGGCAAACCTGACTGACTTATATATCAACGCACAGCAGGGCGTCCTCTAGTTTTTAATAAAACGTAGGCTAGTTTCTACTTCGTCGAATGATTTATTGTTTATTTAACTTGTTACGTTATTTATATTTTAATTTTACATTTATTTGTATGTAAAGATGCAAAGACTTAGGAAATAAATAAAATAACCCTTAAAATAAAGTCATAGGTCATTGAAACAAAATAAACCAATAACCAATTTTAGTGAAATATCTGATCTCACATGGTAAAATAATTTCAATTTGAAAAGCATAAAATTACTTAGTTTACATGACATTATACCGTTAGACAAAGCCTGTTTTTAAATGTAAGTGTCTAAGTATTAAGTGTCTTGGCCTTTTACTTAGTTTTGAATAAATCGAATTTGCGGTTAAGATATTTAATAAAAATCCTTACGGCAGCATAAAAGGCGATCTCATCCTTTGTCTCATATTTTCAACGATGGAATCTTGATCTTTTGTTTTATATCCTGCTGTAAAATTCCTGGAACCAATACTATTTCGGAAGAAAAAACTGGCTCGGGAGCCTTTGTAACATAACTTATGCATCAGACAGATTATTGGAGCACGAGAAGCTGAAAAAAAAACACGGTCAAGTGCGAGTCGGATTCGCACACCTAGGGTTCCGTACCTTTGCACTGGAGGTAATTATATTCCGATTTGAATTCTACTTCGAATCAAATCAGCGCGAGCCGAACTCACACTTTACCATTTTTAGAATTAATTGTTTTTCTTCAGGGTTTGTACATATTTTTTTTTTTTTTTTAAATCATACCAAAATTGACTCTCGTAAATTTTACAACGAAAAATAAGAATACTTTGAAAATAAACTTATAATCCTACTTACTTATTTAATTTTCTTTATTTTTTTATTTGTTAGTAAATCCACTGTAGTATCCACCGGTTCAAAAGATACAGTTCTTTAAAGTTAGGACGGACGGACGGACAGCTTAGGCATATTAATAGGGTCCCGTTAGACTCCCTTCGGGTACGGAACCCTAATAAGGGTTAGACAACTGTAGCTGTAAGATGAAACTATATTTCCGGACTTTTCCACTATTTACTTATTTATGCATTATATGGCTTAGTGTTACTGGATAATTACACTTAAATTTACACAAGAATGCTACCTATGTTTAACGCACGCTCTGTTGAAGTATAAGTATATGATTCATGATTTTTTAAGTTAAAAATCTCTTCTTTCATTATTTTTGCCGCGCAATGTATAACAAAGGTGCGCGAAGAGCGGGCGACAGCGGTAATAGATAGCAGAATCTCCTAAATTGTCAGAGATGACCTACTTTTATTTTTATTCTATGAGTGGAAGATGGCTTTACCGATTTCCCGGTAAATTTATGTCAAAATTAAAAGTAAAAATCCCCGGAAATTGACTATTAATTATACTACTCTTTAATTATGATTATAGAAACGGAATAATTTCCGGTTGTCAGTAACACACTTTTTAAAACACCAAAGAGAATTAATGAAAGAAAGTTTATTAACACTGTATAAATAAAGCGATAAATAAAACAGATGCCGCATGCTGCTATTACTAACAAGGAAAGGTAGGTACATTGTCCGGTTCCAATTTGATTTATTTTGATATACATTAGAGAGTTGTCTAAAATAACAGACACGTATTTTTTTTAGTACCCAATCTCAACCTGTTGGGAAAAATCGTCCTCCAAAGTACTGAAAAGTGACAAAACCCTCTAACTTCTGTAGATAGTTTTGTTCAAGCAAATTGCTAGTTAATACTGGTTTGATTATAGGTAATTAAGTTTGTGAACATGAAAAAATAATGAGCACGTGTTTTTTCATATCGGCTCCAACTCATATTTTCCTAAAAAAAAACACCCTTCAAAGTTTTATATTTTTATCGTTGAAGATACAGTTTGGTTATTTTTTACAACTTCACAAGTGCTCTTAATTTTTTGCCGTCTAGCTACAGAAGAAATCAAATCTCTACAGGAGTTAAAGGGTTACGTTATTTTTAGTACACTACTTTGAAGGACGATTTCTCCGAATAGGATGAGATTGGGCAGCTAAAAAAACCGGCCAAGTGCGAGTCGGACTCGCACACGAAGAGTTCCGTACCATTATCTATACAACATTAGACGCTATCCAGTTGCCGTTTTAATATCGAACAAAAAACGGCAAAAAAATCACATTTGTTGTATGGGAGCCCACTTAAATATAATTTTATTCTGTTTTTAGTATTTGTTGTTATAGTAGCAACATAAATACATCAAAATAATATGTGAAAATTTCAACTGTCTAGCTATCACGGTTCATGAGATACAGCCTGGTGACAGACAGACAGACGGACGGTGGAGTCTTAGTAACTAATAGGGTCCCGTTTTACCCTTTGGGTACGGAACCCTAAAAAATACGTGTCTGTTATTATATCTCTTTAACGTAAGTACATGAAAATAAATCAAATCGGAGCCGGACAGTGGGTACCTTTCCTTGTAAGTACCTACGTACAAAACGGACTTTAAGATGCCTCAAGTCATAATATATGACACGTCTTGCTAAGGTCTAACAGTGGCTTTTTTCTACTCGGTAAAGTATCACCTAATTGCTTTTGACTTGTTATGTTTTTAATTATTTAAAGTAAATAAGAGCTACAACGTTGACGATACGATAACATGTCAAAGGAATCAGGTTTTACCGAGTAAATACCGAGAAAAAAACCCCATGTGGGGTTAGGTGAAATTACTAGCATAGAGGCATTCCATCCTAGTCTTTAGGGTTGGCGACGCATTTGAAGTCTTAGGATTGCAGTCTTGAGATTGTAGTCTTGAAAATTAAATGTCTATGGGTCTCAGATCGCACTTACCATTGGCTTGAGTGCTCGTGTGCCGTCTCTTATCAAAAACCTACTAATTCACGCCTATCATGTCACATACATTATATTTCAAGAAAACAAAAAATACAACAGTACAATTTTATTTTAGATGCACTTTTTAAAATAGTCTCGTAAATTTCACCTTCATATGGGAAAACCTCTAGTCAGAGATACACGCGCTCAAGTACGTTTCATCCTAATGTAATAAAAAAGTTACAAGTTCCGAGTTGCAAGTTGTTAGTCATTAGTCGTCGGTCCGTACGTAACATGATCTTGCTCGTTTCGAAAGCTACCATGTTATTCTTAGTACATATTTTTCTTACTTTTCATCAGGTTTTATTAAGAGAATACTCTTAATAAAACCAGATGAAACGTAAAATAATAAAGAGATATATACAGGGTGTCTCAGAAACCGACCAGTGTTTGCTTTTCACTTTGTATGGAAAAAACAACTTTATGTGATTACTTAAAAAATATTAAAAAAAGGGCAAATAGGTTTAAAATTTTTGCTGATTCGTAATGATTCTAATTATGTAAAGTACCACTGAAAAAACAAAGAAATAAAACATGAAATTAATGATTTTTTGTGATATACAAAAATTAAAAATTCCGATTAAAATGATATCTTCGAAACTAGTAACAATAGTTGAACTGGTTAAATTGATAGCTTTTTAGCTGCTCTATCAGCCCTAGGCGGGTCGACGTCGGTTTCTGGGACACCCTAAAGAATTTTTAAATGTAGTTTAAAAATAAATTCACTATACATTTATAACTATAATATAAAAATATTGGTCGCAAGACGGACATTCTTCCTTAAACACAAGCTTTTCACATTTTAGTTTTTGGCAAGGTTTATGGTTAATAATGTTTTCTGATACCAATTTACGAAAGTTCATGTAATTTATTTATTTGTTCGTTAATTTTACGGTAATCCAGACAATTTTCGATTATATTTGCGATTAAAAGTAGTCCATTACATGCGTTGGTGTGGTATCTAACTTGTCGACGTCCAATTCTACTTTTCACATAATCGTAGAGGAAAATTTCTTTTAACTCCTTAATTAACGTAACAATTTATCTGACAGAGCAGAGGGGCTAGACAAGATGCATTACGCTAACCAGCGTTTCTATTCTTTTCGTTTGTAAACCAATCGCGTCACTGGTAGATCACGTGACTTTTCGTATCACGTCATCTACAAGTGACGCGATTGGTTTAAAAACGTAACGAATAGAAACGCTAGCTAGCGTAATGCACCTTGTCTAGCCCCTCAGCTAAAAGATAACAGCCGTAGTCGGGTAAAAAGTGAACATTAACATTATTATTACATCCGTGTGGGTGGATGTCAGTGGATGCAGAACCGCATACTATCCAAGAAATAAGCCCTGCATGGGAGCGCCACCTCATTTACATACAGCGTGATCTGCCTACTTAACCACGAAGAAGTGAGTTAAATACCGTATCTACACTTAACCCACCCAAGGTAATTTCAACTTTAAGGGAATGTAAAAACGGTTGTTTTAGTATAAGTTTTATAAAAGATGAGCCCTTTTTTGGGAAAAGATGGAAGTCGTGTGAGCGAGATATTGCGGTCTGATAAAACATTATCCGTATTTTAAGAAATTTATGAAACTCGTTCGTCGTTAAACTTGAGTTAAGTTTATGTACGGTCAAAGAAAAGTGTAACCTAATATGTATTTGAGGCTAAGCTAAGTTTTATGGTAAGACAACATTCATCTTTATTCTCTTCTCTTCAGATTCCTTTAAAACCTTTTTTATTTAATCAAGTAAGTACCTATTTTATTACGTATGTAATTAATAATAAATAAAAGTCTAAGAAATCTGTTACACGTAGTTCAGTTGCAGGTATTAAATTTTGTGTATAATAGTGTAAATTAAGTACAGTAGAAAATTATGTTTAAATCATATTAAACCAATGAGCAGCTCATGGCATGCTGCTGGTGAGAAGCGATACCACGAACCTAAGTGCTCCCTTCCTCGCCTTCGCTCGCCTTTACCGGCTAGTTACAGTAAAGTCGCGTGAGCTATACATAATATGCTCGAAAGGCAGATGTACGAGTATACCTTCTAAGTGGCGAGTCGTCACGTTATGGTCGTTTAAAGGCCAGAAACACCGCTCCACTCTTAGCGCCTCGGTTGACCGCTTGCTGCTCTGTGTAACTTTGTGACTATTTTAGGAGCCTCTTACGTGATTGACGAGTCTCTCTGCCATTTAAACCAATGTTAGTACCGTTTCATTTCCATTGGTTAAATTGGCCAGGCCAGCAACCCCAGTCCACATTATATCATTACTTTTATAAAGAGTTTTACACTAACTGGTTGAGGTGGGATCATACTTTTATAGTGTTTACACAAGAAAAATGCCAATGCCAAATTAAAGTGGCCTTGAAGTGCTACGTGTTAACTTCAGCTCCATTAACGTCCATTTTCATTTTTATAACCTCGTCATTGGTTAAGATACACAAATAAATGAAACGGATATCTAGGAAAGTCTTAGGTATACAATTTGACCTAGTCACAAACTAAGCTCAAGGTTTGTTCTTAGGGTACGATACAAGTATGTATTTCCCATGGTATTATTAAAGAAACGTACAAAAGAGAAAGGAGAGCGATTAATGATCCTTAGCGTCCCCAAATCAAATGACCGTGGAAACTGTATCAATATTGGAACAATCGCCGCATTGTAATCAAGGGTGACTAATATTTGATCAGTACCTAAGAAGATCCAACATTCGGCGTCGTCAAACATTATCAGTATAAATCTTCAGACCCGTCCTTTTCTAATTAACTATAAAAACTAGTAATTAAAAAAAGATCAAACGCGCTGATCTAAGATTAAACCCAAATAAAGAAGATACTAAGTTTTTAAAGATAGCTAGATAGAGATTATTTTTGCTAGGTTTTTGTTGATAGTTGACAAATTTTTCGTGTCCGTGTCTTTTTCTGAAGCACTTTCACGGCACCCTTAGACATCAATAGTATACTGTATTTAACCGACTTCAAAAAAGATGACTCTCAATGAGTTGGAATATTATAGATATTAAATATCAACCTTTTGAATGCGGCACTTAATTTAATTTTCAATTAAGCCTTCATTAACACGAGTTTTGTTTTCGACGGTAGAAAATATACATACACGCTTTTATTCAATTTTACCTATTTGTTTGGTTGTTGTTCAGTGAAAATCTTCCAAGACTATTTTGAACCAGTTTCAGTTGTCGACATGGAAAATTTGGTTTGCGTATTTTACTCCCGATGACTATCCAATATTATGTTGTCTACGAACTGTTCTGATGATGGAGGTGGAAGGTAGCAAGAGGATCTGCTGTTCTTGACGTAGAGCCGCCGGGATTGGAATCGTTAATATTATAACTATGCTAGATTGAAAAAGGGTTTACTTGTTAATGTAGTAAGTAACCCTAATACATACCTAACCCTCCTTTACAGCCTCTGTCGCATTCGAAACAAAAAAACGTTTGAAATAAAATAACGTCTTCAGATAAATTCAAGATAATTTTTAATTACTTTCAGACTAGCCATATTTTAATAATTGTTATTCTAGATTGCGAATATCTTCCTAATTAAAACTCCCTAATGATATATAACTCGAATCATCAGAAGCAGAAACAACAGAATTGAATTTACGACATCTTTTACGTAACTGCTTTAGAGATTTATAAGCATTTCGGCTGTAACTCAAGACGGGCGTTTCAGTCTAAGAGCGTAGTAAAATGTTAATTACGAACATATATAAGTGTAAAAATAATAAACTCGCTTTCTTGAAGCGTAATTTATAAACAGACAAAACATGTTTTGATCGTATTGTTCGATTCGAAAACTGCTGCTCGTAAAGTTTTCGATTAGAATTACGATTACAGGTAGAAAAATATCTCTATCCCCGTATCTCCAGAAACATTTGATTATGGTACCCAGTAAAGGATTCAGTCCGTAACTTTACTTTTTCCTGTTTTCGTGTTTATCCGTGCACGCAACTCAAACGCATAAACGTAAGATAAGTTTAATGTATAGGTGCGTGAGGGCGATGTAACGATGTAAAAGAATTAAGAAAAGGGAAATTGCTTAAATGTGATTTTAAAAACTTTTAAGTTGATGAGAAGAAGGCAAGTAAATAAAAATAAACAGCTAATATATTTACACACTCTGTATTTAATCTCAAATTAAGCCACTTTTGAAATAACTTCTTAGAGAACTGCTATCGTAAAATACTACTAACTCAAAAAGGGCCGCACGTATTATATTGCCATCTCGTTAAAGCGCTTAACGAGCTAAATCTGGCAGAAAGAAAAACTGCACGCGGAAGAAAATATTACTTTCTTATATTCCTACGTTTCCTACACGAAATCCGGGCAGGGTCACTGGCAAAAAAGTAAAGGTGCTTTAATGGACGTCTGATGACGTGGCATTTGCGATCAATGCTTTTAAGGATTGTTAAAAAACAGATAGATCCCATACAAGAAAAACGCGTAAATCAAATTTTGTTTGGTATTATTCATAAATCTGGGATATTTGTAAAGACTACGCAGTTATACACGCTAGCAACTGCGAGAACTTGCTTTGTTTTTTTTGCTTATGTTGAGGTAACCCCAAATCGTTATTAATATATTTTTAAACGTTATTTAAGAACAGAAAATACTTTAAAAAAAAACATTTTTTTAAGTGACAAAGAATACTTTCCCTCAAATAGGTTTTCGTTTATGAATAAGGGGTGAGTCTTTATCGTTGGAATAGGAATGGAAATACGCATTATCTAAAATGAACGGAGTCTAGCACACTACACGTCTTGTGACAAATGTAGCAACAGGCATTATAGCCAACTGCATCGATTTCCGGAAGATGAAATCAATAATTATCGTCTAAAAAGGAGAAACTATAAAATTTGGCACAATCTCATTTGAACCAACACAGTGCCGCCGGGTTCTTCATTTCACATTAATGAAGATGATTGATATTTTTATGTAAGTTACACTCGACGCTAAGACGAATCTATCGACACTATTGTCGAAATCGGGCAATAAACAATACATAGCCATCGCCTGCGTTCGCGGTGTTCCACATAAGAAAAAAAATGTTTGCATTACATAGCCAGTGCTGCCGTGCTACCGCTTTTGAGCACGAGCTACGTTCAAACGATTATCGCCCTAAAGGTGGAACACCGCGAATGCAGGCGATAGTTAGTACAGTACCCCAACGAAAATGTTAAGCACTTTAGTGCGTTGTCATAGTTAACTTCAAACAGAACATCAAATGACAAACATTGACAACGACAATGACATTCACAATGACGAAGTTTTAAGTATGCTCAACATTTTTATTGGGTGACTGTACATATCGTCGCTGGAGCCAACGCCTCAACCGATAGACTTAACAATTGGTACTGAGATAGTTTATAGCATAGAGACGGAATTAGGGTTATTCTTATCCTGAAAAAATGAACAGTTCCATGGAATAGGGATAAGCAGATGGAGTCGCTGGCAAGAGCTAGAATCATATTAAATACCATGACTGGTTTTATAAATCAAGACCTAACTTGAAAATGATTCTCAAAGTAAAATAATTTTACATTTTTCAAATTCCTGCCCAAATACTTCATTCCAATTCTAGCTTCTTACTTAAAAGTTATCCGAATTAGGTAAAAACTTGTTGATAATAAGATTTTAAATCACTTGACAACCTTTTGTACGGTAATTGAATTTGTCAGTGGCATGCTTAGATTTTCTTAAACTGTTTTGAAGAAGTACGTACCTATTCAAACTGAATGCTTATCTCGTCATTATGAATGTATAAATGTAAAAGAAGGTAAGTTTTCTTGTTGAATGTTTTAGTTCAGTTTAGTTCAGATATGGAGAAATATTGTATTAATCCTAAAAGTTCTTATTACATGTCAAGTATGTATATAATATATAATTTTGCGAACCTTTGGGTTACCTTAAATAGGGAAGCCTTTGATGTTTTCTAAGGAAAACTTTCGTTACCAAATATTTATACTTAGATGATTTACATCGTGTGCTTTGTACTATTTTACCTTTTTTTATGACAAAGAGGACTCGAGCGCACAGGCCTGATGGTAAATGGGTCCTGTGGCCCATACACTCAAAAAAATGAGAGCTAACAAAGAGAGATTTTCTCTTAGTTGACAAAAAATGAATACAATAGTTAAGATATTAGTTATAATCAACCAAAGCTGGTAGTAACAACAGCAATTTATTTAGTGATTCAACTAACATCTTAGTTGATGTATCTATCGTCTTAGTTGATGTATCTAACGTCTTGTCAGACTCGTATGGAATCAAGACGCTTATGCACGACAATCACAATCTTGTTAGAACCGACCTTTTTTTTTCGGTGTATTTGTATAGAATTTGAATTCTCAAAATGACAATCTCAAAACTGCAATCCTGTATTAATAAGCTGATATTGGTTGAGACGCTTGAGCTCGATTTACATTGGTCAAGGACATTGGCAAGTACAGACAGTGGCAAGGACTGTGGTTAAAAAATAGAAAGCGATTCTATTTGGATCCGGGTTCTATTTAGAACAGAACAATGCGAACACTCTAGATAATTTACTGATGTAAAACTTTTTTTAATACATTTCCAAGAACCAGATTGTATCATTTTGATTAATATGTAGAGTTTTAATGGCTCATTATGAAATCACGGTTTCTAGATTGAAGTATAAAAACTTAATGAGGAGCTTAAATTTCAGGTTACTCGCTGCATACACTTACCGTTTTACTTTGAACCCTGGATTCGTAACAAATTGAAAACAAGAGATCCAGAATAAGCTGGTTATTTCAGTTAACCATTAACCAGAATATTTAGATCTCCAATTTCAACCCGGGCTAATAATGGATATTGCCTGAGCTAAGTATACTGTATACAGATACAGTTAAATCGTACATAATTATCTTGTTCCTTTCGTCCGTTTTGTTATTATACAAAGTAAGAAAGGAGAAATTAAAGAGCTGCGAAATCCAAATGGTTATAATTATAATACCTGCTGCTTAATTTAAAATGTAGTCTGTTACGGCCTGTCCGCGACTGCGTGTTTAAGCGACAGGCGGCAGCGACAAAAAGATAAACGTGGAAATGTATGAAGCACGCTTCGCAGCAACGCACTCAGTGGTCACGGCATTTGTTTTATCGCTCGCCACCCACCACTGCCACTCCCCCCGAACTGCCTCAAAGTCAAGTTTTTCATGAACAAAATGAAAATCAAAAAAATTTATCCTTAACTCGCAGAGGTTTTCTATGACAATATTGAAATAAATTTATTTATGATATTAGTTATATCAACCAAAGCTAGCATAATAAGAACAGCAAGTTCTTTAGTGATTCACTAAGTTTATGTATCTATCGTCTTATTAGGCTCGTTTGGAATCAAGATGCTTATTCACCACACAACAGTCACAATCTTGTAAGAAGCAACCAAGATTTTTTAAGGGCAAACTCAACAACAACATTTATATTAACCAATGCGGACCCTATACTACGTTTAAGTACACATGAACTAGAAACGCAGAGTGGTTTTTCTATGCTTCGCTGGTTCGATGTAATCCTCGGGGAAACATTACCACTGTACTTAAACATAAACGCTCATCAGAACTCCCCGAGAATTCTCGAGTACATCCGAGAAATGTGCATAAGTTTAGTACTTAGTCC
This sequence comes from Acleris cristana, assembly GCA_948252455.1. NCBI lineage: Eukaryota > Metazoa > Arthropoda > Insecta > Lepidoptera > Tortricidae > Acleris > Acleris cristana. The sequence goes on from OX411779.1 coordinate 12,034,044, forward strand.
TATAATTGTTCCGTGTCAGTGCGGAGCGACCAAAGCCGCTGCAATGTCGTCCATACTAGCGTTGGAGGAGTACAAGAACTCAACAACTTCGCGTAAGTATGTAAAGTGGTAAATATGCTTATAAATCTAAAATGGAAGACCTGTTACTAGGCTGAAGAGGAATTTGGACCTGATTTGCGTGCCCGTTCGTTCGCTTTTTTGTTCCTTGTAATTTTAGGCATAAGTAATCTTTACGCATAATAATTTTTTCACTGAAACTATGTCACTGTATAAAAGGTTAGGTTAGTATTAGATAAAGTAATCCCATTATTTTATTTCAAATCAAATTAAACTATGCGCGTGTTATCGCTGCCACACTCAAAGGAGGGCACGCTGCCGCGCACTCGCACATCGAATCAGACAAAGGGAGTGTCCTTTGTGTGAAAAACTTAAGATATAAATAGTTTGAGCGCCCATTGCAGCAACGTAAACGCCAAATCAAACGACACCTAAAATATTATTAGGTAAGAAAAGTAAAAGTACCGAGGATATCGGTAAAAACCCTGTTTTCGAGTTGAAAAATATCAGGTTTGATATAGGTACTTATCCAAAGAACAAACTCATAATTGTAATAGTTATTAAGATCCAGTGGCCTGCGACAAGATGAATTGCCAGAACGTTATCGTTGTCCAAAACGTATACGGTTGATGTAAGCGGCCGGACGATTGCGTTGAGCGCTTTTACAATTCCATACTCATACACAGTTTTCGAAAATAGTTTACGTTAGCGTTAAGTAACTTGTCTTGCCTCACTGATCGCCAAACACTACCGACTTTAGCATAATTGTGCCTTCTTAACCAAGCATCTAAGGAACTTCTATCGCTGGCATAAGTTTCGCCGTAAGTAAACTGGCGCTGACTGTACATAACTGTTCCCTGTAATTAGGAGAAAATAGAGGGCATTCCCTGGCACGGCTTAAACATTTCACGTTGCGTCGGAATTCGTTAGCATTTCAATTAGTACAAATAATAGTACACCGGAGTCGCTAGTTTTGGAGTACGCTTTTCTCACAGGGAAACGATAAAGTTAAATTACAGTTTATGGAATACGATAAATATATGCGTTAATAAAATAGCGTATAGTACCTACCTACTTAATATGTTATTATAGTTTGTTCTTGCGAAATGCAGGTATTTTTTTAATTAATTAATTGCAAGCCAGCCTTTGCCTGCATCTATCCATACCTATTATTTCGTGTGAATAAAATCTCTTAAGATGGTAACGTGTGAGCACCTCGTTCAAATATATTTCATTGTAAAGTATTAGCAAAGTGCTACTTGCTTATTTTGCATAGAATGCTGGAGGGGCACAATTATTTAAAGGACATAAACAAAAAATTCATTAGTAACATCATTCATATTTCGTACGTAAACTTAACCTTGCCTTTTACTTTTAATCAACGCATACGTAACTTAACTAGCTAGTGTTTTCATAAACTATTAAAATTAACGTACACTGACGCAGCCATGCAAAGTCAAAACACTATTGCGTCAGATTTAGCTAAGTTCAATAAAAGTAACTGTAACCGTAGATAAGATGTTTAAGAGGCCACATACCTATACTTTATGTGCTTCCGCGCAAAGAACCTGAAAAGGAGATAGTCTACGCGCGCCTTGATTGCAGCTTCAAATTAAAATAACTCTTCGCTCGGGAACTGTAAAATTTTCCACGTACCATTTAAAAAGTACTCCTTGACGTTCCCTGGTGATCAAGCTATCTTCAGATCAAATTTCATCGAAATCAGTTCAGCAGTTTAGCTGTGAAAGCATAACAAACAGAGAGTCAAAGTTACTTTCACATTTATAATACGAGTATTAGTATGAATACAAAACCCTTATTTCTCAAGGCATTACTTTTATGAGGCAATTCGAATAAATTTTAAGGTCCGTATCACTTCAAAAGGAAATGATGGATGAAAGTAAAATCGGCTAAATGGAATCTTGACCCACCTTCGAACCGTGTCACAGTGACGTTATAAATCAAATCGTTCTTCGGTTCAATCTAATAAATTAATTGTTAAATGACTATTAAAAACATAAAACCCACGCCACGATGTAATCGAGACACGAGGGGCTAATGCCTAACGCACTCGCAAACGCAATTGTTTTCATTTTGAAAATCAAAGCCTTGTCTGCATACAAAAAGATGCTACTATCCAGATAAATCTCTTTCGCTTCTTCACGACTCATGCATGCACGTCGGTTTCGGGTACTTGAGATTCGGCCAGTATTTCTCCGATTTGATTCGAAAAAGTACGCCTAGGGCGGCCTCTTCCGACCCTTCCACTCACTTTCGCGCTGTATATCTCTTTCGTCAATATTCTTTCATCCATCCTTTCCAAATGACAGAACCATCAGTCATTAATTGAACGGTGCTCAAATTTAATAAGTCGTTGTTCTCAGGTTTTCCGATTTTATCTCTTATGCGATACTTCCGTACTGACATTTTCTAAAGACGGCCAATGAGTATTAAAGAAAACACCTTTAAGTATACATAGTTGACTAAGTCAGGATGCAAAATTCTTGTCTTTTTTACTGTGGCGTCTTTTTTTACACGTTCAATTTATATCCAAAAATGGATTTTTCGATAGCCAGTTACATTTACAAGAATGTTGCCAAATATTTTAATAAGCATGCCCCCAGTATTTACAATATTTAGGGCCTGTTTCACAATCGTCAATTAAGCATATCTGACACATAAATTTAGCCCTTTTCTATTCTTACTTTTGATAATAGACAAGGAGAGAGCTAATTATAACTGGCACATAAATTTACTTGTCGATTGTGAAACAGGCACTTAGGGTTTTAAGAAAAATCCCATATAGCCTAGATCGAGGGCCTAGCGACTTAAGTATAAATTTACGACCCCGGAAGCGGCGGTGATAGCGTTGCAAGAGGCTATTGAAATATTTTTGGAATAATGAGGTAATTGTTCTGTCCCACGGTTTTTAATGTTTAAAAGTGCGCCAAGGAGATTATAGACGTAATCAGAAACAACAAATTAGGCAAAAAAAAAAATGTAAGGAAAAAATATCAAGGTACGCCGCCTATTTTTTTATGGCATTGGAAGCTAAACGATTAAATCGGGTTTAAATTAAAAAGCAACAAAATATCGGATTCATGTATAAAAGTATTGCGCAGCTTCCTAATTTAGATTTTAATTTGCTAACCAACTAATCATTTTCATTTCATTCATTTTTTTTTGTATTTAATGAAAATTGCCATGCTTCCACCTCAAACAGATCACACACACACAGAACAGACAGATTTTGAGATTTTAAGAAATATTGTTACTTACATTATTATGAAGTAAGAAAAAAATCCTAAAACATTTTTAAAGCAGCGCTAAAAGCACTGGAATCCGCGAAAATATTCCGTGAAATGTTTTAAACTGACTTTTTAATTAGATACGGCAACCGTTCAAGAAACTTTTGCGACTACACAACTTTATCAACGAAGCACATGCAAAATTTATGAAAGTTTTCTTATCACTTTAGTCACAGCACTTGGCGGAGAAATAAGAACATAGGGCAGATATTCGCGTAAAGTTTTCACTGCGCGGCGCGCGACCGCGGTCGCAAGAGATCGGGGAAACACTGAGCGTCATTCAACATACTACTGAATTTCGTCGTCACTTATTCTGAATCATTTTCAAGAAGTTCCTTTGAAAATTGTAAATGATTGATAGTTTTGAAAATATTTTTAGTAGAAAGGTATTATATTTTTGTTCAAGTTCATTTCCAGTTTAAGATCGTTGCGTGGCGCAAACTACCTACCGAACTTCACTTTCAATTTGATTGAAATAAATGACTTGTAATTAAAAAATATCAAAAATAATTGGCCAAGCACTTTATTAAACGCGGATGGACTAAGTGGTGAAGTATTGTATAAATAAGCCAATACATAAAAATATAAGAACCAACAGTTACAGTTAAATTGCTTGCTTTATTTCCTCTAAATTACATTTAAGTACTCGTACGTTTGTATTTATGTGGACGTAATTGACTTTTTACTAAATATGAAAATTAATGAGACGGTGTATTTAGAAGTATTCCCAGTCGAATTTACTAAAAAAAGGCCGCACCAAAAATAAACTGCGGAGTCAATGTTTGTGGCTTGACATTTTTGGTTTTTTTGTGGGTACCTACTCAACTTTTTATGTCCGTTCCTAATAAACTTCGAATTAGAATTTGACACATTTTGTGCGTGACAAATGTCAAATTTACTAAACCCAAAGACCTAATCTAGGGGTGTACAAATTTTAAGGTAACGGAACACTCACCAAATCCCTTTTATTTTATGGAACCCGCATCATAAGTATAATTACAAATGCAAAAGACACTGCAGTTTAAATAAACACAAAATCTTATAGTAGAAATATTTAAAATTGAATCACTTTATTTCTTCACCTAACTTACTATGAATACCTCGTAAGTATTTTTATCTTAGCTAGGTTTAGTTTTCGATCGATCGACCCCGGTGACTTTTCAACAGAACCCACTTAAGAAATCGCTGGTCTGATAAGGTTATAATCTATCCGCGGTTTCAATATTGGTAACGGACATTAAACTTAAACTGGCATGTAAGGTTTCATATTGAAAAATTTTCACAGAGAGAAAGCGCGGAGATTCGAAAGACATAATAAATTTAACAACCTGCAAAATACCCACATATTTTACACACATTATTTCAGTAAATCCCAAGGGTTAAAGCGAACCTCAGCGGGAAATTTATTACGCGTAAGCGTATCTACTTTACCCACTAAACCTCTTATTCGGTGGTTTCTAAGTAAAACAAGGTGTCAGGGGCAACTTGTGCCTGTACAATAATGCCGAATTGAACTTAACGGAAGAGCGCGGAGTTAAGACTGCACCGAGCAAACGTCGACCGTCCAGTGGCTACTTACTACCTATTGTGTTTTCTAATTAACTAAAGAATTTCCTTGCAATCGGATGATGCTTTTTTGTAGCGCAAGTTAAAACACAATTTATGGGATACTTACCGTAAAACGGGGTAAATAGGAACTAAGGGGTAAATATCCCTATTGACACAACCTAAAATGAAGCATAAGTTACTAATTATAAGACTGAAATAACGTAAATAGAACGTAACGTTATTTTCATTTAATACTTGTTCTTATTTGTAACAAGTTATGCTTTATTTTAGGTTGTGTTCCTATTTACCCCGTTTTACGGTAACAAACTTTAATAACAATTACACTTTGAGTAGTCACCTTAACGGGAAAAGATGGCCACTTTTTTCCGTTAAGTTGATAGCTCGAAGGTCAATTGTTATTAAACTATGTGATATGTCCTATAAGTTGTGTTTTCATTTGTAGTACAAAAATACAATACTTTAGTTTATTAGATAACACAATAATAGTAATGCGGGCGCCACTGTATATCCGGCGTACGCTCGGTGCAGTCTTAACCCTGCTTCGGTAAAGTCCACAAGAGTAAATACTCTATAACCAAACAATTGTCCTTGCTTGTGATATCCATGGACTTGTTTCTCTAATAAGTCTATAGTGATTGTCCAAAACTCAACATTGGCGAAACACACCTAGTAAAAACAAGGAATGAACACCATTAATTGAGAAAAAAGAATGCTCATTTTACTTGGGTTTAGTTTTTGTTATTACTTCATTAGTCAGTATTTGCGCTTAATACGTGGTTCTTTAAGGGTTGCACATACTCCGTTTTTTATTTAGTCAATAGCAAGAATTTCAGTAACTAAATGTGTCTGAACATCGAAAATTTAGTCGAGTAGTAATTTACTTGAGTAGCAACTAAAATTCTCGCTACTCGACTAAATTACTAATGTAGTCCGAACCAGCCTTTAGTGAAAACTAGAAGCAATCAGTGGCTAGATTGGAACGTTAGCACTCTCCGCAACAATTTGTCATTAAGCACTCGCCAAAGCTCTCCACACGACGGGAAAAGGCGACCAGTGAGATTAGTAACGTTGAAGTTTAGCTGCAGTCTGAATTCTATTAGGCCGCCTGACAGTCCACAATCAACGGAGCTCACATATCAAACGATTTATGCCTGCAGGTAATATCGTATGGCCGGGTTTAAAAGGTACCATACATTATCAGTTTTCAACCGACATTTCGAGGTCGACCGACCGCCAAGTAACGACCGTCAGGGCCGAGATTCTAGGCGGTAAAAACCATATCGTTTTTAACCTTTTATCGTATTATCAACGTTTTGATAGCTCTTATTTACTTGACAGTAATGGCGTCCCATTTAAAAACAATACCATAAAAGGTCAAATACTATTAGGATTTCATCGCCTAGAATACAGGGGCTGTTATCGCATTGTCAACGTTTCGATAGCTCTTATTTACTTGACAGTAATGGCGGCCTAGTTAAAAACAACACCATAATACCATAATTTTTATCGCATAGAATAGAGGCCCAGTGCCTCTATTTAACACGGCAAAAACAATATCGTTATTGAACTGTTATCGTATTGTCAACGTTTTGATAGCTCTTATTTACTTGACAGTAATGGCGGCCAAGTTAAAACAATACAATAAAAGTACCATTTGTATTTTACTAGAATAGAGGCGCAGGACATTTGCCGGCCACCCGTAAATGTGTAGCCGAGATCGCTGCGCACCCCACACTTGCAGCTCGAAGAAATCGTTTAGCCAATGTCTGCCGGCAGACTGTTGGTCTGAGTTGCCTTTTAGCAAATTAGCCATCCTACGATTTCTAGTACCTACATACATACATACCTTCACGCCTGTAATCACAGAGTGGGGTAGGCAGAGCTACAGAATTATCAACAACTTTAAAAACTTGTTGATAATTCTGTAACCACATTTTGCACAATTAGGCTAAGATTTACCAGCGTATTAGTGACAGGTTGCAAGCCCATATCCTAACAGTACTACAAGCTTTTATTCCCTTAGTCGCCTCTTACGACATCCACGGGAAGACATGGAGTGACATTATTCTAACCCGGCAACCACATTGTTCAAAAATAAAAGTTTAAAATTACAAAAATAGTTTTAGTAGTAAGTATGTAGAAATTTATTATACTTTCACCTGAATATTGTGATAATAAGTAATGGTTAAAATTCAAACCTATTATATTCTACGTTACGTTATTCTATTAAACTCTAATAATGTTTGTCGTAACGCTTCGTTATCCGAATTATTGATTGTCCTGAAATGGTTTTCAGCTGAGTCAGACAACTTTTTAAGCTTTCCAAGAATACCTGCGGTTAGGTTACGGTAGTATTACAATAGCACTAAAAAGTTTTAAAAGTCAGGCGGAAATGGTTTTAGCATAAACGAAAATTCGGACAAACGATAAATAATGACAAATGACGATGACCTTTTGTGTTTCTATCTATTTTGTTGTTTGTTATTTTCCTATTTTTACAATAAAGTATTTACATACATACATACATACATACGATAGGAATTCCAATATAGACCCCTTTAATATAGGTACCTATTGTGCTTATGTATTTTGAGCCGATGGGAAAAAGGATTATCGTTTTATTACCGATATCAGTTGCGTAACAATGACCTCGTATATTTTCCCTTCGGTAATAGGAATACCAAAGCCAGATTTTCGATATACAATTTCGAAATTATCTAACACGAAATTTCAAAAGTTGTCAAATATAACCCGACATTTTTATTGACAAAAACAAGCGTTTTTGTATTTGACCATTACCTACATGAGTCAACTATGACGGATTAAAAAAGTCAACATTACAGACTATTTTGATTTCCTAACCTGTAAGAGAAGTGTAAAATATGGTACCCCGTCATTTTATCGAATTTCACTTCATCGATTGTATCATTTCATCGAATAAGTATAATTTCATCGAACGCTATTTTCTGCTAAAATCATGATGTTTTCAGGATATCTTAAACATTAATTACGAAGGTTAGGTTAGGTTCGACTTGAGGCTACCAAAAACAAAAAAATATATACGGCGAGAAATGGCTTTTTATGAAATGAAAATTCTGCGTAAAGATACGTTCGTTGAAAGGTGTTTCGATAAAATAATAGGTAACCGTAAAATATGTTTATATTCCTTACATGTATATTTTACAGTCGAGTTCATAAATATATGTGCAGGTTAGTACCTTGTCTGTTTACTGCCATTTACTTACCTATGAATTATCACAGCGATTATAGTGACAAGGTACTAAAGTCTTCTCTTTTTCGTTTTCGTTTTCTCGTTTTGATTTCTTTCTTTCATATTTTACCTATTTAAAGGTAAACTGGAAGGGATCCCTCAAAGGGGTAAGCTTATCTTTGAAATTAGAACAACCTGTTAATACATGTACTTATTTCATATTATTTATTGATGGTATTTGAAGATTTATATGTAATATGAACGAAGCAATTGCCTACAATTTACTTGAAAAAATTAGGGTTCAACTGTCAAACTAGGAAACAATACCTATAAGGATTGTTGCTATGATCGTGTTTCTATTTTATCCTTATGTCAGTCACCATTTCTCTGAGATTAGATATTGAAGACACGAAACTAAAAAAAAACGCATAATGTAGATGTTTATACCGTGCACAAGGGGCAAAAATAGATTAAGTAAAAAAAGATTCAGTGTAGGACAGATCTACCTGCCACACCAACTTGCAAAGCAAGAGGTTTTTTTTATTTAATCTATTTCAGAAGGGATTGCAGGAGGCTTCATCAGACAGGAGTGCGTGGAAAGACGAGAGGAAGGCCTTTGCCCGGCAGTGAGATACTTTAGGCTAACAAATAAAATAAAAATCCCCTTACTAATAAACGTTGAGTAACCGTGGTGTAGTTAAACCATGCTTTGTCCTTATCTGTCATTGTGACATTTGAATTTGACAGATAAGTACAAAGCATGGTTTAGCGACAACACCGTTACTCAACGTTCATTAGTAAGGGGGTAAGTAAATAATAAGAAACATCGAATATCGAATAAGGTACCGTTATCCTACACATACTTTGACCTTCTCGTCATTGAGAAAATGAGTATGAAAATTGAAATCAGAGCCCCGTGTCTTTACCAGTAAGCACTATCTGCAACCCGATGGACCCCTGACCCATCACAGAACTGTGTCACAGTGACGTTGTGATTTAAGGCATAAGAAGTGTCAAACAAATTGTTGTATAATGACTAGACCCCATTATCGGAGGTGCAATTTGGTAGCTTGACGGTTCTAGGGATGGGTAAAATTTATTTATGATGTCGATATCGATAGGTTATTTTTTTTACAATTAGTTCTATTTACTATTTTTTTAACTAAAACTGAACAGATGGTTTTTGTGATCCATTTATGCCCGTTACTTCTGATATTTTCCTTCTTAAAATGGATTTTCAGCAACACAAGACAAAGTCTAACGCCCTGTAACTTCGAGCAAATTTTAGTAATATATTACGAGACATATATTTCTAAAAATGAATGGAATGAAATGGAAGATAGTTAATATTACAGTTATTTTTATTTATAAAAATTCAAAATGAAAATTCATATTAATTTTGTAATTAGTCCTGTTTTATAAAATAAACACGTTTAATTAAAATATTAGACTCTCATTGTGGTACAGAAGAATTATCGACATTTAGTTATTATTTTAAAATATTTTTACCCATCCCTAGAACCGTCGAGCTACCAAATTGCACCTCCGATAACGGGGTCTAATAATGACACTGTGACATCGTTCTAGGGTAAATCAGAGTTTCGTTAGGCTGATAGTACAGTCACCAGAAATAAAACATTACACGAAATCGGGCTTAAAAATATCTAATACGTCTTTATTGCTAGAGGCCTAATATGTTATGGCTGGGGCCCGTTTCATGAAGCTACAAGTTACAAATTACAAGCGGAAGTCTCTTTCTAACTCCTTTTGCTAGAAAGAGAGTTCCGCTTGTAATTTGTAACTTGTAGCTTCGTGAAACGGGCCACTGGTGATTGTACCTAGTTTTCAAATTTGATAGCAATTTGACATTCCTATCGTCATCAAATAGTAAAGGTGAAGGTTACGTAAACTAGGTAATGAATGAAAACGTGAGCCTAAATAGCACAAATACTGCCGATAGGTTCAGAACACACTTTCGAATAGTGAAGGCGATTAAAAACGTATGATGTACGTGCTCGAGCTAGAACCGGGGACGCACACCGTTCCTAACTATTTACACTGAGTAATCCATCGCTTATCCATTTCATTTCATCGACTTGATTGAATTTCGTTGAATGCCAAACTCCCGGCAGCGAAATGTTTTGTATAGAATAAAGCTGCAATTTTAATATTCGATGTAAAAAAATGCGCGATTGGAACGGACTTAATCACAACCGGTTCATGTTTGTATTTATGAACATGAAACGTTACGCCTTCAGCCTATTATACGGCTATGAGCTATACAATCCCACCGTTCCAAACACGACCCTTCCTTAATTTCAATACAAAAAACCTCCAAAGTTTTGGTTAGTCGGAAAAGGTTTTCTGACTCACGAAAACTCCTTTCAGCGCGTGTCTTTCCGCATAGTCCTCTTTTTTATTAGCTTATCTAAAAAAGTTAATACTAAATATACTTAGTAACTGAAAGTGTTTGAGACATTCAGTGGCCTCGGGTTCTATCCCAATTATAAACAATTATAAATAGAGAGAAAAGGACAGAGCTATATAATTGTTATAGCTCTGTCCTTTACGCTCGCCGTGAAATAAACTGCATAGCCAAGTTTACCAAATTGTATCTATTGTGTAGATATTCTCTCCATGCAAATGTGATCTACGGGCAATTCTTCATTACTAACATTCGAGTACAATAACTACTACTTACGATTTTAATTACGAGTAAAGAAATAGTTTTATATTCTAATCCAAACTAGCTTAGTGAAACTGTGAAACTGATTTACACTCTGTAATGCATCAACAAAGCTTGTAATGTTTTCTGTCTGTTTATTTTAGTTCATAAAACGGTTTACTGTGAGTTATTTAATCCCGTGAAATCTGTAGTAAGCGGGTTTACGTCAGACGAGTGGAAAAAAACGGGAGTTCCAAATGGAGATCAGCTGTGCAGGCATATTTAACATTTTGTCGCTTGTCGCTCAGTGCGTCTCTACTATTACAGACTAGTTGGAAAGGGATATTGTAGCGATAAACACGTCGCGAACAACTTGTGCTAGCTATTCTAGGTAGACTAGTAGGTATCATGTTATGACCTGCAGGTTTATTGCCTAATGCACTCGCAATCGCAATAGTTTTTTCGCAAACATGTCTAGTAATTGTTTATATCCAATAAAGACACTTACATACATACCTTTTAGCGATTATAGAAAAAAACTTAGGCCTAGTCAAGACCTAGGGTAAAACACCTAATCACTGGCCTCTAAAATACCAGTTACTGGCACCTATTGATTGTTGCATTATCGTCTTTATTACCTTATGTAAAAGTTCATGGGGCTAATAATTGGTGGCCAACATTAGGGCAGTTCAAACTAGACAAGTTCCATTCAGCAAAGGTTAATGACTGCAACGACTTCCGGTTGGAACATACAGTTTTTTTTATTCTTGAAATACAAATTTTATTTTTTCCTAAATCGAGCCCTTGGTTCCTAACAACAGATTAAGTACCCTGACTCTTATAGCTTTTGAATTCCCCGTACGGGTCTGTTTGGATTGATAACGCTGTATACCATAGAAACAGTCGACAACAAAGAGATGTAAGTACCTATCCACTTTTGGACCTTATTATAACGCAATAAGGTGAAAAAGTGGATACATCTCTCATAGCCGACTGTACTAAGGGTGTAGTGCAATTTTACTCGTGCCACTGGTTTAGTTTCGTTATCCTGTGTAAATGATTGAACGATAGAATGATGGAACGGATGAAAGCGTTGCGTTGGGTAAGGCGGGGAAGAATCAAAGCTCAGTTTCGATAGCCCGCTCGCTTTGTAGCAATCCATTGACGGGTTGTTTTAGCATTTTTGAGACGAGAGCTATGCAGCGACGCAATGTATCACGAAAAGCATGCGGGATATCGCGCAATGCTTGAGTCTTTGAATGATTTGTTAGATTATTTTCATGACGTGGTAGTGAATTTTCACATCGCGTTCTTTCATGATCGCAAATTTAATCATTCGTCTTTCTTCATGTAGCGTTTTTTCATATAGGGTTATTAAAATGTTCGCGCTTATTTTAATCGCTGAAATTACCAGTACATTTTGTTACTTGCATTGTTTCCCATTCCAAAAATCTTATTTGACAGAGTCGACGGAATCTTGCTCTCACTTCTTCATCAAGCCAAACAACTTAAGTCCCTATTGTATGATTAGCGCTTTTAGTATGATAAGATCTCCAGATTGTTTCACTCAAACTCGGCTATAAAATACCCGACCAAATCACACACGTCGTTCAGCCGTATGGGAGAATAAATGAGATCGAATCAACGTTTCATCGCCGCTTAACATTCACTCATGGATAATTTTACGATGCCACACGATAAAATCAGATATTACGCCATGACGCCTATTCATTTTGTCGGGTGAACTCAAAGGTTTTGCTTTTTAAATTAGAGGTAAATCAGAAACCTTATTAATATGAAGAGTTCCAAAATTAAGGTTGATATAAAAAAACCTACAAAGTCCGAATCGGACTCGCAGATTTAGGGTTCTCTACCACGCCAAAAAAAAACAACATTTCTTGTTTGTATAATAAAGTAAAAAAAGCATTCTAGAATGGTTGAAAATGAAAAGTTTCGACGAAACTGAAGCGCTACTATCGAACATTACCTAGATCCACTAATTACACATTTCTTTAAACTATATGCCTATACACACACACTCCGAACTAATTTGAAGTATATATTTTTAAGTTATTTACTTCTTAAAATTAATTCATACCTAATGTAATCAAATTCCACCCACTTAATCTTAAACTTAACTTAATTGGTCCTCTTACTGCCGCACACAGAGATGTCAATTAAATTTAATGCTTGTTTAGTGACGTGTTCTCTTATTCTATTGCTGTAGTAAAGAAAGTGACAGCAGCAACTTTAATCAAGCATTAAAATATAATTGACATATCTGAGTGCGGCAGTTATTGTTACTGGAAGAGCGGGGCCTTCTGCCACAAGAATATTCCTATGCTTACTAAAAGGACCCAACCTTTATATTCTTTTGAAATTTTGTGATAACCAATAAATCATTTTTATTTCCATTTTTCATTTTCAAGTAAATAATACCCTGATGGCACCCTTTGGATACGAAATTGTAAAAATCACTCATCATGATCCTGGCACCTTCCTCCATTTCTCCTATCCTGGTACACTTTACTTTATTTCTTGGCACGTCAACTACAGCAAGCGACCTTGACCTTCGTTAACCGTTTGTGTTAGTGGTTCCTGCGGGCCTATTTATAATGGTTGCGTTTATCGCATGACAAAATGTGGATAAAGCATTCGTCACTCTCGTACTTATATACATGTCAAAAAGTGAAGGATGTTTTACCAGATTTTATCACGCGATAAACCCAGCCATATTAGGCCCCCTGCGCAATTGAATCTTGGCATTCTGGGTCATACAAATGTGCGTAATTTGCTTGTCATGTCTTTCCTCACGCCGCCGCGCCGGCCGCGAGAGAGTTTTGCCGCTAGTTAGTCCCTAAGTAGGGTAAAAGTGATTAGTCCGAAACGTACTTTAGACCCTTAGGACTAAATGGTAACAAGTTAGAAACTAAGGCCACACTAAAGCTCTTTGAAAATCCTTTAATACTTTTTGCGCAGTTTTGATACAACATTTAGGAGATAGAGCCAAGCTAGAACTTCTTTTTTTGACATTTTTTTATGTAACTTTGTCGGCGTAATTTAAATATATACCTAACTATGCCAAATAACATACCTCGAGTCTCTGAGTTAAACGGCGGATAGACAGACAGACGAATGGATGAACATGGCGAAACTATAATTGAATACAATAGAAAATACAAGACTATGAGAAATTATACTAGAGTATGAGAATGTGTTAGAAATGCAAATTGTACCTATTTAAAATCTACGGTTCTACTTAGTAACTTTCTTAATCTTGCCTCATGTCTCACTGGGTTCCTACTTAATTTGACACCTAATCTAAAGCCTATAATATAGACAGGAAATATTATTTAGCCGTATAAACCGAAACCAGGCCGCTTTAATACTAAAATACAGGGATATTATGACACCGCCATTTATGTTTTACCGCATTGCATGGTACAGAGCCTGTCAAATTCCAGTGAAAACCAAATAATTCAACATATTTATTCAGTAAATTCGCCACATGAGGGCTCTTTTACACGTCTGTAATATAGGTAGAGTGAATCTATAGGTACTAGCGCTTCGGACAAGACCATCATTGCGGATACGGGTTTAAAATAACCGTTACATAGATTCAAATGCGTTTAGATAAACACAAACAACGTTCCCTTAACAAGCACGCGATTTCACAGAACTCTATTCAGAAACAGAAATGTCATAATCAGAGCAATGGTAAACTCGATTTGATTTGTGAGGAGAATTTATTCTGAGAGACGAGCTCAAAATATTGATACATTATACCTATACACATATGCTATCTCGTATCGAAACAAAGATTCGGTCATAAATAACTAAGGGCTTTGGTAAGACGCATAAAGCTAACGTTAGCGATTTTCGAAAACCGCACCCTTACCATGAGTTACAATCACCATACTCTGTCCCTCACAGTGTTAACTCTTAGAGTGCGGGGACAGACTATTCGACTTGCCAGCGAGCACGTTAATTCGTTAATTGAATACAAAACGGATACATTCCATAATCAGTCAGTTTTGCATTTTAAATTTAGAAGCTGTTGGTATAAGATTTTCAATGCAAGAGCAAATTATTTTGGAATGTGTCCGTTTTGTATTCAATGAGCGAATTGTAATTCATGGTAAGGGTACTAACAAACTGTATGTAGTTGACATAAGTGGCGGAATACATTGTGTCAGTTTTCGAGAAACGCTTTTCATATTTAGAAAACGAAACATCATGCCTTGATCTAAGAATGTTCATGGTAATTAGACCCTCACCACACTTACATTTAGCGAGAGTATGGAGCGCTCCCCCTGAGAGTTGCAGTTATGTATCAGTATCATGGTTTTCCATATCTTTTAGAGAAAACCAACAACGAAAGTAGGAACAGAGTTTATTAATAACTAGTTATTAAATTCATCTGGAGTTGCCAACTTGACTTTGTTGTTGGAGAGCTCATGACAGGACTTGGCATTGACGTTCTAGATATTCAAGTTTGCTCTGACTATACAAATAGGGATTATTTTTGCTTGACCGGTAGGCTACCCATAAATCCCATAATTGGCCGTCTCGTTGGAAAAGCAGTGTAAATAAATTAATTACCAACTTATTTGTTTAAGTGACGTCCCGAGTTCCAGAAGTTCTGATCTAATTGGTTTAATTTTGCAATACTTTGATTCAATATGGAGCTTTTTACTTTAAAGGCTGTATTTAAATAAAAATTGATTTTAATTAAAATGGGTTTTAGACGAAATAGTTATGAATTATTAATTATTCTATTTACAACATGGATTTTACCATAAATAGTTATATTATAGTGCTTGTACACGGCGCATGTAGCTGGAGCAAGTATAGTTCAGGAAATATGAATTGGCCATTCACTAAGTAAGGTAATCGTAAAACTGCCATCGTTCTTCAATCAGCACAGTGGGTTGAAAGGTTAAGGTTAAGGTTAGGTCCGGTAAGTCTTAACGCAGAAAAAAAGACTGGTCCCGAACACTTCTGTGTACCATTGTTAACACGATGCGTATAACCTGAGCCCCTAGAAAAGATGCGTTACGCCAACTAGCGTTTCTATTCGTTTCGTGTTTAAACCAATCGCGTCACTTGTAGATAACGTGATACGAAAATTCACGTGATCTAGCAGTGACGCGATTGGTTTAAAAACGAAACGAATAGAAACGCTAGTTGGCGTAATGCATCTTGTCTAAAGACTCTGGGCCCCTATTTAACACGGAAAAAATATTATCGCTTTTGGCGTGTTATAGTTTTGTTTTTAACTCGGCCGCCATTGCTGTCAAGTAAATAAGTGCTATCAAAAGCTAGGTCAAAGACGCTATTATTTTACTGCCTGGAATCTCGGCTCTGCGCGAGTGCCTCAACATGCTCAAACTACTTGCACCGTGTACAAGCATGATCACGATTTTAAGCTTGACTTGTTGTAGCTTCATAATAATGTTCATAATTATTGTAGCCACGCTTTGTTGCAATTGAAACTTGGCATCAATATTTGAAATGTACGGTCACGAACGTAGAAGGACCAAAAAATGTGCTTGAAGTCGTCAAAGTCATTAGAGATGCCAAGTCAATTGTAGTTATAGGAAACTCAATTTTAATGCTGTAAAATGTCAGACTTAACGTGGGTCTTAAATTAAAATCTTCGCTTGTATCTATTTATAGGCTTTTATTCAAATCCCCAGCTGCCGAACTAACTGACAACGTTCCTTATTGCTTTTACGCCCACATTAAGTAACCCGATTGAATTTTACGCATGTGAAGTTACTATTGTTAAGTTTATATTATCCTTTGTTTTCGGAATACAGGGGCTCTATTGTACAGTCGAGTTTATAAATATGTGTACACTATAGTACCTTGTCTATTTAGTGACATGTTTAAACTGCCATAGATGAATTTTCACAGCGATTCAATTGACAAGGTACTAAAGTGTACATTTATGAACTCGACTGTACTCGGTAAAATAAATTTAAATAAAGTAACAGAACTCTCTCTTTTCTTGATATATTTTTGCTTAAGGAACAAAATACGAAGAAATGTATCATCTTCAAATTAGATTATTTTGGAGTAAAAGCAAGCAGTTATTTTTGTTTTGGTGTATCCCAAATTGGCGTCCATGTCAAGGAGAAATCGGGACGTGTCCGTAGATCCCTGAAATCGGGACGTCTGGCAACACTGCTCAGGAGCAATGAATTCGGATCACTATCTATCGAAATTAAATACAAAGTGATCTGTTTTCATTGTATCGAAGAAGGTAGAAAGCAAGTACTTCCATCAGTTTCTCACCCCTCTTCCCAATCAGCCCGTCAACCGCCAAAGTCAACGCTCGGCGACAAACAAACAACAATGCTCATCTCACAATGAGCCAATTAATATTCAACGGTTTGGTGTCGCATAAAGGTTTGTGACCCCTTAAGTAAAGGGTTCAAGTTGGATAATGCTGCTTTGGGTCAGTGGCCGGCAATTAGTCGGCGAAATATTATAATTATTACCTAAGTATACCTATTAAGAATTCGCTCTCTAAAAATGTCTTTCAGAAATGACTGTACCGTCTGTGAGCAATTAGACGATGCTTCGGGTTTGTACTTCTCTCTCATTCGCTCTTAATAAGAGCGTAAGAGTGCGAGCGAGAGACAAGTACAAACCCGAAGCATCTTCCAAACAAGTGCTATCGCACTGTAGTAGTATTTACGTTAGAGGCTACGTCCTCATAGGCGCACATGATATAGGTAGGTTCGATTTTAGTTTCTAAGTTTAGTTTAGATTGTGCCATGTGTTTTTATGGAATCTGGTTTCCGGAATAAAAATATTTCATTTCATTTCATTTCAAAACGGATATTCACTATAATACACCCGTAAAAAAAATCCAATCATGTACTTACAACTGAAATATTTTTAGCAATCAAGTTAGGTACTTTAAAAACAATCGTATTTATTTTGGGTACCTATTATTTTATCGAATCACTTTTCAACGAACGTATCATTACGCAGAATTTTCATTTCATCGAAAGGCATTTCTCACCGCATGCGTAGCTTTTTTTTGGTAATGACAATTGTAACCCAACCTAACCTACGTAATTAATGTTTAAGATATCCTGAAAACATTTTGGTTTCAGCAGAAAATAGGGTTCGACAAAATGAAATTCGATGAAATGATACAGTCGATGAAGTAAAATTCGATAAAATGATGGGTTACCATTTATTTTACATCCCCTCCCAATTATAATTTTGTGCGTGAATCCGATCGCTTTGACTAGTTCGACCATTCATTACATTCGATGACGACGGCGCGGCGCGGCGTGAGCGTTACTAAAGATTTTCATTGTAAATCTGACCATCAAAGGAAACTAATGATTCCCTCTTTTTTGTGATAAATGGTTAAACTAGTATTTAATTTACATCCCCTATCAATTAAAATTTTGTCCGTGACTTCCGGTCGCTTTGAATAGCTCGACCCTTACATTCGATGATGGCGCGTAGTGAGCGTTACTAAGAATTTTCATTATAAATTAGATCATCGAAGTAAACATATCATTGTCTCGATTTTTTTATGACAATTTATGTTGTTGCAATTGCTTTAGCGAGAAAAGTTCGTCAACAGTTGAATGATATATATCCTAAACATACATTCCTAGAGGAATATAAATTTATTTTGACTGTGATGCGGCAGGCTTAATGCCTAACGCATTCGCAATCGCAATCGTTTTCATTTTGACAGTCCGAAGGCGAGTCTGCTTACAAAATGACAACAAGTGTTCCACTTTTTAGTCGATTGCAATTGATTTTTAGGCAATAAGCCAGAACGATTGAGTGGGTTTTTTTTAATTAGTATCTTCAAGCGAGTTGTCAACGAGAACCAACCGTAGCGCACGGCCCCTGGTCATTCATTGCCTACCGCGATCGTGCTCTAAACGTACTATAGTTTTCAGCTCCTATTGTGTTAAACTCTTTTGTTTGAACGCGCTGTTTACTATTCGATAATTGCCCATTAGTCTAATATGTGAACTGAAATATTACTCTGTCTACATCTCATTTATAAAACTTTATGCATAGATAAAATATTTACGTGAACCTTTTTGCTAAAATTCTTACCCAGAAGGGATTTTAGTTTGACCGCGACGTTATAGGAACAAAGTTGTCGAAAGAATTTTGCTAAAATTCACTTTGTATACGTAGTACGAGTAACTTTAGTAATATGTATTTGGGTGCCTTACTTTTCCATAACATTAGTTTGTTGGGTACGCAAAAAAATAGTCTAAAGTTTTAAATATGTAGGGTAAAACACCTAATTACTGGCCTCTAAAATAACTACCAGATACTGACACCTAGTCATTATTAAATTATAGTTTCTATTACCTTACGTTAAAGTTCACGGGGCCATAATTGGTAGGTGGCCAAAAATAAGGGAGTTCACCCTATGTACAGTCAGCTGCAGGGAAAAGTAACCCCCCCCCCTGCATACAAGTTTCTTAGCAAAAGGGGTTACATTTCTCTGCAGCTGACTGTACCTACGTATGTTAACATTTTTATTGTAAAAAACTTAATTTCTAAATATAAAATTTACAAAGGCGAAATTTTTTAAGAATACTCTTCCAGCACATATGAGCACATAAAGCCTAGAGCTTAGACAAAAACTGCTAGAGCTATATTTATGTAATATTGTCCTCATTATTTTTTTATTCTAGTACGCGCGTTTATTCTTTCTTTAGTAGTTTTACTTTACAAAACACTTTGGGCTTTGGGTTTTTATTAGAGTTGGATCAAACTTTTTCAGGCACGACGTGAGAAGGTTGCATCGGGACTCCCTAAACTACCCAAACCCGTTCCATGTGACGGAACACCTTTACCTAAGGGACTATTAGTTTGTTTGTTTAACTTTTTATTATAGTCCGGGAGCCACTGCAAAAATCCTACCTGTAAAAAAATAGAAAATACCTACCCTGTGGGCGTAGCTGACCTTTAGTAGCTTCAATAATACTCTTAGGTAGTTGTCCCACCGCCGACGATGAGCGGGAAGCGGTTAGAGCCAGCGATCAATCTATCTATATATATATATAAAAGAGGATGTCCTGACTGACTGACTCATCAACGCCCAGCCCAAACTGCTTAAGATAAAGATTTGGAATTTTGAGGGAAAGTTGATTTTATAACGTAGGCGTCCTTTAAGAAGGGATTTTTCGAAATTCAACCCCTAAAGGGGAAAAGAGGGGTTGCCAAGTTTGTATGGGAAAAAATGTTTTTATGTTCCAATTTACTTGAAACTTGGTAGAAATGCTCTTCAATGAAAATAATGAGACACGTATTTCAGCGATTACTAAAATTCAACCCCTAGAGGGATGAAAGGGGGTTGCCAAGTTTGTATGGGAAAAAATATTTTTATGGTCAAATTTACTTGAAACTTGGTAGAAATACTTTTAAAAGCAAATGATGAGACAAATATTTCAGCGATTACTAAAATTCAACCCCTAGAGGGATGAAGGGGGGTTGCAAAGTTTGTATGGGAAAATACTGTCTGTAGGTACTGCAAGCAAATTAATGAGGTTTGTTATTTTTACTAAGTTCATAAAAACTGACTGCCAAAGTCAAAGGAAAAAAGAAAGGTTAGATAGTTTATATTATAAAGTAAAAAGGATTAAATCAACCCCCAACGGGAAGAAACACGGGGAGTAGCGGGAAACTAATTCTACGCGTACGAAGTCGCGGGCGTCCTCTAGTATAATATATAAAAGGCAATCTTGACTGACTTATATGTCAACGCACAGCCGAAACTACTGAACCTAAAACCTTGAAATTTGGTACAGGGCTTCCTTATATGATGTAAGTGAGCACTAAGAAAGGGTTTTTCGAAAATCGACCCCCACAGGAAGAAATGGGGGGAGTAGCGAGAAACTAATTCTATGCGTATGTAGTCGCGGGTGTCCTCTAGTTATTAATATAATCCCTTTTATTGACACGGGATCTATATATTTTTATGTTTGGGCAAACTAGTGGAAATAGTTCTCACCGGCAGTGTGAACAGCCAGCGCAGCGATAAACTATTAATATATGTGTCTCTTTTATTGACACAGGATTTATATCCTTTGTTCGTTACTTGAGCGAGAAAATAGTAGATAGCTAAACGCTTTCTCGCCGGCAGTGGAACAAATGCCCAATCATCAAAAAAACGTCGTCGAAAAATTTTACATTTTTTTTGGTAGGATTGAGGCCTTCGCGGACATTTAAATAACAATCAAATAGTCGGCCACATCCTGTGTTGGGAGGTTCCGGTGTCCGACCGAATTTGTGCTACCACCAGACCACTTCATTTTACCTCATCGAAACATTTAATCAGAAAAGCGGATTTGAGTAGCTTAATTTAAGCTGTTCACGTATGTTCGGCCTCACCTTAGCCAGGCAATGTTTGCAGTCCGACCACATTTATATTTTTCATATTTTTTTTTAAATCAAAACAGAAGACATGTGTCTTTTTGATTTCCTAAACTGAACTACAAATACTTACTTAAATAAGTTAAGGGTAATATAACCATAACCATAATTACCCACAACATACTTTAAAAATTCCTTTTTTTTACTTTTAGGCATATTACACTACTCTTACCATGAGTTATAATTACCGTACTCGCTAGCGAGTCAAATGCTCTGTCCCTCGCACTCTATAAGAATACTGCGAGATCTGAGAGGGACAGGTCATTCGACTCGTTAAGGAATACGATAATTGTAACTCATGGTAAGGGTACAGGGCAGTACAAAAACATTATGATAGATCTTATTTACTTGACAGTATAATGGTGGCCGAGTAATTTAAAAACAATACGATACAATGTCAAAGGCAATGTGGTTATACAGAGTAGAACAGAGCCCCAGTTGCCAACATGAGGCACGTAATTGTTTTTGTGTGTTTTGTTTTGGAGCTCACTTTATTAATAAGTGTAGGAGTCACGTCGTGGAACACATTGACCGCTACGCGCCTACGGCTACGCGATACGTGCGCTACGATTTATGGTCTACGAATAACAGCTACGAGAAACTTCGCCGTAAAGAAAACCTTACCTTTTCAATTTAGTGCCCGTAAAAAAACACTATTACTTCTAACTCTATAGTTATTTAATTGGATTTAATGGTCTGACCTTTCGATAAAAACGGCAGGTAAAGAATGCTGCTAAATTGTATTTTCTTAAATAATGAAAAAAACAATTTTTCTATCTACACACATCAAAAAACATCAGTCCTTTAATTTGTGTAATTGTATCTTCTCCTCTTTTCGTGTTTTTAATCTGTTTTTGAGGCAATAAGTATATATTTATTTATTTTAAAATCCCTACATTATTTTGATATTTTGCAATGTATCACATTCGCAAGATGATGGCACCAGTTTTGCACAGTTTATGCAGAAAGGCACCAATAATTGACACTTAACTTTTAGTTCAAAGAAAATAAGGTCATAAGTTGATGGTTGCAAAACAAATGAATAACCCTTATCCTCTATAAAAATAAGTCTTGAGTTTTTCTTCGTAACATTACAAAATGTCAATGGGCTTCAGGGGCCAATTATGAGTATTACCAGCCCCCTATTTCACGATCCTGACAATGACAGGTGACAGGTGATAATTTGGTATGCATTGACGAGTTAATTAGTCACATCACTGGGATTAATAAGCTGCGCCATGCACACTGAAATGTCACCTGTCACCTGTCATTGTCCGGATTATGAAATAGGGGCCAGGTGGTTTGTGAGCTCCTTTACCTTATCTATGCCATAAAAAATCCCTCTCAATGAAATCCCGCATCTAACGTAATAATAACTAATCATCCCGCAGTATAACGAAGTTTAACTTGTCCAATAAAAATATTCTGGGTAATTTACTTAGATACAGTACCATGAAGTTACAGTGATCGTTCTCACTAGAGAGTCCAATGCTCTGTATTTCTCCTTCTATTACAATAGGTACTGTGAGGGACAGAGCATACGACTCGCTAGTGAGTGTACGGGCACTGTAACTCATGGTAAGGGAACAGAATTTGAATTTTAATAAATAACTACTTGGCTAGCTCTTTGACTTTTTTGAACGACCTGACAATAATTTATTCCCAGTAAGTTTCTTAAGAGCTTTGAAAGTGAGTTTGAGTATGCGCTTGATCAGCAATATTAAGATTAAGTACGAGGTTTAACACGACCTTGCCTTATTTATTGCGAAGGATTATTTTAGAAAAGATTTTATATCGTTAAGTTGAAATAGGTACTTGTTTTATGTCAGTTTGAAATACACTCATTAAAAATATCCAGAGATCAAAAATATACCTACAAATGCAAAAGATCAAAATGATGTAGGGATATTTTGATTCTTAGACATATTTGGTATGTGTATTTGTCGTATTCTAAGCAGCTACGAATAGGTAACAGTCACCAGCAATAATATATTATCCAACCTTGGGCGCAAAAATATCTGACACGTCTTTATTACTAGCGTGCTAACTATGAAGAGCGTGTTAGATATTTTTGCGCAGAATGTTGGAAAAAATGTTTTTGCTGGTGACTGTACCTAATACTTTTATAAGGTATCCCCCGGAATTCCTAATAACATTTGTCCGAATTATTGTTTGTCATAAACTGGTTTTCAGCTGGTTCCGACACCTTTTAAGTTTTCCAAAAATACCTGCGGTTAGGTTAGATTAGTGTTGTATTATAACACTGAAAAAAACAAAATTCAGGCGGAAATGGCTTTAGAATAAACGAAAATTTGGACAAAAGATGCATTGATGTCTTTTTTGCGGAATTAATGCACTTGTAAAACTGATAACAAAAGTTAACGCATTGATAACCTTCGCTTAAAGTGTTCTAGAGTCCCGTCAATGTCACAGAGAATGCTGTGAACCCTATCTCACTAAATACATACATACATACCTTCACGCCTCTCTCCCAATGGGGTAGGCAGAGACTATGGATCGCCAGGTGCACCGGTCTACACTAACAACTTTCGCTTCCTCTACATTTATCAATCTCTTCATGCACATACGTCGGTTTCGGGTGCTTTTGATTTGGCCCTTATTCAGTACATCTCACTACTTACTAGGGATTGCAAATAACCGGTTATAAGCGGTTTTAACCGGTTAAATTGCATTCCCTACTACTCACTACAAATTAGGTATCATCATTTTACAAGTCGAACCCCATTTCAAAGGGCTCATCTTCAAAGATTTTTTATTAAATTATTTGGTGAAACACGTCCAATCACATTTTTTAATTTATTTACAGTAACAAGTAATTGTTAGAATTTAATTTCAATCGATGGCACTATTAAAAATGTAACCTACCTATTTGTATATCATCAAGGTGAAAACTAACAGCAAAAGTAAATAACATTTATATTACTATTAATAGGTACTGTATGAATGTGTTAACCGTAGTATAATATGTAACTTCCCGGAATTCCCAATTCCCAATATCGCTGCCTTTTACGACTCACCATAAAATAAAAACCTGTTATGAAAAAGAAGCAATTTCGCCCCCAAATTATGATCGCTCGAAGAATTATTTGTGAAGAGAGTCGAGAGATATTTTATATTAATTTTATTATTTATGATGAAATGATCGAGGGGATTCTGAATCATATAGTTCTTTATTCCCTTCATACATCTTCCGGGAACATATGGCACATAATCCCACGTTCATATCTGTTGAAATTGACGCTCGATAATAATATACAGGGTGTCAAACAACTTGACGTAAATATTACATCATAAAAAAATGTTTGTTAAAAATGGTTACTTTGTATTACTTACGTCAAGTTCTGGGACACCCTGTACGAAAGTTAATTAACTGCCGCACTCAGAGACGTCAATTAAATTTAATGCTTGTTTTGTGACGTGTTGTTTTCTTCTATTGCTGTAGCAAAGAAGGTGACAGCAGCAACTTTAATCAAGCATTAAATTAAATTGACGTCTCTGAGTGCGGCAGTAAAGGGTACTAAATTAATGCTGTTACTGACGCACTCAGAGACGTCAATTAAATTTAATGCTTGTATAGTGACGTGTTATCTTATTCTTTTGCTACAGCAAAGAAAGTAACAGCAGCTACTTTAATCAAGCATTAAATTTAATTGACGTCTCTGAATACGGCAGTTAGACCTCTTGAATCAATGACAGTATTTATAATTTGTATCGATAAATATTCTTCACTGCTTTTTATTATACTAAGGGCCGGTTTCACAATCGACGAGTAAATTTATCTGTCATTTAAAGATGGCTCTCTCCTTGTCTATTTTCAAGTGTAAGAAAGAGAAAGGGCTTTAGTTTTTTTATCAATCAGCATAAATTAGGGTATTATAATAAATTGCATGTTGCACCTTTGATGACCGCTACAGAAAAATATAAAAAAATTGGCGGGAAAAAGTGTTAGTGTTTAAATATTTGACCTACATAGGTGGGCAACTGAAAGACTAAACAAAATAAGGAACTCAATTAATGACTCAGTTTTTTCCAGAGTTGCAGCGGTTACCGTGGTTCTTACAGAACAGTTCTTTATCAAATATAGCGCTAAATAATATGACAAACAAGCGAAACAGGCCAAGTTTAGAAGAGCAAAGTTTCTGACAATCACTGTTGTTCTAAACATCCGCGGGAAAAGTTTGTGCATACATTCCATTATTTTATACACTTTGAGGTACTCTTTGGAGTTCTATTTCGAGAGTTCCAGCCGCGCCAATGATAATTATGCTACCCGCGACTGACGGTTCTCGGGTATGGTCCAATCTTCCAAGATAATTAGTTATTATCAAAAATAAATCGTCCAATCTTCCAAGATAATTAGTTATTATCAAAAATAAATCGTCCAATCTTCCAAGATAATTAGTTATTATCAAAAATAAATCGTCCAATCTTCCAAGATAATTAGTTATTATCAAAAATAAATCATCCAATCTTCCAAGATAATAAGTTTTTAACAAAAATAAATCGTCCAATCTTCCAAGATAATAAGTTTTTAACAAAAATAAATCGTCCAATTTTCCAAGATAATTAGTTATTATCAAAAATAAATCGTTTTCTGAGACCTTTTCGTTGATGATTTTATCATTAGCTATTCACCAAATTGAATCTACTGAGTTCCAACTTAGGGCCCGTTGTTTGATCAGCAGTTAACTAATTGTTAAAATTAGAAAATGGAATCGAAAATTTGCCACATTTCCTTGAGATTTATTGAATATTAACGATTAGTTTAATTACTGCACGGGTAGCACAAGTTGTATTTTCGCGCTTGTCGCTCAGTGCGTCTCTATCGTTACTGATTAGACGGAAAGGGAGATCCGAGTGATAAACAAGTCGCGGGCAACTTGTGCTAGCCGTGCTGATCAAACAACAGGCTCTGGATCTATGTTTTGACAAGCATCATGTGACCACCTTCCAGCTCTGTTATTAACTAATAAATTGTCATGTCATCAAACTTAAATCGATGTAAGTACAAAATTTTAGCTTAAATACCTGAACACCGGGAAGTTGGGAAATTTAAAATATTATATGTGATTACCTGCTGACACCAAGAGAGTTTAAAATCTCACAGTATTCCTAAACTCTCTCAATCACGCCGACATTTGTACAAAGAACGACTAACAAACTAAAACACTTTTTCGTTTACACGGCTAGTTGGGACACTAATCATGGTTTATCCTGTTACGGGATATACGATGTTAGAGTCTAGCACACCTAAATTCTCACTTCTTTGTATAGTATAAAACAAAGTCGCTTTCCGGGTCTGTATGTCTGTCCGCCTGTCTGTATATCCGGTATCTCCTCCTAAACCAAGCAACGGATTTTGATGCAGTTTTCACCATTAGTTAGATAATTTTTCGCGGAAGGTTTTTATGTAATATAACTGACTGTTGACTTTCTTGCGACGTTACTTCTCAGCATTCTCACAAAACAAATTGGGTATTAGCTTCGTTTACACTTTTTATTAAGGCATGGGAAATATTATTTACTACCATATATTTTTTTTAACTTACCTGAAATTTAAACAATTATAAAAGCCAATAAAAATAAAAAATCCCTACCTTTGGTGTCTGAATCTTCATGCCTTATAAAGGGTTAATAATAATAGAAAATAAAGTTAAATAGCAAAGTTATATACAAAGCGAGAAAACTGCTCTTCGGGCTCCCATAACGTGCATACTGATGACCAGGGCCCGTAATTTTCATGCCTTTGACGCAAAAATGACGTCACGCTGCATAGAGTATCATTCCGATTAAATTCGTCATAATTAATCATTTAACAACCTCTGCAAATAATAATTAACCAAATGTGTAGCACAACAAACACAAATACGTTTAACAAAAGGATTAGTTGATATTAAACTTTAATACATACATACATACATAAACTCACGCCTTCATTCCCAGAGTGGGGTAGGCAGAGCCACAAACTCACCAACAACTCCAAAAACTTGTTGATAATTCTGTGACCACATTTTGCACAACCAGGCTAAGATGTTATCCAGTGTATTAGTGACAGGTTGCAAACCCATCGCCTAACAGCACTACACAGCCTTAAGTCCCTTAGTCGTCTCTTACGACATCCAATGGAAGACATGGAGTGGCAACATTCTAAACCCGGCACCACACGGGCTTTACTACTAAACTTTAAACTTTAATATACTATGTACCTAAAAATGTTTAATTCTTGATATTTATGAATATAGCACAAATCAACTCAATCGAGACTTGCTAAGGGATCGAGTATCTTGTTAAAATGTTCAAATATATCCAATAATATTATTCCACGTAATAACACGATTTTCCAATTTTCGGATAACGTATTACGGAGCTCCAGATCATATTGTGTAATAATGAGCAAATAATGAGATTTTCATGGGGGTGCTGTTGGGTGTCTCTACTAATAAACGCGTTGAAATATTTTCTCGGGAAGATATATTATTTATCATTTATGTCGAAAACGGAATGTGTCCAAACAAGAGTATGTCAAAAACGGAAAGCTATGAAACAAGAATGTGTCAAAACCAGAATATTTAGAGTCAGGAACATGACGAAAAAGAAAGTAATTCTGCACAAACTGTCCGAAGAAGCGACTCGCAATCATATCTGAAACCAAATTATTATTTACATAGTCCAAAAACTGCGAGGCAATGAACTCTGAAAACAGCGCGTGATCAGTTTGCGACCAAGAATGGAGGGGACGGAAATAAGTTTGTTTGTCCGCAATTTATCTTGAGTGCTAAATCTCGTTATCGCTAAGTAAAATAAAATAAAGTTGATAAAAAATGTGTACAATATTGTTTACCCGACTTCGCGAAGCGAAGATAAAATAATGAAATAATTAAAACATAAAATGAAAAAATACTTATTACAAACTGGCCAACACTTAGCAGACGTCCTGTGTTTATAACACTCACAATGTTTATATTTATCATACTATAATCATTAAGGGGCTTACTCGTGGTCACACTACTGCTATTCGCTTTACTATATGTAATATTACACACAACATTATGGTGATCCTCGCACCCGGAACGGACCCACCGTACCCCTAGCCATATTCCTGGGGGTGGAGTGGGACTGTACCATACTATTGGTATAAGTATTAATACTTTGTCATATGGGACGCTATTAACGGTTACTTCTACTCCGTTCGACCAACTAAACTGATCAACTGATCAAAATTTGTATATTAGATCTTCAGCCGGCCCGAAGGGCCAAAACATTCAGCAATAGGATCCCCGCGATAGCGGAGCTCTGTCGACTCTGTTAAATTTGATTTTGAAATGTAAATTCTGGGGTCCTAGTGAAAAAGGGCATAAGTCTTCTGAAAATCAAGTGAAAAAGGGTATAAGTCTAGTGTACTCCGTTTATGTATAAGCCCTTTTTATTACGAGTTAAGTCGACTTCTACCCTTTTTCACTAGGACTCGAGAATTTTGGTCAGTTGATCCGTTTAGTTGGTTGGAGTGGAAAAACAGCTATTAACAATAGGTACGTAATATATGAAAAAACAAAACCTGAAAGCACTATACTACAGCACTACGGTGGTGTGGTTCAGTCCGACCCTACCCCTAGGGGTATAGCTAGGGGTATGGTGGGTCTGGGCTGGGATGCCATCTACCGTGCAGACCAGAGAATACGTGACTTCGTGTAGATTTCGACTATCGTTATTCCCTCGGGAACATTTGAATTTTCCGGGGTACAAAGTAGCCTTTATGTTAATCCAGGGTTAAACCACGGAATAGAAAAAACAGCGGAAGTGGCATGAGCTTCGCTTAGTATCAGACCTGTTGTCGCAAATACTCAAACTATCATAAAAACAACACGCCACCATGGAAAATGTTTTTGGTGCTGCTATCGTTTTTACACTCTAAAATAGCACAATAAGGTATACTTCTGGATTTATTTCCTATTTTAGAAATATCGAAATAAGCGATTGCGGCAAAAGTATGGTAGTTTATGCGGAACTCCGCATAACTATGCCACACGTTACATGCCCACATGACACTTCTACTGTTTTTTCTGTTCTGTGGTATAAACTAACTCCATTTCAAACTTCATCCATATCCGTCCAGCCGTTGCAGCGTGAAAGAGTAACAAACTAACTCACAAACTTTCGCATGTAAGTATAGTAATAGTAGGATACCTATAGATATACCCACCATACATATTACCAAACAAGAATGTGTCGAAACAAGGTGACGAAAAAGGAATCAATCATCGCATGTACGAGTATGGGTAGAGTATCCTCAATAAGCGCTTCAATTGCTTGTTACAGTTCAGAGACTTCAAAAGGGGGCGACAGCAATCAACAATTTTGCCGCCGCTCGAACCCAAAAGTTTTAAACAAGAGATTATCCCTTCAATTATTATTGTACTAAAGTTCAAATTAATATACAGGTAACTAACAAACTTATTAGGAATGTTTTGTTATGTTATAAAGACAAAAGTAGATTAACCATAGTAGGTAACATTTGCGCTGCATGATGCAATTTCTAATGCAAGTCTGTAATATTATTATTATTTGGCTCGAGTGCTGATATTAAATCCAGAACAAGGTGAAGAATCTCAAAATTGAACTCTCCAGCGCAGCGAAAACTTTAAAAATAGGATCAGCGGCCCTAGTTCAAGTTCAGTTCTTTAATATATGGCTACTGTCCAGTGGGACAATTCTGCCATTGTCAAGGTTGGAATTTACAAGTGAAAGGGTGAAAATGTTTTACCAAAAGCAGATGATAATTCATCAGTAGGGGAATCTAAAAATAAAATAGATATGTACATTAACATCTGGGGCCCTAGCCAAGATGCAACCGCTACTTACGTTTTTCTATTCTATAACTCAAAATGTATGGGATGACAGGATTGACAGGTGACCAAGTGGTTTATCGCAACGCAAGAGAATGTCTTCCCATATATTTTGAGTGATAGAAAAGAAATTTTTTAGTAACGTTTGCATTGTGGTCTGAGCGTAGCGGGGATTCAAAAGCACGAGACGCAAGTATCTATGTCGCGTGAAACGGCCGTACATTTAAGTACGAATTCCTCGTCCCGTTCGGTCGATTACCGTTGATAAGTACGAAGTGTGATGATTCCATAGGGTGTCTGTATCATCAATGTCATAATCACGCGTCGGCCTAGTTGGTAGTGACCCTGCCTACGAAGCTAGCGATCCTGGGTTCAAATCCCGGTAAGGGCAGATATTTGTGTGATGAGCGCGAGTATTTGTTCCTGAGTCATGGATGTTTTCTATGTATTTTAAGTATATATTTCTCTATATAAGTATTTATATCGTTGTCTAGTACCCATAGTACAAGCCTAGAGCTTAGTTTGGGGCTAGGGCAATTGGTGTGATATTGTCCCCTGATAATTATTATTATTATTTATTATTATTAATGCGCTTGCAGGCAGCATTGTACTGTAAAACGAGGTTCTGATCTTCACGCTCTTTTCGCTCGCATGAATCTTACGCTCATCGTTGCACCTAACTCAAGTCGACTTGTGGCTATAAAAGTGCGCCAGCGACTTGTCTGGGCACCGACAGGCGAGTGCCACGATAAATAATAATGAAATAATTAATTGTGACTACAACAGTACAGACGGGTTCATGAATAGTATATCTACACTTTTGTACCTTGTCACTTTAATCGCTGTGACAATTCATATATGGCAGTTTAAACATGACATTAAATAGACAAGGTACTAAAGTGTATACTACATATTTATGAACTCAACTATACCTAATAAAACGGGAAAAAAAGGGTTAAGAATATCCCCTTCGGGGCGTGCTCCTACTAAATTCTCCTACTGGTAGGAGCACGAAGACAATATAGTACTAATTCTCCCAATGCACATCACACACGATAAGGGTCTGACTCATGGCCAGACCAGGTTGTCACACCACTGCCGCAGCCAGGGCTCCGTCGAATAGCAGTGGTGTGACAACCTGAGGGCCCTGCCAAGATGCACTACGCTAACTAGCGTTTTTATTCGTTTTTTTTTAAACCAGTCGCGTCACTGGTAGATCACGTGACTTTAAGTATCACGTCATCTATCAGTGCCGCGATTGGTTTAAAAACGAAACGAATAGAAACGCTAGTTAGCGTAGTACATCTTAGCAGGGCCCTCTGGTGTGACGACGAGTTTGCACCCCTTGAATTAGAATATGATCACGAGGAATTCAATTGTAATGTTTTTATGCTCCTACTTTGATATCTACATTACTCATTGCAGTAGGAGAATCAGTACATTAATGTCTTCGTGTTCCTCTACCAGTAGGAGCATTTCGTAGGAGCGTGACCCCGAAGGGAGCATATCCACAAAAACATAATTATTCACAAAATATAATAGTTGTTTATTTCTTTCAATCACATGATAGAATTAAATAACAATCGTATAAAGAACTCCGAGGTACACAACCGTTTAAAAAATACAAGACATCACACGATCACTCTTCAATAATAAATAATTCGAATCGGCTACGATTTCAATTTTATAATACCTAGATATATACAGAACAACCCTACCCTATAGTTTTAAACCTCCAATTATACAGAAACGTGACATCAGAGTTATAAAATACCGGGGAAAAGTTTTTGAAATTCCTGCTTTAAAACGGATTGACATAATTATCGGACTGACTTAATGGAAAACTATTAATATAGATACTATAATACTACTATATACTATAATACTACTATATATACTATTGGTAGGTTATAGCATCAGATAAATATAGCATGTAACAGACCTCTAACGCCAGTTGTTTAAAATCTAAGTTTGGTACTTCACAGCGGTCAACTACTTAATGCTCGTTTCCAATATTTAGTAGATATGCGAATAGAATTGATTCCTTTGGGCCAAAATTTGTCTCGTATGTATGTAGCAAATGTCAAATATTAACACGAAGTAAGTAATTAAATCTATCCGCGGTTCTAATATTGAAAATGAGCAAGAGAATATCTGACACGGCTTTTTAAGAATGCGTTTGACAAATGTGACGGCGCTGTTGTAACTTTGTTCTAAACTGAAAAGAGTGCCTATCTTAAAAAAATATACTTAGGTCATTTACAATTAGGACTATGAATAGAAGAAAGTACCTGAACTCATGTAATACTTATAAGTTCTAGAGAATATCTCAAGGTGACTTTTTGCAAAGTTCATACAAGTATTATTGTCAGTTAACATTTTACTGTCAAAAAGCAACAGTTCCAAGATGACGCGGCTGCCCAAAACGTGGGCACGTTTATAACTACGCTTGTACCGCATCCGACTCAGATGACAAAAAGTAATTATTATTTAAAATTTACACAGAGCAATGACCTACCATCGCTCCTCCGTTGTTTAACCCTTTCGTTCCGGAAAAGTCATACACAAAATCTACCCAGTTTTCAAGGTCCAGTGAAATGATATATCATTGGATGCTATTTTCGGTTACCTTGTACAGTGCTCTGACCACTAAAAAATAACTGAACATGCTATCCTAATCTACAGTAAATTCGACATTAATGCGAGAAAGGTAATGAGAGCGGTTGAAACGCCCGCGGAACCACCCATATATGCTCCTCAGTCCTGTAGGCGAGTTAACTCGTTGACAGAAATGATGCTCTTACTTCTGAAAGGCGACTTAACTTGGCTAGGTAAAACTCATTTCAGAGCCGGTAGACTAGATAACTCGTTAGCTAATATTGTCAAAATGAGGGTAATGTTAACAAAACTAGACACAAATACTGATGAATATTCTTAGGGTAATAAATTTATCCACAGGACTTGACAGAAGCGCGTGGAGCTAACCCCATGTGCTTCTGTTTAGTCCACCAGAGTAAATCTCTTTAACTGAACAATTGTCCTCGCGTGTGATATCCATGGACTTGTTTCTCTAATAAGTCCATGGCGATTGTCTAAAACTCGATACTGGCGAAATAGACCTTGTTAAAACAAGGAGTGAAAGACAATAAGACAAAAAAAAAGTTTTTCCACTTTTCACTCTTAACCTAGTTGGAAACACCACAATTACTGCAGCAAATAGATATGACTCGAGGCCAAGAGTACAGGACGAAATGTGTCCGGTTGTGCAAGTGACTGTCGTTTGCCCTAATCCAGGATGTAATGACATTTTTTTAAAACAAGTTCATACTCGTTTACCGGATGTGAGAGCACATCGCACAGAACGAGTTAACTCGTCAGCCGGAACGAAAGGGTTAACAGACTCCCAACAACAACAACAAAAATGGAGGTTTTCAACTCGTGTATCTTGTTTTGCTTTTACTATAGACTATGCACATTGCGATTAAACGTCAACCTTGCGTGTGTATAAGCGTATACACGTATGTAGATGACAGTTGCAGTTGACATTAACGGCCAAACCCTATATTCAAACCGCGGACAGATAGGCTTATTTCGCATAAAAATTTGACACATTTTGTATGGGCAAGTGTCAAATTTTAACCCGAAGTAAGCCTTATCTATCCGCGGTTTGAATATAGGGTTCGGCCGTAAATTTCGCACCATGTCTTACTACTCCACGCAAAAATCGTAACTTTCAAGCGATTTATGTATAAGGGATGCTTTCTACATATAGTCAATGGCTACAAGGCATAATAGTAGTATTTAAATTACAAGATGACTCAATCTAATAATAATAATAATATAACCCACGAGCGAGCTGGGGAAAGCCATTCCCATATATTTTTATACCTAAACTCACCACACACGAACGCTTTAAGATTCAGACGGCAGTATTTTTAGGCTAGTTTCCTATAATAAAAACACATGTGGTAGTATCTAGTAAGTTTATACAAATATAAATTCTAAATCTGATAAATAACGATTTTCTTGAAATAATAAACAGTAAATTTACACGATGCCAGGCTAGTAATTACTATGGCACCCTTTGATAGTGTCGTTGACAAAGAACCTCCCAGATGATGAAAGGTTAACTGGAAGAGATAACTTAAAGGGATAAGTTATACACAAAGTACAAGGCGAAGTACAAGAGTACATAACCTTTTGTGTTTCTGTCTATTTTGTTGTGTTATGTTTCTGTTTGTACAATAAAGTATTTACATACATACTTAACATTATGAACCTATACAATATAACTCTTCTTTAGATTACAAAATGTTGCAGACGCTCAACATTAGACAAATCAAATTTTGATCTTTATTGAGCAACTACGCAAATATAATTAGAATAATAAAATAAGTTAAGATTACGCAAAGCTCTCAGAACAACATGCCACGTTACACGTCAAAGTTGAAGTAAATCCACAAACACCAAAGATTCAAAGTAAATTTAATACGATAAGTAATAAGATTACCTAAATGGTATACCGAGCCCCGACAACAAGTACCTATAAAGTTACGCCCACACCGGTGCTTAAAATACGGTGACGGTACGGAATCGCAGTGACGCGTCGTATCAGCACCGTTTTTGACGCAAGCTCCACACACCAATGCTTAAAAAACGGTGACGGTACGGAATCGCAGTGACGCGTCGTATCAGCACCGTTTTTGACGCACGCTCCCCACACCGCTGCTTAAAAAACGGTGTCGTTGCTTAAACAAACGACGGGGTCGTAACAACATGGCACCGTTTTTGACGTACCATAATATACGCACCGTTAAGCATTTGTGTGGAGGGCATGCGTCAAAAACGGTACGGATACGACGCGTCACTGCGATTCCGTACCGTCACCGTTTTTTAAGCATTGGTGTGTGGAGCTTGCGTCAAAAACGGTGCTGATACGACGCGTCACTGCGATTCCGTACCGTCATCGTATTTTAAGCACCGGTGTGGTCGCAGCTTAACGCAGAGCTTCGTAACTTAAAGGCACTAATTTATTAATGAGATTTCTGGCGGGAGGTTGTATTGCCGCCGTGTTCCCCCTTTTCAGGCTGCGTTTCCATCAAAGATGTGCGAGGCAGCTAAGCGAAGACAATATCCAGCGACAAGAGGCTATCCTACAGGTAATGTAAATTCTAAGTAAATAGAACCGTTATTAAACTTTTTTCATTTTTGAAAATCCGTTGATAGAAAAAAATTCTTTGGAATCTGCGGTGGATATCTATGAGCAACCTCTTTACTTCTTTTCATATGATTTTCATAACTTATCTTGCGTTATAACTTTAGTAGAACCTACCTCCGGGATAGTCCTCAACATTGATCTCAGATAGGTACTAAAACTGTGGAAAACCTCAGATCCAAAATAGAGTAGGTACCTACATCAATATCATTGTGTACGTTAATTTTATAAACTTGAGAGATACAATGGGCAACAGAACTAACAGCATTTGCAGCAACATTAAGTGGTGGTAGACATTGTGCAAGGTCCGTCCGGATTCCGGATCACTTCCACATCTCATCTTTTAACCTAACCAAACAACAGTGTCCGCATTGTTATGTTTCGGTGTAAGGATAAGACAACCGGGGAAATTACTAGGATAGAGGCATTCCATCTTAGTCCTCAGGGTTGGTAACGCAATTGCGATCTTAGGATTGCAGTCTTGAGAATGCAAAAGCCTATGGGTCACGGACCCCACTTATCAGGTGGCCTGTGTGCTCGTTAGCCTTTTCCATACCATAAAAAAACGCCTTAAGGAGTGTCTGAAAGTTAGTAAATAATTAGGTAGGTATGCGTTTACCTAATAATTCAAAAAACACATTTAACGAGCATAATATGACTGTAAAGTAATGTTTGCTCAAACATTCCGTTATTTTGGCCACGTTTATTTCTTTGCACTTGATGGAGCTCATCTTAATTATAGTTATTACGATTTTCAGGCAAATAATTACGTGTAACGTAGATTTTTCAAGATTTTGAGCAATTTTTTTGTCTAAAATTACTTATGCATAATATGTATGTTTTTAAGCGGTGTCAGTTGACTCACATTAAATAGTAAGTGTACACTTTGTCGCCTTAAACTTTAAAAAAAACGTCTACATGACACGTAACATGTACAACGATGTACAAAATCCGGTAATGGCGGTTACATATTTACGTACACCACCATACTTTGAATGACGTGACCTGCAATATGAAGATACACCCATTGGCAACTCATATCATTTCTTTCCCAGCAAATCATTCAACAAATCCTGATTACTAAGACTAGCATCGCCAAATACGTTGCTATTTGTGTTCTTTTTTCCAGAAAAAGTACGTTTCCTGGCCACCGGCATTTCTGCAAAAACTTGATCAGTTAGCATATTGAAGTTCTTGTCCAACTCTGTAAAAGCCTCTGGTGATATTTCACCTTTTGCGTTGACGTAATCATTTATTTTATCAACAGCTTGTAATTGCTGAACAATTTTCTCATTATCAAACTTCGATTGGCTAAATTCTTTCATGTGTTTGTCTATTACTTTGGTACTTTTTTCTATATCGTGAATAATTTCTTTGCAATATTTGTCCACCGGTTTGGCTGATAGTTTCCTATCAAGCGTGCTATTCTCTCGTTTAGTTCTAGCTAGGGGAACAGGTTCAGCTTTTTCTGATGTTTTCGTTTCCTCGTTTGTGTTTTCTGTAACAGTATCCGCATAAAAAGATACACTAGAATGACGCTTCCCTCTTGACTTTGGTCTTTCCTCTTCTTCGGCTTCGGCAATTTGTTCTTCAATTGGTTCTTCTGTAGACCTATGCCGAATACCACTTGATTTTCGAGATACAGAATCATCATTATTTTTAATTTTGTTTATTAAAGTAGCCTTCATAACTTCTAGTTTTTTCTGCATGTCATCGGGCGATGCGTTTTGCATTTCAAATTCATCATCAAAAATTGCTAGGTCAGCCATACCATCTTGGACTGTTTTTGCAATTTCAATAATATCATCTGAACCTTTAGAGCTCTTTCTGGTTTGATTGGGCGTAGACCTGCTGCTGTACGAGCTCATGCGGCTCCGGGCGTAACGGCAACGGGATTCTGTTGAAGTACTAGTTTGTTCGTCATGAGACAAAGCGCTGCTAAGACTTCTAGAGTTCTCACACATTTTTGCTAACACGGTATTCTGGTCGCCCTGCAATTAAAATCTTCATTAAGCTTTAATGTTTAACAAAAATAATCATGACTTTACACAGCTTATAAAAAGAGATAGCAGATTTAAACATAAAACAGCAACAGATATAGCAGTGTTTGAATACAATGAGAAATTATATCGTTCCGTGAAAGAATACTGTGTGTACGTACACTGCATCGGTCGTCATTTTCCCTCTCTCTGTGGCACTCTTGATTGGTTCGCGTTTGCTTGCTGATGGGCCGCGGGACCATCAGGGTAGACATTGATTTGGTCGGAGATTTCACGTTCCTGATCGACGCCGTGGATAGCATTTTCTCTTTAAACTGAAAATAAAATTTGACACTAGTTTAAGCTTGTAAATTGTGGTTAAATAATAAATAGACCATGTGCGAGTCAGACTTGCGCACAGAGGGTTGTATTCTATACATATCAACGCTATTTTAAAAGCAAGGAATAGGTACGATATATATTAGATACCAAACAAATTACGTGATCGTTTAAATATGTTCAAACAGCAAAATTAACCAACCACTAAAACAGATCAAAGCAAGATCTGTCTGCTTGTGAGCTAAATCATTGAGATAATTTCCTGCTTTGTCTGCCTGTATGACTCTTTTCCTATAGAATAAATATTAGAATATTTTCTGATTTTTCTTAAATAGCACTACTCGTACTATCACTTTAGTAACTCTATTTTATATATCGACGAACTACTTTTGTATTTATATTATGACGTGGACCAGTTGGTATAGTATAGGCGTATGTAACAGGCATACATTTTCGTAAGACTATCTACATACATACATTTCGGTACGAAGCGAATTTATACTAAGTGTGTGAGCGTAGAGTGCGCTGCTGTAGTTTTCCGGCAAATTTTATTGCTCACCTCAATAATAGTGGATAATTTGTCAGCATTGGTGATAGCGAGGTCGAGGTCATGCCGTGTGTCTTTATGCTTATTCATCTCGGCTTGCAGCTGGTGGCGGAAGTTCTTGGCCTCGAGCGCGATGCGCCGCTGCAGCATGCTGATGGTATCATTCTGCTGTTGGGTCTTCGCCGCCAGCTCTGTCAGTTGGGCTTGGAGCTTCTCCCGCTCGAGGAGATTTCTGAACATTAAACGGTAGATCATGTAAAAAAACCAGTAAAGGTATGAGTCGGACTCGCTATCATAAAATCATTCAAGCTCTATGACCAGATTGAATGATTTTACGATAGCACAAATACAAAAAACGTGAAAAAAAGGTACCGCTGTATGTTTTGTTTTGTAAATGTTTCTTTCAAAGCCCGCACTGACCTGTCCTTGCTTAACTCAAGCAGATGTTGATGCTCATCCCTTAACTGCTGCAACTGCATATCTCGCTCCTTAAGTTTCTGCTGCGCTTCCTTGAGCTGTTGCTTCACCTGCTTAAATTTGATTTGTTGGATCCTAACCTCCTCGGAATGGGAGCTCAGTACTTGGGGCAGTTCTGCATTTGAATTTTCATATCTGTAAAACAATTAAAATTGGTTTTGTTAATGGTAGTCCGACAAAATCTTGTCGGCTCAGGCCTGAAATATGCGTTTTCCTAAAATGTATTTTTATCAAAATGTCTGCATTTTCACAATGTTGGCACGTCTTTTGCATAATGTCCGCTTCTCAAAATGTCACTTTCTTGTAATGTCTGTTTCCAAGAATGACAGTTTTCGTCTAATGTTTTCTTTTCAGAAAGTGCATATTCTCAAAATGCCTGCATCCTCAAAATATTCGTTTTCTTACAATTTTTGCATTCCAGAAAAGTCTTATTTTCAAAATGTCTGCAACCATTAACATACCACATTTACCTAAAATATCTTTATAATTTTAAAGCGGAAATTGTATAAAACAAGCATAATATCCCGTATTATTAAGAACTAAGTAGGTTTATGAACGCGACTTCGTCCGCGTGGAATTTGTTTATTGGCGTCGTGGGAACTCCACAGAGTTATCGGGATGAAAACTATCCTATGTCCTTTCGGCTTCCTTCCGGGTATTATTTACAGATACCCCCTAAACCAAATTTCATTAAAATCAGTTCAGTGGCTAAGCTGTGAAAGAGTAACTGATAAGCAGAGTTACTGTCGCATTTATAGGTAATACATTGATATGTCAATTCTTAACTGAGTAAGTGCAAAATAACTATAAAAATAAAACAATATTCATAGAACAGAACTTTAATAATTATATTTTTCTATTACATATGTCCATACATATGTAATAGAAAAATATAATTTGTTACTCTTTCTCGTAAAAACTACTGAATGAATTTGGATGATATTTGGTAAACATATAGCTAAAAATATAGCGGATTAACAATAAAGAATACTTTTATCCCGAAAAAATAAATGTACCTATGGATAAGCTAAACTACTACGCGGACGGCGGACGGGGTCGCGGACAGAAACTAGTTTGAAATAAAACAGACATTATAGGAAAACGAACATAATAAGACTATAGCCAAAATAAATAAGTGAACGTAACGAAAAAGTAGAAGTTATGGTAATGCTAACATTATAGGAATGTAAACATTATGAATAGCCGACTTCCTGAGTTTGTACACATTTTAAAGAGCAGTCATTTTGAGAATGATGACAATATAGAAATGCAACCATTGTGAGAAGGCACACATTTTGATAAAAATACATTTTAGGAAAACGCATATTTCAGGCCTGAGCCATCTTGTCACCAATTTTACGAGTCTCAGCTGGGAGAACTAGAGGAAAAGACAATTACTACACAATTATCAATCACGGTAGGCTACATAAAATACAATCAAGAAAAACACTACAATAATCTATATTCGAGTAGGTAATCATAATTTACCTTTGCAGCGCGGTTTCTTGTTTCTTCTGCAACGCTCGCAACACGCGATTCTCATTGCTCAGTTCCTGCAATTTATTGCGTTAATTTTATTTTTCAGTAGTACACCTAAGGTTGCGCTGCCACCAAAGCATACGGGTGTGTTAGTAAAAGGTTCATCACATCGCCAAAGAAAAAAAACCAATGCCGCTTTCTTGATCTTTTCCCACCGTGTTGCATATTGGCTTTAACTACTAAGTTGTCATTCCTTTGACCGTGTCTACTACATGTTTTCATATTTAATTCCTCGAAAAAAATTAACTAGCTTTACAGTAAAAATTGCCAGTCGTAAATATACCTAGCATAAAAATGTTGACAAAAAAGTCATGTTGCTAGTGTTTCGAAGGCGTTACGCTTGGAAAAGCAGCGGTATGTCTCGGACGCCGAATCAGTTAAGGGTTTTTTCTGTTGAAGCCGTGCTAAAGCAGAAAGCACCACAGTCGAAGAAGAAAGGCCTCTTTGGTTTACGCTGAAAACTAGAGCAGCGGCTGATCTGATCAATTCTGAAGAGTTTGGTTAATCGCAGCATTAAACGTGTTTCTTTCTTATAATATACCTAATACTACCTGCAGATGGTATTGTGCATCAGCGAGCTGATTCTGTAACTGCTTGACGCGGTGAGTCTTGGCTGACAGCACCCGCTGCGTCACGTAGCGGTCTGGCTTGACGGACTGCCCCGACATATCGGCGGTGAGGGGGTTGAAGCGCTTGCGTTTGGTCAAAAGACTCAATCGGGAGTTGCTGCTGTATACAGTTGTCACAGACTCTTTTCTGAAATAAATTGACGGAAATACATGCGAGACGAAGGATTTAAAAGTTATTAGAGTGTGGGTACGGTACTGCCCATTTCGTATCGAAGGAACAGTTAAATGATAAATAGTAATTATACACTCAAGATTGCCAATGCCCTAAAGATGGGATAGAAGCTTTCCGTCCACATCTCGATATGACTAGGTAGCTATACAACCAGATCGCT
Source organism: Acleris cristana (assembly GCA_948252455.1). Classification (NCBI taxonomy): domain Eukaryota; kingdom Metazoa; phylum Arthropoda; class Insecta; order Lepidoptera; family Tortricidae; genus Acleris; species Acleris cristana. The sequence goes on from OX411779.1 coordinate 12,075,215, forward strand.
TTGTGCCTAGATCGCATTACGACCAGTTCGCTTTAAATGACCTCTTGGCTTGCGTTACTAGGTAGGTTAGGTTCGATAGGTAACTTTAAATGCCCGAAGGGCAAATTGCCCAGGAACAGGAGACCCGCCATTCAAGGCTCCCGACATTGCGACTTTTTGAGATTTGTATCTCAGGAAGCAATCGAGTCTTACTTAGTCGTGATGGTTTTCCTTTTAAGTTCGTTAAGTAGTCGTTTTATTTAAGATATTTTTCAAATTATTATTACCTACTTTGTAGTTTTTCCTAAATAAAGAACACTTATCGAGTTTAATAAAATTTGTGTGAGATCGTCCCTTGATATTTATTTATTTATTTATACTTACCTACTCGGTAATAAGAGACAATTGTTGTCATTACGCTGCTATTTACATCACCGCAATAAATATTGAATTTAAAAAGGTTCAATTAAACCGCTAGTTAATAAAGTTTTTAGCAATATAAATAGCTAAAGGCATTGATAACCGGTAATACCGCATTTTAACCGTTAGTCAAAATACCGGTAACGGTCCCTGGAAAGCACAGGACGAAACAGGGAGTGAACAAAGAGAGAGGCCTTTGCTCTGCAGTTGATTAATGTGGGCTGATTGTATGGACGGATCAGTTATTAGTCATACACGAGTGAATACAAACAAAAGCTCTCGACAAGTGACTCGTAATAGCTATATACTTCAACCGTGGCAGATTGTTTCGCTAAACCGATACCTCAGTTGACGCGGAAACACAAAGTTAGCACAAGTTCCCAAGAACAATACCGTCATAGCTTGTTCAAAATATTAGCTGTTATTGGCCTACAGTTTTGAATTGTTCGATATTGAACCCCTTTATGAATAAGATTAATGATCATGGCACAATTTTATCTTATTGATTAACGGTTTCATGTAGGAGCCAATGTCATGGGTAGGTACGTAGACTATCTGTTTTTTACATGGCCGCTTTTACTTACTAGCTAGAAAATATCGTTCGAACTATTCAAAATTAACTACAAAAAGCTGAGAGAAAGATAGCTTACTCTTACTTATGATTTTGATCTCAGAGTAATAACAAAGGCAAGACCGAAATGAAAAAATAACATCACTAGCTCTCGCTCAATCCCAAGGAACACGTAATTAATTAGCTATCATTGGTATCATCTACAAAGTAGGTAGGTAGGTATAGTCTAGGAATAAATCAAAGGTCTAAAATAAGTAAGTTGTTTAGCATACCTTAAATTGCAGGATTAGACCAATTTTCAATCGATTTGCCGCTTGATTAGGTGCGTCCAGATACAATTTCAAAACGATTGAATAATTGAACTAGTTTAAATTTTAACATTGTCTATGGCATTTGGAAATATTTCAACCCATCAATAAATAGTTTCAAAACTACCTACCTGTCTAACTATTATTTTTGTATCTTTTTATAACTTATGACCAGCTTATGAACAGCTTAAATACACTGAAACAAATAATTAGTCGCTTCTAACAAGATTGTGATTGTTGTGCATAAGCGTCTTGATTCCATACGAGCCTGACAAGACGTTAGATACATCAACTAAGACGTTAGATACCATCAAGATGTTAGTTGTATCACTAAAAAAAATAGCTGTTGTTTCTTTAAACTTTGGTTGATATAACTAATATCTTAACTATTGTATTCATTTTTTGTCAACTAAGGCCCTGTTGTTAAAATTTGAAAATCGAATCGAAAATTTGACACATTTCCTTGAAATTTAACCATTAGCTACGGTTTTTAACGATTAGTCAGTTTAACTACTGATCAAACAACAGGCCCTTAGAGAAAATCTCTTTGTTGGCTCCCATTTATTTGAGTGTACCGTTGATGGGACGAAACAGGGAAAGACCTCCTAAGCTACACAGCTTGCTTGCAGAAAAATGGATGGATCTCTCAAGACAGGTTTTGCGGCGGCGATGAAGTGGAGCAAGGCAGTATGGAGAACATTATGATCCAGCCCCGATGCAGGTTGGGGTTGACTAAGTAGGCTGGGTAGGTTGGTACAGTCAAGGGTAAAAATAAATATCCGCACAAAGCAAAGGTGCAGAAATATCTACACATAGCATACCTTATCGTCATAGTAATAAGGTTTTTGTATATTTTTGAGACTCGGGTGTATAATATATGATTCCATATTGGACCCAAAAATATCTGACACGTCCTTATAACTCGAGGCATAAGAGCGTGTCAGATATTTTTGAGTCTAATATTGGATCATATATTATTGCTGGTGACTGTACCTGGTAGGTTTTCAAAAAGTGTACTCACCTAGTTAAGGACTATTAAAATTAAGATACGTAACTTACAAATACAAACAAGACAATGCAATGGTACCTCAGACAACACTCCTGTAGCAAGTGCGACCATATTACTTCTGGTGAGGATTGAATCTACTTCGTTTACTGAATATGAGAATCGAGAGAGTATACCATTTTTTTCGATATCTAGTGTTAAATAAATTTAGACTAAAAACATCTTCTTTTCTTTATCTAGATATATGATAATAATTATGTAGATAAATAAAAAGCAGTCTTCATATTATATCTGTCGCTGATAATATCATACATAATATCTACATAGTGTGTATTTTTGTGTATCTACTTAGTTACGAACAAATATTGTCAAATCATATTCTGTAGTAGGGTAGAGTCCTGTTATTGAACAAGGTACTTACCTGATTGTACAGCGGTACTTATGTTAAACCGGTAATTAATCAAGTCATGATACTGTATAGGCGAGCAAGCGAGGACAATATTCAATGAAACCCTCACGACCTCGTTAATATTCAAAGTGCGTTCTGCTGAGCGAACTCGGAAGTTCGCAGCGTAAGCTCCTTTATACTTGATCTGGCGAAAATTTACGGCTTCTGGCTTTTTCACGCTTGTTGACATAAGTATTATTTGGATTTTACGACCACAGCAGACTTTTTGCAGAGAGAATGATCGGTTAAAAACTGCTAGAGCATAAGAATACAAAATAAATACCTACGTAGGTACCTACATGAAAACAAGTTCATGAACACTAAACATCTAACTAGCCTTGTCTTTAGGGTTCGGTGCCGAAGCCAGAAGGCCTATTAAATATTAAGTCTACGTTGGCCGTCTATCCGTCCGTCCTTCCGTCCTAACTGTATACCTACAGCTGTATCTGTTGAACAGGAAATAGATAGCGGATTGGTTTTTGGTTTCAGAATATGTGTTTTGAGAGTGGATATCAAAGCAAAAATAAAAATAAGTATAAGTTAAACAATAAAGGGGTTCCCATATACCTAACAATCCTTTTTTTTAACGTATTTTATTTTGTTGTATCGTAAAAACGGTAAAGCATACAAGCGTCCAATTTGGTATGATTATAGTACAAACCGTAAAGAAAAACAACAAATACTAAAAACCGGACAAGTGTGAGTTTGTCTTGCGATACTTCGATGGATTCAAATCGGAATACAATAACTAATAACCATAGCTCGGACAGGTTCTCGAAAAAGCAAGATATGGAAATAGAACAAGATTAAATAGAGTCGTAAGACCTAAGATTATTATTATATAAAGCGGATATTATTGTAATTTAACATTTTCAATTTAATAAATGAAATCAAATGAAAATTGCATATGTTCAATACAAATATCGGCATTTAAAAGTAAAAATATAATAATTATAATAGTTTCATAAAACAGGTTCTGTTTAGTGGGAATTGCCCTTACCCTAAAAGTTTACCGTTCCTGCAATTTCCGTGTTATGCGCCCAAAAGTTACATATGGGTAAGGCCGTAGATTTTGCCACTTTTTGAAAATCAAAAATGTCCCAAATTTTAAATACATATAAAAAACAAAGTACTTGATACATTGAAAATTAAGTATTTTCATTTAATTATGTATTTCTTTAAATCTTACAATGTATTCTTAATGTTAATGTAAGTCGAACAGTTACAAATATACAATGAGTTTAATTCATGCAGTGCCCTAAATTTAAACAAAAACACGCTGTCTTTTTGATTCATTTGAACACAAAACTATAAAACTTATATATTTTTTGTATTGGAGGTCTAATTAATTAAGAACTACTTGAAATATTTGAACGTTAAGCAGCTACTTTGTGGTGGCAATGTTTTAAATACGCGTTTTTAGTTTGTTTAATCACAATTGAAAAAAGTGTCTTTACATTTTCACTTATATGTTACTATTTTCTATGTTACCATAATTTCGCCTAGCTAAGTATTTAAAACAGTATGGTAATATTTTGTAATGACACTGGCAATACCAAGTACCCGCGACACAAAGAAATAGTAAAAAAAGACGGTTTTTTTGCGGTCTGGACTCAGTCAAAGATGGACGGGTGTGTTTCGGCAGTGGATATTTTTGTGAATTTTGGCGTTTTCAAAGGTAAATAACAGTTTTTTTTTTCACAATGGTGATGTAGTACTATTTGTAAGTGACTTATAAGAGCGTTATAATATGTCTTTCTTTAAAATTCGCTAAGTTTTCATATTATTGTCGATTTATAACCTTGAAAATCCCACTTCTACGTTACTTTTACGTAACTTCTATGTTACTGGTAACGTTGATTGTATGTTATGTAACATAGAAGTGTTGTAAAGGTTTGTGCATATTGAAAATTTTATACTTTTCTGTTTGCATGCCAAAACTTGCAAACTGAAACTTGCCTACTTAAACTTGCTTAAGATTTTTTTCTACAGTGGAGAAAATATCCGACCAGATTCCTTTTTAACCGACTTAAAAAAGGAGGTTCTTTGTTTGACCCGTATGTATGTATGTTTGCATCTTTGCGATAACATAAACTACTGCACCGATTTGCAAAATTCTTTCGGAAATATAATCCTCGTACTTTTTAGATGATTCTTAAATAATACACTATGACTTTACAGATGCCGTTGAATGCAGCTGAAAAGCCTTCCTTACTTTATTTTGATAAGAAGCAAAGTTATGGTTGTTTGTTTATTATAAAAAAATATTGTTAATTACCTACTTTGAACTTAGTTGTTGATAGTTATCTCAATAATATAATAATAATAATAATATTATTCTATGTTTTATTAAACGGACCGAAATTTGAACTTTTTTTTTATCCAAACAAGTACATCTTATGACTTTCACGTCAAAGAGTGCGTTATGATATCGCCCTTACAGATATTATGTGTTACTTTCGCGTTACTTTTACGTAACCGTAACATAGAAGTGTCTATGTTACTCTATGTTACAAAGTGGCAAAATCTACGGCCTTACCCTTATGTACGCGCCCAAAAGTTACCCGGAAAAGGTGCACTCATTATAAATATTTATAGCTTCATCTCCTGGTATCCTATAGAATACGTTGTAAAAACGGGGATCGTTTTAACTACCGAGAAGTATTTTGTAAAATGTATCATTTCACCCAATTTCATTATTATTTGTCTTCACCAATCACGGGACTATGGTAGTCCCGGTCCTTTGGAAGGCGTACATGGAGCCGAAGCCAACACGCAGAGGCCCTTTATAGACAAGTTTAATTTAGTAAAGTGATGGGACACCCACCGGCGATTGTCCCTGAGTTCAAACTATAGAAGTATGCTAAGTATATAATGAAACTAGTGGGAATAAAGATTCCCACTAGTTCCATCAATGAAATTGTCATTGAGAACTAGTGGGAATAGACCAAACTGAATACCTATCACTGCAACATTGTCATACATATGTAACGTTTTAACCGCCAAGAAATTTACATCCATAGGTACAAGATTACAGAAACCTATGTAATGCTTGCCATAATTTGAAAACACTGCTTAAAAACATCAAAATATTGTCGGAAAAATAAAACATCGGCAAAATAAGCTGGATACTTGTATTGATGTCTTTTATTTCAGTTTAAAAGGTTAATCTCACTATTTAATTAAAATTGTCATACTAAAGTTAAGTGTCACTTGGTTAAAATGCGGCAAGATGTTCTAAACGTGATCAAAATAAATAAACGACAGGTTAAGCGAAAGAAATGCGTGCGCGGACAAACCAAGTTGTGGAGATGCTAGTAGGTAATTGGTTTGAAAATGCCATTGACCTTTTTATGACCTATTTATGACCCACCTTTGAAAGTCCTTGCGCTTATCTTCTGGGCTCAAACTTAGACAGGACATCTCCTTTAAAACTCCATTTTCAACACAAAATAAAAAACTGCTCGAAAAGAGCGTGTTTTGAAAAATAAATCGAAATCGGAGCGGTGTTGTGTCACGGTTGCTATGGCAATCGATAACTGTCATAATCGATAGATTTGGAATGGTGCATCGGATATAGCTGGCTGGTTTTGCGATGTAAGTAGGTTGTCACTAATACCAAAGATAAATGTAATGTAATGAGAGCGATTTGAAATATCAAGGAGATATAGATACCCATTGGTTTGAGATTAAGTATGTACCTAATCGTTAAACAGGTAAAGTAAAAGTAAATGTTGCCAAGGTAAGAGGAAAGACAAATTCGAATAGGTAAATTATGCAAGTGATAAAGATACTATTAGCCCAAATGAAAGTGAACATCATCTTCCCTAATAAATTGCTTTTTTTGCTTGCAACTTAATTTCGTTTTCCCTCGTTTTATTACATTTAAACTATGATTTTAGTTAGGAAACACTCATTTCGAGTTGTTGCTTTTTCATGTTATTATGGTCAGATGCAGTATGCAATAGAAAAGTAAACGTATCAAAATAAAACAATTTATTAATAAAATAATATTCTTATTCAACTGTACAAAGACTCAACGATTTACAAAACGATTTAGTTTAACAGTACCTATTTTTACAACTCGGATAGGTAACGTCATAATTATAGAAAAACAAGTTGATCTCTTAATGACCGATCCAGGAGAAAATAAGGGCTATGTTTTTATCTATTCCTAAGTACAATGAAGTGTAAAAATATGTGAGAACGAAACATCTCAATAAAAAAAACTCAAGAAACCTTATTCCAGTGTAATAAGAACTTTGTACATATTTAGGAGAGGATTCTTTCGATACATATTTTTGCACTTGACTGTACAAGTAACTGGCCAACTGTAATTCCAACCTTTAGCGTTTATCCTAACGCAGCGTTTGTCCGAATTGTCACTTATTCTGAACTGGTTTTCAGCTAAATCTGTATTTTTTTAAGTTATCTAAAAATACCTGCGGTTAGTTTACGGTTAAATTATAACAACATTAAACGTTTTTAAATTCAGGCGATAATCGCTTTAGGATAAACGATAATATTTTGGACAAACGATACATTAAGACAAATGACGATTAGGGATTCCAATATAGACCACTTGTGATACAATCAATGAAATAAGTTTGTCAAAAACAAAAAGCGTGCTTAGAAACTTTTCTAGTAATACCCTTGTTCCTCTGTACTGAGTTTAGTGTATAGTTTACTAAATGGGTCCAGTGGACTGTCGAAATCAAAGATTATGTATCGGATTCGCTCGCATTGGGTGTGTCGCAAATGTTTTCTGTTAAATTATCATTACTACCTTATTTATTACAATGCAATAAGCTGAAAAAGTGGATATACCTCTTTGTAGTCGACTGTACCTTTGGCCCAAGAGCTGGTGACATATTTAGAGTAGGGGGTTTCAGCTAACATATAATATTTAAAGGATTTTGAATTTTTTTGCCACTTTGAACTTTGTTTATCTGTAAAAAGCCGGCAAAAGTGTGCGGGTGGTAACGGATGGGACGTGGGACCCTAATAAATTGTATGTTATAAAATGTTTTGTGCCGAAATTCATCCAATTTTCATGTAAGTATACAAATCAGGCTCTCCATGTACTAGCTTAGGTAGAACTAAATGATACCTTATTGATATCGTCTTTAATTCATAGACCTCGTGAGGCCCACGTCACACGTCATTAGTTCGAAAAAGAATGTTGTGTCAATCAACTAAAGTCAAAAGTCACTTTGACAAATGTCCTAAATTTAGGACGTTGGGCCTCACGAGGTTTATCAAATAACGTTATTTACTAAAGAAATACTGCCACTGTGAAAAGTAACGTTAGAGCAGAAGTACTAATAAAATAAGGGGCGTCTGGTAAAATTTCAACATAATAGGTTGTAACACTTAAGAATTATTCGTACAAGTATTTAATAAAATGGTGCGCCAGGCACTTTATTAATTCTATCACCACGTTTATACTAAATAATTTAATTATTTCAAACCACGTACACTATATATACTAGGAGGGTTTCTCAATGGCTTTGACACAATTTTAAAGGCGCGTACAGATTATGCGTGGCAGCCTGGCGACCCAATGTTAGAGCGAACATTTGCCGCGCGAGCCAATATTTTAAGTGAATTTAGAAACCGCGTGCCGCGAGCGGTAAGCGATTTAGCTCAATAGCCCGCGCCACTTTATTTCGTTCATTCACAAAACCGTCCCAAACGCCCGCGAGCGAGCGACTGAAGTTCCTTTGGTGCGGCCTCAAAAACCGACTGTGATCGGTTCGCCCCGCGGCAATGTTCGCGCTGCCGCGCGCGGCAACCACGTCCCCATTGCCCGCGGCCGCCGCGCGAGCCAATGTTCGTGCGTTTGCCGCGCATAATCTGTACGCGCCTTAAGAGTAGTTGTTAGATTGAGCAACGTATTCTGTAGATTAAGTTAGTCCAGTTACTCGTACATCAAAATGTAGTTTTTACATCATATTCGAAATAAAATTCGATATTGAAACACAGCTCGCGAACAATAATCAAATACTGTTACTGTACTGTAATCAAAAACACAAATATACCTACGTAAATAAATAAAAATAAACTCTTACAAATCCAATCATTAGAGGTAATCGGTTCAATTCAGGTCAAGATCGAGAGTACAAAAAAATTATATATTCTCAGAGCAATAGCCAAAAAACGACTAGGGTGTTTTCTGGACCACTTTGGCAGTGCAACAGCGTGCTATCGTAGTCAGTATCTTACTTAGGGTGTCTTAAAATGCTTCTTCAAGCCACCCTTGCCTTCAGTCCCAAGAAACTTGTGGTCCCATTCACGATTTCACATCTCTGTTTTGTTTATCCCACAGCCTAGCGTACAGTGATCCTTTGTCACTGATCAAGTCTTGGTGCTTCCCTCGCGCAGTAATGTTCCCGTTTTCTAAAACTAGAATTTCATCGGCGTCAGCGACGGTCGAGAGCCGGTGGGCGATGCATATTGAGGTGCGGCCGACTGTGGCTGCTTTTAGTGCTTGCAGAATCGCCTGGAAATTAAGGTTTAAATACAACATAACATAAGACTAAAAAGAAGTTTTTTTTCGTATCTTAGAGAACGAGGGCCGCTCGGGGTAGTAATAGTCTTACTTTATCTTAATATCCTTCAAGTGTCGCATTATTTCCAAACAAAGGAAGATTTATTTAAAAAAAAGTTTTGAGCAGAAATTATTTTGTGTTATTTTTCGTTCCGTTAAAACGACTGGCACAAAATAACTGCTGCTTTTTTAAATCGTTGTTAGTTCCATTTTTGAATTGGGTGGAGGTTTGCGTAAGTCGTTTTGATGGTTGTTTTATGAGGTTGTTTTCATGGTAAGGTTTAAGTAATACGTTTCACCAGAATTGCATTTTCTCGAGCCAACTGGAGAGTGGAGACCAGCTTGGCATATTTCAAATTTTCACGCATGCCGTTAATTTTTGTATAAAGCTACGATTCGGCTGTCTGAAAAATCCATAAATGGGAATGTCTTTTCCAGCCTTATAATCAATTATTAGCCTGTTGTTTATCGCTGACTATAAAATAATCAAACAATCAATACGATACATAAATAGCAACAATAAAATAAATTAAAATGGACGGCTTATGTAGCCAAAGATAAGTTCACCTGCAACCACTTTGAAAATTACCCAGCTTTCGCTGGTTAGCATTGTAATTTTATTTCTGGTCTATTTAAATAAATCAAAATGTTTAAGGTTATTAGTTAGATTTTGCTAATGAAACCATATTTTCTATATTTGAGGGTGTACGTACGTGTTCCGTGAGCGAGTCGAGACTGGACGTGGCCTCGTCAAAAACGATGACGGGCGAGTTTTTCAAAATGGCGCGCGCGATGGCCACGCGCTGCTTCTCGCCGCCGGACAGCTTCAGCCCCCGCTCGCCTACCTGCGTCGCGTAGCCCTGCGGATATGGTTACAATTAAATTTTATCATGGTTTTTACTTGAGGCATGAAAGAGTATAAGACTAATAGTCATCTCTTAGCTGATTTTGTAAATGCGTCACAAGTAGGTATAGTTTTCAATCAACGAAGATGCAACCCGCCAATAGACGTCGCGTGGTTGTGTCAATGTACGTAAGTAAATTAAATTATGAGGCACGATATTGTTAATTGAAAACAACATTTCCCCTTTAGTCACAGTACTTCACGATCCCAACTTTTCACAGGTCCAATTCTTCACGATCCCAGTTCATAACAGTCCCAATTCTTCACAATACCAACTTTCCAAAAACCCATTTATTCACAATCCTATTTCTTTACATTCCGAATTCTTAACAGTCCCAATTCTTCACAATACCAACCTTTCAAAAACCTATTTATTCACAGTCCTATTTCTTTACATTCCAAATTCTTAAAAGTCCCAATTCTTCACTATCCCAACCCTTCAAAGACCCAATTCTTTACATTCCCAGCTTACCACGCAGCACTTAATTTGAGTTTTTTACAAACCCAATTCTTTGCAATCTCACTACTTCATGATCATAAATGGTATTATTTTTACCCAACGCTCCCGAAAGACGCATAATGTTTTTGGAGTATGTTTGTTTATAGATGTAGGTTTGTATGCACGAATGTATGTAAGTCTATCTCTCTATCATTAATTATCATATATTGATAAAAGTTAGGATTTCGTAGCCAAAATGGCAAAAATGGGAATATGATAGTTTAGGAATGTGGTTGAATGAGAATGTGAAATTTAAAAAAATGTGAATAATTGGGAATGTGAAAAGCTGGGAATAAGATAGTTTAGGAATGTGGTTAAATGAGAGAGTGAAAATTTAAAAAATGTGAATAATTGGGAATGTGAAAACCTAGGAATATGATAGTTTAGGAATGTGGTTAAATGGAAATGTGAGAATTCAGGAATTAGTATATATGGGAATGTGAATGCCTGGGCAATGTGATCATTTAGGAATGTGAATACCTGGGACTAATCCCTTAATGCATAATGTGCTATTTCACATCACCTATTCGGAAAGGGGACTTTTCTTCCCTGCTGGGAGGGATCGAAGTGGCACTTTTCTGTTCAAGGACATTTTGTTGCCAAATTTGATATTTATGTTAAATTTGATAATTTCCTGTAGTAAACTTTGATAATTTCAGCACTTAAAAAGAGTGTAAATAATTAAATTAGTTTTCTCACTAAGATCTATTATTTTCCTCATAGATGATGTGTGAAAACAGTAAGTACGTGTCACACGGTAGCAAAATTATTTCCACCTTGGGCGTTACACTTGAATCCGCTCAGGATTTAATGTACGCCCTCGCCGTAAATATGTCATTTTGCTCCCTTGTCACACAATCTACTATTATTTTGTTGTAGGTTTAGCTTTGTATAAAAGATTGTTGCTGTTTTCCATATTGTATACCTATATGATAGATAACGCAGTGAAGACCTTTTTTAGAGAAGAAGACAAAAGATTATAGATTTTTAAAGAAACAAAACAGTTGGCTGTGTTTAATAAAGACTGTTACATTCTAACCTCCTTACTTATAAACGTGGAATTAGCTTGGAATAGTTTATGCCATGCTTTGTCACTTTCTGTCAGATGCAAATGTCATAATTACAGATAAGGACAAAGCATGGCATAAACTATTCCAAGCTTATTCCACGTTTATAAGTAAGGGGGTAAGACTGTTTATTCAAATTCTTGAAACGATTAAGATACATTTATAAAAACTATTAGAAATTACTTAACAATTCAGTAGATCATTTGTGTTATTGTATTCACTATGATTATGTAAACCAAAAATTATGAATAAATACTGCTGATTAAATTAAAACATTTCATTAAATAATTCTGTGAATGAAACCACAAGATATCACTAGTATTATTCCATGTGTCCGACGCTTTATGTTATCAGTTTCGTTACACCAATTATCAATTTCGTTAACTCTCAGTTTCGTTATGAAATTCAAAAGGTACATATTTTCTGCAATTCACCCATATTACTGGACCACCATTGTACAAATGTATTAGTATTTTACCTTAGGCCACGTGCTGACCGACTCGTGCAGTTCGGACAGCTTGCTCGCTTTGTAAACTTCTTCTTCCGGCCGCGAGAGGTCGCCGTAGTGCAGATTGTGCAGAATCGTATCGTGGAATAATACACAATCCTAAAATCAACAAAAAAATTTTTTAGATATCTGGGACCGTATTATGATTTGGAATAAACATTCCAGGGACAAACGATCAGAGTTATAAGTGTTCTATAAATCTGTCCCTTGCATTGTCTGTAACTTAGCAAATCGAATAGTTCGTCATATGGCTTTATAACCAAACTTTTACATTTAGAAATTAATTCGTAAAGTCTCGAATATTTTAGAGGTCGGTGTGTTTGAAAACATATTGCCACCAACGGTTCTCGTTCCTAACCCTGTTAATGTTATATTATTGTGATACATCTATGGTGAAGTTGTGGTCATACCTTTCTTTTATGAATCCCTAAAAATCAATATACAGCATTAACCACAAAAATATTAGAGGAAATTACATTTTTTTTTAAATGACAATAATACTATTTGTACAGTTCTACATTACTCTCTAGGAATTTCACCCTTATAACATGTTTACCTGTGGTACAATTGCCACAGCTTTTCTCAAGCTGGCTAAGTCGACGTCTTTTATATTCTGCCCCGCCACCAGAATCTGACCGGATTGGGGCTCGAAGAATCGATAAAGAAGACGCACCATCGTCGATTTTCTGTAAAATAAATTTGTATTGGGTAACTAGAAATTATACTGCTAACGCCATCTATCCACCATTTAAGGAAACTTCTCGTCCGTGCGATATAGACAAATCGTGAGATGCGATCATTAGGTGCAGAGGCTCTACATTGAAATTCGTAATTCGAACTTCGTCTATTGCTATCCCTTTTGCTCTCGACGCGTCACTAATTCGCAAGAAAGTGACGGGGCGATCCGAAGTTCAAATTACTGATTTCAAAGTAGAGCCAACATAACATGATTCAAATTGTTAATTGTCACGTGTCACAACGCTTGCGCGAAATAAATGTTTATTTCCTTAACGTCGGTGCAACTTTTTTGAGTTAATGTAGTATTATTTAAATAGTATCTGCAAAATGAGATACAGTTCTCGGAGGTCGCACAGTAAATTATCCTAAATCAAACCAGGTATAAACAAATAAAAATGCAATCGCTAACGCCATCTATTGAACGTTCACGGAAATCAATGTCACTATTGCGATATAACCCTTCGAGTGGCAAGCAGCCGTATAACGGCTGCTGACAAAAAACAATTAATAGTTTATGTCATTAACTCAAAATTCAAATTTAAACTAACTATAGTTTACTTGACGATTGAAGGGATGTTTATGTTTTCATTAATATGCTTACCCGCTGCCAGACCCTCCGACTATGCCTATCTTTTTGCCAGCCGGAATAGTGAAGCTTAGATTATTCAAAATTGGCTTTCCGTTGATATATTTGAAGCTGACATCTTTAAATTCTATTGTGGCCGTTTGTTGATCAATTTTTAATGGAGGAGCTGAAACGTTATCCTAAAACAAACATGTAAATAAATTATAATACTGTTTTTAACAGTATAATTGGGAACCCTAGGTGTGGTACGTTTATGTAGTGTATAAACAAACGACATCTCCAATCTGTTGAAAGGCAAGCCTTGGAATGGCGTTAAACGTCATCTGTCAAAATAACAAGGAACTAATAACGCTGCAATTAACATCAGACCATATTTATTATTATTTATTACCTTTATCTTAGACTGTACAGTCATCAGCGTAAACATAGTCTGCATGTCGATAAGCGCCTGTCTCACTTCTCTATACACAGAGCCAAGGAAACCGAGCGGGATGGATAGCTGGAAGAGAAGTCCGTTCACCATCACTAAGTCCCCAACAGTCATATTACCTAGAAGAAAAGGAAGGCTCTACTAAATGATATAAAAATCGATAAAAATAAATAAAATGAAGTATAAAAATTCTGAAAAATTATCAGATCAAAAAATGTTATGACTAGCAATAATTATGATCTGAAACACATTAGGACTAAAAATAATTATGGCAGACAATATAGACCCCTTGTTTTAACGTGTACTAGAATAGATGGTATTTTGCCATTCTATTTTGTTTGTTTTATTTAAGTATACCTGCACGAACAAACATGTAGTTTTATACTGATAATTCCATACATTTCAATAAAACTAAATAAAACAAGCCTAAACCTATATTTTTCCTGGTGGTCAAAAATATTTAAGCGGATCGAAGCTCAAAGCACTTCATCGATTGTATCATTTCATCGAATTTCATTTCATCCAACGCTATTTTCCGTTGAAACCTGTTTTCAGGATATCTTAAACATTAATTACGTAAGTTAAGTTAGGTTAGACATGTGATTATACATACATAGACATATACGCCTTTCGAAATTTAAAATGAAAATATTGCGTGCGTAAATAATACTTTCGTTGAAGGGTGAATTGCAGAAAAAATGTACCTTTTAGTTTATCTACTGTCCCGTGAAAACGCGGTGGATTTAAAATTATATTATGGGAAGAAACGAGAATGTAATTATTTTTCTTTAAAAATAAGGATTCTTAAAATTCAGATAAAATTATTTTTATTTTTATTCTTTTTTATTTATATAATAAATAATAAAAATAAACCTGTGATACGCGAGTACTTCATATATTATGTTCATGTCCCGATTCCGAGTGTGTTTTTATCTGCGAAATTTGTTACGATTTATATTAATTCTTATAAAGCATAACTGTAAATTATTCAGTCCTTTTTAGTTAATCTTCAAGTTCCGTACAAATATATTCAATTTTATTGTAAATAGTTTAGAAATTTTAATATTAATGTACCTGTCCCAACTTACTGGACTTTCGTTACTCAGCTTTAGTTACGGAGCATTTAATCCCAATAAAATGTTTTATATCTTAGTAGAATTACTTTTTATCAATCTGGCAATACCTTGACATCCTATCAAACTGTTGAACACAGCGAAACCCTTTTTTTTGTCAACGAAGTGGCACGCGGATCGACAGCCTAGTGTATGAAATCTAAAAATCTCAGGGTGATAAACGGCGATTTTCTCAGGTAAAAGTTTCATTATCGTACACCACTATTCATTACCTTAGTTTTACTCTGCTTCTTAAGAATTTACAAAGTCCTAAAACAATTTATTACACTTTTGAAGGGAAATAAATATGTATTTTAGGTTAAGATTTCTCATATTATCATTCTCGTTTCGTTATTTTTCGTTATGTAACGAAACTGAGAAAGAGTAAAGCCTAGTTCATACAATACAACTACTTATAGGGAAAATGTTGGTGTGTAAGTTGGTTTTTGTTTGTTTGTTTTAAGAATACCGTACTTACGGGCCTTACGGCCCTTAATGCACAATGTGCTATTTCACATCACCTATTCGGAAAGGGGACTTTTCTTCCCTGCTGGGAGGGATCGAAGTAGCACTTTTAGGTTCAAGGACATTTTGTTGCCAAATTTGATATTTATGTTAAATTTGATAATTTCCTGTAGTAAACTTTGATAATTTCAGCACTTAAAAAGAGTGTAAATAATTAAATTAGTTTTCTCACTAAGATCTATTATTTTCCTCATAGGTGATGTGTGAAAACAGTATGTATCACACAGTAGCAAAATTATTTCCACTTTGGGCGTTAACACTTGAATCCCTCACTACGCTCAGGATTTAATGTACGCCCTCGCCGTAAATATGTCATTTTGCTCCCTTGTCACACAATCTACTATTATTTTGTTGTAAGTAGGTTTATCTTTGTATAAAAGATTGTTGCTGTTTTCCATATTGTATACCTATATGATAGATAACGCAGTGAAGACCTTTTTTAGAGAAGAAGACAAAAGATTATAGATTTTTAAAGAAACAAAACAGTTGGCTGTGTTTAATAAAGACTGTTACATTCTAACCTCCTTACTTATAAACGTGGAATTAGCTTGGAATAGCTTTGTCACTTTCTGTCAGATGCAAATGTCATAATTACAGATAAGGACAAAGCATGGCATAAACTATTCCAAGCTTATTCCACGTTTATAAGTAAGGGGGTAAGACTGTTTATTCAAATTCTTGAAACGATTAATATACATTTATAAAAACTATTAGAAATTACTTAACAATTCAGTAGATCATATGTGTTATTGTATTCACTATGATTATGTAAACCAAAAATTATTAATAAATACTGCTGATTAAATTAAAACATTTCATTAAATAATTCTGTGAATGAAACCACAAGATATCACTAGTATTATTCCATGTGTCCGACGCTTTATGTTATCAGTTTCGTTACACCAATTATCAATTTCGTTAACTCTCAGTTTCGTTATGAAATTCAAAAGGTACATATTTTCTGAAATTCACCCTGAAAGGTATAAAAAAAAATAGTACTCGTTCAAAACACTTAAAACAGCTATGACATAATTAGTCCAACTATAGTTCATCATACCTTTGGCGATCTCGTTGGCAGCCATGATCATGACGATGGACAGGCCGCCGCTGAAGATGGCGTGCTGCCCAAAGTTGAGCAGCGCGAGGCTCGAGGCAGTCTTCAAAGACGCTGACTCGTACTTCTTGAGGCTACCATCGTACTTCTCTAGTTCGTATTTTTCGTTGTTGAAGTACTGGTAAAATTATAGTTTTTATATCATACACACGCGTACATACAGTTTAAAAATAACACATCCTTTACTAATTATGGCGTGAAAAAATAAATATATCTCTTTATCTTGCTGCCCTCTACAAGACCAAGCAATAAGTATTAAACCGTCTTTTAGGATTGTACTTCTCTATCGCTTGATCTTATACGCTTTTAGACTTTAGTTTTAGATAGGTAAATGTGATATTCCATATATGGCAACAATATGATGAACTTTGCGTACTAAAATCTTGCAAATTCAGACAGTGTGGGTCTGCGCGACGCCACTATATTATATTATAAGAGAAACTGAAATAAGAAAGAGGTCTGATTTGACAGCTGTCAACGCAGGCAGACAGTACAAAATATAATCTCAAACATACTATGACGTTGGCAAAATACATCTTAGGCAAGATGTGAAAACCATTTAAAAAAAACCTCAAACATCCCTCAATTTCAATTGTTCGATATATGGCTACTGTCCAGTGTCAAGGTTGGAAAAGTTACCGGTGAAAATGTTTTTCTAAAAGGAGATGCTGATTGATATTTTGTACTGATTTGACAGCTGTCAAATCGGCCCTTAAATAACCGCGCGACTATAATCGCTCTTGTTTTGTCTTAAGCTGGGCATTCACGAACGCCGAATAGAGAAGCGCCGCGCCAAAATCGATCCGTCAATGTCAAAACTGTAGCGTTTAAAAGTACTTGGCGCGGTCCGTTGGAACGTTGGAAGTGTTGGAATACACCACGCCTTCGCGCCAAGCCAAATAGCGTCGTCGTGAATGCGTTCTCTGGCTGTCATTTTCTAATCAGTCTGTCGCACCGTTGAAGCGGAAAGTAAATAGCGTGGCGCGTCCGTGAATGCGGTCAAAATATTACGCCCATCCAGTTGTATACACTCCATTTGTCGCCGAGACAAATGGCGAATCCGTGAATACCCAGCTTTAGCGGTGTAAACGCCTCACCTTAACGGTTTCATAGTTAATAAGCGAGTCGACGGCCTTGTTTCCCGCCTCGTTTTCCGCCCGGTTCATGTACACTCGGAATTTGGTGCGCCATTGCGTGATAGCCAGTGTGAACACCGCGTACACTCCCACGCAGCCAAACGCGAGGCCTAGAACACAAGTGTGTAATGATTTACATAACAACTAATGTACAGTGTGTAAACATGTAGAAGGTGCTTCGAGTTTGTACTTCTCTCTCACTCGCTCTTAATAAGAGCGTATTTGTGTGTTTGTGAGTGTGTTAGTTTGGCACTCCTTCACGCTGCAACGGCTGGACGGAATTGGATATAATTTGAAACTGAAATAGCTTATACCCCGGATTTAATCATAGGCTACTTATGATCCCGGAAAATTTAAAGTTCTAGAGGGAATAACGATAATCGAAATCACCGGCGACATAACTAATAATACGCGGACGAAATCGCGGACAGAAGCTAATATTTTTATAAAACCGGGCCAAATATTCTATTGTTTTGATTCTTCCGAATCGAATCTCGGTCGAATACTATGTAAGTCTACCCCACTGCCACAAATCATAGCTTGGGGTCCACTGCATAAGTGAACCATTTCTAGTACACTAAATGCTAAAACTCAATAATAGGTTTAATACGTATACTCTAGCGCTGAATGTAAATAGTAGAGCATTCCTTGAAAATAAGAGCTTATCTCTTCGCGAAGAAGATCGCCAAGACAAAACTCGTATTAGCGGAAATATCTACTTCGGATCGCCGAGTCATCGAACTAAGTACTTATAGAAATAATAAAAATTAAAATTGTTGAGATGCATATAGAATTTTACATTACCTGCAAATGCAGTCCCGCCTTTAAGACCCAATATAGTGGACACGAGACACAGTTCGAATATCGTCGGGACCACGTTGAACACCATAGCCGAGAGCACGAAGTTGATGGCGCGGGAACCTCGGTCTATCGTCTGGGGAACACGGTGGAAGCTCGCATGAACTTTTTACGCTCTGAAGACGCTACTACTAAAATACTGTTGCAATCAACGATAACGTTAGCGATTTTCGAAAACTGACAAAATATCATGTTAATTATCCAATTTGGTGCAGTCGTTCGTAAGTTATGTTATGTGCGTAAGTACATACATTTCGAAGATTGATGTTTGTTAATTATTTATATAGATTATTATCTCATGTGTTTGTACAGTCAAAGGTACACGTATGAATTTGAGCAGCTCGGCCTGATTTGCGTCTTCTCTTACCTTGGACAAAGCCCCAGTCTGCCGCCCCAAATGGAAACTTAGATCGAGGTTGTGTATGTGTGTGAACACATTGCAGGCGAGCTTGCGTATTGAATGTTGAGCGACTTTCGCGAATACGGCGTTTCGCATTTCGTTGAAACCGGCGGCCGTCGCTCGGGCTAAGCCATCTGGAATAATTAAAATCGATACCATTACCAAAAATGAAATACCAAAATACCATAGGCATATCGGTTTCATATTTTTAATATTAGAAAAAGTACTACTGCAGAGAAAAGTAACCCCTATCGCTGTACATATAAACTTCTATGCACGCGGGGTTACTTTTCTCTGCACGCCACCGTACCATAGACGTGGAAGATAGAGTGGTAATTCGGTATATTATTTTGTTCCAGTTGCAATAAGATATGATGGAATAACTTTTACAACGTTTCAAAATACGTTTAGTTAAGAAACTTAAGAAACAAGATGCTGTTCGGACTGAAAGTGATACGACAAAGTTTAGTAAAAAGGCGGCTACTTTTTTCGTTAGGTTACTTACTCATAGTTCAATTGTTATGAAGTTATATCATATACCAGTACCTGGATGACTGGTATTTTTTTGGTAAGTTTTCTAAAAATGAAACCTAGCTAGATCGATTTATCGCCCCCGAAACCTGCATACTACATTTCATGAAAATCGTTGGAGCCGTTTCCAAAATTCAGATTATATAATATATATTATATACTCGTACCCGTAGAATTAGTTTCCCGCTACTCCCCCTATTTCTTCCCGTTGGGGTCGATTTTCGGAAAATCCTTGCTTAGTGTTCAGTTACATCATGAAAGGAACCCTTGTACCAAATTTCAAGTTTCTAGATACAGTAGTTTGGGCTGAGCGTTGATATATAAGTCAGTCAGGTTTGCCTTTTATATATTATATAGATATACAAGAATTGCTCGTTTAAAGTATTAGATAAGATAAGATAAGATACAACAAAAAACCATCCTTCACACAATAATAATAATGAGGGCGCCACTAAACCCTAAGCCGTAGTCTTAAACTAACCGATTAGGGCGATTTAAGTAGCCTAGGTTAAAGACCTCTTTATTATGATTGAACATTTCTAAAAACTTACATCCAAGCAGTAAACTAAATGCGGAAGTGCCTAATGCCTGTGGCACTGTCGCCATTCCTAGGAGAGCGTCCCCGGCCGGCGTCACAGAAGCGACGTTCACAGCGTCCACGGCGTATTTGAAGATGAAGGGGACAGTTACGTTCATAATTTTCGCTCCAAACAGAAGAGACAGGGACAGCATGACTCGGTTGCGGATCATTTGGTTATCCTGGAAATCGAAGGGCATTGTCAATTTATGTTTGGATGAACTAGTACTATTTAATAGCCAGTTTAGTTTAGGTAAATTAGATTTTAGAATGATAAGCACCTATATGTCAATTTGCAAAGTCATATGATTGAGAAAATATTACGAGCAAAATATTATCCCGCTCAGACACAATAATATTGAAGGAATTAGGTTATCAAAACCTTGTTCATTATCTAAAGAATGATTCAGCAACTAAATAAACCAACCAATAAAATGAATGCATGATGTCTATGTAGGTTAAAAAAGGAATGGTTTTGTTAAACAATATCATCATTAATTTCTGTTATATTTTGTGAAGCACATAATATATCTTTGACATGTATAGCATGCTTTTGCAAGTGGAAGAGAAGCACAAACCCAAAGGTTATTTTTAAAGTTATTGCACAGTAACAGCAATATGTTGTTTATCTTTTCTTGCGAACCATACACACTACATGCCAGGCTATCATAAAAAAAGCCTCGATTTTTTTGTTTGTCACTTATTACTACTACTAAAAACTTACTTACTCACCTTAGGCCAAACATATTCTGACATGCCCCTTATCATATCAGCCCCGGAAACAGGCTTCGCATCCGCCAGGTTTATATCTTCTCGGGACAAAACAGAGGCACCTGGGTGAAAGCAGTCTCTCTTTTGGATACCTAGGGTGGGGAAAATATACAAGGATTGAGGATTGGTTGTGGTTGTTTGGAAGATTGTTTTGTCTGACTTTTTAAGGGCACATTCACATAATACTTAATTGTTTTATTATAATTAGTAAATTGCATGATAATAGTAAATGCAGATTGGCATAAGGCAGACTTGATAAAGTTCTATCATAATTGAAACTCAAAATTTTAAATCATTTGTGCATTGTTTGTTGTGTTTAATTTAATTACCAAGAAAGTTGTTTACATAATCATGTTTTCATGTTATTTTTTAAATTATGTATGACAAAGACAAAAAAAAATACTACTAGACATTAAAGAAAGCAATGCGGGAAAATAGCAAACTATGAAATCAATTATTACGGGAGGAGATTTGAGGTAGCTAGTAGGGCATGTTGGGTTACAGGTGGAATAAAGGGGCAAACATAAGGTGGGGCAAGGAAGCGTGCGGGGAAAAAGAGCTGCGTTCAACCAAGTATTAGTAACACAAAGATGCTGGAAGGAATTAACAAATATAATACATGAAAATGAAAGAATATACAACATGAAGTACTGCTTTACCAACACCTTCTTTTAACAATATCAAATAAATTAATTCTGTACTTAATATATTGAAACTTAGTTTGATTCCAACCTTTATTCCTAATAATTTCATACAAAACAAAATACAAATCATTTTTTGTTTACTAACCATTACACAGATGTACAGTTAAGGGCAATAATTTGTATCTGAATGAATGATTCAAAATTACATCTATGGATATAATATTTGACATGCTCTAATGTCTCTAGTTATATTGAGCTATGTCAGATATTTTTAAGCCCTATGTTGTGAGCTCAACATCAGTGTTTTCAAAGGTAATATCACTTGTTCAACAATTATACAACATAAATGAAACAATTTATAGACAAAAAATAGGCAAAGTACTTGTGCTTAAGTGATCATTGCAACAGTAACAAACAAAAGACAAAGCATGACGAAACATTATACAAATATATTTTTTCTTCATATTATTATTGTTGTGTGAAATTATTATTTTTAACAAATCAGCTGAGCCTAACAAGCGCTTTTGTATTTAAGCAACACTGTGTGTAATATTAAATATAAAAGATGACAAACAAGAAATATTGGAGTCTTGTGAGAACCATGGCTCTACTTCTAACTTTTATTTATTAATCCAATTCATAAGTCTCCGCATCAAATTTTATAATGTGCTTTGATAAGTTAAAAATCACAAAACGCATCTTTATTAACACGATTGACAGTTAAACGTAAGAAATTGAATGGATAAAAATGAGTTGTAATAATTATTGAAATGCCCAATTAAATAAATAAAGTGATAAATGACAGAATTGGACAGTTAAATGTTTACAAACTGGATCATAAGAAAACTCATTAAAAGCTGTTCTAAATGTAACTAGGCGAAAAACATCTTTGGATTATATTTGATCTAAATAATAAGTTAATAAAGAATATATGCAATTTGAGTACTCAATTGTACTTGTTTTTGAGGAATAAAGACTAGAGAAATATAAAAAACAATATCTAAAATTGCCACAGCGGCTCTTTTGAGGATTTTTGTGTCATTGAGCGCTATCACTACGGATACAATTCGTCGGCATTGCTCAGCAAGGTCAAGTTTAATAGGTTATGTAAGGATCAAAACACGACCCGCCCGTACTACAAACATTTACGTAGGATCACGTGTTGGAAAAGTGGTCAGAAACCTATCATTTATAACTAGAACACACTTACCGACAGGAATTTTCCCTGTTTTCGGTTTGTTTGCCAAAACTGCTGCCAGTACGTTTTTCGCTGTATCGTGGCCTCCGACATTGTTTGGAGCTTGAGCGCTGTAATACTACAGTAACAATAAAACAAGTTTTAAAATGATATCTCGGGAAACTGTGTAATCATTAAACAACCCTAAAAACAATGAGAAAACTTCGTTCAACACTTCCTACACCATAACTTCAACTTACTCTGTAATGACTCGTAACTGCCCATTGTTTGCATATTATATTATAATGGGGTCTGTTTAGTATTATCGATCTACTCCTAGAAGATGAGTTCGTAAATTTAAGTTGCTTTTTAATAATATTAGTGAATTTTGTACTCGACAGCAACGTCGCCGCCATTATTGAAAGAAAACTGACGTGAAACTGACGTCTGTCTGTCAATGACAACTTGCATTGCATGACAATGACACTGACAAAAAGTGTTGAAGTCGAAGACGTCATTTAATTTATATAGGTATGGGGCCCACTTCATAGACATAATAATAACATAGACGGAGTATAAAAAACGCCCGCTTTTCAAATTGACATTGAATGTTTGCGTAATGTATGAAAAAATTGAAAAATGAAGTACTGGGGCGCGACTTCGAGAATGCACTATATAACACTACAAGATACTATAATCACCAAAGGGCGGAATTTCCATTGCAAAAATCAAACTTCAAGAGGGATTGACCATTGTGTTTTATCGACTATCGATGATTAATTGTCACTTAACAGTAAAATGGGGTGACTTTAGAGACACCAGAGGCCCGTTTCACTAAGCTACAAGTTACAAATTACAAGCGGAAGCCTCTTTCTAGCAAAAGGAGTTAGAAAGAGACTTCCGCTTGTAATTTGTAACTTGTAGCTTCGTGAAACGAGCCTCAGGTGACTTTGATAATTCTTGAATCATCGATTTCATGCAATGTTCTAGTTACTATTTAGCTCTTTCGCGACATTACTTTCATACGTTTCATATGCGAGAGCAAAATATTAGGAGTTCAAGTATTTTCAGACGAGTATGCATCAAAGTGATCCTATAAAAATCGGAAATAATTGACTCATGTTGAAATTTCAACAAAACAATGTTGTTAACTAAAAATATACTACATATACTTGCTTCTGCCCGCGACTTCGTCCACGTAGATTTAGATTATCGTTGTTCCCTTGGGAACTGTGTATTTTCCGGGATGACAAATAACCTAATGTGTTAATCCAGGTGCTCTACATTGCAATCCGTAATTCGAACTTCGTCTATTTCTATCCCTTTTGCTCTGGACGCGTAATTAATTCGCAAGAAAGTGACGAGGCGATCCGAAGTTCGAATTGCTTTCAAAGTAGAGCCCCAGGCTATGAGCTACCTCCATTTCAAATTCATCAAAATCCGTGCAGCCGTTGCAGCGTGAAGAGTAAACAAACACACACACACACACAGACAAACTTTCGCATTTATAATATTAGTAGGATAGGTAAGTTGTATCTATTTTCTCTTAATACTTCTACTACTTCTATAACCAATAAAAATATAAGTGATATTTTTTTTTAATTCATTATTTTGACTTGAAAGGTATACCTACATATAAATAAGTTTAACCATATTTGTAAAAATTTACAGACTAACTAGACTAGAGACTAGACTGTTGCATAAATATACTATAGATAGATTTCCCAAACTAAATTAGGAATTGAAACGCGTACAAGTCCTATTTATATCAATAAACTAATGCGACCAAATAAGTATTAGACTGGACTATTATTGGCACTCTTCCAATTTTTTGCACAATGAACTTTATATCTAGGTGATAGAGGGGATAATTCTACAGCCATTACGATTGGCAGCTAGTACCTAACTGGTAGATATTTTGAACACCAATAATTTGATGTTTTACTGTTTCACTTGTAGAATTGGTTTAAAATGCTGTAAAGTGCAATACTTGCAATATCAATTTTAGCAGTGTTAGTCAAATAACTTTTGCATTAACCTCGTGAGGCCCAAGCTATTTTTAGGACGTTTATAATAATGACCCAGTGTCCTAATTAAAGGCACATATACCTGAAGCCCAGAACTTTGAGTTGCTATAACATATTAAAATAACATATTCCAGGCAAAAGTCATATTAGTTATTGTAAGGGCAAGTACGAAAAACAATGAACACGCATTTTTTTTAAAAAAAAGCTTGTCCTTTTTTTAGGTTGTTGGGGCTTTATATCATGAAAGAATTATATTAGTATTAATGCTTTTCAATGGTTTTATACCACCATTTGGTTATCAGTTTGAATAAATAGGTTAATAAAACAAATAAAAATAGAGACAATTCCTTTGTTTATAAGTTTTCATTAATCATTTTTATGAGAACCACAAAAAAAATGTAAGTCTTACAAATAGTAATAAGAATGCTTTATTTTAAAATATTATAACAGCATCAAAAATCTCTCCCCAAACAAACTAACGTTATATTCATAAAAATAAACGCCCAATGTCCCAAAATTATGACAGCCCCTTATTGCAATAACAGCCTAGCATCCTATATTTAGGACATAAAACTTTGCATGCATCTCCTACTTAAATGAAATCGTGATAGAGAGAAAAAAATATTTATTGAGATACTATAATACTAATATAAGTATTTAGAATAAAATTTGCTCCACTATAATTTAAGATTCCACAGAAAAAGATCGATTTACTTACACCGATTCCGCGAGGTCGCCATTTTTTCCAACATTCACGTGGCAAGTGACAGATTTTTCTTTTCTACACGTCAAAATTGACAGCTGAGCATTTGGCTGCGTTCAGCCCCGACATACTTAAAAAGGTGAAATTCTGTTTTACGCATTTTTTTAAGAACGGTATGTGTTCGAAGTGTATGTCCTTATTTTAGGACTCCGGGCCGCTAATTAATAAATTTAAACATTAACTTGGGCCCCAAGAACTACAATTCTCAGTCCTAAAAATAGGACGTTGGGCCTCACGAGGTTAAGGGTACCTACCACTGATTTTGAACCCCAAAATTCAATAGTGTTTTTGCTCTTTAAATTGTTTATTTTTAGATATATGTACATGAAACGCAAAGAAACGAAAAGAAAAATGAAGTATAAAATCTTTGTCCATATTACAGAAAAAATAAGAGTTGCTCTAACACATTTTTTTTTAAACATAAGATATCACAATTTAAACATTGTATCGCAGTTGGTAAGAATGTCTTTTGGCAGTGAAACAAAACATATAGAAATGTAAATGGCAGCTTCTGTTATCTTATCTTAAACAAACAGAGATATGCCCCATGTAGTGTGGCTTCTAAAAGATAATGATGCCAAGTAGCATACAAATAAAAT
The DNA here is from genome assembly GCA_948252455.1 of Acleris cristana. Classification (NCBI taxonomy): domain Eukaryota; kingdom Metazoa; phylum Arthropoda; class Insecta; order Lepidoptera; family Tortricidae; genus Acleris; species Acleris cristana. The sequence goes on from OX411779.1 coordinate 12,101,463, forward strand.
AGATGTGAGGAAGAGTAGAGTCTGTCTTGCACATTTTTTTTTACACTGAAAACCATTTTGAAATCAAATATCAATTGAATTCTAACATTTAATAAATTTCTCTAATATACTAACATATTGACACATAAGTAACACACAATTCCTTAAAACAATACAATTTTCATAAGTCTCTAATTTACTAATTGATTCTCTAATTTCACTAAGTTTCTTCTGTACCATTGGCATTATGACTTCATTGAGAACTGTATCATTAGAACAAATGGCAGCAGAGTAGATTAGTTTACTGACATCTTTCTCTCTGTCGTAATAATATTTGACGACCATTAGAAGGGCATAAAAGTTAAAACTGAGCCCTCTAAAATCAATGTATAAGTCTTTTGTTAAGTTATGGCTATTGGTGAATGATACTTGGTCTTGAGACATCTTAATGCCTGAGCTCTTGAGAAAATCAACTATGTCCTCAAACCTGAAAGACACATAGTCCAAATCATTACTTGGCAAGAAAAAACCATACTCTGTTATAAGTTTCAGGTTATGGCTGTCTCCATAGCAAATAAACACTTCTGTGTATGGATCGAAGTAATTTTTAGTATAAATGGAAAATCGTACATCAGAAAATAGGTTTTGGCTTAAGTTTGTCACATTTATGTTTTCTATGTTCCTGCTCACCATTAGTTTTGTCTCGTTTTTGGCATTAGGACTATGATTGATCATGTCTAAAAATGGACATAACGATATTTTAGTGTTGTCAGTAATAAGTGTTAATAAACAATTTTCTATATTATTCAGATCTACCAATTTACTCAAATCCATATAAACACACCTAGTATTGACTGTAAAATATGCCCACTCATAATTGGACATTGTGAAGTGTTCCTTAAATTTAATTATATTGCTTTCTTTACTTCTACTATTAATTAAAATATCTTCAAAAATATGGAATGATGTATCAACTATATTCTTTTGTTTGGTGACAACATCTAATATATCTGTGTCTATATACAAAGTAGTTTCATTTGGCAAAAAATACGGTACAGTATATTCCTTAGGCAAGCTCTTTAAGTAAACATACCACTTCGATTTTGTACCCTGTGATTGTAAAAATGACAAATAAAATGCCATTAGTGACTGAAATGAGACTGATTTCTTATATTCTAACAAACACTGTTTATTATTTTCTAAGAAAATATTACAAAAGCTTACATCCATTAAAATACTCGTGACATTAATAGTTAGGTTTAGAGGCAGATTCATCAGCTCTTCTCCAGGAGTTATTTTCTTCTTGGTGAGGACTCCACGGCCAGTGTTGTCAAAAACAGCTAGTTGCAGCTTGTTGTTGTAAAGCAAGCCCTCTTTAGCGAGCCAAGAATTTAAACGAATCAATTCGCTTTCAGCACCACAAGTTCTAAAGCTACGAGCCTTTTGGTTTCGTATTCGCCGAGTCCTGCCCATATTCACACTTCCTATTCGACAATCGACCACTCTACCCAAGAAGCATACTTTTCCTATACTTTTGGTAAGTTGGTTTTATTAGGAACATGTTGTGGACAACGTTTTGGATTTAGATATAAATAAAAATAATGTTGGTGTTCCTATTTTGTTTAGGTTTTGACGTAGGTGACGTTTGACATTAAGTTTTGATTCAGCTAATCAAAATAGTTAAGTACAAAAAACATTGTTCTTTCATCTTGAAATGAAATAAAAAAAGGATTAAAAAAGAAAACTAAAGGATAAGGTTTAAATTAGAATAAAATTATTATTGGGTGACTTGTTTATCACAAAAATAAAACAACAATACTGTGAATACTGTGAAGACGTGTGCAGAGTTGAAACGCAAAATCAATAAATCCAAACACGATCAAAAGCAAGATCGTTATAATTAAAGTTTTATGTTATTTAAATTATTTACATCATAAAAATCAGCTGTAAAGCTTTTTATTAAAACCAAAGTATTCGTAAATTAATATCCAAATATATGTTTTTTATAAATCAATGTTTTTCCGCCAAAAGACACCGTACCATACTTCTATTTTACACAACGGCCGTTTTGGAATCCAATCGTATACCCAAACCAAACGTAGTACTCTCGTTGCCTTCCCCTCCCGCCTCCCGCCCGGGCTCCCACATTGCAAGTTTTAACTGTCATTGAAACTTCAAAACTAACGGATTTTATCACGGCACTCTACGAAAGAACGAAAAGAATAAACTTTTGTGTTCCCTTACTTAGTTTGCTGTTTACGCATTTACTTGATAAAAATGTCACAGCAACAGACTAAGAATAGTATCACTCTTCGAGGCTCTGCTCAGATCATTTGCGAATATTTAAGTAAGTAATAAAGAATTTCCAGTTCATGCTCATGGACTTCATTCATTGCATTTTTGTTTTAATTACTCTAATAGTGTAATATTACCGCTGGATGCGAGTAGCTCAGAATCGATCAACGTGTTTCGGCTGGGCTGACGCGACGAAGAATAACTCAAAAAACAATAGGCTTGCCCTACCATAGTTCAGTTTATTTTCACTCAATCAGTGTTTGTTTTCTTTCAGAGTACGCCATAAATTCCGTTTTATTCCAAAGAGGCTTGTATCCCCCGGAAACATTTAAGGCGGAGCAGCAGTATGGAATAACCCTGCTTATTTCGGAAGATGCACAAATTAAGAGTTTCCTAACCAATCTTCTTACTCAGAGTGAAGGTAAAATAATATACAGTTGAACCAGAGTATTAATAGTATAGTATTTTGCTGTCTATGGCTTTCACACTCTGTGCAATAACAAATATGTTGACTGGAAGTGAGACATCCAGTGGCGTAACTATACCAACTGAGGTCCATGGCAAATTCACTGGATAAGGCCCTTCATTTCACTTTTATTAAAAATGGCCGGGCCAGGCTTACAGGTCGGGGGCCTGTGCCATTTTGCCTGCTCTGCCACCCTATAGTTATGCCACTGGTATGCCACTGGAGACAGTGATAGACAGCATAGTACTAGAGTATTAATAGTATTTCTACTGTACTTGATATTTATAGAACGTAACTTTGGTAAAAATTGTTATTAAAGTTTTTTGAAAACTCTCATAACACACCTAAAAAGAGGTACATGCACTGTTTTTTTAAATAATCAGCCGCCTTGGTTTAAACAAATACATTTTTACTATTTTGAAATGCTAATTTTAAAATTCAGTTTTTACACAAACAGCACCTACAATCCACTAGTCGGGTCTGTTTTGTATGGAAATCAGAGCACTTGGAGTTAAATGTGCTAAAATTTAAAGCAGTTTTCATTTCAGTTTTAACTGCTACTTATTTGAAACATAAATAGCTGGATTAAGATATTTTTTTATCAAATCTTGTTTTTGTTTTCCAGAATGGATTATAAAAAAGAAAGTCAGCAAAATATCACTTGTAATCCTTAATGTAGCCAACAAAGAAGTCCTGGAGTGTTGGGACTTTAATGTCCAATATGAAGATGGTGATGCAGCATTATCTAAAGAAAAAAAGGAAACTGTAAGCAGTAAAGAGTTGAAAAAAATTCAACAAGAAATTAGAGATGTCATGTTGCAAGTAGCTGCCACTATATCATATTTACCATTCTTAGACTGTAGATGTTCATTTGATGTTCTAGTGCATGCTAAGACAGACTGTGATGTACCAGAGAAATGGGCTGAAGCAGAGCCAATAGCAATTCAGAATGCACAAAATGTACAGTTCAAAGCATTCTCCACTGGACTTAACAAAGTAGAAACTGTAGTTAGCTATAAGTTAGTGGATTAGTTGGCTAGTTTAAGAGAGTTGTGAAGCGATACTTAAATCGCATAGCTGTCAAGTATTTTCCATACAAATGGTGGTCTGGGCGATAATATTTCTTACACCCCAACTAAATCAAGTCAGATATCCAATTTTTTAATATGTTGTAGTTATTATGGAAAATGTACATCTGTATGTTTCAGCATTTGTTTTTTTTTAATTTGTGTCCCATGAAATATATTCTTGGAAAGGAAAACTTACAGGCATAGTTTTTCATAATATCTACAACATATTCAAATATCAGGCTGGGTTTAGGGGGAAAGAAAAATTATCACATTTGGTATGGAGAATTTCTGTCTCACAATTCTCATAAGTGTTGTTGGCAGCTGTCTCATTTAACTATTGTTGTGTAGTTATGGAAACTATGTTCTGCTTACTGTTTTAGCCTTAGCTACAATACATTTCGTCTAGTCCCATTCATAATCAATGATAAACTTAGTGTTACTTTAGCAGCACTGACTCATCATTCTCATCAAATTATTTTATGGATTAAAAATGTTTTCAAGATTGTTTATCAAATGGTGCTTGTGCCAGCCAAATTACTCAAAACAGACAGGGTACCTACAATTCTTTTTTTATTCTTTTTATTTTGTTCGTTGTTTTGCAACATGGCCCTCTTACAATTCAGACAAGCTAGTTATTGTAGTGGTATTCCATATCATTTCTTTTAAATATAATTATATACCTGCCTTAAATGCTATGATGAAGTATTAGCTTCACTTACATCCTTATCAACCAGCCCATGAAGTACACAGATATCTAAGGCACTATACTAACTTATTAAGAAAGAAGCTGGTTATTTGTTATAGAAATTGTATTGCTTATACATACCAAATTACCTTTATGTATAAGATGGAGGGTGCATTTGTTATTGTATTGCAGATGACTACCTATTTTAGTATGAGGTCAGTATAATTATGGTTAATCATGCTGACATAACTGTGATCATTTTGTTGGTAAATTAGTGTTAAAGGATGGGATTATTAGGTTTAGATGGGTATGGCTGCCTAAGTAAGTTCAAGTGGTAGGTTTTGCATGTCATCACTTTATTTATTTTTGGGTTTAGCCCAAAAGAATTTATAGAAACCATGTCAATTAACCAATCTAAAAAAACTTTATATTTGGATTTAGGTTGAGATCATAGGATGTTTCAGTATTTTAAATAATTATGTAAATATAGGCCTCAGTCCTTTTTTGATATTGCATTATTTGACTCAAAACACTACATACCTACTACTATGGTTTTAACTGACCAACCCGTGAAATGATATGAAGGATAGGGGTATCCTACAAAACATTTCCCCCTTACTAATAAACGTTGAGTAACGGTGGTATAGCTATACAATGTTTTGTCTTTATCTGTCATTGTGACATTGGAAAAAACATTGTATAGCTATACCACCGTTACTCAACGTTTATTAGTAAGGGAGTTCAAGGGTAAGGACTAATCAGCAAAATTGACATGTTTTCCTAAGGCTAAGGAAGATTTTGTGGGATAGAGGTAGGTCATGTGATTCAATAAAAAACTACCAATCATCATATAACATAACTACTTGAATCTGATTAGATTAAGTATACACTATTAAAACACCTGATGATCCATAACTTAATAGTATAGTATAAGTATTAAGCGTTAGACATTAAGCATTTTTTATTTGTATAATAGTCACATAATCAGTTAAGCAATTTTGCATCCATTTGCTAAAGAACTTTGTAAATATTTGTAGTCACTGCAGTTAAGATTTTCAAAGATTACTTTATGCTGTGTGAACTGCCAATGTATTTTTTAATTAAAATATTAATCATGTATAGCCAGTGCCATTCATTAATTTACCAAGCGATTTTTAATGTTGTAGCATTGTATTACAATTTTTACATTGGTTCTTTTAGCTTATCGCGGCATACATGTTTTGTATTGAAGTAAAATTTTTATGCTGTAAACTTAGAATAAAATTTACATTAAGAAACTTTAACAGATTTTGATATCAATCTATCCTTATTAGGGTTCCGTACCAAAATGGTAAAAAATGGTGAGACTTTGTTGTTCGTCTGTCTGTATGTCACAGCAGGTTTTCTCAGCAACTACAAATGCTATCAACTTGAAATTTGGCATAGTTGTACAACTTGCTTGCCTGCATCTGTTTTTGGTAAAAAAAAGATGAAATAATTTTTATTAATAATTGAAAAGGAGTCTAGAATGGGGGGATGAAAAATGAAAGTTGTTTGATTATGGGAAATGCGGTGTCATATGAAAGGGCTTAATCAGCAGTTTAAAACTTTTTTTAAATTTTTCGTGATGAACTTTTTGATTTATAGACAAAAATGTACAAAAAATGACCGTTTCCTCCCCTTATCTCGGAAGTTTATTAATCAAAATATCGGAAAAAAATCCTGACGTATAGATAATTACTTATATTTTATGGGAAAAATAAAATGAAGTGGCCATTATTCAGTTTTTGAGAAATGATAAAAAACTGAAAATCTGTATTAAAATTTAGGCTAGTCAAAATGGGCCTTATTGCATAGAAACTAAAGTTCATAACAAAATGAGCATTTTCTTTTGAGGTTACGAAGCATGTTATCTTAAATACGGAACCCTCGGTGCGCGAGTCCGACTCGCACTTGACCGGTTTTTTATTACCTACCCTAAAACTACACAACTATGGTCCTGGCCTACTTACAACAATAGTCAAAATTCAACTTATCACATTATTCTAAAAATATGATAGTTTTGGCTATAGCTAGAGTTTAGAGCAATCGATTTTAGGCCAAACAGTACGTATACCCAGCAATAACAGCAGTAAGGTATCATGTTTTAGAATAATGTAATGAGGAAAATTAGACTATTGTTGCAGGCTAGGACCATAGTTGTGTAGTTTTACGACTACTATTAGCTTACGGGTAGTAGCTTTTGCGACTTGTTTCGCATAGAACTCGTTTAACCCATTTGATGATAACCCATACCACGCATTTGCAACGGGCTGCCCGCCGCAGACGATCCACGAGCCTCCGACTGCACGTTATTCTTTCGGGAACTCGAAAAAATCCCGGGACTAAAATGTCCTGCGTGCTTATACATGACATGAACTAGTTTGTGCGCACATAGAATAGGATTCGGGTTCTAAAATACACTTAGGTTATTGCCGTTATTGGCGAATGCACGCGAATATAATTATTACTATTAACACTCTACCGCTCTGCATAAACCTAACTATTCTAAAAAGTTACGTCAAATTTAAACACCAATGATTGTTGACTTTATTTCTTTGAACACCACCCCTTCATATGCCACATTAATAAAAAGAACACAAAGTTTCAGTCTCTATATTACGACTAAAAACCACAACTATTTACTTAAATGTATGTATATAACATCACTAGGTATACTAGAGGTCACATGACATATTAGAATACGTACCTATACCAAGAGATAAGGGTAAGCTGGAAATGCGCGAATGCATTTTTAAATGAAATAAAACAATGTTCGTGGACTTTAATAACTCATTTATTATATAACAAATTAAGCACTTACAAATTAGCAATTAAAAGTTACAATAAATAACATCTATTCAGCAAATAATACTGTACAAAATTGTTAATACAACTTAACATTTTATCGGGCAGTACAGAAACACCAAGAGTGGCGTTTTACAAGAATTGTTACTAGATGGCGTTAGTAACCAAGTATTTTAAGGTCTCGCTCGTCCCTTGTATGCCTCTATAAAATTTAATACTACAGAGCCGCTCTAAAGCCGACGTGGAACGGTGATTGGCCGTTTTAAACAGTAACTTAAACGAGCAAAATTCGCTACATGATTTTCTATAAACAAAGCAAACTTAGTGGAGATACGAGTATTTTGGACAAGTCGAGTATACGATCGAGTACATATTCTACTTAATTGTTATAAGCCGTTGATAAAGATATTGAAACGCTAGTTAATCGGTTCGTTTTAATGTAACTCATATATCCCGAGAAAGAATGTAAAGTTCAGTAAGGATATCGGCAAGACTATTATTTTAGTTTCTTATTTTTTAAACAGATGGCGTTACTGGTCCGCTTACAATTTTTTAAGTGCAATTTTGTAAAAAAGACACTAGGCGGAATATGGTTCGACTTGTTTAATATTCGAGGTGTAATGAGATTCTCTTTCTCTTTTTGATATTAAATACATAGTGAATTAGTGAATATGAGATGGGCGTTCGATTTGGTCTACAATTTCGTTAATAATGTAACCCACAGAGTCGACGTCTAGCGGATTTTTTGTAAGACACATTTCGCATTACACGTTTAGCTCGTTTTAGTTTTCGATATAAAGTTAGTTCACTTTGAAACATAATATCTATATTATAGATTACAGTGATTTTCGACATGATGTTGCAAAATGTGTAGTTCACTTAATTATTGTTTGAAAATAGAAATGCTTTATAATATTTTGTTAAATTTCTCTAACGCTTGTCGGGAGTCGATTTTTGAATCTCTTTTTATACTGATTTCAAAGTTCGTATTTTGGAATTTTGGATTTTCACTGGTGACGTCACATAAATTTAGCCCTTTCCTTTTCTTACACTCGAACATAGACAAGGAGAGAGCTAACATTAACTGGCACATAAATTTACTTGTCGATTGTGAAACAGGCCCTTAATGAATAGTATGAATATCGGCGAGATTAAAAAATCGACTCCCTGATTTATTGCTATAGTCATGGGTACTGGTGTTGCTTTATTGTATCGTCACTGGACTGAAGTTTTAAGTTTTAAGTTTAAAAGATATCAGATAACTTGGACGAAAACACTTAAATCCGTGAATCGGGCTCCATTTGAGAAACCTAATTTTAGAGCACCATCTATCGCTTTTATGCCGAAACGAATAAACAATATAATTTAAATCTTTACAAATTATGAACATAATTTGAATGCTTGAAGAATATACATCAATCTTCAGCGTCATAATGACTCCAGTATTGTAAACAGTTATAGCGTTTCGGTCGTTTCGTTGTATGTTCAGTTCACCTCCACGCGGGTTCGTTCATGTCTGTGGAATAAAAATAACAGTTAAAATCCCGTGTATAGTTATGCATGCGACCATTAAGAGTTTTACCTTATTGTTATCTCACAACAAATAAAAAGTTCGTTAAGTACTAGGAAGATTCTTTAGATAGCAGCCCCGTTAAAGCATGCCTTATTATTTTTATTAGTACTACATAAATCATTTGATTAGTACTAAATCTAGATTAAAAGACTTATAGTGAAAAATGTAACTCGAACCTCTTATATTGCCATCAATTTATACAAGGTGCAGACAGCGTGATGGAAAAGTTTTAGTGAAGAAAAATTGTTGGCTGCGCCATTTGTTTTAAAAAATTATTCGTAGAGGTTGTAAGTTACACTTTTCTTGCCTATACAAAAATGAGTGCGGAGTGTTAAATCAGTGCATAAAAAAAACTTAATTTAGAATACATACCGTTTGTTTTCGAATTGTGTTCTCAGTCTATTTTAGGATATAAGCACTTGCAACATTATATTTTTTATACTTTGGGTATCTAAGGCGATCTTTACGACGAAAAATCTTTAAGGACCCACAAATGAAAATACAATGTAACAGGTAAAGGAAAACTTAAAAGAAAAACAAAATGTCGCTTCTCTGTAAATTCCAACACTCATTCTTTAATTGTGATTTTGGTTACCCATTACATAGACTTACTGTAGAACGTGGCTTAATATTTGTTGTGAGACAATACTTGGGTCAAAGGTGATGTGAAGCCACAAAAAAATACATTTTGAATCTATGGTATAAAAATCAAATGCATTTCCCCGGCAAATATTTTTTTCTAATGTGACCTCACTCTGCCTTCGGCAAAACGCCCAAAAATCCTCAGTCGCATAAAAATAAATAGTCCCTTCTACTTTAATTACACATAAATAATGAACTTAAAAATTAATAGAAGTACTTTATACAAAATGATATCAAACAATAACAAAACTATTGTAAGTTCGGTCCCACATGCGTTGAAAATGTTGGATTAGAGTAAAAATCGCTGTTACCTCAACCATTCGTCATATTAGCACACTAGTAAAATCATACATAATATAATAGTTATGTCTACCTAGCTAGTATTAAAACTGCGCCTTGACTAGGTGGATTATATAGGACCAATATTTTGTTACGGAATAATTTCAGACCTCGTTATCAATTAAATAATTAAAAAATCTGCTTTACTTGCTATGTGAATTGCGTTAATCGAAAAAAAGGAATATTAAACAAATAAAGGGCGTGCTACGTACAGTGAAAAGCACTAAATATTATAAAACGAAGTCCCCCGCCGCGTCTGTTTGTCTCTATGTTGACGATGATCTCAGATCTACTGAACATATTCAAGCGGTTTTCACCATCAGTTATAATTTTTCACGGAAGGTTTATGCATAATAAATTCTGGTTTATATACCTACATTTGGCACGAAAACTCGCATAAACCGAAGCGAAGCGAGGGCAGGTCGCTAGTATAGTTTAAATTGAATTGCGGTGGAAGTAATTATATCTACTCAGTATCTCCGATTATGACAATAACAATATTCGCATAGCGAGTAAAGCATTGTTAATTGTTTATTTGTGTTTTTTTTGTAAAAAACCCTTACCCTAATAGATATGTACACAATTTGAAAGTCTCAAAAAATTACGGACTACCAAACCTTAATCGTTAATAATAAATTGAAAAAAAAAATACAAATAGGAATAATTATGTATACATAATAATGCAAAATATTTACAACTTCAGCAAATAAAGATTTTGAATATTTGGATAAACCCTCAAGGACAAATAAATTTTTTGGTTCAACAAACCAGTCTATTAAAACTTAAACTTTAAAAACGTCTTACTGTTCAAAGTCTGCATTATAGTTTGTAATACTTAAATTTAACAATCTCACTGGGCCAGCCGTTCACATATTCAAAATAATCTACACCTAGTTAAAAGGCAAAACAAAAGATAAATGCGAAATATGGGCAAAAATCACTCCCCATTGCAGGAACTTCATGTTTTCTCCTCGATAATGTGAGAAACAAGAGTTTCCCGAGTATTTCAGCAGGTAGACGATAAAAATAGATGTTTACGATTTAAATAACCATGCTAACAGCTGGCCCCTTATACTTACAACATTAAAAATGTAGGTATGTTATATTTTTAGGTAAATACTTTTGAGTAACTCACAAATTAATCACTCGATCTTAAATGATTTCGCACACCGAGCATCTTAATAAAAATGATGTATTCTTTTTAGAAGATTATCTACAAAAATGCATTTTAGTATCAAATGAGGACAAAAATTACATGCGCTTAAGGCTATAAAAAAAACTAACCACAGACAATCATAATTTGATTGTCTAACACTAATTCACAGTCCAACATTCGAATGCGTGGTACGTAACGACGCGTGCAAATATATTTAAAATTGGAACAAGGAGGTGGGTTATGCCACAACATACGTAAAACAACCGTTTATTGCGCGTGAAATGGAAATGACTTTTAGTACTAAAAGACATCGACATCAATGCTCTTCGACATATGCAACAAAAAGGCCATGGACAATGGTCAAAACCTATTTCAGTTTTTTCAAGGCTTACCCTGGATATAAAGGCCAAATTGTGTTTTAAGTACCTATACCGATTTATCGTTTTGAATTTTATATATACCTAGAACTCAAAATGGTACGTCGATTTAACACATCAGCATTTATACATAGGGCGCATAGCGGTTTTTTCAAGCGATCAGGTTGTGTGCAGAAGAACTTTTCCGAAACACAAAAAAAATAACTGTGGAGGTGAAAGAAGCAGGGCTTCTGAAATTCGAAACTGATCGATCTTGTCCATTGCGCTCTTTTGTTCACGTCGGGATAATCATTTTATCTTCAAAATTCTTAGTTTGCAGATATTTTAATTTTGTTGCGTTTTATGGAAACGCTGGCTAACAGTAGTAGGACGTGGAGAGACCCAGCTTGCACGTAAAGGAATGATACGTACTGCTGCTATTCGAAATATCCTTGTTTTCGCACCGCTGACCTTTGAAGCCTTCGGGACATCTGGAATGAAGGTCAACGTTATAATTAAAAGTTGTAGTCCCAGTAAGTCTTTACAACTTCTATAGAATATTTGGTTTAAAACAGGTTTTTCAGCAGTCAGAGTCCTTGACAAAACACTGATAAACTCTTGAAAACGTTGAAAAAGGAATCAGGGAGAGTAGCATTACCCCGCTCATTCCTGAAATACCAAAATTTTAAAATACCAGATACTCAATATACCTACTCCAATTCAACAACTTAACGTTTAAATTAAGGTGTCTTTGATCATCCTTCCCTAATGTTTCGAAACTGGTGTTTTGGGGATCTGGTGGTTGAGTAGTCTGGTATTTTGAAATTGAGGTATTTTAGGAGTGAGGGCATTACGCATGTTTATAGTGTAAGCCATGTCTACTTACTTGCAAGCTTGTTCTTGTACAAGCTCGAAGAAAAGGCAAGTGCCTCCGTTGAGGCAGTACGACGATGGGTCGGGCATTGGGCACGGCGCTCCGGTTGCTGTAAATAAACGGCACGTTTATGAGGCTCCTTTTATTTTAGATTTTCTAAACAGACAGATTGACTAAATTATTGGATGATTACATTTTGTTTTGGTCCGTTTCTACAACATTTCTGACGAACAACATTCGGGTGACAGAGATTCAATTGTGGCGTTATCTATGAAAAGGGACCTTATTGTCGATGGCGCTTCCGCCACTATTAACCTACCCTGATGGTTTTATTTTCAAAGATGCGTGTTGTGGTTAGTTTCGGGCGCTCGTTTGTGAAATTCTCGTTTTTTTATTGAGTTATCCATTTATTTAAGTAAGCATATCGTTGTCTAGCACCTATAGTACAAGCCTAGAGCTTAGTTTGGGACTCGGTCGATTTTTGCACGTAGTGCCCCTATATTTATTTATTTATTTAATTGTTCGTCTTATCCACGAGTGACTAACGCTTAAAATCCGGTGGCAGCATTGCTAGCCAATTTTTTTGCAGACAATATAGTGAAACATATCTATTCAACAACTACTGGCCCGTCAGCGGCTTCGCCCCGCTGCAAAGCTCTGACTTTCCCGATGGATTTTTCAATTTTTTTTTCGTCAATACCTTGTCCTGACAATGACGAACACAACAAAAAAGAAATCAGCCAAATCGGCTCAGCCGTTCTCGAGTTTTGCGCTTAGCAACATATTTAGCGATTCATTTTTATTATATAGAAGACGGGTATTCAGAAAACCTCGTGTCTTGGCAATCTTAGCATATTGAAAGTGGTATTAAAGAACATCCAAACCACTAGCGTTCTGAATAGCAACAGAAGACCGGCTTTAAACGTGGACAATTTCTATAGCGCCCCGATTGCATGCTCCACAAACCCATAAAGAGTATTTAGCGCAAGGATTATGCGAACTGGGTGAGATACATTGAGTTTGATACCTATTTAACTTCAAATAGTTACAATTTATTTTTAGTAAATGTAAACAATAATAAAATCGCTTTGCGGTAGTTGGCACCGTTATGTTAACCTGATGATTGTCATGTTTCTAAAACGTTAATAAGAGTCGGTATTATTTCATACGAGTCTTCGCGCATGCTAGTTAGCACGTTTATCTCGATTTTATAGAAAAATGCGTCTCATGTATGCGGACCTGGGCCGATTCTGATTGATGAAGTAGGTACCTTTTTTCCCCGTTTGGCGATTATATCTTAGTCTTAAATGTATATAAATTGGTGCATATAATTATGTTAACTAATATAGGTAATAACGAAATCGAATCGTAAGTACTTTTATCAAACTGACCGTTTAAAGGTCACCATCATTACTATTGTACATCTCGTTTACCTTACTTATTCTATGAATAAACAAATTTATATTACAACCTGAAAGATAACATAGTACGAATAGAACAACTAGTATTTGTAAATGAAGGGGTAATTTTAAGTTATTATTTTGTTTACGTACGGAGTTCACTTTAGCTATTTAAAAACGCGACTATACCTCTAGTAACAGTAAAATTAAGCGGTTTGTCTCATTTCCACTGAACCTCATTATTCAATAACTGATCGCATTGGCCTTCACAATGCCTTTCTGCACGCATGTGCGCGGGCGCATATTCGCGGAACGCTCCCAAGCTTCTTCGCATGTAAACAATGTGTCGAAGACCTAGATCAATTTGCTTCAAAAGGCGTAAGTGGTATAATGCTTTATTAAGTCGGTAGAGAAGCATCATTAAGTTTTTTTTCATCGGTAATGACGTGGTAACGTTCAATCATCTGAGTATACCATGTTCAATTTACAGAAGAAAAGGAAATGTAAAAGTCCAGCTTCAGGATCTTCCTCATGATTTAAACATCAAGTTTTCACATTTGTGTCTAATTTGCTCGATATTGATAAGGGACGAAACGGCTTGAGTTTTCATGTGATCCGCATCTTGGATCAACTCAAGATTTGGCTACTTACTGGTATCAGGCGCTGCCGTGACTGGCAGCATGACGCTGACATTGGCCGCTGCCACTGCCGGCGGGCCAACTGCTCCTTGCGCCCGGCACTCGTACGAGGCCGTGTCCTCCCGCCGCACGTGCTTTATCACCAGCACTGAGCGTCTCCTGAAACACCCAGCACTTCTCTATCAGGCTCTGAATGACAAATTACACTTGAAATATGAAAAGAAACTGCTCAGCCTACCCTCAGTTGGGCTTGGAAGACGCCTGAGCTGACGTGTGTACAATGTAGGCATAGTGCAACGAATAACAACTATTATTGTGATATTTCATTACCTAATTAAGTTTATTTTCAACTCCCCGAAGATCTGGTTAAGATAATTACAAAGTGATTTCCATGATGAGCTATGTTTAGGGTAGTGTTGCGATTGTTCACGAGTTTCATCCTAGTTTTAACCTACATTCTGTGTTTTACTTGAAGACAGCGTTATAGCCGGCTGTAACACTGGACGTCGAGCTAAACAAAACAGTGTTAATTGCACTCTATACAGGTCACAGACTAATTTCGTAAACTTTACGACTAATCCGTTAATTGAACTGCAAAAATACGTCACTAAATGCACCGTGAAATTGTTCTTAGCATCACTAATTGCTTGTAGCAACGGTATCTAGTCACTTTGATGAATCACTTATAAGAGCTGTAATCTTAGCTCATTAAGGGGTATATTCGTTTGATTGAACGGGAGTGTTTATGCGTTAGGTCGGTCATTGACAGCCTGCAGTAGTGATTAGCGAGATGTTTGCAGTCACAATGAGCATTCCTGATGGGTGCTCCATATGATTGCGCGTCGCGTCGTTCACCGTCAACGCATCTTTGTTTGTGATTGTTAGAGCGTCTACGTAGATCAAGATCAACAGTCGTAGTTATTTGCCGTGTACTTAGAAGAAGTGGAAATGTACTATTATGCATGTGCTATCCTCGTATTAGGTACATTGATTGCGCTACAAATATCGAAGCGCAAATTGGGATACTGTATTGGATACATCCTAAGAGGCGCTTCTCAACGATTGCCAAAGATTGGTCATTAAAACATTTATAACAGAAATAAAGCATGATGTTTATAATCATCATTATTGTTGTTGTTCTTAGGCGACTAAAGCGGTCTAATACTAATGTACCAGTAACGGGATCTGGCGTTTATTAGCAATTTAATTGTATTTGATACCTGACTGTAAATGCAATTTTTCTTTCAAGATGCTTCAGGTGAAGCATTAGGAGCTGTGCCAATGAATTCATATTAATCACACACGCATGAAAATGCATTAGCCCGGATGGTTACGGGCTATTAAAGGTGAATCATTATTTAAGAAGGTCTATCGCACGGATAAGGGAGAATGGCGACAGGTTTTAAACATTATATTTCTTAAAGTGCCTACATTGTGGTTCCACTTCCTCAAAGCTACTTTGTAACCACGCTCCTCGAAATCGAATTCAATTACGGTTAAAACATTCACAAAGGTAAGGAATAAACATGGTTAGAAAATAACCAAGGTAAATTGGGTCTGTGCTGGTTACATTTGGTCTTTACACGAAGATGTAGAAACGATGAGGAAACCCAAACACAGAATGGCCACAGCAGACTGCCCCAAATTTGAAAGGTCTTAAGGCCTTGGAACGGAGGGACAGATCCGAATATGCTTACAACACTATTACCTAGTAGTGTCATCGATGGTAGTGTTAAGTAAATTAACCTTTTGGACATACCTAAAATTCTGCACCCGGAATCGCCTGAGCCCAATATCTGCGACGGGCCGGCCGTTTTTGTACCACGCTATGCGCGGCGGCGGGCGTGCGCTCGCGCGGCACTCGAGTTTCACGCGGCTGCCGCGTTGCGCGCGCACAGGCGGCATTGGTTCAACTCGGGCTGGACTACCTGCGGAAGAAAGGCAACTTTGACAACTAGTTCTTCAATACAGTAAAATATGGTAGCAATTTGAAATTCAGCTCTCAAAACTGAAGAAAGTCAATGGTAATGTTTCATCATGAACCGTATGCGCAGGGGCAACCACGGTCATGTCATGCAAATGAGTTTGCGATGAGTGAAAGGGTAATCTCTGGTGCTATAGTTATGTCCCAGAACACTTAATTAATGATGCCATGAAAATCTCGCATACCTGATTTCAGTTCATGGGGCTGAAAATTTCCATACAAAATGCCGTAATGTTTCTATCTACTTAAACCTAATCGGACATTTACGCCAAAAAAAACTAAAACATAAATTTTCTTGGAACAAAATTTCAAAAACAAACGGAAACATATAAACCTATTTTTTCATATTAGGTAACTACAACATACTTATTTAAAAATCGTAGAAATCGGTCTAAATTTAGGAGGTGAGAAACGTTACCGCCCAGAGCTAAATTTCTATCGAAAAGATTTGACAGCTACGTGATTTCAGAGTTGCCTCACAATTCTCTAAGAGAATCGCTAAAGATGCAATTATTACCAACTATTTATATAAGTGCTTGCTTGTTTAGTCTTTTTGAGGCGTTGAGAGGTGAAGGAAGAAGTTGCTAAGGTACCTCTGTGATACTTTGCATGTTATATCCCGTCTGTGTTGTCAAAACATGCAGTTTCTCAAGAATAAACTTGAGTTTTTGGGAATGTACAGATTACATTGATTAGATTGTATTGTTTATTCATACGCAATCTCTAACGGTCGCCAAACAACTGCATATGTAACCTGTCAGAGTTAGGAAGAATTTAGTAGCCGCATCTAGAAAAAAGGAAAACTTCAAAGTTCAGTCCTATTTTCCACAAGCGCTGCATTGTTAACATCACGCGTTTCACTTCAAGCACTTAAAACGTGTCGCCTCCAAAATCTCCGGCCTAAATATAGAGCGCTGTCATTAGGCCGATGGCCTTATTATTTCGTCTGACGAGTTACATATGTAACATCGGAAATAACCTGTATTATCTAAGGGAGTCGTGGCATGAGCGATGTCGCAGCATCTGTCCTTATCGCAATAGGCTAGAATGAAAGGGAAAGATGACCGAAAACTCGCAACATTTACGGCGCCGGTGTCGTTTGGACAAATGTCCCAACAAAAAAATTGGCTTGCTTTCAGGAAAAGTGAATGTAAATCATTTACTATCACTTTAGGATATGTCATGCTAATGTCTGTGGAATGGATGGGGCGGGCGCTTGGTGGAAATATATTTGGAAGTCTAGCCAAGATGTTAAATAAGAAGTTTTTTCAGAAAGACTGACGTTAAGCATATTGGGGATAAGTAAATTGTAAAATTGGTTTTTGACAAGCACGACAGAAACGAAATTAATAGACGTACAATTAGGAGGTAGGTACCTATAGCTTGAAGAAAAAGAAAATGATGTGAAATTACATTATTTGAACTATCAAACCCTGTTGCTGGTGGCTGGTGGCTGTTGCCACTGGGCGACAAAGCAACGACTGGCTCAAATTAAGATAATGTTGCAAATCAAATAGCCCCCTAACAGCGCCCTAATTATTTCCAAATTATTTTATAAAAAACTATAACATCTTGGTTCAACAAACATCAACAAACATCTTAAAGCAGTCGACGAATAGGTGGTACACCCACTTTAATATCGGTCAAGGGAATAGTAAAATATATATTTTGAACTACGAACGAGATTAGTAAGTTTTACAACACTGAACAATAATAATTATGTAACTGTAGTTTGTTTTACGTAGATAACAATAGCTTGTAAACGGTTTGTAATCGTTTTTAATAACAGTCGTTAGAGATAAATAGTGGAGAAATGAGCTTAGACACCCACACCAATGCTAGATTTTCCACTAGGCAGCTGAACTTCGGCATACAGATGTCTGTTAAGTACTTTCATTCAAGATACCGCTCATTCACGACGCCCACAGATTACGTTATGAACAAAATTGATGAAAACTAGCTCGTAGCAGTGGCTAGATTTTATGAAAAGGCTAAGAAAGGAATTTTAATAAATTACGTGTACCTATTATTGTAGCTGAAGAAATTCGAAACCATTTCTTATTCTTAAGAGTCTTTGTAAGGATTGCGCTTCGTTTTGCTCACAATGACAGGAATATGACGTTGTACAATTTCAGTGATGGGCTTTCTATTGACGTCAATTTGCGTATTTCTACAACGGAACTACAAAACTTCCTACACGGAACATTCCCAACTAATCCAAACTACATCCTAAGTATGAATGAACGTCTCGTCTTCGCCAATTCCTGGGCCCACGCTAGACGGGTGATGTCACAGGATAACGACCTTATTGGGGTTTGTGAATGGCCACATGATTGATGCTAAAGATGAATGACTTCCAAATACTACGTCTATATTGACCTTCATTCGTCTATGTGACGTCTGAAGATTAGATATCGACAGGCTGTCCCGTTTATATGCTTTGTGCTTTGCGTCAAAATTTCAGTACGGATTTAAATATAATTGATGGAGAACCTATTTCTTGTAAGAATAAATAAGCTTTTGAACAGGAGTTTCATGGCTGAAAAATGTGATTCCACTTCTGATGACTAAATTGAGCTGATTTGAGCTCGGTCACGATTACCTGTCCTCGCCACGCTTCACCATGCTAATCAATGTATTCGTCAGGCTATTATAAATAGTCGTCAGGTCGCATCCTCGCCGGAAGCCGAATGGGAGCATCGCAGGTGAACTGCTGGCCAGGAGCCAACTGACTCAACGGGACGACACGGAGACGACACGATTGGTTAAATGCATGATCCTTCTGTGATTTATAAATGTCAATCCCTAAGCACTGCGATATCATTCAGTGTTTCAGCTCCTTAGTAGTCGTTTACCATCCAATTTTTAAAAAGTATCCAAATCTTGAGGTACCGAAACTTGAAGAACTTACTTACATTTCGGAGAAACCCGTGTGCATGGTCTGTGGTAAAAATAAAGTTATATGATTTGATTTTTCACCGATAGATAGTACTTCCAGAAGAAGGTTAATCGCTCGAAGGCGAGGAGGAGTTTCTACCTGCTAGTTTGTTGAAATATTTATAAATGTTACTTATCACTTCAAATACCTAACAAATTAAAAAAACTTCGTTAGATCATTACACATTTTATCCGGAAACATTATTGGGCAACTTTAATAGGTTTGGCCACTACCTTTTCAAAACCTGGTGTTATCGAAACTTACAGTATTTTTAACTAGAATATTATTTTGTGCATGTAAATCGTCTAGTGTAATAGAATCCCTTTTTAATTGACGGCAGCACTTCGTTAGCCGGCTTGGCGGCCGTCTCGCCACGATCGCACTATCAAAGTGTAATAAGATATAGGTACACAATTCATCATCATCAGCTATAATAATACCTACTCTTGATATTTACTAAATATACACTTCCGTAAAAGATAGTTTTACCGATTTTGATACGGAACAACTAATTATCAGGAAGGGACTGTAGAAGGCTTTGGTAAAGTTCCGCTACTCAATACGAGAGGGCGCTGTAATGACGTTATGCCTACGTGGAAATATTTATAATGGTACTTATGTACTTATTGCTGCTATAGAATAATCAATTGATCTATTCTAAATCTCCTTCTAAGTCGGTGCACTCTTGACAGAATGGGCTTGGTCGTCAATTGTCGTCATGACCAGCCGGGTATTGCCGCGCCATTCTTCTTGGGCTGTTGTGGCTCTAGTGCACTCATGCACGGTACAATTTGGCGCAGCTCTGATTTGGTCTGTCCATCTCATGGGCGATCTTCCGCGTGCTCTGGTTCCCTAAACTTATCCCTGTACGACCAGGCGTTCAATGGAATCATTATTGCGCCGGCAAAAAGGTGAGAATGCGTGCTTAGACTATTGACGAAAGATGTTGTTTAATGCTGAGTTCTTCTCATAATGGACACGTTGGTATGAAATTCGGCCCATGATACTCAGAGCATTCCTCTCCAGCACCACATCTCCAACGCATCGATTTTCTTCTTCTCGCTTTCACATAATGTCCGCGTCTCCGCGTTCTAAATAGAAGACTACAAATATTTGTGACTAGTGGTAGCCGTTCCAGTCACCCACAAGTTCTTTGAAATATGATGCATGAAACATCACGTGGAGTTAATACCGATTAATTTAGGTTAGGTCCATCATACTCGTATATGCACACCGAAACTTTTTACTGCGTGTTTACAATAACTTTTGTTGATATGTCGTTAGGTCGCTTTTCCGTTTTTATACTCTTCCTCATATCTTATTAAAAAATATATATATAAATATAGATAAAAAGAGAAATAAAACATGTTTGAAATAGCTTACACGTCAAAAGCCTACCAGCGAGTCTCAAGACGAGACCACTGCTGAGAAGAAGCGCCGCAAGAAACTCAAGAGTCATTTTTAACATATAATATAATATAACAATAATAATAATACTTAGATAATATAGGATAATATAAATAAATAAATTAAAAAAAAAAAACATGCGTAGGGGTGTGTATTGGTCAAATTGCATCAAATAACATATATTTACATCGATCAGAACGTTTAATTCAAACTACCATTTTGGGATGGGTGCGAAATTTTAACAAAATTAACTACGTCGCTTGGTCGCTTTGAATAAATAAACCTGAAAGTTTTTTTTTCAAAGTTTCTGTTCATTGATCAGCTGTCTGATTTTGCTAGTAGCGTAAGTAACTCCGTTACAAGTTTTTGTCTAAAGTTATTTCTAAGAAAAGTGCCTTATCTATGATTCCCAAACAACCCAGTTTATTACCTACCTTCTCCAGTTTTTAGCGAATTTCCAAATAATCATTTCATTTAATTTTTTATACCACAGCTAGACTATAGCATTTTACTATTATGATTAAAAATGTTGTATTTATATAAAGTGATTACCCGCCCTGCTCGCGTGTACTTATTTTTTTACGACTCACCTTCATACGACCACCAACGGTTTAATAATAAAGATGCAGCGTTTCACCAGCACGGCTGTATTAGGTAGATTTTATTGCTTTAAATAAAAGCAGGAGCTTAATTATAACATAAAACCATGGGCATATGGTGCGGCATGGCGTGAGTTGGCAAGTGCGGGTAGTTCTAAAAAAATGTTATTGTCTGAAGCTGGGTACTGACCAACGAGGTGTAACTGTAATTGCTGCAAGCTATTTTAATATATGATGTGTGCTTTGTCGGGTTTCGTACAAACTTTTTGCTATTATTGCAACTGTATTACTTTCCTCTTGGTTTTTGCAATAACCGCTGCTTTCTTCCACAAAGCAATGTTCATTGAATAGCCTCTTGAATCTTTCAGGAGTGAAATTTAAAAAAGCACAGCAAGTGCACCTGGTGTTAAAAGGCTCAGAAATAAACTTGCTATTTAAAACACTTTAATCCCAAATCCCAATAACGGCCGTGATAAATTAGCCCGTACACTTGATCCGGGAAAATCGGGAAACTTGGCACGGATTGCTTTAGGAAATTTATTAGTTTCAAGCGGGATTTCTTCGTATTGTGACTCACGGACAAACGACTTTGTTGCTCAGGATTTTCGGTAGATGGCGTTGTATTTACTGTCTATATTCAAAATTGCCTTAAATATATGGTTTCCGATAATTTTCTATATTAATGTTATTTCCTCTCCTCCTATTATTTACAAGAGAAGCAGAATCTAACTAATTCACAAATGCATTGAATTTATTTTTAACTACTAGTTTGGTACTTATAAACGCCTGTATTGTTGCTAAATGCATTGAATATCATCACAAACCTTCTAAGTTTACAATCCTTTTAAAAACACTAAGAATAAACACCAACACACTACTTATAATTGCACCTAACCCTATATAGATTTTCCTTATCTAAACAATGAGCGTATAAAAACGTCGCCAAACACAGGCTGCGCGCGCGCCTGCCGTGGGTAAAAACAGCGTAGTACGCAAGCGGGGTGCGGGAGCGGGCTACTACGATACAACGCGGGTAATTCCACGCTCTACCATGCGGTTAATGCTGTCTGTTATTTGAAAAAGTTAGGTCTTGAGAAAGAGACAACCGTTTTATAGAATGATTTTACCTATTTTTTGACGAAGTCTTGTTTTTAGGGACTCCTGAACATTTAATAAGTAGTTAGGGTGAGGTTATAAAAATAAAATTATACACAATCTCTCAGTGTCGATATAACAACAGTAAACCTTCTATGTATTTTGGGCGACATGGAGATGATGATGTTTATAATTTGTCAAGTCACAAACTAAGTGATAAAAGTGTTAAGAGTAAATGCCAATGGATACTTATGAGCCGTTTAATAGAGATAAGTGTATCTAGCCTGGCGATTTTTATGCGCACCTTTATTCTATGAAGTTAATACTTTTACGTTTATTAATATTGGCCAGTTCAGTAGGTACCTAAGCAACAAATCGAAAATTCACCCCTGTTAGCTTCCCAAGTGGCAATTGCTGGTAGTCTGCCAACCATATGTACATAAACCGAAACCAAAACAAACGACAGTCGAGACCTGAACGCACCTCGCCTTTTTTTGCCGCATTCGGGTTTCCTTTCGACTCGGCTCGGGTTTTTTCGCGCGCCCGGTTTGGCGCGACTCCATAAACAGTTAGCGAGGCAACCCCGGCGGAATTGTTTAAGTGGACGCAGACGTATGCGCGTGCGTCTGAGGCAGGTGCGGCTCTATTTTAATTGATTTCATCTACTTAGTTTTTATAACATGATTTTAATTTTTTTGCTATGTATTTTAGAGTAGTTTAGAGAGAATTTGCATTGTTAAATTGGCTTGAGAGGCGTTAATCCCTTCTAAAAGGCCTATATATATTATTAATTTTTCAACCGATAGAGAATTCGAGAATGTAGATATACGATATACGATTAGTAATAAATTTCCTGAAATTCGTTTTTTTATCCGACAAGTATTTCCTGTCGATATTTTATCGATTAAAGAAATAAATTAGATAATGTCGATGGAGCTCTATTTCAAGATGGTTCTTGTGATTCGGGCCTATTGCAAAACTAAAGGAAACCTTAACCTACTTACTTGTTTTGAAATAATAACGAATGACAAAACTTGCGTTTGGAAGATATATGGATCGGAAAATATGCAACCAGAAAAAAAACGGGAAAAAATACGAATACAATTCACGTCAAAGATAAACGTGTTTTGGGGAAAATAATCTGACAAGTCTCTCTATTTTTAATAGGTCTATTTATTAATCGATCTCTTAACTTATCTATCACAATCAGAACAAATCATTTGATGCATTTTATATATACAGCCCGCACCCTCATCGCTGGAATGGCGTATAGTCGGCAAAATCAATACCATCTTTTGTCCATCCCCAGATGGAGTGAGCGGCGATAAGCAGTCGCATCCCATCAGCCAATGTTTCTTACCCCCCTTTTAGCCTTATTTACTTTAGGTTTAAATCCGAGAAAATTTAAAAGCAGACGAACACGCAAGATACGGCGCTGAACACCTTCAAATCGGCCTACAAACCGACCTGAAATCACAAAACGACGAGTATCTAACTAACCTAACTATAGGTATAAGTCTGCTCAACCACCGAAACAAATGAAAGAAGAAGTCTTTTAAGCGACAAAAACAACTGAAAAGATACAACACCCGCGTAGAAAGTTACACGATTCCTTCCCGGTTCCTGCAAACTAAACAAACATAGTTATGTTTTAAATGATAATGACACATGCATGCAGGTTCTGCCAAAAGTTGAAGAAAACTGCATACATCCTCTGCTCGTATCGACCGCTCATAGGCAAAAGTAGTATCTGCCCAGGGCAAGGGCAACGCCTCGTGTACCCTAACCAGATGAGACATCTCACTTCCAAAAGCATCTAGAAATTCCTGAACGTAACAGATCTTTGCAGAGTACTTTGAAAAAGGGCTGCCACAAAAGATCAGCAATGTTCGAAGCGGCATACAAATGACCCCCACATAAATATGGGAACCTTAACCTGACGCTGTTGAATGTTATTTTGTACTTTTTCATAGTAGTTAAATAAAATTCATTTTTGTTATAATTGTAATTGAATAACTACAAGTATACCTCAGTTTTAATAATGATGAGGTTACCCTATTGATAAAAGAAAAAATAGTTTGATGGATGAAAAGGTTTTAGATTACCTTTAATATTGAAAACTGATGAAGTTGGTATAATTATTAAGTTTGACTAAAAACAATAGTCTAGTAAATTTCAAGCTTGCAGTAAAAACACTTAATAACATTACATTTTTGGGTTTATGGTCAATACAATTACACCAAAATTCGGTCCCGTACGATTTTTGGTTCAAAGAAATTGCCAAAATATAGTTGTTAATCATAATTCACCAAATATCCTAAGCATTTCGATTTGCACATCACGCTACAATTTCATATGTAAATGCATACATCGCATGATCTCACCAAAAACTTATAATTCAGTACAAAGCTGGTGCTTAGCTGGTTTTGCTCGAATAAGTCGTTTGTATTACCCGACTACTATGAATCATTAGAGAGTTCGATTGGCGTCTAAAATTGATGCGTGTGCGGTCTGAAATAAATCGAATAAAATATCCTTGTAATTAAAAATGGTATTAAGCCTTTTTTAAACCCAAACAATACATGACTACAAAATAATATAAGTGCAAAATATATAATGATTAATGAAAGTGGAATGTATTGTATATTTTATTGTAGTTTCCATAGCACGGTAAGACTAAAGCGAGGTATGGAGTCGACATTAATATTAAACTCCCTGCTCATATTTATTAATCAATTATTTATTGCATT
This sequence comes from Acleris cristana, assembly GCA_948252455.1. NCBI lineage: Eukaryota > Metazoa > Arthropoda > Insecta > Lepidoptera > Tortricidae > Acleris > Acleris cristana. The sequence goes on from OX411779.1 coordinate 12,126,535, forward strand.
CTAGTATCTAGACTCTAGACACTAGAGAATTGCACTTCCAGTTTCGGTAGATAATATTGGGTAGTACTAGTACCTAAAGTAAAATATACTCATGATACTATGTAATTTTTTATCCGACTAAATGTAGAATTTAATAATTTAAATAAGTAAAAGTACTGGCTTATTAAGTTCGAGGCAAGAACCTTCTTTTGCTTCGGGCGTTCATTAATAAAATCTAAATATTTATAAGGCATGCGTGGTAGCGATATTTTGGTATAATTTGTTAAGGATTCCTGTAAACTTAGATTTCAAAGCACACAAACTGATCTGCAGTAGTACACCATTCTTTATATTACTGGTTAGCTAGTGAAATCAAATATTTTACATAGTTTATAAATACAAAAAAATGCATTAAAAAATCATAAGAGTAAGTTGAAAAGAAAACCGAATAAAATTGAGAAGCTTTTCTCAACATGAACACGGAAAAATAATAGTTTAGAAGTTAAAAATAAACTACAATAGCACTTTCAACATTGATTGCCAAACCAACGTGACATGAACATGCTATGCTTTTTATTTGAGCATTCAGTAGTTCACCAAAGATGTTAAAGTGTTGGCAGCACGTGCTCTAATTAGCTTACTGTCTAACTGTGTGCTGTGTCTAGACAGTCGCGTGACGTGCTCGGGCGATACCCGATTTAGGAAATATTTTAAGTTCGATGACTCTGCACCAGCCTGTTGCTATGCGGTCCCACAGGATGGGGCCAATTTCACTTTCTCTGAAGGCCTGATAGCTCTTGGCCAGGTGACGCCGTGCGAATGTGAACGGCCGAGAAGTCCCAAGGGATTCAGGCATTCCGTGGATTTAAATAGAAATATTGTTTTAGGCAGCGCGTAAAGACGTGATAGTTACACGTTATTTTATAGGATATTTGGGCGTACATTTTTTGAGGTTCCTGTAAGCGCTCCACAGCGGAAACGTTACGTTGATTTCTGCTTAATTTGAATACTTTGAATTCCTAGTTTATAAGTGAAAAATAAACAAACCTGCGAACACAATGTTCAAAAATCAACTGGTTGCATTATTTGACAAACACTATGCATAGTCGCTCGCTACTAAAATAATGTACGTAATTATATCCTAACAAACACGGTACCTAATAAAAATATCTGCACTCGGCAAAATTTTACAGAAAACTATCGATTATCGTTATTCCCTGGGTATCTTTTAAATTTTCCGGGTTGAAAAGTAGCCTATATATTAATCCAGGGTATAACCTAACTCCATTTCAAATTTAATCTAAATCCGTCCGTTGCAGCGTGAAGGAGTAACAAACTAACACACAAACTGTCGCATTTACAATATAATATCAGTAGGATTTAGAGGGTGTTCAGATATTTTTGTATGCTCCAATCAATTTGATGGGGACTGGTACTCTACAACAACGAATTACGTATCACACATTAGTGACATTATAGTCGACCAAGAAACTCCTTTACCACTTCTAGACTCTCCGTATTTGTATGGCGTTAAGGCCCAAATGTGGTAAAGGACATACCTACTTGGTCGATACATACACATCATATCACATAACATTAAAAAACATATTTATAGCCAAAGAACCTAAAATTGACAACCAAAACAATGAAAGCTATAATGAGCGTTCTTTGCTTACACTTTCGTACTGCCTAATAATAACTGCCTTTCAACGGTTAAAATATGTTGTTTCCTTAATATATAAAGGATGCTCGCATTTTCAAACGGTTTGACAAGTAACACGTATTACGTGTTAACTTATTACCACACTGAAAACACGATTATTTTAAAAATAAATTGTTTTTTTAAAGCGTGTTCCAATTCGCGAGTTACTCATATTATGTCGGATACGTAAAATTATTCTTCGAAAAGCTTGCGATTCTGTAAATAGGTGAAGATATATAGGAAGAAGACAACGTTAAACATTAATGATGTCAATGAAGATAAAGTATAGTGAAGGTTTAAATTTGTAGTATATTAAATAAAACGTCGTTAAAAATTTGAATACTGAAAAAGTACGAGTATGGGTGGTATCCATCGGCAAATCAATAAAGAGAATTCAACGAGTGAAACAGACGTCATCATTAAAGTACACGGAGGAATGCTGATCTAACAATTGAACCAATAAAATGAATAGAGAAATTCAAATAATGTCAACGGTAAACACAAAATAAGTAGGCGGTTTAAAAATCAAAGAAACCGAAACATTCTAACCGCAAACATGTCCCTTCATCACAAACGTTAGTGTATTACTATTTGTTTGAACACAAAGCTAAAACTACCGTTTGTTTGTTTACCGATACTGCTATGGATTGGGCATATTATTGTGAAAGAGATGACGATACACATAAAGCTGAAGATGAAAAAGGAGAGGTGTAAGGAACACTTGCGACCACAGCGGTGTCTGATGAAGAAACGAGTGGAATAATAATGAGGTGCAGTGACAATAGTTGGGATTCCATACTCGAACAACTGGGTTAAAAGGTGACATTACTGTCATTAGATGTGCAAATGCTGATTCTGTGACCTTTATCGCCTTTGAAACTGTTAACGGCAATATATTATATTATACCCGCTTTTGTCAAGTTCCCTTGAACGTTACTGCTATCATCTTATGCCAGTGAAGTATAAAAGTTCCTAAAATTATGTTTCCAAACTTAAGGGACACGAGCAGCCTGAGGACAGAGTTTATTTTATGTGCACTTTTTCTCACTCCCGAATGTTGATCCAAGATTATTCTGTCTACTACTTTTGTAATAGTGCCAAGAGAAATGACTCACGACGGTGGCAAAAAAATCGAATCTGAGTTGGCGTTGCGTTAGTCTGGCTTCAATAGTGGGAATCCTACACGAAACCGTTTAAAACGATTGTATATTCAGTTTGTTTACAATAGATTGCTGAGGTAGTGATAACCGAACCGAAAATTCTGTTTCAATTGCTGTATTTATTTATTGTCTCTACTTATCTAGAAATTTTAATGTAACCCATAGGCACTGATTAGTTATCGACTATTTTGTCGCTCAAGAAACGAACAAAAGATATAGATCTCGTGTCAATAAAAGAGACACGTATATTAATAGTTGGTCGCTGGCTGTTCACACTGCCGGCGAAAACTTTTGCCACTAGTTTGTCGAAACAAAAAATATAGATCGCGTGTCAATAAAAGAGACACAAATATTAATAGTTGATCGCTGGTTGTACTCGCTTCCCGCTCATCGTCGGCGGTGGGACCAGTGCCTTAACCACACATCACATTAGAGATTCGGCCATAGGTATTAACATACAAGGTACTATTGAGTATATCTCTATTTTATGTGGGACACATGGATCCCTTGCCTGGTTAAGGGTTAAATTAAATTCAGCTCATGGTAACGTTAGAGCATGTTCTTAAAGTGGAACTGAATTTTAATATTCTAAAAAGTTATTGACCTTCCAAAAATCATGTTGACCCCACATTTTGAATAAAACTTCGCGTGTGAAAGACAGAAGACAAAGGACACAGGTGGTCGCAATTTATATAAACGGGGTTTCCGTTCTAATCCAATTTATTTGATCTGAAACATTCTGAAAACGGAAAGGAAATGATTAGTTATTCGGTACGTTACCTTGCGGCGATTGGCGTTTCCATGTATGATATAAATAAGGTTCCCTAAATTAACACTATTTTAGTGTGATATTCCGTAGCTACCTGACATATAAAGTCTGTTCTGAGTAGATCCCCTTTTATATTTTTCATGTTCACCGCTGCCTTCGAATATTTACAATTTTTTAATAAATTTTCAGCTGGTCCGAAATTTTTGAAACCATATTTTGTAAAGCAGAGTGCGAAAAAGTTATCGAAAAACAGAAACCCAAAGTTCGCAAAAACTAAATGTATTTAGGTATACGTTTTAGCTTAGGTATATAGAGCTTTTAGTACATTTCTTTAGAGTTTGTACGTTTCTTTTAATTGTTTGTTATCGTTTACATTGGCCAGTCATTACCAAAACTGTAATTGGGCCTAAGATTTCAATCAAGAATTTCTTTGGGACCGACAAAGAGGCACTTTGCCACTTTGGTCAAATGTATCGAGTCCAACACGTAATTTTTCGCTTTTTTTGGGACCGACTTACACGCTATGCGTGTACATACAAACCACATTGCATTCCTTTTTAATTAGCATCGACAAAGACATTGTTGGGACATTATTGACACCGAGGGAAACGAACTTTTTGTAATAATTTGAAATGTTCGCCAGGTATCTAAGATAATAATAATATTATGTACGGTAAGCAATCTAAAATGTTGCACTTGCCTTGCCTTGTCGTCATAAACTGAAAACTGAATATAGAATTACAGGTAATACAGGCACTGTTCAAATGTGCAGGTTTCCTCATGATATTTTCCTATACTGCAAGAACATCAGGTAATGCAGTTAAGTTAAAAAACTCATTGGTACATGGCGACCGCTGTTTGCAGCTTGTACTGCTAATTAGTCCCGCCTGTCTCTGACTCTACAATAAACATCTATTTAATACAATATAATTAGAACATTTTATATCATATCATCAATCATCAAAAATATCATCAACTTCAGACTTTATATTACGTGTGTACCAAGGGCTGTATTATTTGAAACTTCGGGCGCGGTAAGTGATAATGTCGCAAAGTAAAGTCGATTGAGAATTCCAATTCTACAAACGAGATCTAATTAAAGTGTTTGGTGACCGCTTCTTGTGCGTCCAATAATCGCTCTTAATCGCAGTAATTATCGATTGTTATCGGTTTAGGGCCGTGGGAGATGCCCGTGCGCACGCCCTGTGAGGCCGAAACGGGCTGGTTTTTAATCAATACGCTAAAAAGTTTGCTTGGTTATCGACGTATAAAGTACCTACAGAGAATATTAAGACTTTCATTTATGCCACATGGATAGAGTTTCGCAAAAATATCTAATCCGAGTCGAAAAAAAACTTTGGTAAAGAAATTATATTTATTCTCAAATATTTTTTAAAACCTTCGTACTTACTCAAACAAAATGGGTTTGTTTATGTTTAAAGGCGTCACTACTTGAATAGCGTACCTAAGCAGGTACCTACGTCGGAAATTGAAAGGGGGGGAAACCCCCCATGTTCCAATTCGTTCTTACTCATAATCTTAACGACTTTTTCTTAGGTTAGGTACCCTATTATTATGCACTTCAATGAAAAGCTTTCACAATAAAAGCACCATCAATGTCCACGGAAGCGGCGAGCAAAACAAACTTAAACTTACAACAAAAGCTCAGAGCAGTCACAAAGTTTTTATATCCAACGTAAATAAACACTAGTTGTGCAACGGAAAGTGGGAAACCGCTGGTTTTATATATATCTCATTCAACGTGTAACCTAGTTAGAGTATAGTATAGACAGACGAACGCACAAGTGGGCGGTGGCCTTGGCACTGCTTTTGCATTGTTCTAACCCCCTTGGTAAAAAAAATGATATGTTAGTGATTGGTTGCTGTGAGAACCGCCCTATCACAAACGCTGAGAGTTTGCACACAAACAAAAGTTTAAATAATGCCCGTTTTTAACATTCGAACGAAAAAGAGATTTTTTTATGCAAACAAACTCTTACAAAATTTAAATTAGGAAGTGGAATACCTACGGCATATTATTATTAAAAAACACCTGCAAGACATTTGTTTTCAGCCTGTGTTAGTGTCCCAAAAGCATGACATACATGAGTAATAAAAAATAATTGGAAAATCCCTTCAAATCTGCCAGAAACCGATGCACATTCTATTTTAAAAGTTGGCACTTGGCAACACCGTTAACCTATAAATTGGCGAGCAAACGTAAACAAATGGCCAAATGACTAAGTTCACTGTCTTCGTAGGTGTGTTGTTTTTTTGAAAACCCAGTAATAATAGCTTGTGTAGGACGATTGCGAGATCTGCAACATTGTTAATTGAGTTCGTATAAACAATTATTTCTATATTTGTTTTTTTTTATTCGCAATGTTGCTGACCCAAAAATATAGGACGGTAATACGCATTTCAGTACCAAACTAAAATCCGGTATTTGAAGGTATTAAAAATTCTTGTATTATCATGAAATAATCAAGTAATAAACGAATAGATGAATAATAAATGCGGAGCTTCATAAAAACAATTAAATTAAAACCTTTTACAGTTATTTGCCGCCAAATGACAAAAGCGCGTAAGTATAAAAACAAAAGCTAAACTAATTTAATTCGAAATACTCTCGCTAAATTTGGCAACAACAATCCAATACTGCAGACAAAATAAAACGTTGCTAACAATAAAATTGCGATACTGTTATTTAGATAAAAAGTTAGCCGTTAGTCCTTACGGGCGCTCCGCAAAACTTTAAAAAAGGAAAACCAAAACGCAGAAGAGTAAAATTAAAAAGTAAAGTAAGTTGAAACTGTTAAGGGCTAAAGAATTGGCGGAGTATTTGGCGTCCGGGCTTAGCTTTATGTGATCGGAATACATTTGTGTTAAATGGTTTATCTACATCAGCAGTAATAATAAAAAGTAGCCACACCACGTTTAGATATTCGCCTAATGTCCATGTAAAATCTGAAAAAAACTGTATCTGTAAAATCTTTTTTTACATTGATTAATCGGCTTATTGTTTGAATGTACATTTGATAAGTTTAATTTAACTTTTTTTCAACTTTCGAATCGGCAAATAATATGTGCACAGAAAACCTTGTAACCCAGTAATAATATGTAAAACCTATGATTTAATTTAAATACATTATTTTCCGCAATAGGATTTGTTTAGTTTTAATAAGATTATACATTATAATAATATCCACGAGCAATGAAAACAGGCCACGGCGTAGGTTTGAAAATTTATACACTTATGTAAATTTTCGTCGCTGTTAAGTGAACACTTTAATCGTTTGATTTATCAAATTATTTATTAAATTTAAAATTTATTTCACAAGAAAGTAAAAATGGTATACTTAATTCCTAGTACCAGTCGACCAAATAAACAGTCTGTATGTGTCTGTGTATCGGTGTGTGAAAACACTTTATTATCTACATCAATAAGGCCAAGTGCGAAAGTGCACCAACTCCAAAAAGTAAAATTTTTCGCTCATTGTTTTTGCGGGCATTTTCGGAATCCGGCCATTTACATAAATGCCTGGGTCTTTGTGCAGCTAAGGCGCCGCGCGGCCGCGTATGGGCATGCGAGTGTACGAGAAAGTACGGTGAGCCAAAATGGCGGTGTGACGGTGTTTATTATTTTTAGTAAGATTTAATGCGTGGGAATGGTTAAATTTGATATACCTATGCAATATAATATTACGATTTTACTACACAAAACCGATTCTGTCACCGCAAATGTAAACTTGGCTTGTAATCAAAAATTCCACTTGCTGCGACAGCGAATTCTGGTAACAGTACGTGTAATCATAATCCAATAGGTCTGGTTCCCTTGTCACAAAGTTATCAAAATTAGATAACAGTCCTGCCATGTCTTGAATCATGGTTAACGCGCACCACGCATAAACAATAAACATCCAAAAACAAATTCAAATTTAAAAATATTTATTCTTTAATCTGGCCACATATGGGCCGTATTATGGTATCTCTGCAATGATGGTCTTGTCCGAAGCGCTAGTAGATTTACTCCATATTACCGATGTGTTCTTACACCAAAGAAGAAGAAAAATCGCAAGAAGCGAAGCGAAGCCGAAAAAGCGGTAGACAGATGATAATTATGACGCTGATATGCAAGCGGCTACAATATGAATAATAATATCAATGACTATTTTTGTTCAAAACAAACCAACAGGTTGGTAATTAAGAATACAATTACGGTATGCAATGCAGACGTTAACGATGTGGGGGTTGTGTTAATTTATGGTTAACCGTGGATCAAGCTATAAACAATAATTTAAAATCGTATAATGAAAAGGTATGCAACTGGTTATTTTTATCACACCCAATAATACTTTCCGTAGTACAAAATTTATTTTGTTTTTAACAGTATGTGGATAACGAATTAAATATAAGTTTTCTTTACGCCATTACAACTGCAGGCTATTCTAACTTTTAAATATATTTTTCGTTTTAAAATTTTACTTTGGTTGTTTCAGTAGATATTTATTATGGAATATATGGTAAGGACGTAAAACATATATTACAATTTGTGTAATAATAATTTTTGAACACCTTAATGTCACCTTTATAGCAAAATAGGGATAACTGTGAAACAAAAGCATTGGTTAACGTAGATTGATCACCTAGTGATTTGGCTCACCGTACTTAGGTTCGTATAAGGCGGGGCAGGCTGTGTTAGAGTTTTTTGCTTAACAAAGACCCACTGAAATATTAGCTCTGTAAAGCTAATTTCCTCCACATGCTGGCACTAATGGCTTAATTGAGACAAATTAGATAGAAAATGTGCTTTCCAGTTTTCTACAATTATACTTTTTAAATGCTACCAGTGTCATCCAATAAAAGTTATGTCTTGCGGGAGAAACTTTGGACAAGTATTTAATCTAGTTGACAACTTGTACACTTTCAAAAATAAATAAAATATCTAGTCAATTTACTTGGTCTGGGTTTTCAATTAAGCACCTAAACCTCATTTGTTCGTATGTACCTAATTTTATTTTATTCTATTAGGTAAGTAAGAAATAGGTATTCATTGCTTTGCATTGTGGTTGTATAAAATTAAGCTTTTGAAAGTGTGCTAGTACAAGTTGTCAACTAGATTAAATACTTGTTCAAAGCAGCTCCCGCGCGCCATAACTTCTTATTGGATATTATCCCAATTTTAACACTAAACCATAACAAAACAGGCCATCAATCTAACCGTGGCGCCAACTGACCCTAACACCCTTACAAAAAAACGGCTACTAAAGAATGGCGAACAAAAACTAACCTATACCCGAAACGCATATCTCCCAAACACACCAAATCAATCCTTAGAACTACCAAAATAGGGTGTTAGCGAATGCATTAAGGTTGGTAATTGGATTCGGACTCCGAAATCGCCAAAGAGGCCGACTGTCAAAAACGCGGCGCCAAAAATAAGAGGACAAACAAAAGTGAACGGAGCAAACTTAATTATGCGAGTTTTACAGTTATTGCGCTTCGCTCGCGGGCGTTGTTCATCTACAATTTAATAAAAATATACATTTATAAAGGAAACAAATGTATGATAAAAAATTACCCTTTAGTTTATAATGAAAGTGTTGCCTTGGTGCGGGTTTTTTTTGTTGACGACATTATGTTATTACGAGGGAAAAGGTGAAACGTATAACACTTTTCGCGCATGTCAATGGTATAATACCTAATAATAATAAGCTTTTATTCTGCCAGTTTTAGTTTTGATACAAATTTTTGGTTTATTTCATTGAGACGAATAAATTTTAATAACAAAATGAACATAATCAATGAGTATTTTAAAATTGCTTACCCTTGCGTTAAAATAAATTATAAAAGTGGTTGGAGTTTAAAGGGTTTTATAACACTTGACAAGGTAAGTGATTGTTGGGTGCGCTTCAATCAGTCTAAAAACATTTTGTATAATTTCGTTTAACTAACCACGAAAAGCATAATGAACGTCTAGCATAAAAACCAATTGTATAATTTCATCAGGCATACGATCAAATAACATAACACTCATTTATTATAACTATCATTTTCATGTTATTATGCATTTTAAGTCAATTTCTTCTAACTAGGTTAGGTTAGGTTAGAACTGTGACCACATTAATAGTAAGTAATGAAAGCCGTTAGAAATATTTATTTTTCAATTTATGAACATTATAGTTTAAGAAATTATGCATTTCGTTTTATGCATAATAATTGTTATATCGTTGGTTTATTATATAGAATGCAATGAGTGTTCTGTAAAATGAAAATTAGACCATTTGATTTTATACTAAACAATTAAACACAACACACCCGTTTGTTATACGTCGTTTGTCGCTTAGTTAACTTAAGGTTAACTCAAAAAAAATCATAACATATCTTTATTAATAGATATTATAGATGCGAAAGTCTGTTGGTTTGTTCCGAATTAATGATTCAAGTCTATAAATAGCCTGGTGACTGATATAGATTACTTTTCATTTCAGCAAATCTGTCAGTTCCTGAGGGCATAGCGTTAAACTTCTACTACACGGACAGAATTGCAAGAAAAAGATATTAAAGATATAAATGGGTACCTACATACAAAAAAAATAGGTACTAAGAGAGCTCAGTGATGATTTCATAGAATAGAGAAGAAAATAGATTATGAAAATTTACCGTTCATATTCCTGGATTATAAGCATGTAATCACTTGGCAACAGCCCGGGAACGAATTATTCCGAAGTTATGCTGTTTGCTTCCGCGCGGTTACGTAAAAAGTCATCACAACGGACTTAATACTCATCCGACAGACATGAAAACAGCTAGCTTACTGGGAATGGATTATCTACAAGAGTTAAAATACGACAGTCTTGACTTAACACGGGCCAATCTAACTCGGTTTTATAATGTCAAACCCTATACGTAGCAACGTTCAAAGTGCGAGTCGTACTTGCGCACCAAGGGTTGCTTACTTACTTACTTTAAATGGGTTTGCGTTTGATTTCAGTCTCACCTGGGTAGTGATTCTCTCAAAAGCAAAGGCGAGCGAATGCAGGAGTGAATGTCCAAGCGGCGAGTTTAAGTAGTCCCGTCAGAGCGAGCAAAACACAAAACGCATTCTCAATTAAGCAGCCTTATACTATATCACTACCCTGATGTTAAACGAGGTTGAGGGTGGTGCACGCTTACCCGGATGGATGAATCGTGATGTTATTAGTTCGTAGTTTTGCGTCGAACCGGCCTATCTTGATCTCTGCACGTTGCTACGAATGCGTGACGTCTGCTGCGTTGGTTTGTCTGACGATACCACAAGATAATAACATCGTCTCTGATTTTGCAGGCGAGTCTAACTTGACCAGTCAGTACGTATAAAATGCATGTTAAGGTGTGTCTTGACCTTGGTCGTATTTGGACCTCAATCAACTAAGGTAGTAGGTCAGGAGCGCACGGGTCAAGTTATGATGGTTTGAGTTGTGGTTTCTAGTTTACTAAAAGAATAACAGCTATGAATATCAACAGGCCATCCTTTGCAGTGTGTTAGCTGTTGTTAACTGTGCAGTGCATAAATCACAATGCGAATCACAGATGAGACTATATTATTTTAGGAATAGACAGAGGGGGAGAGAGGGGGAATGAGTTTTCAGCGCACCGGCTGAGCGATTGATATATGATACGCACACTTACTCACTTTTCCATTATTTATACGTGGACGTACTATATTTGATCGTTCGGTTATTAACTGTAAAGCACCTTCATGTATAAGTGTGTGTGTGGCTGTATATTTAAGTACCTATCTATATTTCCAATTTCTTACTTTACAAGATATAACTTATGACATCTTCGTTCTAGACATGTTTAAAATATTAAAGCGCTGAAGTTAAATTTATCAGCTGTGCTCTTAAAGCTTGTGATGTGTTAGGTAAAGGCAACGCACATTTACCGATATTGGTATTATTTAATTTAAGTTCGTAAATAAAGCTGTACATTCAAAATTGTTACATTCTTTATTTAATTTTTGTACTAGTAATAAGTAACTGAAAAATAAAGATTTTTCACAAAATTTCGTAATAGTATGTATGTACATAAGTACAGAACGAAAAAAATCAAACACAATACTTATACAGTAATGCACAAAGGTACTTACTACTAACCCTTTAACCCTTTTTTAGTAAAATATAATCTTGTAAATTTTTTTTTAATATCGCTTGCGTGAATCCCCTTATGAATTAAGGTGAAACTGTGGAAAAAAAAAATAGAGCAAGTATCAAAACCGTTGCGCCGGCGGCGGTGCGTCTATATTGGTGGCACGCGCACTAATGAATAAGATAAAAGACGCTGCGCGGCGACTCGCGCGCACCTGCGGCTACGCGGCCAGCGTACCACGTGGCATAGTTACCACTAGGGGGAGAAGGATTCAATGTTATCTAGTTAAGGTCCATTTTGGCGCAGGCCCCCCACGTACGGGCACTAGTAGTTTTTTAACATATGTACTTACCTGAGGGGCTATTGTCTAACGCACTCGCAATCGCAACCGGCTTCAAAGTGGAGCAATTGATTTCATTTTGTATGCAGACTAGCCTTCGATTTTCAAAACGAAAACGGTCGTGATTGCAAGTGCGTTAGACAATAAGCCCTCTGTTCTAAATTTTACCAGTCAATTTGAAGTCGCAAAGGGCCATGATAGTCGTTGGGGGTCGCGTTGGTCCTTGTTTCTCCATAATAATAATGTTCGCGTCCTAATAGCGATGGAATATGTGAGTTTCATGCAATAATTATCGTTGCCTAGTACCTACCCATGCTACAAGCCTAGAGTTATCATAAGTTATATGTTTCAAAAAACGGGAACACCTTAAAATTTCGATTCTTCTTCGAAAGCTGAAAGCTGATGTTATGTTAGTGGAGCTATTTTAGATTAAATGCATTCTTCAATTTGCAATACGCAGGTTAGGTTAGACTTTATTTATAAGCGATAGCAAAAAATAGTCTTCTATTAAAATATATTATTGCATTAAATACTATGAAAATTCGGAATTTTGATTAATTCGGGATTTGACTTCGGAATTAGATATGTAGTGATATAATTATCATTCACATCCAACAAAACGCATAATTGGCTATTGATGAATATAGATTTGTATTTATGGCTTTGGATTTAAGTCTTTAGGTACTTGTATAAGTACCTTCTTGCACATAGTCAACCTTTAACGTAGTGACGCTAGATTGGCTAGTTGGTGGCTGGGAATGTGTTAAGTGCAACTCTCAAAAAACTGCAAACTTGAGCAAAATAAACTATTTGAAAAAAATGCAGGATGACATGGTTATCGTACTCATAACAAGTAACATAACATTATTATATTTTTTCAGTTCAGTGGTCTTAGACAAGATACATAACGCTAACGTAAACGATTTTCGAAAACTGTCACTATGTATTTAATTTACATAAGCGCTTGCGTGCGTCCCGCAATTTAACTCAATTCTATATAAGTATTTTTCATAACGATAACGTTTTCACAATGCATCTCTTGTCTTGGATCACGGTTTTAATAGCTAGAAAAAATTACGTAATCGAACCAAATCGTTCTTTATGATTGATTCTTCCTATGCAATCGAGTAAATCTTTTTGTGCAAAGTAAAAAGTAGGTACAATCGTGGAAAAAGTCCTTATGCAACGTCAATAAATTTCATTCATAAACGTCGCATGCACACAGCGCGCGGCGTCGCCGCGGTATATTTAGAAATACCTTATTTTTTCCGTCGCGTGGTATTTCGGTTGCAAAATACCGTCTCGGAAAATATAGGTATTAATAATTTTGACAGGTCGTGTGTGATAGTGGCGAAGTAATCATAATTATGTGTAACTCTAGAAACTTTTTCTTGAGAGAAGTTTACAGGGGTTCTATTTTATTTACTAGAGCTAAAGCATGGGTTACGTAGGTTAGGTTATGCTAGACCTGTGACCTCCAAAAAATTATAAAAACTCCTGCACGTGTAAATGCCTGTCTTCGATGAAATAATGGCAAAGTAAAACATTCTATGAAATTAGTGTCGGTAATTCAAGAGCAAAATACTGGCAAAACCCAATTTCTTTTGTCATGTTTTTCAACGTCACGACAGCTCTTATTTACTTGACAGTAATGGCGGCCGAGTTCAAAACAATACGATAACAGGTCGAAAGCAATATGGTTTTACCCAGTAGAATAGAGGCCCAGGGTTTTTGACTCACAACATGGGAAATATGGGAATGTGTCTAACACAAAATAAGGTAGGTATTGGGGCAAGGTGGATTAGTTTTTTGATGAAATGAGCAGTGTTTTTAGTAAAGCGTCCAAAGTAAACTTATAAACGGGTTAAGATATGATTTATTACTATATTTTTAGCAATAAATCATATTCAAGGTAGTTAGGCATTTAGTCCGCCATTTGTACTTTTTTATTGTGCAATAAAGTTTAAATAAAAAATTATTAGTAAATATACTTTAAAATACACGTTTTGGCGTTTTGAAGATAATAAACGCCCAAAGAGAAATGTAAAGTTTGTATCGGAGACAGATAAGTTTAATATCGTATATTATAACAATGTAAATAAAAAGAGTATAATTCATTTGTTACCAAAATACGGTCTCTACTTTACATTTTAGTACTTATTTACTCCCATTTTTAACTGCGGTTCCAAGTAGACCTTAGAGGATTTTCATTGTTAATATAGCAAATGCCTTTATTTTCAAACAACTTCTTACTTTTGTCACAATTATTAGCGCAGTTCATTACATATTCAGTACCGAAAACTTGATCCTAACTGGGTCCATATTGTATGAAAATCAAGCAGCAAAGAAAGTTAACTTGTATCAGCCAGTGAGGCTTGAAAGTTTCAAAAGTGAAATTTCGCTTAAACTTCATGCGATGGCCTGAAAGTTACCAAACTTTACCAAATTAAAATGATCGTTTAAAAAATTACTATAGTTTTATGAAATTTGAAATTTAAATTAAATATACTTGTATTATTACTTTTATAATTATACGAGAATGTAACTTTCAAGGTTAAACAATAAACGTTGTTCTATTCAAACGATGTAATTTTCGCAGTTAAGGAAAATTTTGCAAAGTTTCAGAAATCGCCCATCACTACTCACGAGTCAGATAATGACGCTAGTCGTTCCTTAGTGAAGATTTCTCATACACAAGTTTAAAAAAGGAACGAGATAAATGTCTTTGAGTACGGGAGTAATTTTTCAGCCACAAAATGACGCGATTTCAGCTAAACTCTGCTTATTTCCCCTTATGTCGTACTTGAGAAGTGATATTATGTGACTGTGAATCCCGCCCCGAGTGGCTAATGCGTAATAATAATAAGAGACATTTATCAGCAGTTAGTAATGGGACACCCGCTCGCCTCATATTTGTATGGAAGCATGTAATGTCTCAATTCGAATGTGCTTTGGTAAAATAAAGAAGTTTTGTACGGTCGGCATAATAAAGTCAATTTTACGTAAAAATGGAAACTTTCTTCTCTGTGTGTTATTATGGAATGTAATACAAAGTAATATTTAGTTCGGTACTTATATTCGAGTTGTTTTTAATATACATTTGACGTTAAATATGTGTGACATGTGTCCGATAGACATTAAGATTTGACATCTTTTTCGTACATATTAAGTCTATTTTATACCATTTAGTCCTTCTTTAAGAGATGAAAATAGCTCTTGTTGCACATTGCTTATTTCTTTACTTAACTTACTATCGATCGTAGCCGCGTAAAATATTATCTCTTTCTTTGATCCGTATAAACCTTAAAAACTGAAAGGGACAGCACGAACTGAACTATCGTCATCGCTCTACCTTGCCCACGCTCTAAACAGTTTTTAGGCTTTTTAAACGTTCGATTCTGCCTATTATGCACAAATTGTATACCCAAGAGTTGCCTAACATCGTCAACCCATCATTATGCCGCGTCATCTTTACCTCACTTACTGTCTCCAACGTTAGAGCTTAGAAAAACGAAGCTCTTGACTCGATTTCGCTTCTGACGGTACCCGACGCGCCGTCTCGCCCGCGCGCTATTTCGGGCCCAGCCCAGTTTATTGACTCGCGACTACACCCGGATTTTACTACTTTTCCTACCAATACTCCTGCACTTCCTATAGCCGATTTTGAATTGTTAGAAACAAGTCTTAAGTGGTGTTGCGGGTGGGCATGGAAGATGAATGTAGGTACCATTAACGTGAGAGTCGATTTTGTTTTACGTTGCAATCGAAGAGGTCTATGGAACGTTTGAATTAATAAACTGCCACTGTTTGTGCCTTTGGTAGTTTGGCCATATGTTTGAAACTTAACGTTACGATAATTTTCAGTCTTGACAATTGTAACGAGCCTATCATGCATGGCAGGGATTCGTACCTTTGCAATTAAAGCGACAGAAAACGTGCGTCGATTGAAAATGGTCCGATCAACTGTTTCCATATCACTGGTTTGTATAATTGTTAAGTGCTAGTTGTTTTAATAATGTATCTTTATAACATTATATCGCTGTGTTAGCATTATCACATTGCTGTACTTGAAGACGAGTTTAACCATCGCTTAAAATCTTCTTTAGACTCTCAAACTTAAATCTGATTTTGTAGCCTAAAAAATAAGCTTTTCAGTAGTTTATCTCTTTTTGTGTCCCCTATAACTGCTATTATTCTGATTTAGCCACGATAAACTGATTTAGCTGATTCAGTGGTGTAGTGTAGCACTTTGTGGACGTAGAAATAGTTGGAATTTGTTTATGACTGTTCTTTTGGTAGCTTTCTTATGTCCTGTTCATCGTACCAAAATAAAAACTATATCTACCTCTAAGAGTTTTCATCTAATGAGGTAGATTTTTGGCTTCAGAGGGATTATTGTCTAACGAACTCGCAATCACAACTGGCTTCAAAGTGGAGCGATTGTTTTCATTTTGTATGCAGACAAGCCTTCGATTTTCAAAATGAAAACGATCGTGATTGCGAGTGCGTTAGACAATAAGCCCTCTGTCAGTAATCAGTAATCAGTAATTTATTGCAATGCCATAATGTTACAAATGTCTTGATTAATTAATAGCTATGCTATTTCAACAGTTCATTATGAATTATGGGCACTGCAGTATTAGGGGATAACCTTATTCTGAATAACAAAAGCGTTCGAGAGGCGTTTATGAACCATTCTCGTTTAAGAATTTTCAAGATCGCCGCTACTGCTGCCTTACTAGTAGATATTTAAAAGACAAATTTACTGTGAATAAGACACAATAACCTCCTACCATGACCTTCACAATACCTCCATGTCAAAAAGAAAGTCGACCAGACACTTTTTTTCCGAGCCAGTACACCTTGCAGACAAGGACGCAAATTGAAATAAAAAAATAATTAAATTTGAATTTGGAATTACTCGAATGGCGGCGCGTGCGGCAGATGCGCGCGCAGCTGCGCGGTGCAAATAAAATGCAACGGCAATAGTTCTTAGGATCGATGGGTTTTTGAGCCTACGTTACGAACAGACAAGCCATAATCTATTTATTAGATCGAATCGAAGTTATCACTTAAGTTATACCACTATCTTGTATAAAATGAGTAAATGTAAGTGTCTAGTATCTGCTTGCTATGCTGCTTTATTTAGGAAATATCAAACATTGCGGGATTGAACAGATTGATTAAAGAAAATTGATTTGGCCAGATCCTGCTCAAAACTGATCAAATTCGTTCCTACGCCTCTGTGTAAAACATAATTGTACTTAATACCGTAAGTTCTTCCAAAATATTCTACCAATATTTAACTACAACATTAATTCAAAAAGGTTGACTTAGCTTTGGCATTCATGTAGGTACACTTAGAAAATTATACGAATGCGCCAGCGTTTTTGTTTTTATATACCTACCACGGTGGGCGTGGTTTCAGCTGCGCATGCCACCTGCCCAAGGCTCGTGGCAAAAACCTTATCGGCTGGATTATATGGAGGGAACTTCGACAACATTTCAATTAAGAAATCTTGCAATAAAGTAAATACGAACGCTTAAATGTTTTCTTCTTTATGTTTATTTTCGTTATTACATAGTATTTAAACAAAGTCGCTTTCCGCGTCTGTCTGAGTCCTTCTAAACCACGCAACCGATTTTGATGCGATTTTCACCTTCAGTTAGATAATTTTTCACGGAATTTATGTACAATACATTCTCGTTTATGTACTTTTGTGTGCTACAGAAAACTTACATAAACCATAGCGAAGCGAGGGCGGGTCGCTAGCACCTATATGATAACAAAAATGTTAACCCTCTTATTTATAAACCCGCAATAGCTAAGTATGCTTAAAATATGCTTCGTCCTTATCTTTCGTGACATTTGAATTTCACAGAAAGAGACAAAATTTAAGTACGGTAATTGTAACTCATGGTAAGGGTGAGAAGGAGTACCTATGTGCATCACCATGTCCAGCAGAGTGGAAGTCTCTCGGCTGATATAATGATGACGATGAAAGTAATCAGTCCGCGTTGTAGGTTATATTATATTACAACGTGCATGATACATAAAAGAATAGTTTCATAGTAAGGAACAGGGTTATTTTAAGGAGGCATCTAAACCTCCAGCACTTTTACTAACCAAACGAAAGGGAACTTCTTATTATTTTATATCAATGTTTTATGAAAGGTCTTTCTCAGTCATGTTGGTTTTCCACTCGGTGTAGTCGCGTAGTTGCTCAACTACTCGTACTATATGTAATGATTTTTTAACCCTGCTCGTCCTAGGCAGCTAGCATAAGTCGCCCACAATGTAGGTATAGTCTGCAACGAGAAGAGACGCACTGAGCGACAAGCGAGGACTTTAGAACTTTTAGAAAAATTTACTCATTTTGCTACTCTCTCTGAAAAAGCAACACCAACTGACCCTGCTATGGTCAGATACCTTACAAACAATGTACCTACCTATGAACAAAAACTGGACTTCTTCCTGTTATCACTCAGTTTTACAATCTAAATTCGCAAATCCAGTCTCACCCACGCGTGGGAATCGCCGGACAACAATGGCCGTTGGTTAGTTCCCACTGGTTCCCACCAGTACTCACAGGTTTTAGCCAGTTCTTAGCGTTAATTAGCTCACTTAGTATCGCTAAGCATCCATTTGGCGCTTGTATTGAATATGTTACGTATACTTAATGGTGGTTTTTGGACTAATTAGATGTTTTGACAAGTTGCACGATGCCTAGAAATGTATATGTACTCGTAGAGACTATTCCGAACGCTTTGAAGATCATGATTTTAGCTAGACGGTCAATTAAATGCAATGAAAATTCTTGGATCAAATCATATTTAGATCAGCAATGGCAAAACACGTAATCTGTTAGTTAAGGGACGATTACTACAGCATCCTGCCTGGCTTTAAAATTGATAGACTGTGTGTTCTGAAAAAGAAAGAGACCGTGATAGTATCGCTGCTATTCTGACGAACTAATTGACGGAATATTAGCAAAAAGTATGAAGAGCCCATTGGAATTCAAAAAGTTTTTGCCACGGTGAAAACCTAGAGTGCTCTGAAAATATTTTCAACAAAATATCTTCATTCAATCCGAGTTGTTCAACAATTTAGACGATGCCAATAGTAATTAGCCGAGGTAGGTCACGGTCGGGACTCGATGCCAACTGAAACGTTCGGTTTTTACACTGAAACAGTTGTTTTAATGGAACAAATAAACCTAAATGTTTCTTTTTATTTCAGAGAAATGCTTGACGTTGCGTATAAGACTAACACTACGTTGATGAAGTGTTATTTTGTGTTTAGTTCATAATTTGGTAACCAAAAGACATATTTACTTTAAAACAGGTGGAATTAAATCTCGTCATGAAATAGGTCTAGAAATCAATAGAATTATCCCACACGTGTTAAGGCCAGTCGGTCAAGAACCCCTTATTCATCTGGCGCAAAACCCGGACTTATAACAGATGCGACAAGACGTAACTAGGCGTCTTTTACTCCAGCACAGTAAACAATATGCTTACGCAATGATAAAATGTAAACAGGGATATTGTTGTATCCTAGATCGGGGACTGAACCTGAAAAGTTAATTTATAAACAGGTTGTTAACACACCAGTTATTGATCATTCGTGATCGGGTCGATCGACGATGGACCTAGCTCGCAGCTCGACTCATGATATTGATCGATATCGACGTTCTATTGATTGGTGGGTTCATAACGTCCTAAGTGACATTGCGGTGATGACTTGCTCAAGCCTTTTTTTGTATGTCCATGACAGTTTATTCGGTGGGATGGTTTTCAGGGTTTTTTTACTCTATTTTGGTTTGAGTAAAGAGTTTTTACTTCTAGCACCAAGTATTTCATAAGGCTTCAGTTTACAAGAATAGAATGTAATTAAAGTTTAATCAGCTTTTTCCAGTTTATCGAAACAAAACTGAGAAACTATTTATTTTATTATCAATCTTCGTTTTGGTAAAAAGCCTGATTTTAGCCAGCTAAGTTTGTTTTAACGACAGTCAATTCACTATCCATTAAGATTGTAATATAAATCAGACTCAAACTTTTAAATTTCACCGAATAAATAAGTCTAGAAATAAATCTCGGAATCATTCAGAAGCCAGATTCAGGAATAAATCTGCACACAGATTACCCATAAATCAATAAGCAATAATATATTTTAATACCTAATAAACACGTGAAGAGAAAATGTTTGATCGTTTTAATAATTCGATATTTTCATGCAGTTAAAGTCTAAAATAATAATGAAAATTATGGTATAGTAGTTTCCGATGAGATTTTATGTAATCAGAGGGCTTATTGTCAAACGCACTCGCAATCGCAACCGGCTTCAAAGTGGAGCAATTGTTTTCATTTTGTATGCAGACAAGCCTTAGATTTTCAAAATGAAAACGATCGTGATTGCGAGTGCGTAAGACAATAAGCCCTCAGAGGTCAATGTACCTCTATGTCGATGATCTTATAAACTTGTTGACATGTTGATGTTGTATGTTGTTGATTGTTGAGTAAGCTGTGGAGTAGGGTAACCCTTTCTTAGTTAACCTTTTGAACGCCACAGTCGGCTATAACCGACATCTGAAAGTCGTCCCACTGACGACACAGTCACAACGAGTTGAAGATTAAATAAAACTTTGTTTCGTATGAATTAAGTTATAATTTGCATAGCATAGCAAATATGTTTGGCGTGTTAGTTACACATTCTGTATTTGACGCAAGGCGTTAAAAAGAATTCAATTTAATTTTACCTCTTTTTATAGTCTTGTAAACAAAATTTAATAAAAAATAGATTTTAAAAAAGCATCTCCAACCACTGCCCTTACAATTAAATCAATTGCAATTCAAATAAGTACAGATGCTTTTTTAATCATGATTTTACGAGATAATCAACCATCGTTCGATTCCTATAGTGCTAAAAACTATAAATCTCGCATGATAGACAAAACATAAACAATGCCGCGACAAATTAATAGCCGATATGTCGTTAAGAGCGTAATTTCACGCAATTGGGGTGAAACAAAACAAATATGTCGTCCCTGAGCCGTTAAATCTTTAATCAGCCTCGGCGAGACTAGTTTATGATAGACATTAAAGTCAGTCAGGTCGGTGAACTTTCTTGGGAAAATGAAACAGGAAAATTGTGGACTTCCACGAAAACTCCTAAAAAGTGTCCACTAGTCCGCTACTCACTGATGAATACTACAAGTGACTTGTTACCTTATTTTTCAAAAATATTTTTTCTTTGACGTAAATTTTCTATACTCTTTTTTCCCCGAACTGTTTTTTTCCTGATTTTTTTTTACCTTTCTACCAATCGCAGTTTTTCCCGTTTCTAATTAGGTCAAAATAGGAAAGTAGGCTCAGGCTGTTAGTTTTGGAAAAAAGAACTTCGCGGACACTGTCAATAGGAAAAACGCGACAGAAAAAAAGTGTCAGGGAAAATCGATGACTCACAACGACGACACCACCACAAAAACACAACTCTGGAAGGACCGCGAATGGAAATTCTACTTGTAAGAAACAACGAGTTTGGGAAACAGATGCAACTTTTTTAATAAAAAAATGCATGTTGCTTCATTATGTCTGTCACAATTGTGTCCCCTTCAGTCCTTTGCAATTTATTACGTCAGCAAAGTCTCCGGAAGACGATAAGGAGTGTAAACAAAGCTTAAGAATGCGCATCGAGTGTCAGCAGTGTCGGTTTGAATGGTTTAAGTGTCGGACACAAACATATTATATGTATTGACGTAGTACGTCGTCTTGTTGTGATTGCGGCCTGCCTGTGAAATTTCGAGTTTAAAGTGTAAGAATGTAAGGACACGATTAAATAAAACGGCTAATATACATTTAGATGTATTTTATGGTGCTCCCACACTCCTGTTCTAAAAATTATAAGTATTTTTTATAAGCATACAATTTTATGGTGGTTAAATTAAGAACTTACCTACCGTCCGATTTTTTTTCCAACAGATTTATTAATTTCTTGGTAACATTTTTACCTTTCGAACATTTTCCAATTTTACCCGACTACGTCAGAAGAAGGGTTATGATTTTCAAGTGTTTGTATGTATGTCTATTTCTTTGGCACGCTTTCAGCTTAACATATATGTTGTGTCGCTAGATTCATCATAGTTGTGGGAGTGATTTAGCCTATAATTTAATTAAAATAATAAGGTTAATAATTATCTATAAAATATCATCATATCATAAAATACAGTCGGGTTTTTAAAAATGTTTTTTTTTTCAGTAATTAACTAAAGCAGTAATTCATGCATGACTCAAATCATTACAGAATGGGTTTTTACTCCGGTTTATTTTAGTACCCGTGTTATTATCATTGTCATACCTACAATTTATAGCAATAGGTAAGCATATTTTTTATTATCAAAAGGGGTTTTTACAAATTTTATGTTCAATATAATTAGGTTAATAACTTTCCAGTTAGTTTAAAAACCAGTATAAAAGCAACTGTAACTACATTACAGTAACATATAAAAGCTTTAAAAAATTCTCAAACTATCTAGCAAGAATGCAAACGACACATTTCTATCGTTATTTATAGATCCGTAATGAATCATTCGGTTAAAAAAATACGTCAACACTCATTAATTTTCACGCAGTCAATTTTAACTCAGAGAGCACTTTAATAAAAAACGAGACAAAAAATATAAACAAACATCAATAATTAACCTATATTTAGTTTACAAATTTATTTACCGCTTTAGAGGTGGCCTGAAAAACATTTTATATCGATATATATTATCGATTTATCGTAATTAGAGCACTACTTATTACCATAAAATATATCATAAATACGTTACTTACTTTTTGACAAAAGTTATTGAACAGTTTACATAGGCTATTTTAAATAAAAAGTTGTAAATGCGGTAATTACCTACCTACTTCATACAAGATTTTCGATTTTTTTCTATGTACATTCCCAATGATTCGTTAAACCAAGAAATGTGAACGCGGTTATGACCTTAAATATTAAAAAAAAATGCAACTTTCATTTAAATTATGGTTTTATCAATAAAGCACTGTCAGTATAATTTTGTACTTCGGATTTTCAAGTTTTGTTGAATTTGTAACCCGGTTATCGTCGAGTTTTTTATTAATTTATCGACATCGACATAATCGACTGGGCTCCTCACTAGCAGTATCGTGTTACGGCACTTTTGTCTGCTCGGTTTGTTGTGATTGGTCGTTTTTTCAACCGGAAGCACTGACTAGACGCTCGGCTGTTTACCGCCCGCTCTAATGATGCTTCGCGCGAAGGACTTGGCTCTATTTTATAACAATATTTAAAGAGTGGAAAGTGAAAAGTGTTCGGCGTAAGCCACCTGTAATATTCAATTTTGAGTTTATAATAAACTCAAAATTGAATATTACAGGTGGCTGGTTTGAGTAGATATTTCATGTGTTATAAAACATGAAGTAAAAACAGCTAGAGCGAAATATTTTACGGAATGGGTAAAATTAACAGTGATGAGAGGGTTATGTCTAGCGGTAAAATTTCTTTCGGTTTTAGTGATGATGATGATGATAGTGAATTGTGTAAACAGAATTCAGTATAATATTCTTCTGTAAGTTAATTTAATGATGGTTAAAATCGAGAAGCTGATAGAACGTACGAGTAAATTTAGGTTTGAAACTAAGTTTTGCAGTGATGTGATATTATTCTTTTTATGATAGCAAAAAGTATAAATGAAGTTTTAGTCTAACGAATAGGGCTAATTATTTCGTTCCCAGGCAACGATCCGAGATCGCGGACGAAATCGATAGTCGATGCGACGGAGCGGGACGCTTTTTGCCCACGCGCAGACTAAATTAGAGCCTTTATCTTTGTTTGAGACTGGCATAAAAAGGTCATTAGTAGCAAAAATAATTCTAATTAGATAATACAGCTACGCTAAATCCGAACGATTAACATCTAGAGGTTTCTTATGGTGGTTTTTGTGTATGTATTATGATTGTAAACTACGTTTGTATACTTTAATGAATTGGTACGATTTAGATTATACCTACTGTTTAGTAAAGATAGGAACGATAAATAGAGGATTGTTGTTAAAAATATATAAGCGCCCATCTACTTAATACTTCGTCCAATCTCTATTGTTAAGTAGGTATATTTTTTTGCGAGCACATATTTATTTGAAAATAATGATTACCTACTAAAAAAAAAACAGCTCTTAGAAAACGCGCAAAAAAGAACTTTAATAAAATTTGAAGCTGTCTGCAGCACGACTTCTATATAGTCTATTTCATTAGACGCATTCGTGTACGGTACAGTACGGGCTGTTCAAGGGCTAACGTCTTCAAATATTCCACTCTTCGGAGCGGTTCTTTGACAGGCGATCAACAATAGTTCAGTTACTCAGCTGCGCCAATGACTTGGTGCGTATTTATAGCGTACGAGCGTCGACGCATGTATCTGCACTTCGGTACTGTTATTTATAGATGGCGCTTGCTACTTGCGTTGCCGGCTATTTTCATGGGGTTATATGCCCTTAGAAAATCTAAGGTATTCAAAGCACATTGAAACATAAGTTATAAATGTACCCCTGTCTTTGTACTTCTTCTATCTAAGATCATTTATTGTCTGGGTGAATATTCGGGCGTTTCAACCGCCGTCATTGTTGTCTTCAATAGATTGACGAAAATAATTGTAACTACCAGCACCTTTCGATATCAAAATCAGCGGGCCCGGGGGTAGTATCCATTCCATTTAAAATAACAAGAAATTTATAAAGTTTATTTTTTGAATAATATGCGAAGACAACAATGACGGCGGTTAAAATGCCGAAGAATCACCCGTCTACTGCTGAATAATAGTAAATTTCTATAACGATTATCTACTGCAGTTTTAGCAATACGTCGATCAAACAGTTTACTACCCATAACATGATATTTTAACCCGTAAAGTCGCAAAATTAAAAAAATAACCTAAAATCTAGTCTCATTTGATTTCACCTGTATACAAAAATTTATTTTATTAAAAATAAAAAGAGTTGACCTTAAGAAATGTATGGTTTACTATACAAAATGACTTTAAAGGTTAACTGGTTAAAAAACAAGTGGGATTCTAAATCACCTAGAGCACCTACCTACTCAGAACAATATCCAAAATTATCAGTAGTTATAGTTATGGGTGTTGATTATTGATGTGATCATTAGTATTTTTGTTAAATCATTTGATCTAAGGACACCTTTTGTGTTACATTTAGAATAGAGGTTCATTCCGCAGTCAGACCAGACGTCGGCCACCTTATCTATCTAAATAATCAATAGAAAATTCCATTTATGAGTCAAGGAAACTACACCTAGATAAAGTATTCCAATCTTCTCTAAGGTACATAATCAAGCACTAGGTCCGGATCGAGTCAAACCTTCACCCACTTGCCAGGTAATGTAGCCATACATCAAGCATCGAAATTACCCCACATTATCTCCTAACCGTTTTATATGACGTCCTAATGTTTTTACAAGTTATACACACGTCAAGGGCTATTTAGGGCTTCCAGGGTACTGGATTCAGTAATGTTTCACAAATTATCATTTCGCAAATACACACATCAAAAATGTGTCATCATCATCATTTATGCTAAGCTATGCTCTGTATGTTAAGTCCATATCATCTGACTTGTCTTATTTAGTAAACACTTTTATTCCAGAAGATGTGAGTGTTGTCGACGACAGTATCAAAAATGCAGTCGGGTTTTTAATGCTTGCTTATTTAGTTATTTTACGTAACCATGCTACGTCAATAATTGAGCGACGAAGTGCACCTTTTCGTGGATTAAAATCCTAGGTATATCAGTGATATGACTCGAAAAGTCTTCGTGAGATAATACACTTCTAATAGGTATAGAAACAGTATCATGGGAATAGATTCGTGTGTTGATTTGTCATGGTTTGACATATTCAGTCTCAGTAACCAGGTTATAAAGTGCATTTTGTAATCAAGGACCCTGGCGCTTTTGAAACAATCTAGCTTTGCCATCGTAATGGAAAATATTATAATTATGCCCTTTTACCTACGAGGAAGTCAAATTAGGTTGGTTAAAGGATATTGTATTTTCTGCGATTCAAATACGAATAAGATGCGAGATAACCATTTATGAGTGGGAACAGCTTTGTATGGGCCATTGATAGGGTAATAATTTACAACTCGGCCTGTCATACATATTTGTTAGTACACAATAGCGTATGATGTTTTTTTATGACATAATAGGGACTGTAACCAAAACATTTAAGTACCAACTTAATTGTTAAATGTGTAGCTATAGATAGGTACATAATTCTAAAACAGTTTTCACACTGCAGATTGGATTGGATTGAAAAATAAGGTACAGATACGTTAATTATTATATTTCAATTGTACCTAAGCATCAACATTTAAAAATAAAATAAAAAACGTGTTGAAACAGGTAAATTGAAATAACCAACTTGTATAATACTATGTTATGATATCATACGTCCAACAAATTTAATCGAATAACATAAATTTCAATACATAAACAAAGCGGCGATTTGCAAGGGCTCCGACTGGACAGTCCAGTTACATATTTATCGGACATATATAGCCTGGCTTGCCTTAACAGTGTGATGAATGCTTGCGAGCTATATGTCGGACGTACAAGTACGTTGATGTTTGTATAAACCTATGCGTAGGCTAGAAAACTAAAATCAAAGGAAGGTTGCAGGCAAAGTAGAAGTATATTTTTACGGTCGAATATTATTCGCCTTTTCTCGATTTCTTACTTGATCACGCACAATTAACCCTAATAGATCATGGGGACTGCGAAGAAAAATGGGTAACGGAAGACCCGAGCGATGTTTTTACTGATGTCATTCTCTCTTTTTCTACGTAGGGTGACGGCACCATTGATGGACATTTTTAGCTGACAGGCACCAGTAATTAACACTTCACTCTTAATTCAAATTTCATACGGTCCTAAATTGATTGTAGCAAAACAAATGAATAACCCTTATCTTCTGTAAAATAAGAATCAAGTGTCCATTATTGGTGCCTTGTCCATTACTGGTTCCAACACCCTAGTCAAGTTTATCTTATTCTTATTCATATAGTTATGGTATCTTACATTCAAATCTGTCTAATTGGAAAATCGTTAGTATACTTTATTATATATGTCAATTTCCATTACGTTTAAAGAACGACTGGATCCAGTAATCCTTCTTACCTCTGTAAATTATTAATCTTAATCTTCGTATAGTTTAAAATTGATTTTCGAAGACGAGACGGATCAACACGCCTTCGATCAATAAGAACACGAAACTCTTAATCTAGATATACTATTTTGTACCTAGTCTACTTTTATCTTGTTTGTTTACGCAGTCTGCGAGGCGCCCGCGCCGCTTCCCGGAAAATATCCGCAGTTCATTGTCATAGTGTACGCCGGGGCAACTTCAAGGGAAAACAGACCACCCGTTGGTAGGACTGATAGAACTTCTTATTGGAGCCCACCAACCACATTAGTCTTATAATCCCTTTGTGCCCTAATATATACTAAAACATTAAACATTGTCGCAATTGAATATTAAATCAGCGGACCTATTTATCGATGACGATAAACGTGTATAAGTCATCTGTCACTTTGTGACCAATACGTAAGTACGAGAGTGACGGATGCTTTATCCACCGCGATAAAGGCGACCATAATACGGACCCAGAGCAGGCAAAGTGCTTGAAAGTAGAAATCGAAACTGAAATAAATTGCCGTTCGAGCGTGGCTTCAGAATATTCAGATAATATATTGAGGACACCGTATTAGTTTAATATGCTACATATTCAAGTCTGCAACAAGTACATTCGGTAATCAACAAAAAGTGGGGCTTTATTATTCTACATTTGACATGTTATCGTATAGTTTTCAACTCGGCCGCCATTACTGTTAAGTATGTAAGAGCTATCATAACGTTGACAATAATGTCAAAAGCAATTAGGTTTTACCGGGTAGAAGAGAGCTCTTGCTTGGTTAGGAAACTGGCTTTCAAACAAGGATGGGTAGAAAATATCCTAATAATGCATAATCGTAACCGCTTATAATAGACGGGTTGGTAAATATATTCTCGAAAAAATAAAATTAATTATTCTGAACCTTTATAACTTCGAAAATACGGGTTAAACTCCAGCCAACGCGTACGATGTTAATATAATACTCCAATGCACTTGACTCGTACAATGTCAGTCTGTTTGCATCATCAATTAACATGAACAGAGATTTGATAATAAGCCAAATGTTCTGTTAGTTACGTGCTCTGATCGCGGACGAGGGCGGAAAACACATGACGAAGGGAAGGGTGATCATTTTAACAAATAATATTATATAAGTAGAAGGATTTACAAAATGCCACGAATGGATTGATAGGGTTAATCGAAGTACATATGTATAGTTTAATTTTAATACAGAATTTAGATTGGGAATTTTTACTATGCTAAAATAAGTGCACTCACAGAATCACGGGTGACATAAGTAACATTATTTTGGTTTGTGGCACCTAATGTAAATTGAACTATTTCGACTGTACCCTGTAATATGAATAGCATTTTTTGGATCATCCTTTACATCGTTACAGACGCTTAAACAATGTTTATTGCAGGCGGTGCACAGTAATGATACGAAGCAAGGTGAAATGGCTGATCATGAGTGGTAAATAAAACAATTTTAGAAAATACACGGTAAGACCCAAACAATGATTCAACCGTCTTATTGCCAGCGCAAAACAACACAGACTCCAATTAATGAATTGCAAGTCTGCCTGTTAGGCCTAATTGACGACTGTCAATTGTCAACAAGGTCATCAAACCCAACGTTTACGGCAAACTCGCATTTCTATAACGACATCAACTTACGAGGGAAAATGACTTTTCTCCAGTTTTGGATTTATAGATGGATTTTAGGACAAAGAATAACAACTCGGTGGGCTATACATTCGGTGAACGTTATTGTTATCGAGAATGTGTATAGGATTGAAGTAAGCTGCTGGAGAGTGGCTTCGAGCGCTGATATTTCGTCTTTTTTCTAAAATAGTTTAGGTAAGCGTTACATATACCTATCGTTCGGCATTTTCTTCAAATTTGGCCGGACACACTCCCATGTGTCTTGATTGTCTAAGCTCTGTGGCCTCATGGACCGGACCAAGATGAAAACGCCAATAACGTTCTTATTTTCTATCACTCAAAATGTATGGGATGACATTCTCGTGCGTTACGATAATCCACGTGGTCAACTGTCATCCCATACATTTTGAGCGATAGAAAAGAAAAACGTTAGTAGCGTTTGCATCTTGGTTAGGGCCATATTTCAACCGTTAGACATATTAATAGAAAAACGACTTAAAATTGTTAACAGTCCAAATTCGAAGAAATTTAAAATTAATCTCGTTTAAGTTAATAAACGCTTACGTGCTGAAGTAATAGTCGAAGACTTGATGTGGATGCCGGTCGCATCCACATCCCTCCGCTACATCTTTAAAAGCTTGCAGTTTTTCACGAGCAGGCAGTTCATTTCGTTATAAAATAATTTAAAAACCTTTCAATGACGGCTAATGTTAGTTATTTTATACACAAATGCCATACAGTTGTTAATCATACACAATAACCAAAACAAGTCTATATATCTTATTATTCTAACTCTAAGAACTTTGAGTTTGCGCCAAGCCGTATATCTTGCGCTCAACACGTGGATTCACCATATCGGCGTGTTTGTATGGGAGATAAATTTCATGGGAACAAAGAAATGGAGAGGGATAGTAAACATTTGGTTCGTTTTTTACCTAACTGCTTGTAGCTTGCTCTACTTTTTTGTTTTCAGCGCGTTTATTCCTATTCACGTTATAAGCAGATAGCGCCTAGGCAAGTCGCATTATACGAACGGTAATCTTGAGTAGATTTTAAATATAGTTAATTACTCCAAACTGACTACTCTTCAAGCCACTGTGGCTTCTGTAGTCTTTATTTTAAACTAGGATTTATTATTTTAGATTTTAATGTTTTTAAATAAACTGCCGAAATATAAGAAAATTTATAGGATTGACGATAAACTTAATTTCTTTCTGTATTTCTTTCTTTTATATGGTCATGTTGGTCGCCTATGTGGACTCCAAACATCTAAACTTTTGTCTAAAGTCGTCGTTCCTATAGGCCCTGTACTGGGAAAGATATACCTAATAAATATAAAAAAACGAACATGTAACAAGCAGAGAGCAATCGGTTAAAGCGGTAGTAGCGGAGTTTGGCGGACAACTTGCTTTTTTATGAAAACATTTTACTTGACATGAGTTTTGAGAATTTAACTTATTGGAGTTGCCGGTATAAACCCATTTTCAGAGTCTGTGTCGTTTTAAAACTAGTTAAATCTTGAATTTTGGTAACACCATAACTAAGAATGGGTGTACGAGTGTTTTTCATCCCTGTATTTATCTTCCAGGTATCCTATGGTTAATTAAACCTGTGTTTGTTTTTAAATTCTGACGTAGGGCTAAATATTTAGTCTAGCCCACCCCGTCTAGACGCTTTTATGCGAGGAAGTTACATTAAAAGCTATATTTTAAGCTTGAGAATAACTTACTGGTGTGTGCTTTCATGTGGAAATATGAGCTTTTTAAAGCGGGTGTAAAAATGTGAGTGATGACCAGTGATCGTTATCAACGTCCACTTTTCGTAGCAAAGTATGGTTGACAAAAAAACAAATACAAAAGTATTTAAAACAATATTAAATTTTTGAAAGATATTTCAGCCTTATATTGGATTCACTTGGTAAATTGACGCTATTTCCGTATTTATTGTTTAAAGTTTTCCATTTAAAATTCCGAAATTTTGGGTTGTCAAGTTTTAACCACGGTATATTAGAATGAATCCTAAATTCAGTCAAGTCTTTGTTGAACTGTTTTTTGGTGTGAATCAGTTTTCATATGCAAACTAAATAAAGAGGAATGAAATGTCGAATCTCATAATTTACAAAATAACTTACTGTCTTTGACTTCAAAGACAGGGTTCTTTTTTAAGCTTTGTAGTAGCTTATTTTATTTAGATGAGATTTTGACTTTAGGTACTTATTTATATTGTGTATTTTGCTTTTAATATGGAGATTGCAAATAGTACATAGCGTACCTTCGTCCGTCGATATAAAATCCGGGTATTGTGTCAAATCCATACTGTGAATGTAAATACTGTGATCATACGTGCACTTTATTAGGACTCCACTTGAAAAACTTGAATATCAACTCTAAATACGATGTGCATTGGATTATTTAGATTAAAATAAACACTACGCGTAATGTAATTAGAATTTCAACTATAGTTGTATTTTTATGACATAAATTAATGACATTTCACGTATATCCTTTTACAAATATATTAGGGCGGAAAAGGTTTTGAACCGTAAAGAGTTATATCTAGAGGTGTAATCCTAAGAAGGTAAGTAGGTATTTATTTTATAGTTAAGGACAAAAGTGAATATTCAAATGTATTTGTTTTTTCTGCCAACCATACCCTTTGCTACGAAAAGTGGACGTTGATAACGATCACTGGTGATGACATATGCCTGCTGGTTTTACTGAGGCACGAAAGAAAATGACTCTAGGGATTCAAAGTTTATTTGGTCGAATTTACAGCATATTGATATTTGGCAGTGTTTTAATTTTTTTCGATTTTTAAATTACTAGAGGACGCTCGCGTACAATTCGTTATTTCGTTTTTCTTCCGGCAGGAACTGATTATCAAAAAATATTTCTTAATACATTTTAGGGTACCCAAGGATTATTCCCAGTAAATTTCAAGTTCCTAGGCCTAGCGTTTTATGCTGCGCGTTGTCTGCATTCAGCTAATCAGTCAATCAGTCGGTCACTCTTGATTTTTTAAGATGGCGTTTCTGCAATGCCACCTTACAGCCGTGTTATGGTGATAACGTTAACTAACTTGATTACCAATAAAACTTTGATAGCATACAGCGTGGTATAAATATTATTCCTTTAAAAAAATTCTTAAATCTTTTTTTGTACAAAACCAAATGTTTACAATCTGCGAAACGATTTTCAAGTAAGTAGGTACGTAGAGCTATTTTAATTATATTTTGTTATCATGAATAAGATAAATATCCAAATTGTTTCTTTTCATTTCAGAATTCGAAATGTGTTACCTAGTGTATTAAGTATTAATATCGTATTTTCGTAATGGTACAGTCAATCACTTATTTGTTTAGTCACTTTACACCTATGCCGCAGAGAACCTATGATAAATTTTGACTGAATTTCCTTTTTGTGACTTGACGCTGTCATTGCAACATTGGTCTGTAGTCGCTAAATGTAGGTAGGTAACTAGGTAGGCATAAACGAGAACAAAAACTTTACGGACCATGCTGACGCACTACCTTATTGCCTTACCCAAGACAAAGGATTTAAATAAAAAACTATATTATAATCGGAACAATAAATATCTTTTTCATTTTATTCAGTTGTGACAGGTTCTTTTACACGTTTTAGATTAATGTGTTAATGTCAAAGTAGACCTCTATAAGCTGAATCGATTGGTGCCTTTATGTTTGTGTACTAAGTTATGAAAGAACGCGGATGCAATGTTTTTATTGTTTACATTTTATTATTAACAATAAATAATAAAATACAGCCCGCATTTTATAACTGAGTACGTACATAGTATATTCGAGTACTGTATTGTCGTCATTTATTGTCAGAAATACAATAAAGGTGCAAGGTGGTTAGTTTGGTAGCAACAAGCTGATTAAATAATGGTGTTTTTTTTAATAATAATCTTTAAAATTCATTGCTGCAAGTTAATAAAAATCGGTCTAGTGGGAGATATTCGCTTCTACTTTTTTTTTGTCTGTCCGTCCGTCTGTCCATCTGTACGCGGTTTAATCAAGAGACTCCCGGTACTAAAACTGTCAAAAAAAATCGGTTTTTTTCTGGTATATATCTGGTTTATATGTAAAGCAAAGGTAAAATATATTTTTTGTAGGTACATTATGACATCGAGTGAGTTGTCAATGGACAATATTTTAAAAAATAATTGTGTAAATGTTATTATCATTTGTTAGTTTAGGGGGACCGTTTAGGAAATATTGAACTAGAAAAGTGTAATTTTGGCTAGAATTGCTAGTCCCTCCTCCCAATACAGAAAAACTAAAAGTAGGTACCTAATAAAAATCTGAAAAATATCTTAAATAATAGAACATTATAATGAATTCAAAGGAAAACTATCACGACTGAATTGGTTTTTGAGATATAGGCGACTAGTGTTTATAGCTGCTTAAAATCATCACTTTAATTATAAAGTTAGTTGTTTTTCGAGATAGTTTATTTGTGTACATAATGTATGTTAAATAAATTCCCATGACATGATTTAGATT
The DNA here is from genome assembly GCA_948252455.1 of Acleris cristana. Classification (NCBI taxonomy): domain Eukaryota; kingdom Metazoa; phylum Arthropoda; class Insecta; order Lepidoptera; family Tortricidae; genus Acleris; species Acleris cristana. Next base: position 12,160,019 of record OX411779.1, read on the forward strand.
TAGATAATATAAGTTACAGTTATATTGCACACATATCAATTATAAAGAATTCATATTATGATCGTCAAAGAAGTGAAACAAAAAATAATGTAGCAAAAGCTAATGTCAAAAATTAATATGGTACTTTAAAATACCTAATTTTTTAATTAAAGTATCCAGCAAAAGAGATATGAAGTTTGACGTAAGCTAACGTGATATTCACGTCGAAAATACAAGACCTTTCCAAATTCAAAGCCAAAAACTCGAGATATGTAATTTCTCTGCAAAATCCAATTTATCTAGCGTTTATTCTGCTAAAAGATTCTTTTCCTCATGTAACTTTTGCCGGGAGCAAAACAGAGGCCGTCATTTGCCCTTATCTCGTGACTTAATCCTCAAGAAGCACGGCCGAGGCCGCTCGTACGTATTAGGGCTGCGTATGCGCAGTGGGTGCGCAATGAGCCCTACTCCACTAGATACTATCTAGACAACTTCGCTGTCGTAATAACAGGATTTGGTTAATCAATTTTAAACTTTAAAGTTGTAAAACGAAGGCATAGATTGCTAAGGCATCACTGCGGCTTAAAGACGTTTGGTAATTAGCTGATAGAATAGTATAGCGCGTGCGTCTACAAAGGTTTCTTTTCTTAGATATTAGCTTGAACTTTTTATATTGCTAATTTATAGTAGCGAGTGTTCGAAATGTTAACCCAACATTTTAATAAATTTCATTTAGTCGACCGCTTTTTTTGCTGAAAATATGCTGTTTTCAGGATATCTTAAACATTCGTTATGTAGATTAAGTTAGGTTAGACTAGTGACTATCAAAAAAATTAACTCGTGCGGCGAGAAATGCCTTTCGATGAAATAAAAATTCTGCCTAGTGATATGTTCGTTGAAAAGTGTTTCGCCGCTGAACCTAGGGACTTGAAGTATGTATATATGTATGTATGTTAACTTTATTGCAAAATTGTAATAACAAAGTTAAAAAGAAATAAACACAACATGCAGGTATGCGCACAGGCGAACTTATTCCTTGGTTGTAGGGAATATTTACATTTAGGGAGGCACAAAAAATTTTTTTTCGGTAGTCGACCTTCTTGAGTATCGAGAATCTACTAAGTACTCTAGTATAAAATATTTCTCTCTTAACCCTTTCAGTAGAAATCTCAAAAAATTGCACAATGCAGAAAAAAATGTATATTCGAAAGAGGTTTATTGTCGCAGAGACATTGTAAAGTTGATCAATTTTAATGGCAAAATAGCTTTTTGCGTTATCGTATTATGCATAACTGTAATTCCTGGCGTGCAGGCCTTTTTCACCGCCGCCTTATCGGTTCCGTGGGAAAACACATTGTGCAGCAAACGGTACAATGCTGACAATGACATTAATACAATATTGCAATTACAATATTGCACCACAACAACATGCCACCCTGTATAGGGATCTTACGAAAAATCTAAAGTGCTCTTCGATTATGCGCAGAATTTAACGTAAGTTACATATAATTTAAATACGTTAGGTCTGTACTATGCACCCACTGCCAAATGTCATAAATAAAAAGGTTTGCGAGCAGTTCTGTTACTTGACACAAATAGGAGGATAATAATGAATACTTTTTTTAATACTAGGTAATATTTATATATCAGAAAAGTAAACTCATCGACTTTGCGTTATATCAAACATAGTAGATCGCCATAGTTGATAGCCACAAGTATCTTTAAGATTAATCTGTTTAATAAACTCACTTCATATAAAAGTTGATACAATATTTAAACAAAAACGTAAATTGATTAATTCTTCCCCTAATACGTAAGCTCGTGACAAGTTCATACTATCGTGAAAACATACCTCTGCTAAACTCATAACCTAACCTATCTTAAAGTTCAAAATGCTTTAATGCAACTGCAAAAGCAACTTGTTATCATCTCGTCCTAACATGCATTTCAAAGATCTTTCGTGCTTTGATTTAAGGTTGAATATTCCTTGGTCAAGATATTTCACTAGTAAGTGAAAAGGGCTTTTCCGTATCATTAAGGCTAAAGCAACATCACTATTCTTCGGCCAAGAATAAGGTCGTAAATGCAATGTAGGTTTTATTGCACTTGGGTCTTAAAGAGGGCAGAGTCGGTTAGGGCTGTAACGGAGTCCCGGCCGCGAGAGGTATTTGTAACGCAAGGTAAAAAGTGGCAGTGGCCATATTAGTATAGCTAACGATTATTACTAGCACTAATGCGGAGATGCGTCCGTAAACTCGATACGATTTGCTAGCGTAGGCACGAGATTGTGAAAAACTAACGAATGCATGAAGCCACTGGAACTTTAAAATGTTACGCCCAAGGAAGATTCAATTAGCTTCATCATAATTATGATATTGAAGTCTAAAAATATGTCCCATTTACTGGGGTATTAGTGAAAAAGGGTATAAGTCTTCTGAAGATCAAGTTAAAAAGGGTTTAGGTCTAGTATACTCCGTTCATGTATATAGGTACCTACCCTTTTTTATTACGAGTTAAGTCGACTTGTAACATTTTTGACTAGGACCCCAGTTTTATGAGGAGATAGAAATCTTTAAGAGTATAGATGAGCCAGTGAAGATGAGCCCTTACAAATTAATTTCGACCTTCCGATATTTAATGTAATTAATTACCCCTCTTACACACTCAGCTGTTAGAATGTTCAGGTCGCCTCTACCTTTTAATTGGGAAAAGTATGATCATGTCATGGAAGTTAAGGAAGGAAAGTGACAAAAGAGCAATATAGAAAACGATCAAAACAATACGACTGATCGAGGCAATGCAGGCTTGAGATTGTCATCGTAAGATAGCCATCTAGAGATTGTAAATGTCAGAGTCCATCTACCTTTAGGTGGCCTGAGTGCGTTTGCCTAATCCAAGCCATAAAAAAGCCCTTTATTATTATTCATATCCATGGCAACCAATGAGGCTTGAATCCGGTACCTTACGATCACGAGTCGATACCCGAGGCCACTAGGTGCTAAATGTAATACAATAATTTTGATCGTTTTCTATATTCGAAATAGTACAGTATCTCCCATTTTGATTTTGGAACTCATTATTATTCAGTATACACAATGTATATTTAATATATAGTTAACTTAAAAAAATTGCTAGATAGGCAGAAAAGCAACTACTTAAGATCTAAATACGATTTTTCTAAAAGAAAAGATATAAAAAGCTCATAACCTTTTTCCAACTAGCCCACTAGCTATTTACTTTAAAAAAAATCAATGGACATGCCTATTAAAACACCTCATAATGTTTTTCTATGGCTTTGAAGAAACGTATCAAACATCCCAAGAATACCTTACTCCATCCTAAAACTCAATACAAAACTGTTTCAATACTTTTTTCTTTATTATTGTCCAAAAGGAAGCGGCGTGATGAGTGATATGCGACACGTGACGCGTGCGCATGCACAAAATGACATAGAAACAGGCGTCGAACACGTTGCAAAATGAACCTTTCAAAGTGCTGTACAAGGTTGATTTTGATTTTGTCGTTTGCATGCAGCCGTACAGTCTGTGAAATCCTAAAATAATATTTCAGTCCGAACCACTTCTGAAGTTGCGTAAGAGTATTATAAAAGTTACGGAGAAGGCAAGGCTGGCGAAATGTGAATTTTATCTGATAGTTACGTGTGATTCTAATGTTTTACTATAATACAAGTATCGTCACAATTGGTAAGGATATTCGTTACTTTCTACTAGTATGAACCACTCCATTTTACTATATGTGCTACATGTGCGATATGCCATAAATTAAACTTTAGGGCAATTTGGAATTGTGGATGTGTTCGCTGATTTTAAACGACTTGTCCTTATCTGTCTAAGAATACTTGAACTAACAAAGGTTTATCATTGCGTTTATGAACACAGGGGTTAATCTGGTGTTTAAAGATTAACCCCTGTGTTCATCGACTCGATTATAGTCAAAAATATTAAAAATTAGAGAACGCTGATCCGAATTGGCCTCAAATTTCTGGGTCTTATGAAAAACCTGATTAATTAAGAACCCAAGAGGCCCAAGATACCCCAAAGCAATTAAACAAAGCAAGATAGAAACCGATAGGAATAATAATGTGATATTAGCTCTCTTACCTAGATGGCGCTAGAAAAATGTTTTAATTTGTGATTGGTCGAGAGTCGCGACCCGATCACCCTATTAGGACGCGGCGCCGGCGCAGCTTTGTCCGTCGCTACGTGCGACGTATACGCTAAACTTATTCCATTAATTTGTTGCAACAAGACTAGCGGTTCGTTCTTTGATCAAATAAATAGTTAATTAACGGATATTTTGCTTTATTACACATTAGAAAAAGCAATTCAATTTGATTAATAGTTTTTTAGACAACTTTGAGAGTGATGTTGAGTTACATAGGCTACTACATAGATTATTGAATGATCTGAATACCTATCTTACTCTTTTCTATCATCGTACATATGCAGTCCCAAAAACCGCAACGACGTAAAATGTACGACCTGTATGTCGTTCGCCTGAATCTCTTAAAAGATGAAGCGCTTTCTAGAATGCATCCAGGCTCAATTTAAAAGAGGTATTACAAAAATATTTTTTTCTTTTTCAAGAAGTACAAGGAGTTTGTACTTTATAATATAACTAGCGAACAACACTCGCTTCGCTACAATAATAAAAAAAAGGCATATTGTATACATTAGTCAAGGACATTGTAGCTTCTTAGTCGTGAAAAACGTTTTAAAATCGTTTCAGTAGTTCCAGAGATTATCCACAACATACAAACAAACAAAAATAAAATTTTACTTCTTTATAGCATAGGTGTAGGACGGTTTAAGCAACATAACCATATCCGAGTAACAATAAAGCTCCATAGAAGCGACCTAGATGGCGCTATGTTAGTAAAATGTTAAGCAGAACTTGCATTATTTGCACCTTTACCTCGACCCGTTGTTAATCAACCAGTGACATTCAGTATCAGGTGCATTGGGGTCATCGTTGCTTTCTTTAACATAATTTTTCGGTCGACATTTTCACTGGCCGCGCCCCCCAATTAATTCTAAATGTCATACGCATCGAGATTTTTTGTTTTACACGCGCAAGGGAAGAGATTGAACCGATTTGTAATAAAAATATATTGACGTGGCTTTAGTCTGTTTTAACAGATGATTATGAATGTGGAAGTGATTCTGTTGGATAAAATGATACATGGTAGTAAAAATAGGTAGACACGTAGCATATTAATATAATTTTAAAAATCTTTTACTCATCTAAAATATTTAGACATAAAAAAGGTTTTCTTTATAATTACCTTTATAATTGCCTTTCTGTAATTGTAATAAATGCTACATGCCAGAAACGAATTCTACAGACAAAATCGGACTAGTAGTTTTGGAGATAAATGGCAACATTAGTTTGCACAAACGAACAAATATCCTCTCACCCCAAAGTCATATACCGTCTCCGTACCGTCGTGGGTAAAAATATAACTTGCCTAAAAATATGTTAGTGGTAATGTCAACCACATCATTAACATAAGTACCTATGTCTGACATGAAAAGGTGTCGATTGGTCAAAACTCAATAAACTAACTACACACGTGATAAGATAACCTACTCGTTAGTTATCCGTAAAGCTACCTAGTTCTATTATAGTACGCAGTAATTTTTGTATAAATAATTGTGTATACTTATTAGGTATATATTTGTATGCGTAATTTTAAGCTACTGAATCGCGAACCGTTTGCCACTTAGGTCGCGTGCCCTCGACATTTGCGGTGGATTCCATCTGGATGCGTTACGCAACGCGTGCGCACCTTATCATTAAAGCGTTCATTAATATCAGGAGTCGGAGCCGAGAGTTCTCACAAGTTCATTAGCCAATTCTAATTTTAAATGTGCAAAATAATGATAAATAAAAAAAATAGGATGACGAAACAATATCACAATTGACAACGCATCTAAAATGAGCGTAAGAGTGGATTTTGTTTAAATGTAAATTCTAATTTCTAAGTGGTGAAATTATCTTGAAAACAGAAAAATTATAAAAGCGTTTCTAAAACCATGCGCAAGAGTGACTATCAGATATACGCCACCAAGAAAGGACGTCTGTACCTAATCGAGGAAGGAAGATGTTACAGACTACTTGTTATTGTCAGCATTTAAAAAGTTTAATTGCAAAGATCCTCTCAAAAGTTCAAGATTATAATGTTTGAACACTTGTCCGCTTAGCCCTAGTATTACGTGTGCTGTGATAAGTTAAAACAAGTAAAAAACTGGTCGGTCACAATATAAATAAAGGCAGTGAGTGAGATTAATTCGCAGGCTGCGGTAGGGCGTTGATCACCGGGCATTAGCGGCCACCCGCGAAACCGTACTGCTGGGGATATCCAACGTGAGATAAGATGAAAACTTGTAATTTTTCTAAGGGACCTTAAGGAAACGGAATTGGGATTGTTCATATTTTTATAATTACTCTTAATTCGAAAACTATTTCGAGGAACAGGGTTTTAAAGCCGTTCTGCATTAAGTTTTTGAAATATTTATCTATTTCTGATATTTTGACAAAAGTATATTTAACCTTTGTTTGACTTTCGTTTTCGGCTTGAAGCCCTCCTAGGAGTATCTTACGGGTTAGGCGAAAACCGCTTGAAATAGTATGTTTTAATACACTATTACAATCACGTTTTATCATTAGATATCATTTAATTGTTGTAATTTATTCGAAAATGCCAACCCAAATTTAAAATAATCATGTCGTCCATAAAATGTGTGCTAAATAAAATAAAGATATTAAAACAAAACAATTGGGTCAACTAAAAAATTAATGAAATTAGTCTCTTAAAATTACCTATTCTTTCGAATTAGAATGTAAAAACCGGAGTTATTTTTTTGGTCTATCCCAATTAAGTCAGTGCCGTTATTAATGAAATCTGAAAACCCGAACAAACGAATTGATTTGTTTAATGTTTAGAATTGGCATTCATTTTCTACTTTCAATTCTTTGTTCGACTCCAAAATTCTAATATTTATTTTGATTTAGTTTCGTTATATTTAAAACCGAAACTTTACAAGGCCGTAGTCAAAGCCGCGGTTGCCATATCATAGGCAAAAGGTTACAACTTAACATCGTAGAAGTACCTATATTATTTTTCTTGGTTGCCACCCTCATGTAATTGGTACAGTCAACTGCATAAATAAGTGATCATTTATATACCTTGTCACTTTAACGTCGTGTTTGAAATGTTATACAAAATTGTGAAACGATTGAAAGCGACAAAGTACATAAATGATCACTTATTTATGCTGTTGACTGTACATATGCTGACTTTTATTCCACTGGGGAAACTATGCATTTGATTATTTTAGAATTTACGTGTCCAACGCAAAAAAAATATACGGCTTCAACAAAGTAAATTAAAATTTTGACCTGATAAAATCGAGCAGTTCCTAAATATCTAACATAACTTTGTTGGACTTGAAAGAATTTTAGCTACGGCGAAAAATTCTTAACGTTACCCCATCTACAAAATGCTGAGTTCACGCAGTCTGTTTTTTTTGTAGGTATCTATAAATTATGATACTGTCAAATAGAATTCGTTTGATTGGAATTTAGGATCCAGGGGATAAATATGGAGCTATAATAACGTTTTGTGTCGCTGATAGTTTATTTATATTTTCAGTATTTATAATATTTAATAGGCTTTAGTTTAATCATTTTATTACATGTGCTGATAAGATTGATTTTGTTGCACTGTTGCCAAAGATGACAGCACATTTATAAAGCGATAAATAGAAACGGTTGCCAAATTAAAAATGCCACGATAGAGTTTTAGGATTTCAGCTGTCTATCTCACTCTTGGATTTCTCATGCTGCTTCAATCCTTAAGCGTAAAAAAATGCAGAAGTTGGTTGCTGTCTTACTTTACCTTCAGTTCTAGAGCAAGAAGAACCATTTGGCTGTCTTTTTCTAACTCAAAAGTTAGAGTAAGACAGAGGTCAACTTCTGCAATTTTTATTGCTGGACGAAATCTCGCATAAATAACAAGAGCCACAAGTCAAGAACAGTGTTATATTATAATGGCTGAGTAATAATCTGAATAAGTTGTGACAAAATACTTCAGGGACTTAATATTTTTTTACAGTTGCTTAATAGCTATGTTAACTTTAAATATGTATACTAGTTAGAGCATGCTTGAAAGTTAGAACCGGGTATCAGAGCTCAACTGCTCAATTGCACTAGACGAGATGATTTGACTCCCGCTGATAGAAATGGCTTCTTCTGGAGCCATAAATAGAAGATTATGTATGTATATAAATACTTTATTGTAAAAACAGAAAAATAACACAACAAAACAGACAGAAACACAAAAAGTAACCACAAGACAAGAAAAAAAAGAAAAATAAAGAAAGAGAAAGTAACATTATCAAGGCATAAAAACACTGTACATATAACAGTATCCACACATAGAATTTCATTAAATAGTTCTCGATAAAAAGAGCAAAATTGCAATTTAGAAAACGAGCTATATCTCAGCCAGGCAGACGGTAGACAAACCGTCTATTTGGAAATGACAGGAATACCTAGACGACGTTATGTGACAGATTAAAGTTTCACATAAAATATTTCCTCGCTCGAGACGTTTTTATGTGGAAAAAGCGAATGAGCAACGTATTTCGGGATATACTGCCGTGGAATCCTAAGAAGTACAACGAGAAGGAAGTTTATGATATACTTACGACATTTTAGACTTGTGTGGAATTATATGTATGTATTTATAGAAAAAAAGATGCATGCTGTAGCCTGATAAAATCGTTTGTCTATGTTCATAGAATGGATATCAACTAATGGTCAATTAGTGCTTAGTATGTTCTTAAATCATAATTGGTTTCATGGTCATACGTGTTTGTCATTTCAATAATATTTTGTGTCACAGCAAATCTCCTGAGTAATAAATTATAAAATTTCATCATTATAGTATTTAATAAAAAATAACAATTATTTAGAACTAGGATGGTGTTAACTAGTAGCACAATCCACTCCTGCGCAGGGAGTAACGCTCGGATCGGATGTACGCGTTAATCGCAAGGCCACCGGTTCGAATCCCGCCATTGTCGTCGATCAATACCCGATATGGTGCCCATTAGGGTATGGGGACAGTCGCAGCGGGACATATGGCGGGTAATGCGAGAAAGATTAAAAATACTCTAACGTTTTTCTCATGATTAGGTTCTTACTTTTAAATGAGTCGTATATTTGCTTCAGATATTGAGATGTCACAAAATACATTTTATTTAAAGAAATTAATTTAAGTATAAGGAACTTTCAAGGACTATAATAGCAGTATAAACATCCGAAATCTTATATCGTTAACCTTCATCATCAAATTCATGTTGATGGTAAGAAATTCTACCGTAAGAAATTCTAACTTTCAAGATTCAAATACATTAATGGCGCCTTTTGATTTAAACTTTATGTTTATGTAAAACTAGCTGTTCGTGTCCGGTGTCGCCCAATAAGTTTTTTTCTTTCATACAACAATTCCTATTCCTGACAATTATGAACACAGAAAAAAAAATGCCAAATCGGTCGAGCAGTTTTCAAGTGTTGCTCCGTCATTCATGCGCGTCTTTAATAGATATTTAATTTGGGTCAAAAATCGTGAACACATCTAACACCTTAAAACCCAATTAGGTATATGGCACATCTTATGGCCCATCGCTTTAAATGGCGACCTACCCTCGACCAACACAATAGCTTATTGGCTATTGCTATGGATTTCGGATACAAACTGTCTCTACATATGGCATAATATAGACATTATGTGACCATTATGACTGAACAGTAATTTAGGTCCTACTGGACTAAACATGTGGGTAACTCGGTAAAGTCATTAAGTCATGAATCGCATTAAGAAGTTTTCATTACCGAAAACGAAGTGTGATTCGAATCAAGCTTTTTTTTTAAGTTTGATGACCTCTGAATGCATTGTTTAATGATGCGCCCAGTAGCATTTTTTGATAATGTGTTAGTACAGAATGTAAATACTCTTTGTACGTACTAATGAAATGAAGGTTAGATTAGATAGATCTTTGTTTTGTGGCATATGTCATTTGTGTTGCCACTATGATTAAGGTTAGATTATCGAAACAGAAATAAATAGGATATTTACCGCCGTAATTGAGACATTTAGAAACATCGTCACTAAAGAACGTCACTGAAAAATCGACACTAATGAACGACTTACTCGTCATTAACCGACTGAGTGCGGCTGTTAATAAATTAGTTGCTTAATCCGTAGGATAATTCAGAAAATAGTGTCAAATTATCTCTCTAAATCAACACAATGTAACCAAACTCTAAAGCGATGCCTAAAGACAACTATTGGCTTTTTTCGAAGCATCAGTTAACTCCAAGTGCATTTACACACCTGTGGCTTATTTTTTATAATAACTGTGATAAAATGCTAAGTAAAATACGTATGTTAATATTTAATAGGACAGTAAAACCAGCGGACCGAGGAAAGAATAATGGAGGCTTGCCAGGGCGTAACGGCACTTTAAAAATTAAAAGATCTTACTGTAATTGTATGTGAGTAAGGAATTAAGACTGGATGTGTTTATGAAGGGAGAGGAAGGAAAACTAGGAAGGTTATTAAAAACGGCTTAGGTACATGTACTACGCGCCGATAATTGTACCTACTGCTGCAGATATTAGGAGGAAACTGCATATTTGCTAGGTTTTCAATAATTTATCTATGTAAATTGGGCTTGATATTTTTGTATGTCATTATAGGCAATGGTACCTATTCATGCCTATGTGGTTAAGAATGTTAGGAATACATATATGACATTTTAATTACTAAGACACGTAACACTTGTTTTATTATGAACTATTCAACAAAATAGTTGAACACTGGAATTTCGCTAATAAACTATATTTCAAAGAAAACATATTTTTTGTCATTAAACTGAAAAGATCACCGAATGATAATGTAAATTACGTAGTCATTAATATCATACTTTCATGTAAATTACCTAATATTGGTATCAGTAATAAAGCAGATTGAATCATTCATTGATAAATTTCTACCTTGAATTCAGCTTAAGTCGGTCATTGACTTCTTTATAGTATTAATTTAATTGCTTTAGTAACCTTAAGTGGTACCAAAACGTGCTTCCTATCTATGTACTTTGTAGCACACTTTGGTAAGGAGGACTAGCTACACTTAAACGAAGGACATGATTCAAGTAAATTCAAATAAAAGGCAATGCTGCAGCTCATAATATATATGAAGCTTATAAAATGTTTTTTACATTAAGATTAGGTCACGAATTATAACCATTTCTCTAGTCAACAAAGCAACTTCAATAGATTATCAGGATCCCGTGCTACCTCGTGCTTACATTCTACGAAAGAACATAAGAAAGTAAGCAAACTAAGCCCTTAGCAATATAATCTTAAAGATTCAAAAATATATTCTATAAAAAGTACCCCTGGTAGGCACGAGGTTAAACATAAGTATGTACATAAATATATAAATATTACTACCGGGTACTTTCCCGAAAATGATACCTAGTTGAAAGACCTGAGGCGCCACTCAAAGCGATAAATATGCCGTATTATAATCAGTAGCCATCGCAGACTATAATGATGTACCTAACTACCAATTGTTGGAGCTGTCACAGCCAGGCAAGGAATGTTTGTTATTATCGTAAACATAAATTATAGATAAAGTGGATAAAATTGATAAATGACGCGTTGTATATTGGTAATACAAATAAAAATACTTGTTAGGGAATTAGATCAGAGTGGATAGGACGTGACGGTCGCGTGGGGTGCGATTGGCCTTTTAACGACGTGTTGTTATAATTGTCTGTCATTCGAAGATATCTTTTGCTAAAAGGTTAATGTTGGAAGTTTTAATAAGAACACATGAAATAATATTTATTGCGTTTCAAAAGTCCGTATTATTGCCAAAACAATGTTTTGTACTTAGTAAAGAGTTAGATAATGCTGCGTAAGGTTGTTTCAATCATATTTTTGTGCAACGAGGTTGTGATTTAAAAAAAAAAATTTGGAAAACTTCTAAATTACTAAGTGATAATAAGTAAGAATTAGTGTTTAGGTCGATAGGTACTTAAACTACCAAAGGCAAAAAATGACGGGCATTTTGTCAGAAAGTCACCATGATAATATAAATATCAGATTAAAGATAGAAGCCATTTCATATTTTTGGATATGAGTGTATATACAAATACTAATTGTTTATTTTCTAAAGTATTCGTTTCATCAATAAAGTATTCGATGATTTCCGTAAATCGTTAAATATTGAGAAAAGCATTAACAGAAGTAAGACAGATGATATCCAGAAAGATAAACAGAACGTAAACACAAGAGGCGCCGGCAGAACCAACTGCCAAGATCTTGAGTAGAATTAGACACTTGAGAATGCCTTAAGAGCGATGATGTGATGGTGATTAAAGCTTCTTCAAGATTTGCACTTGAGACAATATTATTGAATGATTTAGAAATGTGAAATTAAAGAGAGGCAGAATATGCCTTTGACAACACTTAACGATATAAGCAATTGAATTGTTCGATAACCATAAAAAACAAGGAGAACCTTCTTCTCCTTTTGTAGTCTGTTGTAAATAATGAAAACAATGTTAATATTCAACAGTAGGTATTTCGGAAATGTTGCAGTCTCTATTTGCAACTGCAAAGTCTGTTTACAAAATTCATGACATGACCCACAAGTTTCGTTTGAGAATTCGAATAAGTCATTATCACACAGGTATAAAATAATTCTTCAATAAGGCTTTCTGTAAAATAATTTGGTTTAAAAGTAATTGTAAAAGAACAGAAAAAACCGTCATGAAAACTAAGTCCATGTCAAAGCCAAAATTGTTTGCGAATTCTTACTACGAATTGTTTGGAAATTTTCTAGTACGTCTGCCAATCAGTATTTCGATGGAATGTGATAGAACAACAATCAGTGAGAGTGGTGTTTTACACGGAGCATTTAAAAATGTGCTATTAGCTATAATAAGACGATTGTTGCCGTAAGCCTTCTAATCACTGTTTTCTGTTGAATTCTGTTACTATGTTACCTATTAAAGTGTTTTTTGCAGAGAAAAATACATGTGTGAAGGTTCTACCAACACAACAGAGTTCGAGTTTTAAAAAGTGATTAAAAAATTCTCAATAGTATCTTTAGATAAATAGACACACTGCAGTAAGCAAAAAATACAATACACCAGATGCACAAAGTCGCTGTTTTTATTTTGATTAATATTATGTAATACCTACTATAGAAGTCTTTGATAATTAGCTTGGTATAATAACGTGTTTTATTGTGTTTATGTATTTGAACTAAATTGTACAAATACATTAGAAGCAGATACAATAGCGGACAAAAGCTTAAGTTCAAATTTAATCGTCAGTAATAATGACGCAAAATCTGGTTACAGAATTATCAACAAGTTTTTGGAGTTGTAGGTAATTCTGTAGGTCTGCCTACCGCACTCTGGGATTACAGGTGTAAAGGTATGTATGTATGTATGTGTATGTAATGGCAAAAGGCTTTCTGTACCACTCAACTAGTAGTAGTAGTAGGCAGACAAACAGCAAATAACTAGGTATCTAATTATGGTGCAGAATTGATGATTATTTTAAATACAAGGCCATGCCACCATGTTTTGAATTTGAACTTAGATTAATTTTTGTCACGCCCAATGACAGTCGGTTTGATGATCCGCGCCGTGGCGGTGTGACGTCACGACACGCTCTAGTTGCGACCTGTCCAGGCCAGTCTTGGTGAACTATAGGTACTTGTTTAGCTATAGGTTTAAGGTCTAAATCGTCCGTTCGTCCCGTGGTTTGACCCTGCCTGTTTATACTCGTAGGTACGAGGTACAACTTAAAACTAAGCAATAATAAGTCGTCGCAGAAAAAATGTTGTCATCTGGGTAGGTACCTATTATCTTGAAAGCTTGGAATTATAAAAAAAAAAGTGTAATTACAGTGTTTTTCAAATATTTACCTATATATTACCGTTAAGATATAACCTGTTTGGCTAATATAGTTCATGAACTTTGTTATTATCTGTTGTAGTTATCCATAGTGACGGTATGCAGTGCGTGCAATCAATTAAGAAGTAAGTAGGGACCAAGTGTAATAACTATCGCTACTTACTATTATAAATGTCATGCTTCTATAGCTCTCAAACCTGTATAATATAAACGCGACGAATTGAGAGTCTCCTCTTATTTGTTTTTTTTTGAAGTCGATTAAAAATATTTTAATACTTATAACGTTGTCGGTTACAAAAGTTATGTTTCAAGAATCATCGTAACGATATGCCTCTAGGTAATTCGTTATAAACCTGAGACACCTGAAACCATTAACAACCATTAGAGAGCTTCTCAAATTAGCCTTATCTAATAATATAGCGTGCTTTGTTTCCTTATCCAACCGTGGATAAAGAGGGTGCATTAATAAGGGCACAAGTTCGCTCGCGAGCCTCGTCGCCCTAAAATGGACTCATAATGGCCACTTGTTCCTCGATACACCTGCCCGCGTCCACGCACCCACCTCTACTCCACTCTCACGCGGCCCTCTTTGATATTGTTAAACCAAAACAGTTTACTTTAAAAACATGTGTTCAGAATCCAAAGTGACGTAAGCGATTTAAATCTTTAACATGTGAAACATGGAGATCGAAAACGTGAATTACCTTAGGGTGTCCGCTATCCAGTACCGAAACTGGAGCACTGAAAATTAACTTTACACAAGCCTAAAGAGACTTACCCTGTCACCGTGCAATGGACACCCTGTACACGTGTTCCATCACCACGCAACACCGCCTAACCACCAACACCCTACACTAGCACTCACTGTAGCCCGGCTTGTAGACAGCCCTGATCCTCCTCAACAGCTTCCCGGTTCGTTTCAGCGGCGGTCCCAACGCGACCGCCTGATGTCCTTGCCTTTCAGCGAACACGATGAAATTCCTTCGGTTTTTCAGTGGTACTTCGAAGCGCCCAGTGCACGCTCGAGGGTCCTGCGGTGGGAGCTTCAGTCGGATGACGGAGTCCTCTCGTGGCCAGTGCCCCTGCTGGCGGAGGACGCGCTTGATCTGAACGGTGGCTGCGTCTTTGGCTAGCGATTGGATGCGAGCCTCGAACGCCGCGGGGGCGCGGTAGGCCCGCCAGGCGACGTCGGCCCGCTCGCAGTAGAGGCGTCGGGGCGCAGCTAAGGCGCTTGCGGCGAGGCAGAGGAGGGCCCAGTACGCCGCGCGCGCGCAATTCATCGCGCCATCGCCGCAACTCTCGTCCTGTGGACGCGTGTTCGCGCGACGGCGGCCGGCTCGCGACTGCCGCTGAATCACGCTACACAGAAATAGTCCGTTCACGCGACGCTGACTTATCTCCGATTGTGCGGTGTAATTAGAAGTGTCGATAGCGCCTTAGGGAGGATGGGTCTGCAAATTATGGTGATTCCATCTTTCAGCCTCTAAGCTCACTTTTTGATTGCAAGACTCCGAATTTTTAAAAGCCAAGTTTAATGCTCCTGATTGAACAATCGACTGATTTTCAGTTTCATTTGTTTTTTAATCTTGCAGAAATCAGTTTATATTGTTTATTTTAATACCGCAAAATCAGGTGCATTAAATCGACTCTAAATATTTATTTGATATTGAAATAATTATGTTAGATGAGCTTATTTCACTAATAAAACCATTTTCAAATATTGACGGACACTTGCTCAAAGCCTTCTCGTAGCAAAGGTTTTCTCTAACGTCGTAGCGCCTCTACGCTGTAGCTTGCGTAGCTTTGACCTTGGCTACACTTGACCTTATGAGACGACTTCATTACAAAGTAATACATGATGAAATTACTTACTTAAGTTTGAAAAACAAAATCTCAAATTAGTTACGTTTTAGGGTTCCCCAATAAAGCTATTCAAAACTTAAAAAAAAATACGTTGGCACATTTTCACACAAAAGTTATTTTAAATTTTAGATTTTCATATATATATTCTGCATTCTTTAATCTTTCTTCATTCATTCAATAGCAGTTCTTGTACTCGTATTCGGCAATCCAACCAAAGAATACGCGTGTCATGTTTTTTTAACCGAATTTCCGATACGTAGTTTTTTTTTTTAGATAAATGCGTGTATGATATGTTTGACAACGCGTACGAGTGTAGCGATCCTGGGTTCGATTCTTGGAAAGGGCAAATATTTGGGTGATGAGCGCGAGTATTTTGTTACTGCTGAGTCTTGAATATTTTCTGTGTATTTAAATATTGATAAGTATTTATATAGTTGTGTACTACGTACCTGTTAAGTAAAATATTTTCAATATACGAAATAAATATCGTCTATTTTAAATTATTTAAACTTTATATGATTTTTTACGCTATAATGTTACACGAATGTTAAATAATAATAAAAATATATTTCTTATAAAACAGATAATAAATATCTTAAAAAAAAAACATATTCTAATACATGTTTCATTATGATTATAGATAGATCGACTGAGTCCGAACTAAATGTAAAAGTGTAACGGAATAATGAATAATGAATTATTATTTATTATGCTCTAAAAACCCTTGTGAATAACAATAACATTAATTTCCTCTGTTATTGCAGGCATTTTACGAATACTGCAGGGCAATTGGTCAAATTTAGAAATGTTGAACGTGAAAGATCGCGTGGCAGATCTCCAAAGAGATGTACTGACCTGAAACGCACTTGCAATCGCAACCAGCTTCAAAGTGGAGCAATTGTTTTCATATTGTATGCAGACAAGCCTTCGATTTTCAAAATGAAAACGATCGTGATTGCGAGTGCGTTAGACAATAAGCCCTCAGCTTTGTGATGTGGTGCGGATGGATACTAACAAAAACCGATAAATGCAAGTCATCCTTTCCAAAACATAAGACTTCCTCAAATCAAGATCTTCAGTCATGAAGAAACGGCCGGACAAAGAGTGGAGCTACAGACATTTGTAGAAATGTAACCGAAATCTCTAATTTCTTAACTGGCAGTATTCGGATTGTTGTGTTTCGGTATGGGGATAAGACAACCGGTGAAATTCTATTAAATTCTAAGCATTTATTTGACTAAAAATACACTACAATAAAACAGACATGTTAGAAAAAGAAGAAACAAGATTAAAGCAGAAATGGAATCGTTGCACTGTAGTGTGAAGTGAAATAGGACTCATTTCAGCATGTTATTAATTTCACCGGTTTTTTTTATACAGGTAGTCCATCTTAATCCTCAGGGTTGGCAACACATTTGGAGTCTTAGGATTATAGTGATGAGATTGTAGTGTCTATGGGTCTCAGATCACACTTATCATCAGATGACCTGTCCGACCGCCTGCCTTCTCCACCCCATAAAAAAAACTGATCGTCAACGTTCGCCAAATGCAACTTTCCCCTGTGATGGCCAGTCATTGCTTCTATCATGTAATCCGCCAGCTCACCCGCTTCTTAAACACTGAAAAAATTAACTGCCATCAACAACTAAAAAGAGTTTTAATCGCAACAAACTTCCGGAGATAATTTACCTCACGCCAAGTTTCAAATGTCGAACGTCTCTAATCCTAGCCAACCTAACGGTCCAATTTGTTTCACATCCGGCATAGTAGTAAACAGACCCAGGTAGCCGGTTCATTCACTGATCGGTATGAATGACCGGTGTTTTTACACCGGCAAAAAAACCGGAATAAGGTTTTAGGGGACGCACGTGCGTTTCTTTGTCGGTCGCGTAATGGGGAAGGAATTTCACTTTGGCAGGTCGGTGGGACAGTCGCTGGAATATGGTTCCGATGAAACGATTATAATGGTTTTTGAGCTGTTAGAAAGAGAGGGACCGGATAGACGGGCGAATGGACATAACACAATGATAAGCTACTAACTGAGACATTTTAGAGACAATTAAATCGTTCCATTTTCAAACTTGTGCATGAAAAATCGTCACTAAGCAACGACTTAATCGTCATTAACAGACTCTGAGTGCGGCTGGTACAGTCGAGTTCATAAAAATGTATACACTTTAGTACATTGTCACTTTAATTGTGACAATTCATATATGGCAGTTTGAACATGATATCAAATAGACAAGGTAAGTACTAAAGTGTATACATATTTATGAACTGGACTGTACAAACCGCACTCAGAGTCTGTTAATGACGATTAAGTCGTTGCTTAGTGACGATTTTTCATGCACAAGTTTGAAAATGGAACGATTTAATTGTCTCTAAAATGTCTCTGAATGCGACAGTTAGTAGCTTATCATTGTGTTATTTCCATTCGCCCGTCTAAGAATTACTCAAATTTTAGTGCCAAACAGGTTTATTTACAGCATTCAGATTTTTGTATTCGGTTAAAAATGTTGCTTCGTAAGTTTTAATTTCTCGTTGCTTTTTAAGTCGGGTTAACGTTACGTTATCTCTGTAAACCCAATTATTTTTAAAGACAATATTACATGTTTGATTGCGTTGGGATAGCGTGAAATGTAAAAATGATAATTTTCATTGCGAAGACCCAAATTAGGAGCAACTGAGTAACAACATATTTTTATTCATCTTCTTGTACTTGTGTAAGAATTTATATTAATTCCCCAATTCGAGGCGACACGAGTGAGCATGTACTTGAAAAAAATTGGCACAGATTTTGTCGGAATAAATGGTGACCAATTTTAAAATGAATCAATATCTTTTTTTATGGGTGATCTCGAACAGATGTCAAAGAAAAGTATTCGTTTTTACAATTACTTATTGTATTTATTTTATTATTGCAGATATCAAAGCATTTTACGTTGTTAAAGAATGTTGAGACTTTCGGATGTATCTTCGCATAATTTTCATTAACCCAGATCCACAAAAGTTACATTTTGATAGTTATTAAGCCTCTATTTTACTTTGAGTAGCCATCTTGTTTCTATTTGATAGTCATTTTATTTATGTTATGATAGCTCTTAAATATTCACTTGTCAGAAAGCTATTATAACGTTAACAATAGAAACAAGATAGGCTTAAACCGATTCAATTAAACCATACGTATCCAGTAGAAAAGTTTCAATTAGCAATAAATTTATCGAGATTCATTCATTCAATTAATCTTGAGTTTTGTTTGTAGTCGACAAGCTGCGATAGGGCGTTTTAGTGGGCACTGAATTATCCAACAACAACACAACACAACTAACAACACAACACAACTCACAACACACACAACTCACGACTACTCACAACTTACTGTAACACTCTAACCACAGGAATAAATATAAGATTGTCTATTCAAAGCATATTAGGAAATAATAGGCAATAATAGTTTAAATAAATCTTGCTAATCCTTCTAATATTACAAATGCAAAAGTTTGTGTGTTAGTTTGTTACTACTTTACGCTGCACCGGTTAGAAGGATTTGGATGAAATTTGAAATGGAGATAGCTCATACCCTGGATTAATACACAGGCTACTTTTCATCCCGGAAAATTTAAAAGTTCCCGAGGCAATAACGATAATCGAAATGTACGTGAACGAAGTCGCGGTCAGAAGCTGGTTAATAATATTTAAGCCTTGCTCGTAGACATTGTTATTAAAAGCACAATGCTACACGAAATCTGCTGACAAATTAGGTACCTATAATAATCAATTCAATCATTCTTATAAAATTGTTTACATAGCTATAACGCAGCTGTGAAAGCTTATAAATAAAGAGACACGATTCCCTTTCGCTAAATGCACTTCTTTCTCTTTCTCATTTTTAGCTGTCCCTCTCGCGGACACAATGAAGTGTGACCCATTGTTAGACACGTGGTGGCAATTAGTGGGTTCCCGAGCCAGGTATTGGTTGCATTTGGCAAACATCTGTTGCGTGCACAATAGGCGTTATCTAGATAGGTAATAGGCGAGAAATTACCCGTGAGATTAGGCGGACATAATCTAGGGGCAGGGGCTCTACTTTGAAACCAGTAATTCGAACTTCGGATGGCCCTGTCACTTTCTTGCGAATTAGTGACGCGTCGAGAGCAAAAGGGGTAGCAATAGACAAAGCTCGAATTACGGATTTCAAAGTAGCCTCAGAGCAGCCGACCAGTGTGACAAAGATGTTATTTTTCAAGCAGAGGGTACTTTAAGATCTGTCTAATCAATAATTTGATGATAGGTATGTATTTAGCTACCTCAAAGTGCAATAACGATTTTTTTATAGGTCATTTAGATACAGCTATGTTTAAACTATTTGAAAAAAATAAAGTGCCCGTTTTTTTGCAAGGGGGTTTATATAGATGTATGTAACATACGTCATAAAGGTCAACAGTTCGGACGTCGCATTCTCTTACACCTAATAAGAGTAAGACAGCCAATGATGACGGGTAAATAATCGGGAAATAAACAAAGTTTCCCATAACTAACGCAAAAATTCCTAAAGCGATTTTAATTATTATTTCATCATAATATTATAGAGTACAAAATTCGTTAAAAAAAATACAAAAATATAATACAATGCAAATTTCACTGCAAAATAAAACAGTTATAAACGACCGCCCTCAAGAGTCAGTTGATGACGATTTAGTCGTTCCTTAGTGACAATTTTACATGCACAAGTTTGAAAAACGAACGAGATAAATGACTCTAAAATGTCTCTTACGACTAAATGATATTTTTTCTCGTCAACAACGGAGTAGATCTTAAATTAGGTATTATAAATAGCTTCGATTCTATCCCGCTAAACGGAGGTTAAGCATTGTATTACATATATGATTTGTGGGATATATTGCTATTTGGTATAGCATGGCAGCAGTCACAGCTAAGGCCCTTAAAAGTAGATTTAGTTTCATGACAGAATTTTTTTTTTTCAAAGGTAGTAGTTTACATTGAAGAATAGTCATAAGTCCTACCTTACCTACCCTGTTTCCAATCGCAATCATAGGCGAGCATGTAACATATTATCATATTGTCGATGTTATGATAGCTCTTATTGACTTGACAGTAATTGCGGCCGAGTTAAATACAATAGAATAACATTTTAAAAGCAATATGCATTTACCCATTAGAATAGAGACTTTGGTTTCCTTGAGTGTAACTTGCATAATAAAGTCCGCTGTCCCTGTGCTTTCAATTCGTCCTAACCAAATTTTGAAACCGTTGTAACATTGCTTTGCTCTGTCACTTTCTTGCTATGATATGGCGGTATTTCGATTATGATATAAGTCTACTTTCTTCTTAAAGGTCGTTTAAGCATCTCGGGTTCTTAAAGAACAGAAAAAGGGTTTTACTCGTATGTTCAGTGACGATTCTGGAGTAGCGGTATTTTTCATCGCATCATATTCAACAGTTTTTTTTCATCACGATCGAAAATACTTAACATTGGGCTAAGAATCAGAGGCCCTGAGGGGTTATTGTCTAACGCACTCACAATCACGATCGTTTTGATTTTGAAAATCGAAGGCTTGCCTGCATACAAAATGAAAACGATTGCTCCACTTTGAAGCCGGTTGCGAGTGCGTTAGACAATAAGCCCTCTGGTCATCATCAATGCATATGGCACTCGTCCTGCATGGATTAGACGTCAATGTCCAGGTGTTTCTGCCAGTTTGCTGCGGCAGGCGAAAATTTATGCAGCTCCTCCATGCCACCGCGAAAACAGCGAAGTGGGCAATCATTTACCACGTGGGAGAGGGTCTGGTCAGGTGCTCCGCAGTCGCATTGTGCTGACTCCCTCAATCCCCACTTGTGTAGGTGATATGTAGTTGGTTTTCCCGTGGTTAGATCGATACCGATTTAAGCCATTTAAGTGGGTTTATCAGGGTTTTCGGTCGGCACAGAAGCAGAGGCTCTGGTGTGAAAAAACTTAGGTAAAAGTTAGACTTAAAGCTGCAGTTGCATTCCAGAATACACGCTATTCTGTGTAGGTAGATAATATGTGTTATGTTCATAGAAGCAAAGCTTTCATTTTTTTTTACTAAAGTTCGTAAAAAAACACTTCGAACTCACTTTTGGTTAATGTGCCCAAGTGACATTTGACGAAATGTTTGGTCAATCAAGTCTTAAGGAATATTAACATATTGTTTGTGTTTGGGACAAGTGTTCCGTTAACATATAATAATAATGTTCACGTGGTGGTTAATGTCTTTATTGCTACCGGGTCGGTTGTCTCGATGGGGCCAAATCGTGCGCAACCCGTCATTTGGGTGGACCCGGTGTAGCGGGAAAGTAGCTCTACTAAATCAAATATAGCACTTACTACAAATACCAAGTTCTATCTTTTTATCTTCTTCTGCAGCTATTTCATTGAATGCGCTGTTGCGTATGTGACTCTCGAAGGTAATGTTTTTCGCGCGTATGTATGTATTTTGTATATCCGCCCGATTGTGATTTCCTGTAGCCTTAACGGCTTGACCGATTTTGAAGAGTGAGATTTCGTAAGATTCGTCTTAGTCGTGAAAATAGGCTTTAATATTTTAAACAGTGAGGGGTATAAACAAATTATGTTTTTTTTTAAAGAATAGATATACACAACGACAATTTCAAAAAATTCAGTCGGGTTAAATTAAAGCTTACTTACTATTTCAATAAGCCTTTTAGAATACTTTCATTTTTTCAGTACCTATTTGCACAAAAATACGTCAGCCCAGATTAGACAAATATATAAAGAAGTAAATGCCTTATTTTTTTTCAATTCAAATTTACCTTTTATCTAACATATTCGATTAATGGATAAATGTAAAGGGGTATGTATGAATTCCGCTGACAAGTTCTGTAATCATACTTCATCAAATGCTATTGAAATTCTACTGTGATTGGTTTTCGTATTGAAAGTATTTAGACTGTTAAAAAATAAACCGCTGATTGTCCAAAGACGAGAAGAGCGCGCGACATTTACGCTCTTGTATTATTTATGTGACAAGTAACAATTTTGCCAGTAATATTATAGAGTAATGTAGAAGAGCAACCGTCCATCCATCCGTCTTCGTTACCAAATCGGCCACCGCGGTCGTTTTCTCGTTAACAGTGTAATTGTTTAAATTGTCATAATTTCACCCGCATAATGCGGCACATAAATATTTATCCACCCGGTAATTATGAAAGGGGGTCGCCCTGCCGATTTTCGGTTTGGTGAAGTTAATATTCGGTGCCAAGTATGCCGCATCGGGTTTTGTTTTCTAAGGAAATTTCACAGCTTGGCAATGTGCTAAGCGGTTTACCCAGTCTCCTATAAGTAAGTAAGAAGTCAATCGTCGTGATACATTGCACAATCATGAAGTGTCTTATTATTGATAATTTTGACAGCAGCAAAACAATGCTAGACTTGTTTGTTGAGTGTGAAGGAATAGTATACAAGCATGTTTTCTTTTCTTTATTTGCCTAGTACTGTAGTAAGTACTACGTGGGCAGAGGTCACTAAAATTAATACCTACTTACTACAAATGAAAATTTTGTACTGTATTCACTCACACAATAATAAACTAAATTATAAATTACTTTAGGTCGGATGTAACTAGTGTACTTTGAAACTCTATAATTTACTATTTACGATTCGGATCATTAATAAATAAAATATATAAAAAATAAAAAATAAATCATTGACGTGACGCTGACGTGTAGATGTGCCCGTGCGGCGTACTTACTGAATAAATGGCTTTTATCTTTATCTTTTTTATTTATTTCAGACCATACAAAGAAACATATAATGTTGCTTTGAAACCCTTGACTCCCTTCTTTAAGCTACAGTAACAAAGACGATCCTATTTCGGCAAAGGCATTATATAATATAATCAACCACCGTAACAACTTCTCATTCTCCTAAGTACATAGAACAAAATCAAGCCATGATGTGAGCATCTGTTCCTAGATGTTTAATTAGAGCAAAAATAAAAGATTTTTACAAGAGTCAACTCTATCAGATAAGCATGAATTTACCTGTTACCTCTCAGTAATGATAGATGTTTCATTAAACGACTTGTTTTTTTTTATGACAATGAGAAGGCACACCGCCTCACAGGTCATCTGATGGTAAATGGGATCTTAAACCCATAGACATATGCTCATAAGACTGCTATCCTAAGACTCCAAATGCGTTGCCAACCCTGAGGACTAAGATGGAATGCCTCTATGCTAGCTATTTCACCGGTGGTCTTATCCCCACACCGTAACACAACAATGCGAACACTGCTACTTGGTGGTAAAAGGATAACATGATCTTAACAGTCGACGATCAGTGTGGCTGGTGAAGATGATCACAATTGAATGAAGAGTTCTTTCTAACTATGATGTAGTACTCAAGAAAGGGACACTGAGAAAAAGATGGAGATGACTTATCCTTCTCGTTCATTTCCTCAGAGATGGTTGCTTGTTTTAAACCGTTGAATTCTTAAGCAGAGTGAAAGGGATATTATTTCTGTAACTTTCTATACAGCTAGGAGTGCTACAAGATGTATAACGCTAACTTAATCGATTTTCATAAACTGCCAAAATACATGGAATTGTCATGAACACTCGATGCGACCGCCCGGCAGCTTACGTCAATACTATTCATATATTTTCACTAGCGATAACGTGGCCGCATGCAAGCTACATTGCATATTTTAGACCTACAGAACTTTACTGTCTAAGAGTTAATACGGTCAGAATCAGAATGTGATGTTACACACATTCCGTATGTTGTAGGAGTAGATTTTGTTCTCTTATTAGGTAAGGCTTACAATAGCAGAGACAGCTCTGGGTCGAAATTCTAGTCGGTAAAAACTATAAATCGTCTTTGACCTGTTATCGTATTGTCAACGTTTTGATAGCTCTTGTTTACTTGACAGTAATGCCGGTCGAGTTAAAAACAATACTATAACAGGTCAAAAACATGGTTTTTACCGCCTAGAATAGAGGACCTGATCTTGCACTCTTCAATAGTGTATGTAAATTTTAACTATTTTCTAAGTAAAAAATCTTTCAAATACCGGACGGAGAGTTAGAGTCGCACACGAAGTGGTTCGTATCGTTTTGTATATATATATTTTTTTCTTATAGCGGCAATAGAAAGACATACTGTAAAATTTTCAACTGTCTGCCTATAAACCCACTGACAAACATACCGAAGGACGGACAGCGGAGGTTATTAATAGGGTCCCGTTGGCACACTTTGGGTGCAGAACCCGAAAGGTAAGCACTAACTTTGACTTGTGACAGTGTCTTGCTAAGTCTGCAAGCCACGAAGCCATATTCTGTAAACTGTCCATTCTGTAAGTCTGAAACTTTTTTCTTGATTCTTAACATGTCAGCCGATGGACGCGTATACGATCTTCCCGTAATGTGTTAATATTGAGAAAACTAGTCACCCCTAAGAATGGGCAAAAGGACCAGTCCGTTTGGATGGTTTAAAAGTTAGAATCCAGCTTGGAATACCATAACCCAGAATGTGGCGTTACCACGCACACCTACATGCGGCCGCCAAAGCGTCGCGTGGCTTATTTCGTTCGCGCCCCGGAGTAAATATAACCCGTGCGTTATGGCAGCGGCGGTACCACGGGTGCGAGAGCGGTACTCGCTAGCGTATTGAGTACTAGGCTACCTAAATTCTGTACAAACAGACGCGATGTTGAGTTATTGGCACTGGATGTGGTAATTGGAAGCTACGGTTGTGTCTTATTCGATGTTTAAAGTACATCTAAAATTGAAACAAGTGAATGTGGTGGCGCGGTTTTTAATCATAGTTTTGACGCCTCAATTTTGTAATCAGAAATAAGGAGATCAGCGCGAGAGCCAAAGTCATCGACATATAATTTCTAGATTTTAGTGGTGGCCGATGGGTATGAAGACTTCTTGAGTGGCGTCCGCGTACCGGAAGACGCAGAATGAGTAGGCCTCCAACAAGGTGGACCGACGACGTGGGTATGGTTGCGGAAAATCGATGGATTCAAGCGGCGCAGGACCGGTATATGTGACAAACCGTGGGGGAGGCCTATGCCGAGCAGTAGACGTCTTTCCGCTTAAATTATGATGATGAACTTTATAAGGCTAATTAATACTGAAAAGAACAAACGGGTTGCTCATAAGCACCCAAGGCATCAGATAAGTCGAATTCGTTGGGCGTTTAGTTTAAAATTGGAGAGTAAAAAAATTGTAAGGTCCGGTTGGAGAGAGGAGAAGGAGGAGAGGGTATTAGGGCCTTCGGCTACTCTCACTAGCCGAACAATAGGCAATAGATATGGGAAGTACTAATTAAGCCAATGCTTTGGCACATAATACGTGGACGACTACCACATCCCGCGAGTTTCTCAATGCAATATGAATGCAACGAGAAATTGCCTCTTGTTCTAAATACACTAGTACCCATATTTAATTTAGCTCTAAAATTATATATTTTATTGCCAACTCCTTATTGGTTTTATACTTTGGTGTCAACAACAAGCTTAAATTATTAAGCAAACACAAATTGAAAGTAAAAATTACATCTTCGTCAGCTGATTGGAAAGGCTGTTTTCAGAAATTTGCTTCAGTGATATTTTTGTAAGCCAAACGCCATAGATATGTATCATGTTTTAAGAATGCTTAGTATTAGTGGATTTTTAGCACATTAAGCATCATATTATTTTATTTTGTCAATTAATGTAATGTGTCGCTTTTCAGTCAATAATGGTAAACCGCAATACGTCGCAAGCAAAAACTACATTGACGCAAATGATGCTGGGCAAAGTCTCGTTACTATAATATTTGCGTGATTTACTTGTGAGTTTAGGGTGTTACACATTCGAGTTGCACTAGTTACGCTAATAACAAGGTGATTTGAGTGCTCTCACCTTTCGGGCACGTGACGCGAAGTGACGTAGCTAGCTTACTCGCTCTCTCTATTTACCCTTATTCGGATAACTTGCACTAAGAGGGTAAGACCCGACAGAGTCTGGAACGTTTGCAAGCCTTGGGTAGTCACTTTGAGTGAGCGATTAAGAAACAAGAAACCAATAGTTTACAATATTGAATAAATAATGACCAAGAGTTTAAGACCCTAGTTTAGTGAAGGCTTAAGTTGAGTATTCAAAGAACTTTGTCGAAGAAAGTTAACATGAGATAGTACAGCTAACAGTTGTGAAGCTGATGCTCGGTTAGTATCATATGTTATACATTTACTGCTATAAGACGCATGATCGACATGCTTGTTCTCAATAATTGACATATACCACATACAAATTGTATATTTTTTTAAGCTACATACATAAACAAATGACTTCATTCCCAGAGTAGGGTAGGCAGAGCTACAGAATTACCTACCAACAACTCTAAAAAATTGTTGATAATTCTGTAACCACATTTTGCACAATTACACTAAGATGTTTACCAGTGTATTTGTGACAGGTTGCAAGCCTATCGCCTAACAGCACTACAACTACAAGCCTTTATTCCCTTAGTCACCTCTTACGAAATCCACGGGAAGTCATGGAGTGGCACTATTCTAACCCAGCAACCACACGAGACAAGATTTATAAGCTAATGTAATGAAAATCCTCGTTTTGAACGTTGGGAACGGGCTTCAGGGTTCGAAGAAAAACCTCATGCTTGCGCAACAGGCCCAAGACAACATCAAACTCATTCCATGAATTCTAATTTGGTCTTTGAGAAATACTACGTTTAGTATGTGATAGGCTGGTTAGTGGGCTACGCGGGCCCGCACCTGTGGTGAATAATGACAGAGAGTGGACGTTATTTTCATAAATCCGATGAATGCCCGCGCGCACGCCCCGGGCGAATACGTTGGGGAATGTGCACAGTAGCTGCTATGAGCAGCGACCAAGTTGTACGGACTGGACTATGAAGCCATAGTTTAACTGTTCCTTTATTGTCAGCACACCTGACGATCTTGCTTGGCCCAGATGTTTGCTCTCACACCTTTAAGGTCTATTTTTTATGATGGTAAGTGACGAGGAGGACAAAGACAACGCATGATTCTTGAGATACGTACAGAACGTGAAAGAGCAACATTTCCTGTATCTTTAGCTTGTACTGTAATAAATCTAAAACGGGACTTAATCGCGTAAAAACATTATATACCTCGACGTTTCGATCGTGTCGCAAAGGTCATGGTCACGAGCAGACTGAAGAGAGCTGGTGCTTATTTATGTTGCGTGCGAGTTTTTTGAACTACCCAAATGGATTGCGCCTTTGGCAATTGGTTAGGTTACTAAGCCTTAAATCTCTTTGATCACTCACTCACGCATCAATATTATACAACATAACTCTAATACCATCTAAAATATATTATAAGACTACGACTGGTGGACTGGTATTATTTGAGCAGTTGCGTAAAATGAAAGTCGTAAATACAGCAAATAGTACAGCTTCCATTGCGTCCAACCTTTATCTAAGGGGCGGCCAATATTTTAGGTAGATTTTTATCGATCATTCCCCGATGCTGATATTCTCTGATTGGCTCGCCCGCGATAAGCTGACTTCATAAATTACTTGCGCCAAAATGACGGGCGTAATGAAATATTTTAATAATATTCGTGTAAGAAAAAATGCAATTAAATTTGGAGCTGCGTGGTGGGTCAAGGTAATGTTTTTGGACGTTTTATTCGCGTAAAATTCAAGAAAAATTATTATTACGTACATCACATAATACCATAAGAAAACATAGTAGTCACTCAGAAGCAAGAGGTCTAGGTAGATGCACCATTGCAATTTTTTTTTCGTTTCATATAGGTAGTTGATACAAATGGACGAGAAACTATAGCAATTCCGTAGGACCTTAAAGAGGTTTCAGATCAAGATTCGTAAAAAGTTTTAAATAATTTACTATAAAACAAACCTCGGAGTCAGCCAAAAATGCTCCAATCCTCACATCGTAAATTGCAATCAGGTAATCGTAAGTTTCATCACTTCGGAAAGGCTCCATCATTTACTTCCAATTATGTAGAATTTAACTTAGATATTATATGGAACGTGTACCTAAAGAACTCTGATATTCTAATAACGTAACACGATCTCTATTTCACTGATAATGTTAAATGTTTCTTCTAGCGTATTGGAAAATTAAATAATTATAGATAATAAATAGTTCTAAAAATATGGTTCTACAATTGGCGATCACTCGGCCAAATAATATTTTCTGAACAACAGAGCAATGCGAGTTGCTTGCAAATGTATTTGATAAGGCAAGAGACTTATTTGTTTTATTAATCGAAATAATTTTATTTCACAACTAATTTTTTGAAATATTTTTTTGCTTATAGGTAAATCTTATAATATAAATTTCTGAGATTGTTGTTTGATTTAAAAACATCGATTTCATAACGTGGTACTTTCTAATACATAAATTACTCAAGCCAAACTGGGCGGGTCCCTATTTTGAACTAATTTGAATGTCCCTAAAGGTATCCTGTTGAATGCAACAAAGATGGAAATAAATTGAAATGCCGCTCAGTTCAGACAGGCTGCAGTTGTTTCGATTTTTTTATTACGGCCTGCTTTGGGCAATTGTCTTTTTACGCAATGGAGATTTTAGGAAATTACATAATATCGTTCCGGGGCTCTCGGCCTTTAAATGCTATCATATCGTTGCCTATACAAAATAATAATATCAAAAGCAATATTTTGCCTACTGTCAAGGTTATGATAGCGTTTAAAGGCCGAGTTAAAAACTACTTTACTAGTAAGAACGAGTAAATTACTTAGAGCTATAGGCTGTCGTATACTAAGTAAACAGTTGTTACAGTTTACAATAAAAATATTTCACCAATTCATATTTTGTCAAGCTGTATCATTTCTCAATTTTTGATTCCTCGAAAAGGCACTTCCCGCCTTAGATTTCTGTGGTCTTTGAGTAACCCAATCTAACTAAAACGAGTAAGTAAGTTTATTTTAACATCTTGGTCTATTATGTAACGGTTATTTAAGCACCAATGCGTTATTGCATAAATAATTTTCATAAAATTATACGTTTGCCAAAAGTAAGTACCATTAGGTAAATTAATGGACCCTTTTTATGAAGAACTCATCAATAGATAGTTTATAAATGTATGTATGTAAACACTTTATTGTACAAAAGAAAACCAAAAATAATACAACGAAGATTTAAATATATATATATATATATATATATATATACAAAGGCGAACTTATCTCTTTAAGGGATCTCCTCCAGCTAACTCTTGAGAGATCGAGAAAAGTGAAAGTTTAGAGAGTAGGCAAGTGTACAACTTTATTTAGGAAAAGAGCATAAAAATTAAACTAACCAATAAAACTTAAGTACAAAAAATATATACATTCAAATATCTACATAAATAGAAACAAAAATATACTATATTTATACATATACACAAAGATAGTTGTCTTATTCTCACACCGAAATACAACAATGCGAACACTGATAAGAAGTAAAGGGTAAGATGGTGGTAGCAATCCGGACGAACCCTGCACAAGGTCCTACCATCACTAAAACCGAACACTATGACCACTAGAACAGGCAAC
This sequence comes from Acleris cristana, assembly GCA_948252455.1. Taxonomy (NCBI): domain Eukaryota; kingdom Metazoa; phylum Arthropoda; class Insecta; order Lepidoptera; family Tortricidae; genus Acleris; species Acleris cristana. The sequence continues at coordinate 12,190,468 of OX411779.1, forward strand.
GCAAGAACACTGTGAACCTTAAGAAAGAATTCTTATGTCTAGCAGTAAATGATGTATGCACGAGTTTGATGAAAATTGCCACCTATGTGGATACATTTGTCTACTGTGGCATAAAACCACAGAACAGAAAAAAACAGTAGAAGTGTCAAGTGGGCGTGTAACGTGTGGCATAGTTATGCGGAGTTCAACTTAACCTACCATACTTTTGCCGCGATCGCTTATTTCAATATTTCGATATTTCGATATTTCTAAAATAGGAAATAAATCCAGAAGCATGCCTTATTGTGCTATTTTGGAATGTAAAAACGATAGCCGCACCAAAAACATTTTCCATGGTGGCGTGTTCTTTTTATGATGGTTTGCGTATTGGCGACAACAGGTCTGATACTAAGCGAAGCTCATGCCACTTCCACTGTTTTTTCTATTCCGTGCATAAAACAGTGTCATCTTTAAAAAACTGCGGATGAGGTCGCAGCTTAAGCTAGGTCTTTGAATTAATGAAATAAGTGCATATAAATCAATTGCTCTAACGGTGGGTTTCTTCTCCGAACACTTAATTGCCTTAAACTAGGTCCTGCCGCTGTAAATCTTTAACAGTTTACTTTTTTGCATGCATCGGTTAAGGGCAAGTTTGTGATTAACCAATTAAATACATTAGCTTCAGTTTAACATACTAATTAGGTGTTCAAGCATGAATGACTAATTAGGAAAACACATGGAAAATTAAAGAGTTTTTTAGATATATGTCGTTACTTAACGGTTTTATCATTAATTTATTAATGACTTTTAAATAAAACAATAAAAAGAATTATGTCACTAAAATAATTTATCAAAGTTTTTTTTAGAATTTATACCGTACCGTTTAAAAACTTTCTCCTAATTGCGCAAAAACAAGTACTGTCTCAATAATCCATTTTAAATTGTTTTATTATATACCATTGCTACAAATTTGTAAGTCTACATTTATTTTAATTTAGATAGTCTTCGTTGCATAGCTCTACTAGTTCGAATATTGATATTTTTGTTTGTCAGTTTATTTCTAATTTAGACCAAAGAATAAATTAAATTCGGAGCGATCATATATTATAGTATACCTACATATTCATTCATAAATAAAAACTTTCTATAGCATGTATAGCCCCAATAAAATTTCAATGGGTGAGAAGTATTAAATACTTTTCGCATTTTTTAACGATTCACTAGTTACGCACAAAGCATTCTGTTCCTTAACAATTCTCTTTGGATACTCATTTGCGAGCGGCGGCGTTAACAGCAAAAGGCCTTGAAAATAAAGAAAAAACACTAAAATAAAACTTTTGGCGGACAATAGCGTCGTGAGAGCGCCACTGCATTGGTTTGTCACCTTACTTTGTTTTTTTAAACCTTAAAAGGATATTCGTGCTTTGGGAAATACTTTGTAGGTATTATATCAAAAACTTTGTGTTAAATAAATGTTACCAAAGCTCTTTAGATCTCCGCAAGATGTATTCTTAGAAGCTATGAAATGTTTCATACAAAAATCGCATGATCAGGTTTTAGTAAAAAAACGGTGTTTTATTTACAGGTAGGCCCTTGTGTAGGGTCCATCCGCAACACTACCACCATTAGGCCTGTTAACGTTTTTCGCCAAGCAGCAGTGTCCGCTCTGTAATGTTCCGATGTAAAAAAGTTCACACTTACTATCGGGTTGTCTATGTACTCGTTTGCCTTTTACATAATACCTTCTTGTACTGCTAAAGAATGGAAAAACTTTGTAAAATCACAAACGATAGGGATAATTTATATACTACAAGGCAAATATTCTAAGCGGTAAAAATCATATCGTCACCTGTTATTGTATTGTAAACGTTTTGATACTTAGCAGTTAACAGCAATACCATAACAAGTCATCAAAGACGATAGAATAGATAATAGAGGCCCAGAGGGGCTATTGTTTAACGCACTCGCAATTGCAACCGGCTTCAAAGTGGAGTAATTGTTTTCATTTTGTATGCAGACAAGCCTTCGATTTTCAAAATGAGAACAATCGCGTTAGACAATAAGCCCTCAGGATTATTTAAAGAATCTCGTTGAAAATTACTATAATATTAAATCTGTCTGGTTAGGGCAATTTATTCTGTGGTTAGGGCCAAGACGCGAATGCTGCTAACGTCTCTGTTTTCTATCGACACGAAATGTATGGAGTTGATATAAGTGGTTGACGCGAGCTTCTAAGCTAGCTAGTTATAAGTCTTGACTAGGCCCTCTGGTTTGTCTGAATTCAAAAAAATCAAAATTCATTATATTTATTTAGTAGGTAAATTGACCAAATGGGGTATCTTTTCCACATCGGTAATATGGAGTGAATCTACTAGCGATTCGGACAAGACCATCATTGCGGGAAAGAAGCGCCGCAAGAAACTCCTAGGAATATATACCTACACCTGTTGGTATGGTGTCCAACATTAGCACAACCATTAGTGGTTTAAGCTGCTACTTTATACGTCTATGATTTTTTGATTGTTTAATATGTTAAATAAAACAAAAAAAAAGCTTTGTAATATTCACCTAAATCAAAACATTACAAAGTCCCACGTTGTCGTCAATGGACGGGCTCAGCCGCCACGCATCGCGGCTTCCCCAGACGCACTAATTACGCGATAAGAACGAATGCAGCGACCGTAACGGGCGGACTGGGAAAGTATGGCTTAATAATAATTGGACCTAAAATCCAGCACGCATCTTTTCATGCTGCTAAAGTTTTCGCTAGACAGCAGGAAGCTGCAAATCCAGAGCACCTCTCCTATTTTATAACCGATTCCTCAATTATCTGTCTGTGTATGTATGTCTCAGGTCTGTATCTTTGTGACGTCTTAGATAAAAGAATTGGTGGATTTTTCGAACTAGTGCTTTTTACTTTTTGGAGCTGCATATATCGTGCGGAAAGTTGAATTTTTCGCACTAGTGTTTTTTACTTTATCATATTTTACCCTTAATTGTTCAAATTGCACTATGAATTTTGCACAAGACTTGGAATTAAGTAAAATTGTATCTTTTAATTACTTAGTACTGATTTATTTTTGTATCGTCATTTGTCATATTCGCTCATCCCAAGTTTTGTCCCTAGCTTGCAGATTGGGCCATGACTGAGAAATTATAATAACAAAGTGAAAACAAACAAAAAATATTAATGTGACCTCAAAGTTTCGAAAAATATGAGGGTTTTTTTTCATCCAATAGTAAATTCAATGGTGTACTCATGCAGAATCCTTGCGTTTAAGTTAAAAATGAATTGTATGGCAACTATGACCAAAATTACAAATTACTTGTTTTTACCATGCATTTGGTACAGTTTTTACAGACTTGTGACGTCATAGTTCTATCAATTTAAAATGTCGGACTTTGACTCCCATTTCTGACTTTTGCAGTGCTCGAATTGCAGTTGGTCCTCTATATAAACTTCATCCTTACAAAAAACTGAATCGAATAGCAGCGTAATATTTTTTCGTTAAATGGCCTACCTATTCTGCTTTTTGATTCACTTGTTTTTCGCCAAAAACAACCACTATAGTCACTATAAGCACTAGGTTACTTACCAACTGCCCGTACAACTCTCGCAAAACTAGAAGTATCAAGTAGGTGTTTCTGACTGCGCGGATAGTGAATTTTAAAAGGGTAAGGAGTTTATAGAGAACTGTCTGAGCTGATTCTCTCTATGAGAAGTAGAGGTCGCCTTAGTCGAAGTTTTGGAAGGGAATCATCCATATTCTGGTTACGACAGTAAACATTATCGCTTTTGACCTGTTATCGTATTGTCAACGTTTTGTTAGCTTTTATTTACTTGACACTAATGGCGGCTGAGTTAAAAACAATACAACAAATCAAAAACAATTTTGTTTACGTAACACCTGGCCATAATGTGAGTTTTATCGCACGCTGCGCGCACGGTAAAACTCGCATTGTGTGTGGCCAGGTGAAGACGTAAAATTGTGTACTCATCACGGGCAGTAAAAAAGAAAGCCCTCTATCGCATATTTACAACCCTCGCCTACGGCTCGGGTCTCAAATACCTGCGATTTCGGGCTTTCTTTCTTTTACAGCCCTTGTTAAGCAATGTACTATTAACGTCGTAGAATAGAAGCCTAGGTCAAATAATGGGACAACTCGCCACTTAATTACCCACTGTATGGAAAACCGTACCTTAAACAAAATTTTGTGTTGTGTTACCCATATAAAATTGCAAATAACTGTGTCAACTAAACTTATTTGTTAAAATTTACTTAATCGTTATACATTGTGTTAGTATAGAGTGCGTTACAATTATTTGTTAAATTTCTTTTAATTGTAGTAAACGCGCGCGCGAGCTGAAAGCCGCGGACGGGCCAGAGGTCCTTGCCAAGATGCATTACACTAACTAGCGTTTCTATTCGTTTCGTTTTGAAACCAATTGCGTCACTGGTATATCACGTGACTTTTCGTATCACGTCATCTATCTATCAGTGACGCAATTGGTTTGAAAACGAAACGAAGAGAAACGCAAGTTAGCGTAGTGCATCTTGGCAAGGGCCACTGTTCAGCAGATCTCGCTCAGGTATCTTCGCCGCACAACGCCCCGCCGAGAGGCTGTTCGGTTAAGATCGGTCGGTAGTCCCGATTCGTCGCCTTTCTTTTACCGTGATGAGCTGACGTGAATATTTTTTTATTTATTTAACCATTATTGCAAAAAATAATAATGGCATACTGAACCAGTTAACCCAATAATCATACAGAGACTAGCAAACGATGTGCACGGAAAAAGAAAGACAGAAAACAAAGCAAAGAACATATTTACAAAGCAATATTGTTTGATTATTATTTATTTGTCTCTGCCAGCAATATCAATCCAAGCCTTCTTCAAGTGTCTAACATGTATTACCGTTTACCGTGTGATTGTAAGCGTAAATAAGACATATATAAAATACAATAATTAAATGTGGATTGTGTTGTTTAATTCATGAGAATCTAGAAAGATCCCCACGCAACTATAACATCAGTACCAAGTAAATGCAGTAAAATTTGCTGATTAAAGTTTAGTTTTTAATTGTTGGAGTACTTTCTTAGTGCATACGATGTCACGCCTCGAGAGGCCCGTATCTTTACTGCTGATCACCCCTTCTGCTTTCTGCTATGGAGCGTGATGGCGAATGTTCATATTTACTGCGAGTTGCTTCATGTCTTAATTGTTGATTGTAGTTAGGGCAGCTACTCCTATAGCTAAGGCAGTTTCGACTTGTTTTTAATTTGCGAAGTTTGATGGCCACTTTCGATTCCTACACTACCTATTTATTTATTTAATCATTTTCATCAAGTGACATAAAATACAGATCGGTGATAGTGCTGCAGTCTTTAAATTGTATTAGTAGCACTAAAATATGCTGAAATCTAAATTTAAAACCAAACGTCAACATTTTCACCAATTAATTAGTAACAGCATTGGCATAAACGAGAGACAAAACATTATCCATTTTTAAACAGATATAACAAATTAAAATGAATATTTAAGAGGAGTGCGAGGCAGCTCCAATAGGATCCTCAAAATGATATCAAAGAGATTCGACTGTCCAATAATCTCAAGTACTTAAATAGGTGTAATTTAGTTAAGGCGAATTTAGAGTTCAAAACTGGCTGCTCTCAGGCTACCGCCTTTATTTTTATAACGTAAACTTCATAATATCTCGTCCTCTAATTAAGAGCGAAACATGTGATTTAGGGCTGATTTTTCAATCCCCAGATAAAGCTATCCGGAAGGTTAATTTTAGCTCCGTCCTTTTCTTTCATATGAATTCAGAAAAGGATAGTAATACATTTAACTGACGGATAGTTTTATCTGGGGATTGAAAAATCAGCCCTAAGACGAGAAAATTAAATGACAGATTAATTATAAAGCATTTTTCTGTACGAGTATTGTACCTACCTGTTAACACATAGGTAATAACTACTTTCAATTCATTTAAATGTTTTGCTTCTAACCAGCTGTATACCTATATGCATTGACTAACCTGGCTCTCATTTCGGAGATAGAACCTTTACTTTTCTTAAGTACTTATATCAGAATTTACTCAACGTCATTAAAAAGGCCAAACGACTTATATCACGCGCTTAAAAGTAATACTTGTCATCAAATGCATCGTTAAATCTAAAATTTCATTGCAAGAGCAAAAATTTGGTCTTAGACAGTTTTTGAAACGACCAATCAACTAATTTATTTTTGACTTTAAATGTTTAAATTCGAGATTTAACTGGTAAGTAGTCTGCTACCGTCTAAATGGATCTGAGCATCTTTCCTACCATACTAACTCAATTCTAGCAAGCAATGTTTTTTCGACACACATGCATCTCCTTTTAGTTAAGAGGTGGGTATCTAAATTAAATAACTAAAGCAGATTCGTTTTTTTTACTTAAATTTATTCATGAGATTGCAAATCATACAAATGTTTCATTTGATTAAGCAGGACAGCACAGTCTTACCCTCCTATTCATAAACGCACAATAAACCTATTTTAGTTACAGTATTCATTGTTCTTTACGTCCAGTTCAAATGATTAATGATGGATAAGGACAGAGCATAATTCAGGCACACTTTAGCTATTGCGCGTTTATGAATAAGAGGGTTAGATAGCTGTTATCGCCTAAGAGGTTTTTTAATTGATAGATTGCTAATATGGAATCAAAAATATCTCCGAACAACTTCGCTTTATAATAATTTAACTAAAACTAAGCCACAATATTTACAATTTTGTTTGATAGCATTGCCCATTAGTGCCATTAATGTTGCACTTAGACCGAAATTAGTCATCAATGCGTTTAACCAATTTCTAAATACTGCCTGTAACATAGACGTCACGAACCTCTGTACTATTCGTCGCAGCCGCCGCGGCGCCGGCTAGGCGGCGCCTGCGTGACGAGCCTTAACGACCGCTTACTATAACACTACCTACTATCTACAATGTATTGTATTTGGCCACAACCTCGCCTTTATTGATTTCTCTATGAATTCAACGACTAGACATAATCAATACAATTGTTTGTCAAATGGCTAATGTCCAGTCGGACAATTCTGTACGCGTCAATGTTAGTTAAAGCTGAGCAAGAGGCATTTTGCGAAATTAAACAGTTGATTGTGAAAGTAAACAGTTGAAATTTGTTATAATGGAATGTGTGGAATTGACATAGGCGAAAGTAGTTTACGTCAATTTTATACACATCCTTTGGTTACTGTAATTGTTAGTTTCTGCGGAATGTAACTTTAACTTGTTTACAACAGTATGTTGTGATACTTGTGATGTTCTTTTACGCGGATTTGGCGAATTTGAGCGAGAGATCTATGTAAACCGGCCCATCTTAACCCCTGGATGCGATTAGAATGTTCGATTCGTCTGCTAGGCTGGTCTAACTTTTGCTGCTCGTGAGAATAAGTTTTATCAATATCATTTTGTCAGTCGAAGCACGTCCAATGTTGGACATAGGCCTTCCCCAAAGATTAACATCATGATCGGTCCTGTGCTACTGTATAATTAGTGTATTGTCCCTTGATCATTATTTATGAGTTTAGGATGAGGATGAGTGAGAGAAACTAAAATATGTGAATATTTACCTTTAATTAGTTTTGGCAAGACTAGCACAAAATACTTTGAGTGTTGTTTTAGGTTTTGGTACGAGTATATAACAACTGCCAATAACATGGTAACTATAGATAATTTATATTTATAATGACTTGAACTAACTGCTACCAGGCGATATTCGAAGGAATCAAGCATAAAACGGCGCATTGATACCCAATTATATTCAAACACATTTACACCCGTCACATATAAGTGAGAAATAAATAAAAAAAACATTAAAACTCTCACGCCCACGTCGGGCGATCGTAAAATGATCAATTTGGGCAAAGTATGCAATGGCCAGGACGTTATTACTCTTGACTTTTCTCCCTATTTTCTTATGGCTGGAGAAAGAGAGGGAGAGGACGAGCGAGTCGAATTTCGAGTTTAGGAGTGATCCTCGGACCCCGGGCTCCAGTCCCCGCGACCACCCAGAGCCATTGTCCAGTGTCGCTCGGGCACGCAATTTGCACTGGTGTGCGTATGCTGATTTGGTGGGCAAGCGGGAGTTAGCGAAAGCGAAAATGCGTCGAAAGTTGGTGAGAATCGGTGGGAAAGAATATAATTGTTTAAATATACATATATACATACAATCACGCCTCTTTCCCTTAGGGGTAGGTAGAGACAACTTCTTTCCACTAAATGTATCTGCAAAAAATTACATAAGAGATGGTGGCGAATGCAAGAAATCACTGCCGCCAATGAAAACAAAACGGGTTGACTTAAAAATAATCTGCATATCGAAATTAAAAAAAAACGTTCCATTAAAAATACCTGACCCAAATGTACTTTTGTGTTATATTTGTATAGGACAGAAATATACATAGGATACCTATTAGTAAATTTTGCATGATGATCAAATTAAGGACTCTGAAATTTAAAAAAAACAGGTCCTAAAAGAACAATTTCGTAAATAAACGAATTTCACTACTATGAAAGTTGAGGAATATTTGCTTTAATAGGAATAATATCTAAAAAGATCCTTATATCCTAAAAAGGGTAAAAATAGGACTTTTGTTTAAACGCTTGTCGAAAATCACCTATCGCTTTTACTTCCAAGCCTTTAGTCCCCGGCAGCCCCCGCGGACCGTGAGAACTATTCCGCAATGAATTCATCGCTTCCTCCACTCGCATATATTTATGTCCCCAACTTTTTGCGCCAGTTTTTATAATTATTGTTTTACTTAACAAGTGTGAAGATCGCGATGATAAGATCTAATGAGTCTATATAATCATAGTCTGGCGTTTTTATCGCGGTATAATAATTTTGAGTGTAGCTGTCTAGACTATTATTGCCATCGATAGGCGTACCTACAACTTAGGTAATGGAGAGCCGGGGTATGCATGAGATGCGGAGAGAGGGCAATGGTGACTATTGAGCTTTATCATACCTCACCCCCGCGTCTTATGTCTACCCCGGCTCTTAATTACCTAAGTTGTAGGTACGTACGATATTTGATAAAGATTAAAAAAAAAACATTTACTTACTGTAGGCCGCACGGGCACAAAAATCTACCAGCGCTTCTGAAGAGGAGACCGCTGCTGAGAAGAAACGCCGCAAGACTCTAGCAGTCAGTCATTTTTTAAAGATACTATTTAGTGTAGCGTTATATAAAGCTATAAACATGATATTAAATATAATATCAAATATCATATACGATATGCATAGTTCAGAATGATATTTTAATGAAACTGTCACGTGGTGAACAGGGCAGACGAGAGAAGTTCTAATTTTTGACTAGACAACTCTTTGCTACTACTTTTATGATGGTTCAGCCAGAGGTCAATGTTATTGACATTATCAAGTAGTTTTCTTTAAGTTATTGCCTTTGGATAAGTAATCATGTCCCCAGCCATCCACAGTATTGTGACCATAATCCCTCATTGGCTTACATAGCTATTTAAAGACGGGTCTTACACCGTAGAAGCGAACGTTGCATTCCATGGATTCTTTAGTATACGGTCTAATGTGTAAGAGTTTGTCCAATACGGAAGTAACACTATTTGGTTGATATTCGACCTTAAGTGACGATGCGATTAGCGTGGTTTGTAGTGTAGTGGCGTGACCTGCCTACGAAGATAGAGGTCCCGGGTTCGATTCCCGGTATGGGAATTATATCTCTGTGATGAGCGCAATAGGTATTTTTTCCTGATTCTATTGCCCATAGTGCCGGCCTAGAGCTAAGTTTGGGACTAGGTCAATTTTTGTGAGATTGTCTTCTGATATTTATTAATATCTTTTTTTAACTTCGCATAAACCTTAATATTTAAGAATTGACATCTAAAAGGCAAAGGCACTTGTACTATCAAGTAGTAAGTTTTATAAAGATGGTCGATATTTTTCTTCACACTTACCCCCTTACTAATAAACGTTGAGTAACGGTGGTATAGCTATACAATGTTTTATCCTTATCTATCAAATTCAAATGTCACAATGACAGACAAGAACAAAACGTTATATAGCTATACCACCGTTACTCAACGTTTATTAGTAAGGGGGTTAATATCCAACCAATTAAGTATGCAGTATTGAAACAGATGGCAAACGTAACTTTTAAACCGGTTTCATTAACATCCGACCGTGGGGCGTCCGATTATGATTCTGATTTCTGAATGAACTCATTATTAAGCATTCAGTCAAATGCCCAGTAATTGGGATAGGATCCACTAAGTCAAATGCCTAGAAATTGGGGCGGGATAAGAAACTATAGCTTTTGCACTAGTGCGTTGCGTTAGATGCATGTTATCGCTTAATTACTGCTTTAAGTATTAACTACTATGATAGCAGCGGGGTATACGGTATACATAAGTCAAATTAGTGTTGCAGTATTATTAGAAGTATGCTTAAGCGTCACAGTAGTAGTCGCCTGAGGAGCACATGAATCAAAGGTGTATATTTACAAGCACACGCACACTTTTTTTAATGGCATGTATAAGGCAAAAGACGACACAGACCATCTGATGGCCAGTGGACTCTGGAGCCCAGAGAAATTTCATTGTCAAGATTACTATATTACGATGACAATATCAAGATGGCAAATGCCTTGCCAATGCTGAGGATTTATGTAATGTCTCTATGCTAGTAATTTTAACGGTTGTCTTACCGATGCACTGAAACACAACAATACAAATGCTGTTTGATGGAAGGTTAAATGGTAAGATGGCGGCAGTGGTAGCGTTTTGGATGGATCCTGCACAAGGTCTTTCAAGCACACAACGAGTTTACAACTTAGTTATAGCAGTATCCTCACCATAAGGGCGCATACACATAGAACGCCCGTTTATACAGGATCCTTTTTAACGCATCTTGTTATCTTGTTATCTTCTTTTTTACTGGATCCGGAATACGGTTTTGTGTGTGAACTCGCTCATACAACTACATACGCCATCAAATAACGGACCTGTAAAACGGATCGCTATGTGTACGCGCCATAGTTACAATTACCGTATTCTCTAGCGAGTCGAATGCTCTGTCCCTCACAGTATTCTTATAGAGTGCGAGGGATAGAACATTCGACTCGCTAGCGAGCACAGAGGGTCCAGACAAGATGCACTACGCTAACTATCGTTTCTATTCGTTTCGTGTTTAAACCAATCGCGTCACTGGCAGATGACGTGATACGAAAAGTCACGTGATCTACCAGTGACGCGATTAGTTTAAAAACGAATCGAATAGAAACGCTAGTTAGCGTAGTGCAACTTGGCAGGGCCCTCTGTAATTGTAACTCTTGGTTAGGGTACAGTTCAACCATTCCTTCCTCTCTAACGTCTATAGTTTACACCAAACACCAAGACGGCCGATGTGAGAATTTGCATCGAATGGACTGAGGACGAACGCAGGCTCCACCGGTACACTTTGTGTCTTATATTCGTTTTTGTGTTCCTGATAATATATGGACATATCGCCACATCTATAAGCTATGTGTTGTTTTTTTGTATACCCAAACTGAGATTTAAGAAGACGGCGTTCACATGATTGGGCAGAGTTATGTACCGTTGCTACAAATCTATTAACCACTTTACCAGCTTGAGTGGAGGAACTTTTTTTGGAAAAAGTTGATGCACAAAACTAATCCTTTTATTACAGTGAACTTCGTAATAAGTCTTACTGGTTTGTTAAATAGATTAGGTGATTGTCATAATACTTTACAGTTTCTATCAAATTTTGCTTTTTTATTGCAACGTCAGAGTAAAATATCATGGGTAGTTTTATGTTTTACCCGACAAGAAGGAGAGTAATGGTTGTTTTGTAAGGTACTCGTAACCTTTGCGTGGTGTTTCTGACAATAAAAAAACTAGTTCAAAGTTTTACTCACACAGATTTACTATTTATGAAAATGGCTTCTTTTGGAAAGAAAGAAAAATACATTAATTCGTGACAAACAGACAAACAAAGCAGTTTTAGCAGCTGATACGGCTCTATCAGCCTATTTAATGATAAAACTTTACTTTCAATTCCTAAAAACTTTCACACCATTTGTAAGTCATCCAAAATAGACCCCCGTCTGACTCATTAAAAGCATCAGTAAAAGCCGACATAACCAAAATTTAATTCACGTAAACAGAAACGTGATTTACCCCGAACAGAGCGGATTATACAATAAAACTGTATGCATTACCGGGAACGAGCTTTGTGTGAAACGGAACGTTTTAGTTCAATGGTGGAGACACGTTCTACTAGACGGGGCGTCTTTGACGTTTTTTTGGACAATGACGTTCAGCGACGTTTTTATGGTCAATTCGGAGTTTGTCGGAAGTCACGAATTAAACGCTGCGAAGGTGAATTTGAGGTGTTATTATTTGTCACTTGTTTTGTTAAAATATTTTAAAAATGTAATAAATATTGATAAATTATATACGAGTATATGTTGCTACGTAAATCCAGTATCAGATAAATCCCATTCCACCACATTAGAATAAGAAATTAATTAGAGATTAAAAAGCTAATTTTAAATTGGTTAATCTTGCATTTCACTTATCTGTTGCTTGGTCAAGTCAGACCTTAATCGAGAAGAATATTTTTAGAACGCCTTTTGTGTCAAAAATCTATACTCTTAAAAATTATAAAGAGGTAAAGTTTGTGACGTTGTAGGGGTTAATATCTGGATTATAAATTAAGAACTCCTATCAAATAAACCCTCACCAGACCATAAATTGAGGTCTTCATTTCTAAATTGACTAATGGTTTAGCTGAGACATTACGATATATACAGTCATAAGCAAACCCAACTTACCAGTGTGTAGTTCTGTACTCTCCAAGTACTTTCTCGTAATTAAATGTAAAAATTACTTTACCTTTTTTACATCAGATCAAAGAACTCTGAGCTAAGGGGTTAAGAATTCGATTAGCAAATTTACAGCTACCCTATTAGGTAATTACAATGGAGGTGAAACAGGCTCGACGCGGGTTTGCAAATTAATCGGACCCCCGTACTACGGGCTCGTTAGGTGGGGGCGTTCCGCAGAGGGACCGGCAGTTGTACCCATTGGGTAGTATTCAGCGGCTAGCACATCTTCTATTTTGTCGCTTGTCGCTCAATTAAGTCTTTACACATAAGTTAGAAAGAGAGATCCGAACGACAAACAACTCGCTAACCGCTTGTGCTAGCCGTCCAGCAAAGGAAAGACACAGGAAACTACAACACAAGTAAATGCTTGGCTTTTCACTAGTGGTGGCAGGACCTTGTGCAGGGTCCGTCCGGATCGCTACCACTATCTTATCCATTAACCCACCGCCAAGCAGCAGTGCTCTCATTCCGGTGTGAATAAGACCACCGGTGAAATTAGTGGCATAGAGGCATTACATCGTAGTTTGGCAGCGTATTTGAAGTCTTAGCATTGAAGTCTTGAAATTGTACTCTTGAGAATTCAAATGTCTATGGGTCTCAGATTCCACTTACCATCAGAGGGGCTAGACAAGGTGCATTACGCTAGCTAGTTTCTATTCGTTACGTTTTTAAACCAATCGCGTCACTTGTAGATGACGTGATACGAAAAGTCACGTGATCTACCAGTGACGCGATTGGTTTACAAACGAAGCGAATAGAAACGCTGGTTAGCGTAATGCATCTTGTCTAGCCCCTCAGGTGGCCTGAATGCTCATGTGCGATCTCCTTGTTATAAAAATTGTGAAGGTAGCAACTCAACTATTATTATGTCCAGTCGACTTTATAACTTTTATACCTCTTCGCTTTAACGCCTTTGTCAGTTAGTGCAGCAGCAGTGTAAACATGATGTGAAAGTGACAAAGCACTAAAGTGTGCATCTATATTATAAGGCCGACCTTATCTAAATGGAAGTGCGGGAACCTAATAAAGAGATTTATGAATTTGTGTGCAGTCTTTATGCAGCAGGTTTGAGTATTATTTCAGACTGGCTTTTTTCCTTCCTTATTTCGTCCTTACCTTGAGTCTGTCTCCGGGCTATAAACTATCTCTGTACTAAACTGTTCTCATAGATCGATTAAGACATATATTGAACAGTGAAGAAGTAACAAACAAAAACAATTTATAATATAATAATATACTAGCGACCCTCGTTTCGCTTCAGTTTATGTGAGTTTTCTGTAATGTAATACGTGTGTACTTTACCCAGGATTTATTATATACACAACGAATTTCCGTAAAGCAATAACTAACTGATGGCTCTTCTTTGAAAGGTGTTCTGGACGAGATCGCTATTTAGCGATAAGACCGCCTGTTGTCATTTTTTTTTTTATATCCTTTGCTCTATGTACGTTGTGGTCAATAAAGTGTTTCAATGTATTGTAAATTCTGCTGCGTGTTTTTAGTAGAAGGTGTTAGCGGATATGCAGACAGATACACGTAGAAACCGACTCTGTTTATACTACCATTGTAATAAATAATAAATACCTATGTTATTGGTTCAATTCAACTAGCAATCCCTCGCGGAACTTTACACAGGTCCGAAAGTAAGACACCAACGCCGCGCAGCCACCGTGATAGTGATGGTATAATAAGACTTTTTTAAACTGGCCAGGGTAGTGATTCTCTCAAAAGCAAAGGTGAGCGAACGCAGAAGTGAATGTCCAAGCGGCGAGTTTAAGTAGCCCCGTCCAGAGCGAGCAAAAATTCTCAATTAGGCAGCCTTATACGTTCGAGAAGCCATGCTGCCAAATTGAATACACGCGCTGAAATGTGTTTTGTTCGCTTTGACGGGGCTACTTAAACTCGCCGCTTGGACATTCACTTCTGCGTTCGCTCACTTTGCTTTTGAAAGAATCACACCCCAGTACTCTTACCATGAATTACAACTAACGTACTCGGTAGCGAGTCGAATGCTCTGTCTCTCGTAGACCTCGCAGTATTCTTATAGAGTGCGAGGGACAGGGAATTCGACTCTCTAGCGAGTACGGTAATTGTAACTCATGGTACTTAAGTACTGATCTGGTCCACACATCGCTTAGAAGATCTAGACACTTCATAAAATTCGTACTATAATAGTAATGAGACCTTTGCGGATACGCAAGACAATCTGAATACCGGTGTCAAATAATTAATATATTTAAGTTACTTATATCTAACTAGAGGACGCTCGCGACTTCGTACCTACGCGTAGAATTAGTTTCCCGCTACTCCCCCCATTTTTTCCCGTTGGGGTCGATTTTCGGAAAATCCTTTCTTAGTGCTCATTTACATCATGAAAGGAACCCCTGTACCAAATTTCAAGTTTCTAGGTACAGTAGTTTCGGCTGTGCGTTGATACATCAGTCAGTCAGTTTAGCCTTTTATATATATAGATTACTTCATAACTTACTCATGTTAAAAGATAAGATAAAAGATAAAAGATGTTTATTCAGTAAGTAGGCCGCACGGGCACTTTTACACGTCAAAAATCTACCAGCGCTTCGCAAGAGACCACTGCTGAGAAGAAACGCCGCAAGAAACTCAACAGTCAGTCGTTGTTATTATTTAAGATTGTTGAATAAAGGCTATTATTATTATTATTATTATAGTAATGATGGAATTATTTTGTTGTCCAACTGGCGGTCCCTACACGGAGCGCCACAGGTGCGAGGGTGGGGAGACCACCGCCGCGCGGCGCGAGCTCTGTAATCCGAGCGCCGCAGCCGGCCCTTTATTGCTGTGTCGCGTATTTTAACACGTACGGCCCAATGCTGGGCCCGTTATATGGTCGCCTTTATCGCAGTGGACAAAGCATTTGTCACTCTCGCACTTACATACTGATTGGAAAGTGACAGATTTTTTAATCACATCGATAAACACGACCATAATGCGACTGGGCTGCTGGGGCCTCAGCCAACATGCAAACGCTAAACGTTGTTCTTTTCTATCGCTCAAAATGTATGGGATGACATTCTCGTGCGTTACGATAAACCGCGTCAACTGTCATCCAATACATTTTGAGTATTTTAAAAGAAAGCATTAGTAGCGTTTGCATCATATAGTGAGCTTAGCGCTTAGATAATTTACGACTAATTTAAACTGCTAGGCTCTACCGCTAGAAAATAACTGTCGGTATTGACTGATAAAGTTTTTTGCAATACAATGACAAGCAATACTTAATAATAGTATGTATTATTAAAAATATTTCAAATTATTACAGTGTTTATTGACTATTACCGTTCTTCCAAGAAAAATGTAACGACGTAGTCAAATAACTGTTGATAATAAATACGCCTAGTGTAAAGAAAAACGCCTAAATTAGTTATCGATATGTTTTTATAAGTCTTAGACCGACGTATTTCATTTATGCGTATTATAATTTATACGTTCAATAAGCCCCTATCCGAGTTACTACAGAAACTTAAACCAGTCGTTGAACAATTGTCTATTCAGTAAGTAAATAAGATTAAATAAACTGTTATCTAACGTGTCTCTTTGCTTACTAAATATCATTAATTGCTAAATAAAATATTCACCTATCTAGAATCGCAAAGGGCCCAACATAAAAAAAACTGCTCCAACGCCGCACGCTAACAAAATCCCTTCGCAATTTTTTTCCACTTTATTTCTCTGCCTCCAAAATTGAGTTGTACGGGTATACTTATTCGTTTTTTTCTCGTCCCGGCGGTCGGCAATCACCGCGTGTTTATTTATTTATAACTCCAATAGAGGGCACTGATGCAAATTGGGTGAGAAGTTTTGACAAAGTTTTGGTGACATTTTTATTCGAATTCTGGAACTCGACTGGAACATTATTATTTATTTTTATTAAACCGTAATGTTACATTGATTTTTCCTTCGATTATTGACAAGATTACTTAACACTATACTAATAAATTTGATGAGACATGCCATGGAGAACGGTTTTATCTAAGGTTAGATTCCCGTACAGACGAGCAAATATCGAAATGTATAATACTAACCTAGGGTTACTTCTAATTTCCGGTAACATAATTTCATATCTGAGCAATCACATCACAATTAAGTAGAATTTAATTCGGAACTCAAAAGTCAAAACTCATAGTCAGCTCAAATTTCTTCAAAGTAGGTATACCTACCTAACGATGGATAAAAACATCGAAAAAAAATCCGGGGAAGAGCCTGTCAGATGACCATGCTCAGTGTAGGTCCGAGGTACTCTGAAGCCATTACAACAAACACAAAAAGATATGTCAAAAAACAAATGTATGCACTATTTTATAACCCGCGACGCAAAAAGAGGGGTGTTATAAGTTTGACGAGTGTCTGTATATCTGTCTGTAGCATCTTAGCTACTAAACAGATGGACCGATTTTGATTCGAGAGTGTTCTTAGCTTTATTTGATGAGAATCCATTCAGCCGGCCGTTTAAGTCATGAGCTCTGATCCCGATTTTGTCTGTTTGTTTTTTGGGAGTCACATAATACTTGAGATCAGTGGCGAAGTCCCTCCGGTGGAACAGGACGTGCTCGAAGCCCGTTGAAGTTTTTGCTCATTGCTCAAGGGTTTTTTTTAGTAAGTAGCTGAACAAATATTTTTGCAAAGATCTCGTGGCGCGGGTTTTCTTTAGGGTAAGATTTCTAGCTAGGTTTCATGAAAATTTGTTGGGCCATTTGAGAGATATATCAGCCGCGAATACACGTAGCTAGCGGAAATAACATTTTTTGAATTCAATCTTCTATATAAATAAAAATGAATAGCCAAAATGTATGTGATCGCATAACTTCTGAAAGACTGGACCGATTTGGCTGATTTGTTTTTTGTTGTGTTCGTCATTGTCAGGACAAGGTTTGTATGACAGAAAATAATTGAAAAATCCACCGGGAAAGTCAGAAATTTGCAGCGGGGCGAAGCCGCTGGCGGGCCGCTAGTATTTCATAAACGGTCCCTCAAACACAAAAATTGATAAGAACTGTACATACATTATGAATTTTTAGGAGCTATCCAATGATACCGCACTCGATGTCATGATGTAAAAAAAGTAAACCGCGGACAGACGGACATGACGAAACTATAAGGGTTCCTTGTTGACTACGGAACCTTAAAAAAACCCTAACATTTATACATCAGCCGTTGGACCTTAATACACATTGTGTTGTTTTTGCGAAAAACGACCCCCAGAAATGCAACAAGTTTAATATTAATTCCGAAGAGAAGTTCAAGGATGGATGATAAATATTGTGAGCAAACCGGGGATAGAGTTTGCAGTATAAAAGTCGAAAAGTTTTTGTAAAGTAAGTAAGTACATCTTTATTAATATTATAAAAAAATAAACACCTACTAATAAAACCGTTAGAAACCATGTAAGAATTTTCATAAAAGCGGACGTTTTTCACACCCGGCCCTAGAATTCAAAATCTAGAACACGAATTCTAAATTTAAATTCGATCAAAGAGACGCGTATACGGAAGCGATATTCCATTAGATATTTTATCGGGCGCTCTCTATAACCATCCATTAGGTGTTTTATCCTGCAAGAATCGGTGTAAATATTATTTTTTACTTGGGTAACTGTTGTATGAGCAATATTCGACGTTATTGATGGCGGTTGTAATCCAAGTAACCTCATTTCAGCCAACCGGAGTCCTATAAAGGGTAAATTATTCAGTTATCGTTTTTCATTTCCAAATTTTTGATGTTTTAAATGCAATAATTGGGTTACGGTGAGGTGGCAGTTAGTAGTCGACGGTCTGTAATAAACGGCCTTTTTTATATTATTTGTGAAGTGTTATCGGAAAACGGAAAATAACTCTATGATGGTGATGATTTACGGTTATCACAATTTTACCTACTTACATCTTTTAAAATATTACATAAAATTGTCATCACATAATTTCATTTTTAGGAATGCAGACCAAATCAATTTAAACAATAATAAAACTGTCAAGAGAGCGTCTATGTTTGCAAATTAGTTTGTTATATTTTACATGAATAAAACGAAGCAACTGGTCTATGTCATTTTTAATGCGTAGGTACTTACAGTGGAAAAGGTGGAGGGTACCATAAGTACCTTCTTTTTATATTAAAAAAAAAGTTTGTGGTAACCAACCGGGCCTTTATTCTACTCGGTAAAACCATGTTGCTTTTGACATGTTATCCTATTGTTTTTAACGCGGCTGCAATTACTGTCATGTATTATATTATCTCCTATCATACACATCTTTAGAATTATAGTGACCTAATTCATACATTTTGAATTTCGAGTTAGGTCTCTATAGTAATAAATTTATGACCCGATGTCGAAAGCTGAAATGTTGAATTAGGTCACTATAATTCTAAAGGTGCGTAACATAACGTGGACAATTACGATAACATACCAAAAACAATATGGTTTTACCAAGTACAATAGAGCCCCTGTATTTGTAAAAGAGGGGAAAACCCGGTGTGTTGAAAGAGGGACGTCGTAGTCATTTTGACGAGACAAAAATAGTTTTTAGTTAGGGTGCATCTTTGAACAGCAGACGTCATGTCATGCATGATATAGGTATTAATAATTTAGGCATTATTAAAAGCGCGGTTTAGAATCAGTAGCAATCATCGACTACATTTACTAGTTCTTGTTGAAACGATATTTTTGCAAATCAATATTGATTAAAAATATTGTTCTTGGGAAAACTGAGGGCTTATTGTCTAACGCACTCGCAATCGCAAAGGCTTCAAAGTTGAGCAATTGTTTTCATTTTGTATGCAGACATGCCTTCGATTTTCAAAATGAAAACGATCGTGATTGCGAGTGCGTTAGACAATAAGCCCTCAGGTCTAGTGAGGTAACAATACCTACAACTGATAACGTTATTTTTATTAGGAAGGTATAAGCGTACGAATATAATTATAGTGTAATTAGCTTGTTGCCAACGACCCTACTAAGTATTTGTACGACCCAAAACAACACACCTTGTTAGCCATACACCGTACATTTCGAAATTGCAAGTTCAGCACCATCTTTCGCAAACACGTGCTACTTACTTTGAAAGAGGATTTAAAAACATTTATAGAAGTTTCAACCCCTTGCTTGTGATTGTTGCTTTGCATGAAACGATAGAAACTAAGTTTTAATAAAACTGCCATCTAGCGATGAGTAGGTGAACTTTGAAAAGCTTTCCATGTAATTTAAACAGTACTGTCAAACCTTAAGTTGTAAAGAAAAAATCCACAAATATGTTTATTACTAATTATAAATTTGAAATGCTTACGATACTTAAGATACGTTTAAAATTAACACCTCAAATTTAAAATATGTTTATTTTTAATTGCAGAGACATCTAGCGTCAAATAGCTGAAGCTCAGGATTGAGTACGACGCTACTTGACTCTGAAGCGATACAGCTAAGATACCTCGTAGTTTCTTGTACAATTCATAGATGGCATTATTGAAAGTATAATGAAAATAAACTTAAAATGTAGAATAACGTCGTACCTACCAAATGTTTTTTTGCCATCTAGGTCTTTCTGACGCAAAAACTACTTATGTAGAAGCTTATTACTTATGTTTATAATAATCTATTAAAACAATGTACCTATTGGTTGTCAGATTCAAAGACGGTATACTTACCCTTTACCCGCAACGCAACCTATTGCATAACTTGTATTGTCTGTGTGTTTTGACGACTTGGTAAGAAAACATTGAGGTTTTTCAACTAGGTATATTAAAATTTAATTAGAATGAAATGTACATTACCTACTTATAAACGATCCGGAATCAATTCTATAAAACACAGGGAAAACTGTATCAAAATCCGTTGCGTGGTTTACCTAGGAGTTAGCGGGAAAACAGACAGACAGGCGCGAAGCGACTTTAATTTATACTATTTAGAGATTACAACATTATATTTTGGAGATAATCCAAATAATGTAATAAATACGAAGCCATCTTTGTAAAGTTTTATCAAATATCAAAACCCTAACACAATATTACTTTACAGCGGCAAAGCCAAACAAGTGTAAACAACAAACATTTCGCACCAATAAGTTGCCAAACAAAACGCCATAGGTTTACGAGAATATTCAGTTCGAGAACTACCTTTTATACGGTACGATGACGGCACGATGTGGATACGATTATTGGTGCATTCGCAACTATACGACCTTTACTCGTATTGTATGTACTCACATTTAAATCCCGTTAGGTTAGTCTTATACAAATCACTTAGTTATTCGTCACCGACGGACCTTAAGTTGTCCCGTCATAGTTAGTATAGGTACCTATTTAATACCCACTTTAGTGCGTGTGTTTTGACTATGAACGCTTGTCACTTGCCAACTTGGCACTTGTCAACGAATTTAAAATTGAGTCGTTGAGCATCACGCAGCGACCCTAGACAAGTCGCATTCTATGAAAGCTAAAGACTTTCAGAAACTGTCAAAATGTATAGAATAGCCATGAGCGACCGACGCGACCGTAAGGCAGCTTATGTCAATCCTATACATATGTTTCGGTCAAAATTGACAAAAAGTTCACGAAGTTACGATGTTCCTTTAGGATGTGAAATTGATTTATTTTTAACCACTAAATAATGACCTTCTTGCAGACCACTAAATAATACAACTTCGGTAGTTTTGGAAAAAGGGTCTTAGTAGTACCTAGTTGGCAGATAGATCTTGTCACCAAAAAGTATTACGTTGATGTTTCTGAAATCTCCCCAGACACGCAAAATGTATCTACGGTAATCGTGAAACTAGCATTGCAAGTGCTAGGCAGCTGTTTGCCCGGCCGGCGCGGCGGCCTGACAATCGTCGTCAATTAGCGGTCGGTTGATCTCGAAATGTCGCTTAAAAAATCGCTCATTGAATACAAAACGGACACATTCCAAAATAATTTGCTCTTGCATTGAAAATCTTATACGAATACTTAGCTTCTAATTTTAAAATGCAACACTGACTGATTTTTGAATGTGTCCGTTTTGTATTCAATGAACGAAATGTGTGCACTCTATTGATTTTGAATTGTGTGTTTGGTGTGAAAATTTACAGTTATGTTTTACGTGTAATTAGGTATTTTACAATTTGTATTTACGTGTTGATTGTAAGTATTACTTTCATAAGAAATCAAATTGATAAGGCTGGGGACCAAAAAGTTGGAGCACAGTTAAGCGTAGTTAACCATACAAATAACGAAGGCGAAAAAAGTTCCGTTGCGCGACGAAAAGTATTTACATTGTATGGCAAATTTTCGAGCACAACGGAAAGTTTTATATAAAATTTAATATTAGCATGCCCACTTTTTGGTCCTATACTACCGATAAGATTAATAACAACGTGATTTGTAATAAAACAATATTTGATTGCATACAAATCATAAATAATGGCAACTGACATAATTTGCTGTCAATTGTTATATCAAAAGTCGTCTTGCATAAATTTTTGCAAATTTAGGTGCCAGACGTAAAACAAAAATAGTGTTGTTATCTCATCATGAAAATATTACCTATCGAGTATCGATAACGTTAGTCTGATAGCCACCTCTTTATGATTTTTGAATTGTAAAATCAGACTTGATTTTTTTTTACAGCACGGCTTTGATTGAAGTTATTTTTCGACAGATTTTTTAGACCTAAATATTTAATTGAAACATACACAACCGCTAATGAATAAAAAGGTTATTCTTCGGCATTTAAAGCGCCTTCTTTGTCGTCTGCACAGAATAATCCACACAAAATAACAAGTCTCTTTATTCTTTTTAATTAAATAGCAACTACATCTGGTTCTTTTTAAATTAAAATTTGCTGGTATTTGTCTTTATTTACGTTAATATATTGATGACAAAAATGACGGCGGTTGAAACATCCGACTATTCTCTCAATAAAGTCCCTAATTATCACATAAAAAAGTTTAGGATTCAAATAAAAATCTTTGTTATCCTTTTATGCAAGTTTTATTTAACTTGCACTGTTCGTGTGTATGTAAGTTGTCCGTCAAAATTTGCAAGTCAATCTTAGAGCTGATCTGATGATGGAGTCGGAAGGTGGCGATAGGATCTCCGCTATATTTAACGTAGACCCACCGTATTGGCACTCATTAGTTTGGTCTAAATAAGCAAATAACGACTTAGTAAAAAAAAGTGCAGTCAACAGCAAAGCTTGTCCCAAAAATGATTTTTTTGTCAGAAACTTATTATATTTTTAAATACTCCTCTATTTTTATCGATACGATAGTTCGCCACTAGGGTTGTGCTAGATTGGTTTACGACGAGCCCAATCAAGCGGCGACGCCGCGGCTAACTGCCGCTCCCGAGGGACTCCTAACGGGGTCGGTGGAACAACGGATAGTTAGCCTTAACTCAGGTTTAGACTACTTATACTTTATGACTTAGAGCTGATTGTTTCATGGACATACCAGCTCATTTTCTTTTTCAAATTGAAGACAGAGTAGAAAGCAATAAGATATTAACTGTACAAACGCGGATAAAGTAACACCCCTTGATGTTTAATTGTTTAAAAATTGTAAATTAAAGTGTTGTAATAAAAAAATGAGAGTAGTTTTTGTAAAATACTTAAAGAAAGGCATTCTTTGTATCTAGTTTGATATAAAAAATATTATGTTTATTTCAGCATTGCCAAAATAAACTTGAAAAATTAAATTTTACATTATATATAGGTATATACCATTTAGTGAATTATGCATTATTTCTTCGTTACCAGAAACCGTACCTTATTTTTTAAGCGGTTCGTTATTTTATGTTTAAATAATACAATATCCATTTTCTTTAAGTTACTTTTTTGGATATTGAATACAGATGATATAATGAAATATGGTTTGATAAAACTTATGTAGTTTAAATTTAACAAAACACTGTTTCACCGACCTGAAAGACCCGTCTCAATATTGGTTAATAAAGCAATGATCATCAAAACTTGGCTCCGACACGCCACCATAATGTTCATTTCCCTACAACCGACACAGCGCAAACTCTCTTCATATTAAAACTACTAAAAACTACCAAAAACAACCAAAATCTACCAAGGAGTCGCGCGAAATGCCGAACACCAAATAAACTTTGCTTGTCCTTCTTTGACTTTGCGTTCATTTTGTACGTCATATGCGTTGATTTAAGGTTCAAAATGATTATGAAACAGTTTTGTCAAGTGAACGTATAAGTTGGTATTTGTTGTGATGATTTCAGACGAAGATGTAAATAAATTGTATTGGAGTTTTAATCTTGTTTGTTTCTCTATTTATTGTTGTACATTTAGCGTAGACTTATTGTGTTGTTCTGTTTATCATTAAATTGTTTTGCTCGGTATTGTCTTGGGGTCGAAATTGTTCTGTTTTGTAATTATGAATGGCAAGGGATACTGTAATAAAAAGATAAAGATAATAAGTTTTAGTTTATTGCTCCAAACGAAATGGAAGAAGCTAATCTAATAATATTTTTTATAAGCAGACAAAACTCTCTACATGCAAGTTTTGCAAATTGCAATGCTTTTAATCCGAATCCTAGGATTTTTTGATGCGGCGACATCGGTTAACACACTCTGGGTACATTTACATTCAACGCCACTAATTTCAAGGACAAAATGATTAAAAATAATTTAACAAAAAACGAGATACAAAGCAAGTATTTTCAAAATGCTTGATATTGAAGAACACTATTATAATAAAGAATTATTTATTAAATTAAAACTACCGAAGGCTGTTTAACTTGCGCTAAGTACAGACACTAGCAATAAAATCTTAGCAAACATTAAACTCGATAATATCTGAAACCTTAGTAATAAAGATGTGTCAGAATTTTTTGAGAATAGTACTGACTGTCTATTTTTACAGGCGATGTTATTCCATTGAATAATTATAGGCCCAGCAGTATATCAGGTATTTGCCGAGCAAGCGTACGTTAGGCCTCATTTGCTATGCGACGAAAACATGGTGAGTTATGTGAGGACCTAGCGAGGAGGCTCTTCATCATAGCCTTTTACATTAGAGCAGGGAATGGTTCAGGAAGAAATGCTACATCGCATTTACACTCGCTCTCGATAACACCTACTTATTTTTAACATGTTACGTTCTTTTAAACGTTGACAATACGGTAAAATTAAGGCCCGGTTTTATAAAAACCCTTTAGTAAATATGTCACATCAAATTTTAGTATTTACTAATCATTCAATTTTAGTGAATTCATACAAGTGTTGACATTCCTGACCGAAATTTGATCTAACGGATCTTTATAAAACCCAGCCTAAGTATTTAGGTTTTACCTTATACTACCTAAAATAGACTCCGGCTACTATTTAACTAGCTGCGTTAGTATGTTTCAAGCAAATGCTACAAATATTGTGCAAAGCGAAAACTTAATGAAGTCTAATGGATCTTGAGGCTCTTCCTGAGGAACAGGACTAGATCGAAGCAATATCCAATGGCTATCAGGATCTTTTTAATTTTTTGATAGCCCTTAAATAAATACATACATAGACATACATACCTTCACGCCTGTAATCCCAGAGTCCGTAGGCAGAGCTACAGAATTAGGTAGGTACCTACAACTCTAAAAACTTGTTGAAAATTCTGTAACCACATTTTGCACAATTAGGCAAAGATTTTTACCAGCGTATTAGTGACAGGTTGCAAGCCTATCGCCTTACAGTACTACAAGCCTTTATTCCCTTAGTCGCCTCTTACGACATCCACGGGAAGACACGGAGTGGCACTATTCTAACCCGGCCACCACACGGGGCCGGTTTTAAATAAATATTAGGGAACAATCTATTTCTTGATTAATTATTAAAATATAAAATGCGCGGGACATTATTTAAAAAAGAAGTGCACGTATAGTTAAGTACAAAAATTAACTACGGCGACTTTTCCATTACGTCACAAAAATTGCTCATACTTGTACATGTATATACAGCTGCCCTTACACGGCAATAGGCGGTATCTCAAATTCAATAAACGAAGCAGATTCAATCCTCACCCGTTAGTAATATAGTCGCACTCGTTACAGGAGTTTTGTCTGGGATTTTTGTGACAAAATGGAATAAAGTTAACGTTGTTAATTAAGATCCTTAACTTATTACTAAAGTTTAAAGACCTCCGATGGCAGAATTAATAACGTACATACGACTTGAGTGTCTGATGAAATAGAATAAAAGAAAAAAAATGGTAGGCGAACTAGTAGTTTGACAGATGAGGAAATGTCGATGTTTAGTGTTGACTCGACCTACATGCCCTACAAAGTCAAAGTTACTGTCCAATACTACCTATGTATGTCAATGAAATGTTAGATTAATTAAATAAAGTGATTATAAGTGATTACTTTATTAGATTTAACATTAGAGTAACAAACTGTTAAATACATAAACTTAGTGTCCCAAGCCGAAAAGAATTTAAAAAAAAACCGGTCATATGCGAGTCGGACTCGCACACAATAAGGATTCCGTACCAATTGTGTATTGGGACCCTTCATTAATTTTTATTTTTTATTATTTATTGCTATAAGGGCACTAGAACTACATTCTCTGTGAAAATTTCAACTGTCTATCTATTACGGTTTATTAGATACAACCTGCTGACAGGCAGACCGACGGAAAATCAATACAAGGACTACATAGGAAGATTGTCAAACTGGTTCACCTAAATTAGAATTCGACTGTAGCATGCTAATAAACACTTCTTCACCATAACACCATCAATCAAAACGGAATCTCACTCACCCCTAGACTCGCCATAGATTCCGCGATAGCACTGTATTACTGATTGACCATATAAAAAACGTCGATTTATCATTTTTATTGGAGGAAAAACATGTTTATGAGCATCTTAAGAGGGCAGGGGAGTATTCTGCTTTGTTTTTCATGAGTGAATTGCATTGGTTAAGGAGCTCGAGAAAGTTTGTTCCAGAATATACAGTTTCATTAAGGAAACAGGCTTTCAAAATACCTACTCTTTGATGGATGACACTTGATTATCAACATTCTTATTCATATAGTGCTGTGCTGCTATAACATGGCTCTGGCATGGCCGCTAGCATGAATTAAAATATGGTAATGTTATTTTTACAAATCATCTTAGGGCTTTGTTAATAAACTGATCTCGACTTTAATGCTCGTCTCAAGGTACAGTCAACCAATTTGATTTGTAGGCCATATTGGAATATGTTAAAGTGACGTTGACAACCAAAACGTAAGAGACTTCCTATTATTTGGTTTAAAAAGTCACGTTGACAAAGTCAATAGTGGCCTAGGATTCAAATTGGTTGACTGTACGTCAAAAATGACAGTTTTCTATAGCTTGACGTTTACTTTGACGTATCTTGTAACCGGCATCTCAGCCAAGATGAGTTTGTTAATACGGCCCATAAATTATTTAAGAGCCATTATTTTAGATTGTCACTCGGAATAAAAACAATCCATAAACCCATTTCAAAACTTTTAAACAAAATTCATACCCATTTGTCACATTACAGTAAGGACATTTCATTTGATCCCCGGAATACACCCTTAAAGAACGAAATAATCATTGGGCAGTTACAAGCTCCCTGAGGGATTGTTTCCTAACTATAAACGAGATATTGCCACTGATATACCGGGGAAGTTTTTTTAGTTATTATTAGGAATTGGGGTGCAATGCGATGGCCATAATACGGTTGAAAGTTTTTGGAAAGTGATTTATTGCCGAATTTTTAGGGCCAACAATATAAAGCGGTATTCAGTGATTTATTTTTCAGAATTTTGTAGAGATTTATGTTAAACGTTTCATGTATTTTTAATAAACGTCACTTTGAAAGACTTAAGTCCTTTGTTGATGGCAAGGAGAAATACGAGCACACAGACCATCTGATGGAAGTGAGATCTGAGACCCATGTAGATGATATAGATATATAGATTACTTAATTAAATTGCACTATCCATTTGTGATAAAGTAAGTTAATTATTATTTGATTAGGTACTTTAAACCCCGAAATTTCAAAACTGCTGGGCGAAGGCCTACTTCTTTCTCTCCCATTGGACCCTCTTTTGGTCTCTCTGTTTCTCCACAAGTCTTTTTCGACGGTCTCTCCAACGTCGTCTTGGTCTGCCACGTATCAGAATCAGTTCTATCAGAACGCTTACTTCTATGCAGTCTTAATAACATGCCGAGTGTAAGAGCCTTAAGGCGGTTTTCATAAATTTATCATAAGTGAGAGGCCTATCTTTATTTTTACTAAAGACACGTCATGGATTAGTTTAATCAGTACGGCACAAAGAACAGTTCGCATTGAAAAAAAAAACCCCAAAAACTGGTCGTAGCAAGCAACACGATCCTTGAAAACATCCGACGAAACGTTTGAAGACGCAATAAAACATTTAATTACAAAATTAGGGTTCCTTTACATAAGCTTAAACTAAACACATAAAAAGCTCGCTGATAACAATTATTGCGAGCTTTATGTCTGCTTTATCTCGGTTTGTATTCCGAAGGTGTTGCCAGCCGTTCCGCGATATAGATGTTTAAGAGCGCTTCATATTTTATTGGAGCAAGCTTCGCGACGTACTAGCGGGCTAGGGTTGCCAGCTTCAATTAACTGGTACAGCCATTTTGCATGTTATTGTTCCATTTAAAAAAAATGTTCCTTTACCTTTCAAAAGGTTCTTTTTCACAGGCGAGGCGAGGCGAGACGAGGCGACATTTGCATTAAAACAGCCAGTTTTCCCCTTTTTTAGTCGATACTCATTTCCTAGAACGCATCGCTTCGTACAATTTTCATTTCATCGACAGGTGTTTCTAGGCCAGGAATTTAGATTTTGAGATAGTCACGAGTTTAACCCAACCTAACCTAACTAATTATTATTTAAGATGAACTGAAAACCTTATGACTTCAGCAGGAAAAAGCTTTCGATGAAGTAAAATTCGGTGAAATGATCCGTTCTATGAAACGAGTGTCGGTGAAACAAGGGGACACCAAAACAGCCATTTCCAGCGAAGATGCGCAAGGAGGGAATTGAACATTTTCAATAAGTAAAAATTTCAATCCTCGCCTCACCGGTGGAAAAATCAACTTTAGGCATGTGCCCTCTCTTTAGTTTGGAAGGTCACAAAGCAAGCGCAGAGTGTTAATTAAAGGATTCAAACAAATTATTATTGAATGGCTTTGCTAATGTTGCAATATTTTTTTTCTCTTAATAGCACAATCATGACCATGACTCTTGTCTTGACTACATTCTTCTTATGCGTATTTTTCTTCTGTTCGTTCGTTTTTGTCAGGAATAAATGTTATTCTTTCTTTCTTTCTTGATTGATTTCCCCTCTGAGCAAGTTTATAAGATTTTCCTAGTTGCAACAAGCGGTTTTTTTTGACAAAAGTATACTTGCAAGTTTTGCATAGCCCCTACCTCAAAGAAGCGTTATCGCGATCACGTCGCGAGCTCGCGCCTTGCATATTCCTGTAGCTTATCGTCTGACTAATTAATAGCGCGGAGCAGAGATGCTGGTCGCGGGTCGCCAAGCATGTTAATAGAAAACTCATATTTGGAAATTTATAATATTTATAATAAATGTTTCTACACTAAAACAACACCATAGCAAACCGTCTAGCCTTATAGCCTTTTCTGCCTATTATATTTAATTAAAACAGGCAATGCACCTGCTTTGATTTGATGTTACTGGGTCCTTGTTACATAGACTTTAAAAAATATATAAAAAAGATTCCGGGAATACTGTATTTATATTGTTTTTAACTTGGCCGCCATTACTATCAAAATAATAAGAGCCATCATAACGTTGACAATACGAAACAATATGTGTAAAGACAACGTAGAATAGAGGCCCTGTTCTTACACAGGGTAGGTAATGCTGCTATTCATACCCATGGTAAAATTATGGAACAGGATATAAACATTATTCTATTAACCACATTTTCCATTTCAGCAAATTAATTTACTTATGTTAAAATCGAGTAATAGTTTAAAATAAAGTATGATGTGATTTATGTGTTCTACTTCTTACTCGAACATAAAGAAAGCATTAGAAGAACTTACCAAACGTTTCTTCTTCTTCAGTTTTTGTATGCATTCCCAATGTTTCATTTCTGCATTTTTCCATTTTGCATGCAGTACACCTGAGAAAAACAACCAGATACTCAATATAAGGCAAACTGCCATCGATAGGAAAGACTTCATTATATTCTGGGATCCAACTTTTGTTGACTCAAAGCAAGCCAGGTACCAATAACCAATGTCGTAGGCACAAAAACTCGATTTATATCAGCAATAACTCGGCGTTATCGCAAACGGAATCAGATGAGCGGTGTCGCCTCCTATTTGGTAAAGTTTGCCAATAAATGGGGAGAATCTGCATAACTCCCGCGTGTATGCGAGTTATAGCGCGGCGGAAGCCGGGGAGGGACTTCTGGATGTGGTATTAGACATGTCATATTATTGGACCTGGGATTTTGCTTTTGGAAGTTATTTTACTTTTGGCTAGACACGGACCTCGTCTTGTGATGAAAGGACTGGGTTTTATTTTTTTACAAGGTTAAACAAAACCCTGCATAAGATGTTCCGTTGTATCATAAAAGAATCATCATCAAAATTATCAGCCCTTCAGTGAGACTCCAAGCATAGCCCTTTCCTTTCCATTAAAGTATAGTAAAAAGAGAGAGAAAGTAATAAGTGATAAAAGATAAAAACTTATTATTTGAAATGGAAACATACATACGTAGATGATAATTTGATAATCTAAATGTAAACATGTTTGTTTGTCTATTCTATGAATCACGGCCTGTTGACTTTTTGGGGCAAATAAATATGGAAATAAGCACAGAATGTAGATAACTATTATTACTTTTGGCACTTTAATTTTGTAACAATACTACATAGCTATAAAATGTTCACAAAATAGGAATAAGGATATAAAATTCACATAATTATTGGGAAACTTTCGTGTTCCGATTCCAAAACCTTGGAGAGGTAGGTATGTAGGTATATCGTAACCATGATATAGCAAGCAATTAATTAAATTAATCAAATTATACCTTTATATTAAACGCAAAGGACACCTTTTGCTCAATGTAAAGTGGTTTGTGAATCAAAAGGATGGAACACTCTATGCCGCCTCCACCCAAGGTTCCTTAGCACCTCACGGAACCCACTCGGCCGAACATAAGAGAGTTCGCTCGGAACCCTCTTCCTGCTCTAGAACAACTGTTTGTTTGTCTGTCGGAGGAAGCTTATGTACGGAATATGCATATTCGGAGTTCAAATTCGTATGTAATATGACTATGTGGTTGCGAAGGTAGCGTGTTTTGAAAGGGTTGTGGTGAAAATCGAAGAAAATATAAGGTTATTTTCCTTGAAACTCGTAAAGATCTTGTCTGTTTCTTACTAGGTACTTACTGTTTCGCGCCGTGGTCTACCAAAAAATCAACCCACTTACTACAATATAAAGGCCACTAAATCGTTATTTTAATTGATATAGGTTATGTAATTACCTGATTTGGTAAATTACTACTGCGTGCATGCGTAAATTTCTTACATTACACCGTTTATAAATTGTTGATTGTTTCTTGTGGCTATAAGCGTTTTACTTGTACTTACAATCTTATTTATTTATAGACAGTTTCGTATTACTGCAATAACATTATCACTTGTAACAAAAATCTGTCGCAGTCAATGGCATAACCGATTATCGTTTAATAAAAAAAACATTATTAATAGGTAATATCGAAAATGGAACACCCAATATGGCGGGCGCCTAGCTGCCAATATGGATATTTCATATTTTACTTCGGACCTTTCATATTTTTTATTCCTCACACCGTTTATGAAAGAAGACTTAGTTTTTCTATCAACTAGATGAGGCCTTTGAAGAACTCAATGCTGTTCTTTTGAGTCTACATTTGCTGCTGCATGAAACACAGATGTGAGCATGGGGAACCACTTTTTTTATTTAATCAAAATAAGGCCAGAGGTAGAGAACAGAGGTTAGCTTACTTTTAGTCCAGCAGGAGTAGAAAAGCTCGAAGAAAAAGTGACAAAAAATCTGGGGTCCTAGTAAAAAAGGGTTAAGTCGTCGTACCTACTTAACCCTTTTTTTACTAGGATGCGCCGCTCTTGCAATAGCTAGTGCCCATTTAATTAATTCCCATATTCAAGAATAAGTACAGAATTAAAAAGTATATCTATATATCTATATATATAAAAGGCAATGTCCCGGGTGACATATCAACGCCCAGCCCAAACCGATAAAGATTAAAAGTTGAAATTTTGAGGGGAAGTTGGTTTTGTAATGGAGGCGTCGTTTAAGAAGGGATTTTTCGAAATTCAACCCCTAAAGGTATGAAAGGGGGTTGCAAAGTTTGTATGGGAAAAAACATTTTTATGGTCCAATTTACTCGAAACTTGGTAGAAATGCTCTTCAATGCAAATAATGAGACACGTATTTCTGCGATTACTAAAATTCAACCCCTAAAGGTATGAAAGGGGGTTGCAAAGTTTGTATGGGAAAAAACATTTTTATAGTCCAATTTACTCGAAACTTGGTAGAAAAGCTCTTCAATGCAAATAATGAGACACGTATTTCAGCGATTACTAAAATTCAACCCCTAGAGGGATGAAAGGGGGTTGCAAAGTTTGTATGGGAAAAAATACTTCTATGGTCAAATTTACTTGAAACTTGGTAGAAAAGCTCTTCAATGCAAAAAATGAGACACGTATTTCAGCGATTACTTAAATTCAACCCCTAAACTAAAGGGACGAAAGGGGGTGGCAAAGGTTGAATAGATCAAATATTTTTATGATCAAATTAACTTGAAACTTGGTAGGAATACTCTTAAATGCAAATAACGAGACTCGTATTTCAGCAATTACTAAAATTCAACCCCTAGAGGGATGAAAGGGGGTTGCAAAGTTTGTATGGGAAAAAACATTTTTATAGTCCAATTTGCTTGAAACTTGGTAGAAATGCTCTTCAATGCAAATAATGAGACACGTATTTCAGCGATTACTAAAATTCAACTCCTAGAGGGATGAAAGGGGGTTGGTAAGTTTGTATGGGAAAAAATACTTCTATGGTCAAATATACTTGAAACTTGGTAGAAAAGCTCTTCAATGCAAAAAGTGAGACATGTATTTCAGCGATTGCTAAAATTCAACCCCTAAAGGGATGAAAGGGGGTGGCAAAAGTTTGAATAGATCAAATATTTTTATGATCAAATTTACTTGAAACTCGGCAAAAATGCTCTTCAATGCAAATAATGAGACACGTATTTCAGCGATTACTAAAATTCAACCCCTAGAGGGAGGAAAGGGGGTTGCAAAGTGTGCATAGATAAAATATTTTTATGATCAAATTTACTTGAAACTTGGTAGGAATACTAAATGCAAATAATGAGAAACTTAATAAAGCTATTACTAAAATTCAACCCCTAGAGGGATGAAAGGGGGTTGCAAAGTTTGTATAGGAAAAAATAACTTTACTTGAAACTCAGTAGAAATGCTCTTCAATGCAAATAATGAAACATGTATTTCAGCGATTACTAAAATTCAACCCCTAGAGGGATGAAAGGGGGTTGTAAAGTTTGTATGGGAAAAAATACTTTTATGGTCAAATTTACTTGAAACTGTAGAAATGCTCTTCAACGCAAATAATGAGACACATATTTCAGCGATTATTAAAATTCAACCCCTAGAGGGATGTAAGGGAGTTGCCAAGTTTCTATAGGAAAAAATACTTTTATTTTCTGATATACTTGAAACTTGGTAGAAATGCTCGATTCAGGAAAAACTACCTCTGAGGTGGTAAAATGGGGGATAGAACATTTTACGGTATAGGTATATTTTTGAAGTAAGAAACGTGGAAAATGATGAAAGGGCTACTGTAGTTATAAATTAAAAATATTGCTATCGGCGATTTTGGGAAACTTACGAGTAAATTGGCGGTAGAAGTTTGTAAGGGATTTTAATAATTTTTGAGGGAAAAAATGTGGAAATGTATATTTACGCTACTGTTTTTATAAACAAAAAAATGTTACATTCGGCGATTTAGAAAAAACTATCCCAAAGGTGGTTAAAATAACCTTTATTAAGATAACCTATAAAAAAACCTACCTACCTACAAATAAAAATTATGACTAAAGTTAGTTACTTGACATCAATATAAATTAAATAAAAACCAATGTTTAAAAAAATCCCTTAACAGTGTGAGAAGCGGGTGAAAGTTTGAATAGGGGTTTGGTTTTTTTTAGCCAGGTACATGAATTATAGCATCTAAAACAGTGCAATATTCAATTTTTTTTAAACATTTGCACTTTAAAGGAATAGTTAGTTAAGAGCAAATCCATCATAATTAAAAAATAACCAAAGGGAAAAATTTGGGATCTAAGACTACTGACTGTAAAGTTTGTATCGAAATTATGTAATATTCAAAGTTACATACCTGCAAAATATGAAAATGGGTATTAAGACTACTATTACAAAAAAAACATTCAGCTTTGGAGATTTTCGAAAATCTTCTGCTAAGTGGGTTAATTGTTTGTATAGAAATTTGGTAATTATATGGCAAAGTTATCTAGAATCGTATAAAAAAACTGAAGGTGATGTAAACTATAACTGTACTTTTAACAGAAGTTCTGACTCTCCGCAGACGAAGTTGCGGGCGGAAAGCTAGTATATATATATAACGAAATGTTTAGACTTCTACCTGGGCCTATAACTTTGACTCAACCCATATAATTATCATACTGTTAACGTATGTTTGCTCTTATTGACTTGTAAAGGCGGTCATATCGTTAACAAAACAACGATATGCTTTAAAACAAACTGGAACCTATTTCACGGCAAACATTTTCTGAGTTAGCCATTTCAGCTTTTTCTCTATCCATGTAGCAGTTACGTTTTTACATAGCCCCGGGCGGGAAGGTAATAGGGGGCGGCGACGGCGATCGGCGTCGAACAAGGTAATAGCATATTTCAGCCGCTGATAGGCACTGCGCCATCCACCAATATGTACGCAAAGTACGAGTATGTACGCCGAGTATGAGAACGAGTATGGACGCTACTGCAAAGCGTAGCTAGCTACTTGCAAAATGGGAAGATCTTGATATTTGTATGAACTCAAATATGAGCCTTATTCTAGTCTCTACAAGTATTGTTAACTTATTGTTTTTAACTCAGTAGCCATCACTGTTAAATATGTAAAGAGCTGACGTTGACATTATGATAACATGTCAAAAGCAAATTAAGTTTAGCCTGAGTAGAAGAGCGCCCCTTT
This sequence comes from Acleris cristana, assembly GCA_948252455.1. NCBI lineage: Eukaryota > Metazoa > Arthropoda > Insecta > Lepidoptera > Tortricidae > Acleris > Acleris cristana. The sequence goes on from OX411779.1 coordinate 12,225,667, forward strand.
AACATTTATTGGACATAGAAATAGGCGACGCGCGACGATACACTTTGTCAGTTTGTCTATTTTGATTTTAATGATGAACCAGAATAAATTGTTTTTGATTAGTTTATTTAAGTATGATGATGAATGAATCAGGGAATCTAGACTTGGGCTATGTCTACATTACCTGACTCATTCATCATCATACTTAAATAAGCATACTTAAACAGAGAAATACGTAGGTACTTGAATACGTAGAAAACTTCCAAGACTTTGCCAAGATGCAAACGCTGCTAACGTTTCTGTTATCTATCGGCTCGAAATGTATGGATTTGACATAGCGATCGACGCGATCGTCATCAGTTTAAGTCAGTCCTATACATTTTGTCGAATTTCGAAAATCGCTAACTTAGCGTTATGCATCTTGACTAGGCCCCCCGCTGACCTATTATATTATATTGCCTAACGTACTCGCAATCGCAATCGACTTCAACGCGTGACAATTATTTTCGTTTTGTATGCAGACAAGCCTTCGATTTTCAAAATGAAAACGATTGCGATTGCGACTGCGTTTAGCAATAGCCCCTCCGGTCTTACTAAAAACGTTCCACAAGCATTCAAATACATGTTTGCTCTTCTGTGTAAATATCGAACATAAAACCTTAAGTTTACGAATATTACCCGTCAAGTCCAGTATCCATATTCCCCGGCAATCTTTCCTGGGTGGGTATACTCGTACCTGGCGCAGTAATAACATGCCAGGATACCCCGCCCCACCTTTTGTTACCAACCGAGTATGTTCAGTAAGATATTAAAAGAAAATCTTTAAAGTTTCATGTTAAGTACACAAAGTCGTGATAAACATTTGGTTATTCAGCCTGGGGCTTTGTTCTACTCGGTAAAACCATATTGCTTTTGACTTATCTCGGCCGCCATTGTGTTGTCGTCCTATGGTACCCCAGTGGTACAGAGGGCCTTCGTGAGACGTCTCCATCCGCTCCTGTCCTGTGCCTCTCGCTCCGCGTCTCTCCAACTCAGCCCGGCTGCCCGCAGCTCGGCGTCGATGGTGCGCTGCCACGTGTGCGCCGGCCGGCCTCGTCGCCTGCTCCCGCGCGGCCTCCACGTGAACGCGACCCTGGCGGCGTTGTCCTCTGTTCTTCGGAGGGTGTGCCCTATCCACTTCCACTTCCGTTGGGCAATTTCTTGCCTGATCGGGATTTGGTGGCATCGGTTCCACAGATCCTCGTTGCTGATAGTGTTCGGCCAGAATCTGCGCAAGATGGATCTTAGGCATTTGTTGACGAACACTTGTAGCTTGTTCGTCAGTCCCTTAGTCTCTTTCCAGGTCTCGCAGCCGAAGAGCAAAACAGACTTCACTATGGAATCGAAGAGGGAAATCTTGATCCGCCGGGTGAGCACGTTCGAATCCCAGACTGGTTTTAGCTGGGCAAAAGCGCCTTTCGCTTTCTTGATCCTCGCGTTGACGTCATGATCAGAGCCACCGCTGTTGGTCACTGTGCTGCCGAGATATGTGAACTTTGCGACAGACTCCAGCGGCGTGCCATTGAGTCTGATGGGTCGGTTTTCGCATGACTGTACTCGCATTTCGACGGTCTTCCTAGCGTTGATTCGTAGGCCCATATCTTGAGCTTCCTCTCGTAACGAGTCCAGCTTCATTTGAAGATCGGGCAGTGAAGACGAGACCAACACTATATCGTCTGCATAGCCGAGGTCTTCCAGGTGTGAGCCTTCGTTCCATGCGATGCCTCTAGGTGTTCGCGTTGCATTTCGCATGACATCGTCGAGCAGGACGACGAAGAGCAGCGGCGACAGAAGGCAGCCCTGTTTGACTCCTGCAGTCATTGGGATTGGTTCTCCTAGGACTTGCTCGTGCACTACCTTGCATGTACTGCCATTATATAGGGACTGAATGATACCTATATACTTGCTAGGTATTCCTCTTTGTCCAAGACTGGACCACAGTGCGCTCCACTTCACCGAGTCGAAGGCTTTCTCGAAGTCGACGAATGCCAGGAAGAGTTCGGCTCGCCACTCCACACACGACTCGATGAGTATGCGCAAGGTGTTCGTGTGGTCTGTGCATGAGCGTCCAGAACGGAACCCGGCCTGCTCCTCCCGAAGTGTTTTTGCAATTTCTGGGGACAAACGGTTGAGTAGTACTTTGGCCAGTACTTTAGCTGCAGTGGGTAAAAGCGTTATGCCCCTCCAGTTATCGCACACCGACAAGTCGCCTTTCTTCGGCACCTTCACAAGCAAACCTTGCTTCCATTCGCAGGGAACACGCTCCGTTTCCCAAACACGCTTCAGCAGGGGATAGAGTAAGTCGGCTGACCTACCCGGGTCCGCCTTTAAAAGCTCCACATTGATGTTGTCCACCCCTGGTGCCTTTCCTGTCTTCAGCTGCTTAATGGCGGCGACTACTTCTGCGAATGTTGGTGGAGTCGTTGGCAGATTCAGGAGTGGTTCGGGGCTATTCGGAGCAGTTGTCGGTTGGGTTTGGCATTGAGTTAACAGGTTGGAGAAGTGCTCAGTCCATCATTTCAGTTGCTCCTCTGTAGTACACAGCAGCTGTCCCGTGGCATCCTTCAACGGCTTTCTAGAGGAACGTGAATTGTTGCACAAACGTTTAGTTACGTCGTACAACTCCCTCATGTTGGATATCTTGGCTGCTGCGTTGGCCCGGTCAGCTAGCTCGTCAGCGGCGCGTCGTCTGTCACGTCTAGCCATTTTTCGGATACGGAGACGTATGGCAGCGTACTCTTCATCGAGGGCGTTTTTTGCGGCAATGTTATTAGCGGCCAGCAAGTCTAGCTTTACGCTTTGCCTTCTCTCTATTGCGGTCCACAGCTCTTGGGACATCCAGGGTTCTTGCTTGGAGCGCTTATAGCCCAGGACTTTTTCGCCGGCTTTAGTGAAGGCGGTACGCACACGATCCCAAGTTTCGTCCATGTCCTCGTCTTCCAGTTCTTCCAAAAGTTCAAATCCGCCGCCATTACTGTTAAGTAAATAAGAGCTAGTTATCATAACGAACGTCGAGAATATGACAGCTCTTATTTACTCGACAGTAATGGCGGCCGAGTTAAAAACAACACGATTTAAGTCAAAAGCAATTACAGTGCAACCATTTTCTTAATAGAGATCAACAACGTTCGTTTTTCTATGACACACAAGTGACAAATATACAGTCAGTTGCGACTGTTGCGAGTGCAAGCGTGATAGCGATAGCGAGCGTTGCCCATAATTTCCGAAAATCAAATTTGATTGGTAGTAGATTTTCTATTCCCATTTTTTCCCGATCTTATTTTTGCCCATCGCATATTTTCCTATTCGAATTTCTCCCAATTGCAATTTTTTCCACTTATAATTAGGTCGAAAAAGGAAGGTAGGTTTAGGTTATGTTAGTTTTGCAGCAGGCCCGAAGGGCCAAACCGTCCAGAAATAGGAGCTCCGCGGTAGCGGAGCTCCGTCGACACTATCAAATTAATTTCTGGAATGGAAAAAATGCGTCAGGGAAAAATGGGCCAGTGTAAAAACACAACTGTGAAAAATTATGATCTGAAAAAATGGGAATGGAAATTTTGCAACCAATAAAATTTAGTCGACATTTAAAGCATTATGCCCTCAAAATTATCCCAACCGCATTTACAATAGAATGCCATCTAATCACTTACGACGCTGACAATGTTTTCGCCATGAGAGCTATTTTTATGCGCATACGAGCATACGGGGAGGCTTTTACGTCGGATTGGTCTGCATATTGTCGCCAAGTGTACGAGATGTAGGAAGGAACGATGTGGTATAATTAACGACAAAACATTTAAGCATAGTCTTTTGGGTTTTTGAAGAACACAATAAAGAAATATTAAAAAAACCGGACAAGGCGAGTCGGACTCGCTCACCGAGGGTTCCGCACATGACACGGTTAACTCAATTCAAAATTTGCACCGCCGTCGTTCCTTGCATAAAGATCCTGATTTTTTTGTGATTTTATTTAAAATGTTGGGTTTTCAGATGTTTTCCTATATTTGTAGCATGAGACGGTATTACTTGCCAAATTCCATAGTTCTAGGTTAACGGAAAATACACAATAAATTTTGATTCCCTTGAGAGTGTCGAAATATACGTTTTTAGCGGCATAAACGGCTTATCTTTTTTTTACGTTAATTTAGAAGTTTTTCATTTTTTACAGCTTCAAGGACTGTATGTAGACTCGAGTAGGTACCTATATGGTTTAAATTTCAACTTGATACCCCCACGTGTTCCCGAGATAGGGTCTTGACAGACAGACAGACGGACAGACGGACAGACGGACAAAAAAGGGATCCTATAAGGGTTCCGTTTTTTCCTTTTGTACCTCAAAACCCTAAAAAATAAAGAAAATCCGGGATAGAATTGAGTACCGACACGAGCTCGATGCAGAGCTGATAGCTGTGGAGTTAGAACAACAGATTTTAGTGAAACACCTCTTAATCAAAAAAACGCAATGAAAATGGTGGAAAGTTACATGCCATCCCATACAACAAACGTGACTTTTTTGCCGATTTTGCTAATGTTGTATAGATAATGGCACGGAACCCTTCGTGCGCGAGTCTGACTCGCAACAGGTCGGTTTTTTTTATAAAACTTTCAGTTGTTCTATTTATTCGTTTAAAAAAGCCACATCTACCGAATTTATACTCTTTATATTTTTGTCACCTAACAGTTCTACCGAAACTATAAACTTATCGTCTCAATTGGACAAATGTGTTTCTTTTTGCTTAGAATATTGTGAAACTTGTACACTATTAGATACTCAAGTATTAGGTTTTATATGTTACAGTACTTTAAAAAGGGCAATATTTTTTTTTACTAGGAATTTTGAGCTTTAGATGGAAAATAAGAAGAGAAACGATGCTTTTCAAAAAATTAAAAATATAATGTTACATACTTTAAATACATACATACACTCACGCCGTCATTCCCAGAGTGGGGTAAGCAGAGGTACAGAATTATTAACAACTCTACAAATTTTACATGTAAATGTTCACTTTATAATGTGTGTCTAAAAAAATGCTATTTACTATTAACGGATGGGATAAAACTTTCCATGCATTTTAAAATATTCTGATGTTCCTTTTCTATTTAATAATTCCTGTTTTTAAATATAAAAAACCAAGGTATAGGTATGTATAAAACAATTGATCGATTTAAAAAAACCTCAAAGTTAAGCAAAGCGGTTATGCCGGACAGTAAGTCCAATAAAGTACATTTTCCAAAAAATATTCGCGGCATGTATTCTATATCTCCCAGGGTTAATATTTTAAAGTGTCGTGTCGTGTAGTTTCTGGTAGGCACCGGTCGCATATTTCACCGCCCGTCGCCACCCGCTCGAGGGACTATTCTGGATATTATAATGCAGCTAAGCGAGAGCAGATCTGTCACTTAAGTTTTATTGTCATGGCAGTTCTACCTACACTTGGCTATGATTTGTCAAATATTGTATCTCTTTCATGCCGTACGTCAAAAGTTAGAGATATAATATAAGACCAAAATTTGCCAAATACTACCAAATGAAGTGCCATGATTTGATAATTGAAGAGTTCCTATGGCCACCTTCAGTCTCCATCATCATACAAGCTCGATGGTATCATATTATTGTATTGTCATCAGAATTGCATAAGTATGCGACATTTTTAGTCAATCCGTCAATTAGATCTATTAGAAGTAGGTTAGAATGGACTTTCAAGATTTTATATTGTTTGTTAGTTTGTTAGTTAGGTACTCGTATACCTACTCGTAAGAGTGTTAAAAAGGTCGAGAAGTCTTAAGGACTAACCTCTATCACATAAAAAATAATTCAGCAAAATGTGTAGTAAACAGAGAGTAGAATATTAATGCTTTAATTTTCTTTTGCGTTGTTTGCGACTCTGCATTTGTTACTTTAACGAAGTGTGTGTATGTGTGTGTATGTGTGTCACATAGAACTGCGTATGTATTAATGAGTTTATTTCTAAAGATGGGGGTGGAATTTACTTTGACTATCAAATTGCGCATGCGTCCTTTTTATTTAGGAGGGCAGTATAATAAATATCATATCATATTCATTATTGTATTAGAAGTAATCTCTTTCATATTTTTAGTATATGAAATAAATGATTATCTTTATCAGATCTAATAAGCCTCTTCCTAAGAACGCCTTAATAATTCGTCCCACGCCCGTAAATGTCGCTACTGTTACTTTGGCTCATATAACCCTAGCGACACAAAATATTCCTAGCAACATCGTTTCGCGATCGCAACTAGCTATCAGAATATCCCCATCCGTCCGGTCGTTAGCATGATTTTGATTGAAATTTACGACTGTATCGCAACAGCAATAAGGCACTCTCGTGATTAAATGCCGCCATATTCAATATGATAAGTGATAATGGCTGACATTATTTTATTTTGATATTTATTAGCAGCCAGATTTATTTTTTGAATGACTTCATAATTTAATATTTACTGCAATAATGTGTTCTTTTATTACAACAATGGTGATGATTTGAAGTAATATAAAGAAATGAGTAGTTATTTGGGTTACCTTAAATTTTATCAAATCACCGTTAATTGACGAACTTAATCACTTACTCTCCGCCGCAGAATTTATTTTGTGGTAACAAGTTTAACCTAACTTAATCTATGTAATAAGCCTCTCGTATGTTTCTCAGATACAACGGTCTAAGCACAAATAAATGCGTTGTTGCGAATTGAAAGTTTGAAAAATGATATGTTTGCCAAGCGTACCTACTTTGGGCAAATAAACAGACCCCTTTTATTTGCAAAAAGAACTAGATTCCTAAATTACCTAATTTTATAAATTAAACGTGTGTTATTTATATGTGAACTTAGGCCATCGTATAGCTAGAAAAGGACGAATACCAACGACAAAAGTGAAGAAGAATAAAGAACCAACTTAATTCAAGTGAAGTGATAAAGAGTGAAGAGTTTAACTATAAAAATGTTATATCTATTCCACTACCCGAGACTGTCAACCATTTTTAGTTTCAACGTGAGTCCAATTTATCAGGGCAGCTTGCACAAAAATATAATATTTCATAAGTCTGTTAAAATGTTGGAAAACATTAAAATTCGGGGCTAATATAATTAAATTGGACAATGGAACGCAGTGGACGTGTCACAGAGCGAAGGTTTGCGGAGCTACGAATAATATTGGAGTGATAAAACTCCACTACTACTAAAAATATGAATCGGGATTTAACCACGTGATACAATAAACATTTACCTTGGCGTTTTGAATGCATTACAACAGCCGTAGTCAGAAGAAGACTGAAGTGAGCGTTCGTCTGCTTGAAGTGCGGGTAGGTCGAAACAACTTGCACGAGAAAGATAAAGATAAAAGTAAAGACAGTTATTCAGTAAGTAGGCTGCACGGGCACTTTTACACGTCAAGAATCTACCAGCGCTTCGCAAGAGGAGACCATTGCTGAGAAGAAACGCCGCAAGAAACTCAGACAAGAAGACGAACACCGTCCACTTCAGATAACTTCAGTCTTCTCGCGACCACGCTTGCTGTAACACAGTCGAAACGTCGAGGTATATTTATTTTATGACGCGTTTCAATCCCAATTTGTAGTTTTAATAGGTATGATTGAAAATCGTGTAAGTTTAAGGCAAGGTAGGGTGACGGCACCGATGATGGACACGTTTAGCTGACAGGCAAATTTATTATTTCAAAACAAATGAATTACCCTTATCTTCTGTAAAATAAGAATCAAGTGTCCATTATTCGTGCCTTGTCCATTACTGGTTCCATCGATTGGATAATCGATAATTAGTCTGACTTTAGCAACTGTTTGGCGTCGTTTTTTCACCCCAAATACAAGTACCGTAACAATGTGCCTACTTTGCTCCCCCATGGGTAACTATGCTCCATAGTAACTATTTCGTTTGTTACTTATAAGTTAAGGTTGATGACAATTTTTCTAAAAAGAATCGATGTATTCATCCAGCCACGCAGTGAATGAAAGTAATAGAATGGTTTACAATACAGATTACCTCAATATAACCATGGAGCATAATTACCCGTGGAGAGCAAGCAATGTAGGCACATTTTACGGTAACTCATCAAAACCAAATTATATTTACATTTATATTTAAAAAATGTGGCTTTAATCGGTCTTAAACAAGTAGAAATAAACAATTTTATTATGATAAGACGAATGGAAATACTTACGATTATAGTTTTGTGGGATAGGTTCGACCCCTTACTTTACCTACAAAAAAAACTTAGTCGTTACATTACGTGGCGCAAATTCCCAAAAATAAAAGGAAATGTTACTATAAAATACAGACGAATTGAGAACCTCTCCTTATTTGGAAGTTCATTGACTAATTTAATTATTAACAAAAACTGACGGTATAATAAAACTGATCAGATAAAAGAAAAAGTAGACGTCGAGTCGTAGGTATCACGCCCTAAAGGAAAAGGCTCTAGAAAAAGAGTCATGGAAATTGCTACACCGACAAGACCTATATATAGCTCTTAAATTTAAGAAGATAGTCGAACCATACATATACTTAATTAAGTTTTTTACATGATATTATGGTTTGCGACCATACTGTTAAATCGTGATGAATTCTAATACGTTTGAGGTTTTTGTTTAGTTAGCATCCATTATTACTTTTGTAGCTCATGGCAACCATTTACCAAATTGCATGTTGTCATCCAAGGAGCTGTCACATATGCCGACAAGATTGCGTCGGCAATATGAAGATATTTCATATTTGGACAACGTTCAAAGTTTATCTTTAAATAAATATTTGTATCTAAGTCTAACGGAAGTTGTGCTAAAATTGATAACCTAGCCAATTTACAGTTCCAGTTTCGAGTCTTATAATTCTGCTTAGTGGCGTTTTAAGTAATTTTAATATAAATTGAATGGAATAGAATAGAATATATTTATTTGCTCGAAAACCTAGTTACAAGGTTCTTAAAACTAGCAAGTAGGGTGATGGAACCAATAATGGACAAGGACCAATGATGGACACTTGAATCCTATGTTACAGAAGATAATGGTTTTTCATTTGTTTAGCTACAATGAATTTATGACCTTATAATGTTTGAATGAAGAGTTAAAAGTGTCCATTATTGGTGCCTGCCAGCTTAAAGTGTCCAACACAGGTGCCATCACCCTAGGTGAGTGTCACATGTTTTGTCATACAATGACATGCAAAAAGAAAAACCATTCAACCAGGATGTAGCGACAGTCTTATCCTTAGCTAAATTAAAAATGGCACGCATTATACTTAAATATACTAATTAATTATTGAACAGAAACATATTATATCAGTCCCTTAAATATTCTTCGATTGAATTGAAACACTTTTCTTAAGCTTAGTGACAGATCTTGAATTTTTGGGAAGGTTATTAAATATACATATTGCATTCATCGTATCTTAGCTCATCAGCTGTTTACGTGTTAGGAATAGATACAGTGGCCATAATTATTTTCTTAGGCTTAGTTCCTGTAAAAATAGTTGTAAGTGAGGAAATAAATAAATAAAAATAAATAAAAAATAAATAAAATAAATAACTCTAATAAACATATTAATGTGATATTTTTTGTTCTAATTATATATTTTTTTCATATAAATTAATTCGGCACGCAATGTATCGTTAACAAGTTGAAGTGAAACTAAAGCCTCCTCAGAAGTGTCAAATAAAACTTTGCATTATATTTCTGCTCGAGAAAACTTTAAAAATAGTCACGCTATTTAAGGGAGTAAGGGTAATTGTAACATTTTTAATATAAAATCGTTAACAGTACTTAAAACTATCGTTAGTCAAAATTTATGTTCGTATTGAAGACAATAATTGTTAATTGTTGTATAAATAATTCTATTAATATTTCATAAATCCACATTTCAGCTACATCCTTAGGTTATGTTTTTGGTCGGCTTGAAGCTTTTTACTCTTTGAACATGATAAACGGGAAAAAAATCTTTATTCTATTTTTTACGACATAAAGAGAACCGAGTCGAAATCTTAAGTTTCTAGTAGTTTGTGCTTTCTGTAAGCAATATTAGTTATTATTATAGGTATAAAAATCTCCAAATCCTTCATTTGAGTTTATGTTATTTTATTTACGATATCAGCAATACAGTCATTATAATACTAATATGAATAATATTTGTGTATCTTCAGATAAAACATACTGTTTAATTTACTAACACAGTAACTGCAAAGGGCCAAGCTAACATTTTCCTCTCGGAATTACATCCTTACAGTAAACTGATCACCGGCCTATAAACATAAACTATAATAATTAAAATATGTCCGTCCGTACGTGGCAATCTGCGCCGAGTGGCGGTAATGAATTGGCTGGCCCGTGATTGATGCGGTTCGGTAGCGTCATCCGCTAATGGTGGATACGCACTGCGTTGAGAAACGAGCGTGAAAAACGGGAAGCTTTTTTGAAATAATGAAGTAATGTATGATGATGATCTTTTCGACCGTTTTCGGCCATGGCGACCGCCCATCGAGAGTGGAAGTGACTCCTAGTCGGTCGGGCGCTGGTGCACCCGAAAATGGCTTGTGCAGCCGATCTTCGCAGAAAACTCCCGTGCACAATAAAGGCACATGAGTATGCCGCTTATATAATTATAGCTAATATGTATATTGTAATCTTATATCATCAATCATTTTGTATGGTGTAGACCTCAAAATTAACTGCAGGCTCAACTGCGACTAAAATTAAGGTACTTACGTTTTAATAAGAACTTTACTTTTGTATTACATTGTTTTTAAATTTAGATACGCATATAAAACATTTCTAATCAGTCTACTGCCAAATTAAAATCCTAATGAAAAAATAAACGAATCCAACAGGATTAATCCTTTGAGTCTTGCAGTTTCCAGTGAAGGAACAAAGTAGATTGAAAAGTAATTGCCGAAACGTATGACACGTTCCGGCAAAAACGGTCAGTTAAACACGTAAACTTAATCATGGAGCGCGCAATGAAAGATTCCCCTATACAACAGCTTCGTTTTTCGTCGCAGTGCGTGTAAATATTAAGGGTGATTCAAACGAATTTCATTACACAACGAAATATGATTCAGCGGCCGGTGAGCCGGAAAAGACGTTTAGCGCGCTGAGTAAATATGCCGCCCAGGGTGTTTGTCTGCTCAGCTCGGGCTGGTATTTGACGCTTAGTCGGTTTGTTTTTGGACGTTGGTTTTTGAAGGTCTGGATTTAGTTAAGCTTTTTTTTTATTAAAGGATCTACCATACCAATGCTCAATCTACGCCGACGTTGCGTATACGCAGTGACGTGTTATATGCGTCACGTTATTAACGCGTTCGGTACACGCCAAGTAAGTCACGACACTGCGTTTCCGGTGATTATTTTGAGCACCGATGTGGTCGATCATTTAATCAATTAATAATGTACAACTAAATCCAGACCTTCTAAAGCCTTTGCTTCTCGAAATTGGATGTTTTTAGGGTGCCGTACCTCAAAAGGGAAAAACGGAACCCTTATAGGATCACTTTGTTGTCCGTCTGTCCGTCTGTCCGTATGTCAAGACCCTTTATCTCTGGAATGCGTGAAGGTATCGGTATGAAATTAAAACCATATACTCCGGTCTACAGTCCCTTAAAGCTGTGAAAAAATCAAACTTCTACATTTACGTAAAAAAAAGATACGGCCGTTTATGTCGCCAAAAACGTGTATTTCGATACTCTCGAGGGACTCAAAATGTATAGGGTATTTCCCACTGACCTAGAACTATGAAATTTGGCAAATAGCACCGTCTTTTACTACAAGTATAGGAAAAAATCTGAAATCTGTACATTTTTTTTAAATTACAAAAAAACAGGGTCTTTATGCAAGGAACGGCGGCGGTGCCAATTTTGAATTGAGTTAACCGTGTCATGTGCGGAACCCTCGGTACGCGAGTCCGACTCGCCTTGTCCGGTTTTTTTTTATGTAGTAGCATAATAATGATTATCATTGTCTGTCTGGTATGATCATAGCACAAGTGCTAGTGTGAGACGTGGTTTATTTGTGTGAGCGTGTGATGATTAGAACGTTCAAGACAATAAGTATTGTTTTGACATTATCTATTCGATTATTTTACCTAAACACTTCATGTCTTAATTTTATTAAATAACTAAAGGAAGCCCGCGACTTCGTACCTACGCGTAGAATTAGTTTTCCGCTACTCCCCCAATTTTAACCCTTTAGTGGAACAATTTCCAAAAATCCTTTCTTAGTGCACCCCTAGACCTCATAAGAAACCTACGTGCCAAATTTCTAGACCCAGCGGGTTGGACTGTGCGTTGATATGTCAGTCAGTTTCTTCTTTTATAGGTATATTTAGATAGAAATAGATTAAAATAGCTGTCACGTCTTAATCAACGGCCAATCAAAACAGTAAATTGCTAAAACCATCAATTGATAAGTTGTTGTCAAAGTTCAACATGAAGCAGCGATTTAAGTAGGTATTGTAACCTACGATCTGTAGGTGCAGGGTTATCGGGGCCCCTTTAATTGGCTGCTAATGAAGGGCGGGCAGTGGGCGGGTCGTAGGTGAGTGATAATACTGATAATAGCTGATAATGGCAGGGTTTTAGGGTAGAGATATGTACAGTTCCCTATTTCATCCTCTTATTAAGGTGCACGTACACGGAAAATGATTAAATAATTATTGCCCGTCAACAGTAGGTGCCTTACTTTAATTTGATGTAATAGAATGAGACGCCAGTACAGTGAACGGGCAATTATTGCTCAAAATTGCTCGTGTAAGTGATACTTTAGGGTAAAAAAAATCCTGTCCGTCCTCTATTTTTTCGTTTAAGAATTAACACATAATGGTAAATCGGTGTTACATTTTTATTTCACTTCATTTTTTAATTTTTTATTTGTTAATAAATCTGCCGTAATGAAACATGCTGGAAAAAACAACCCGCTATTTATTACGGTTCAAAAGATACAGCTCTTTAAAGTTAGGACGGACGGACGGACAGCGGAGGCATATTAATAGGGTCCCGTTGTGCTCCCTTTAGGCACGGATCCCTGGAAATAAGATGTGTACTCACATATTATAAATATGACAGCAATCGTGAACGTTTTTCAAATAACATTGACGACTACAATTGCAATGAGCAGAAAATATGCTCAGAGACAAAAACCGGAACACCACTCAATTCTCTACTTTTTTATTCAAAAACAACATTATTATACGTTTTATACGAAATTCTGCAGTCAATTTATCCCGTCCTGTCGACAGCCCGCGGCACGACGAGATTGGAATATGCAAATACCCTCAACTCCGACAACTGTTGGAGCGCTTAACGGGGGTAGTTATAAATAAATAACAGTTTGACCAACAATATACCTTTGAAACGGTTGATACATTGAAGCGTTAATATTGCTGATTGAACTTCGATGCGCTTCTTGCGCATTACAAAATGATGGAAAAACATAATTAGAAAGTATTTTATATGTTTTTTTTGATAATTTATAAAAATTCTTAGATACGTCGCTTTATGCTTACGATATTGATATTCTTCATTCAGGCCAGTTTTAAAAACGAAACAAAGTCAGGCCACAACAGAAGTGGAGATAAGAGTGAAGATTCTTCCATTTTCGGTATTGTCTTCGGTCTTTTGATTGATTAGGAAACTTTTTTTAAAGTTACTTACATTGTTATCTTCAGGAACATTCAAGACAGGCCACCTGGCTGATAGGCCCATGAACACTTGAAATCACAGCAACGCAATGGCGTTGCCAAATCTGCATGAAACCATTTTATTAATGAGTTGATACCAGAAGACTGTCTTTATGCTAGTTATTTCACAGAGAAAAGAAAAGAAAAATCATACTTAATCACAACACTCACACACTGAAATAATAAATACAGAAAGATAAGGTCACCAACTGCCTTATCTTACATATTGGGACCAAGCAGGCACTCCACACTTTAGTTTTAAAATGATAAGAACTTCGGCTTGCATCTTTCGGTGTTACTTTTGTGAATGTGAATGAACATAAATTACGTGATAAATAGAAAGTAAATAGAGAGTAGGTACTTAGGCACGTTCAACCCAACTAAACGCTGTTTGTTAAGAAGACCGCCTTCTGAGCCTCTATTCTACGACAGCAAAGAATATTGCTTTTGAAGTGTTATGGTTTATGGTATTGTTTTTAACTCGGCCGCCATTACTGCCAAGTAAATAAGAGCCATCAAAACGTTGACAATATTGTTGGTCAAAAGCAATATTGTTTAATTCCGTAGAATAGAGGCCTGTACTTGTACTATATATTCTGTGCCGGAACCCAAAGTACCACCAAAATAAATACCTACACTCAAAGCGTCCATGCCCTACGGCGAACAGCGGAACATAGCACGGCGGGGTGTTCGAGTAAATCAGTTAGCGAAGATTGCTTCAGAAGATGACGGCGTAACGCGATTCCGCCGGGTACGCTACTGTTTAGCAAGGATAGGGCTGCCACCATGTACCTTTTTTTTGAATGCTGGACAAATGCAGTTAGACCCGCCATACACGGACTGCTTTAAGCAGTCAGGAACCGACTGCACTTCGTTGCTATTGGTCGATTTGCAGTTTCAATGCTCTAGAAAGTGCAAACCGACCGTGCGGGTCTTACGCATGCCATCCAGCAGGCTTATTGCCTAAGACCCGCCATACACGGACTGCTTTAAGCAGTCGAGAACCGACTGCACTGAAACACAGAGCATTGAAACTGCAAATCTAACAATAGCAACGAAGTGCAGTCGGTTCCCGACTGCTTAAAGCAGTCCGTGTATGGCGAGTCTAACACACTCGCAATCGCAATCGACTTCAAAGCCGATTCGACCGATGTCTACTGCTTAACTATTTAAACGCGAAACTCAGTGAAGCTTCGTAAACTTCTGTCAAGTCATGAACTTCTTATACAGTCGGGTCCTATTCAGCTGCCAATGATAATAACAAGTATGAAAACGAAAACAATCGCAACTGGGGGACCCGGGATAGTTATGTGGGACTCACCAACCGAGAGCGGCCGGAATAATCACTAAAAAGCCAGCGGTAAACTATCTGCGTTTCAGGGAGGTGCCACGCCACTACGAACAAGCGCAATTGGCTGTGGCACCTCGACATCTCACCTATTTAGGTACCTTTGTAGACATATATAAGTCAACAACTAATTGTACACATGTAACATTTTTACATGTAGATTTCGTTGACGGCTTCTAATCTTCTGGGCTACAAAGTAACAAAAAGCAAAATTAGGTTTGTGCGTTATGTTAATACTTACTTAGATATAATTCCAACTAATTATTTAAATCCGAGTTTGGTGATCTTTTTTCTGATTCACGTTATCAGGTTTGAAATCAATCACCTCTTCTATCTTTCACCTACAGCCTCCGCAATAGCAACAAAGAGCTATACATACATACGGGAAGGTATATTTGTATCCTTTTCAACAGGATTTTGATGAATAAACTAAATAAATGTACAATTAACCTTCATAATATACGGACGGACAGACACAAAAGTGATCTCACTTGAGCTCCGTTTTTACACAGAGCTAAAAAAAAAACTTTACTCACTCCATAACATTCTTGAAGTTACCAACCCTATAGATCGCGTGTTTAGCCTAAAGGGTTCGTCAAATTGGCCGGTTAAAAACAACGGCATTAACCGCACGCCGATGCGTTTACACTCATAAATATTAAACGGTTTACGAAAAATAACTCTAACTTTGTTGGGGGTTGGTTTTTGTGGATCCGATGTGACTAAAGATGGTCTATGGTGTTGTTTGCGAGAGCGCTGAGCATATTAGCTTGAATAAAAAAAAATGTAATCGATTCTCAAGTAAATACATTTATTTGATGTATATGGTATTCAAACCTACATATATATCTATACTATTGTACTAAATCGCTGTATGTTCTATAATAGAATCTTAATGATGAGTAGAGAAATATAAAAAGGCTTCGCTTGACATACTAAAAGTCATAAAAGAAGACTTAGACATGTTACAGTAACAACTAGTTAAAATAAATACCTTTAAAAAATCTATTGCCAAAGATAAATAGAAATATAGGTAAGTGTATCAAATAGGCCAAACAAGTTGAACCCTAACATTTTCCAAATACACGCGACAGGTCATTCCATTCGCGTTTTTATCTCTGGCAATAAACAAAACGCTCTCGTTCCGTGCCATTTCACGAGTAAAAACGTTCGGAAACGTTCGACATTAGGCATATCTATTAACGCGTGGCCACACACTAACGTTTGCTTGAGCGCAAAATATTATCGAAGGCGCGCTTTTCCATAAGCCATTAGCAGGTGAATTGTGTTAAGGCGAAGGTTGGAAATACGCAAATTTAATAATAACCTACATGCACCTTGACAGAGGCCCAATGATGAAAAATGCATAAGTAGATTTTTTCTTTCAATTTGTACTACAAAGTGAAAGAAAACTACAGTACTGTACTACAAAGTTTGTAGTGAAAATGTTATAAGATATTTTTCTACGCATGTTTGAGAAAAGAATTCATCAGGCTGACCACTTGGTTCGAGTTTTCAAATAAGCATTAAACTCAAGTCACGTCCTATCTATAATAAACAAAAAATAAAAAAACTCATGTTTTTACTAAATTATTTAGTTGCGCTAAAAAGTAATACTACAATAACAAAAATATTGTATTGTTTTACTTTGTATAGAGGTAAATTAAAATGAGAAATTAAAGCTCTTGAGAAATTACCTCATACAAATTTCAGATATAATAAAACTTTGATCTTCCATTTTGTTAGGAAAATGATTCCTGTCACTTCCCCTTAACAACCAGTTTTTAGGATTCGAAATTCAAATCCGAAGTTTGGTTGCGTCCGTAACTCGCGCGTTCACTGATTCGTTAAGATAAGATAGCTGAACGAGTTGAATAGTTGGTTACGTTTTAAATCCGTGGTGCCAGTGCGGAACGACCCGCGGTGTTTATACTTTGAATATTATGCGTTTTTCGGGAATTAGGTTTTGCAGTGGTTGATTATTTGCTGTTTTTATAGTTGGTTTGTAAGAGTAAGTTTATATGTCTTTGTTAAATCGACGATTTCCGAGATATAACTTATGTTAACGAAGGAGGACTTTTATGCGAATTACTTAATTGTAATCTACAAGGCCCGCGATATTACGACACAACTTCCTACCCATTTTCCAAAGGGATATTTTCTCTCAGATTTCCCACCGTCGTATGTTTAATTTACTGTCGTGGAATTTTTAGGAAAAAAGTGTTTAAAATTTAATGAAAATTAACGGTACAATTTGAATCTATAAACTACTAGTAGTAAGTTGTATGCAAAATCACGATAAAGAATTATATTTTGTTACTAAAGCAACAGAACTATGTTACCGATATATTACTTTTTTCCGGGATATATTTTCAATGAAAACACAAGACTTTTTGTGGCTGTGATACCTACCTACTTGAAATTTAGATAGCATTCAACAGACAAACAATTTAATATTAAACACATACAATGTAACTACGAATAGAAAGTAAGTATATTCATAACTAAGTTTAGTAATGACCTTAGATTACGTACTAAATAATAATAATTGTTATTGTTTCTCCGTTCCTGATATTTATGTGTTTTTTACAGTAATAAACAGAGGTCTCATTAACCTGGCGGGCGGGTCGGCATAAGTCATTAACTTCGCCTTAATTAGTCGATGGAAAGTTAGTTGCACCGATTATGCTGCGAACAAAGTTACGCAGTTAACGGTTTTTCGCGACTCCGACTGCCAGACAAATTTTGAAACTTTGGTGAGCATAAAAATAATTCAACTAAGTAGCAAACAGAACTTCTTTACATGAATTCTTAATTCTTCTTTATGTGTCCATTGCATGTGCGGAACTTACTTAGGCGTGGGAGTTACCTATACATATAAGGCTGATACGAGTGCAAATGCTAATACCAAATGGGTAGCACGAGAAAAATCCCAGCCTGATAATTATACTGCAGGAAACCATAGAAGTAAAGGTTCTGCTTTTAAATTTGAAATTGTTATAAACCACATTTGTATCTACTGTAATGATGTTCAGCAAAAGTAAGAAATAATACTCCGAAAATTACATTGCCCTGATTTGAAGGCGTTACGTAAATAGTTATAAAGCGACTCTTCCATTATATAGCCTAATTTCGTAGAGTTACTGTTACAAAATTAATATTCTACAACGTATTGTTATTGGCCTAATACCTATATCTGTAGTAGTCGATTAATTACAATATACTTATGTGAGATGACAAACACTTCCCCTGGTAGCTATACATATCGAGATGGGCAAGTTTGTTTACATCTTACTCGTATGTATTGCAGTCGTTTTAGGGTTCCGTACCAAAATGGTAAAAAATGAACCCTTATGGTGAGACTTCGGTGTCTGTCTGTCTGTCTATATGTCACAGCAGTTTTTCTCAGAAACTATAAAAGCCATCAGCTTGAAATTTGGCATAGTTGTATAACTTGCTTGCCCGCATCTGTTTTAGTAAAAAAAATGTGAAATTATTTTTCTAAATATTTGAAAAGGGGTCTAGAATAGGGGGTTGAAAAACGAAAGTGATTTCATTACAGCAAACGGGGTGTCAAATGAAAGGGCTCAGTCTGCACATTCCGACGACTTTTTGATTTGTTTCTAAGTGCAGTGCAAAAAGGTTTTAGGTTTACATTTGCATAAGAGTGTTTAAGTTGAGAGTGAGTTAAAGAAAAATACAAACCCGAAGGAACAAAAGCTATCGCACTCTAAGTTTATCGTTCTCTAAATGTCTAATTAATACCCATTAGCACTAACATAGACCTTAGTTTGGGACTAGATCAATTTGTATAAAATTGTCCTATGATATTTAAATATTTATTTACATTTGTGTGGCTTAAGTGTAGGGTGAGAGGTATAATGACAACTCAAGAGTCTGGAGAAATACTGAATGCTTTATTGGTAAATTGTATAGCTTATATACTATGGTTTCTAGTCAGTATCAAGGTCTAGGGTTAATGGTGTGGAACTTATGATTATGCATTGTCAGCGGATTTAAACTATAAAACTTAATAGAGGCTATAAAGTTTTATAGCATCGTTAAACTAATAATTAGAGAAGAGGTAGGTATCAGCTGTATGTATCAGCTGTTACATTAGTGACCTCACTACAGCTTTCCCCTTTTTTTTTTGAGACAAAAATTGTAACAAAACAATTTTTGGCTTAGGTTTACTTAATTTACTTATAGGTATGGTATACATTATAAATTCTTAAACTATCTTAATGTTATCTGATTACAGTTTATCTTACGTTTAGGTTACATGTTTCTTATATGGCTATGAAGTACATTGTTGCATTTACTTTTATGCTTGCAAGGAGTATTATGATATTTAGTATAAGGTTTTGTTGTTTTTTTTATTTTTTTTTTATTTTTTATTAAACTTTTTTATTATCCTGTGTGTTCGTTGTTTAATTTATATGCTGTAGGGTTTTGTTCTATTTTTATGCACAATGTATTCTTTACCTAAAACTAATATTTTTACATTCGTACCTTGATCTTCAATTACAGTATATGGTCCCTTATACACTGGGTCCATTTTATTTCTATCTTCTTTTTTAACTAATACTAAATCTCCTATCGTATAGTTTATGGGATTAGTTTTTAAATCATAACTTATTTTTCTATCTATTTTTGACTTAATTAAATTATTTCTAGCATCCTCTTGGGATTTTTGTAATCTATACTTAAATTCTATTGGATATGAATCATAATTATACATTGGATCTACTTGGGTTATAATATTATTTGGTATACGACATAACTTTCCAAACACTAATTCATATGGTGTATATTTAGTTGCTGAATGCATTGTCGTATTATATGAAAAACACCAATATTGCAACCAATCTGACCACTGGTGAGCTTGGTTATTTGTTTGTATCCTTAAAAATGCTCCTAAAGCTTTATGTGAATTTTCTAAAGAACCTAGGCTTTCGTGGTGGTAAGCGGTTGATTGCAATTGTTTTATTCCTAAAATATTACATATTTCGCGCATAGTTGATGAAATGAATTCACTTCCCTTATCTGTTCCAATTTCTTTTGGAATTCCATATCGCAATATGAAATTATCAACTAATGCTCTCGCGACTGTGTCTGTTTCCTTATTTAGAAGTGGATATGCCTCTACGTATTTTGTGAGCTCGCACTGTAACGTAAGTATATAGCAATATCCGTTGGTATCTTTAGTTAGGGGTCCGCATAAATCTAAGAATACCTTATCGAAAGAAGCTGTGGCCGTACTAGTAATACAAAGTGGTTGTTTTACATTTTTATGATATTTTTGTGTTTGGCAATTATGACATGTTTTTACGAATTTCACAATGTCATTATCCATTCCTGGCCAGTAGTAGTAACGCTTCACGTTATTGGTCATTCTTCGAATCCCCGCGTGACCGCTTGTGGGTAATAAATGAAAATCGTTCAATATGACACGTCTGTCATCTTTATTGTTTATTTTTGTGACACCTTTAATGATACATAATCGGGGTCCGGACCCTGTACCATATTTGTTTATATATTGAGCTAGCTCTGTTATTGTACACGCGGTGTCTTTGTTATATAGTATGCATACTTCCTTTATTTGTTGTGCCTTGCAAAATGCACCTAATGCCCTCGCGAGAAAAGCTCGTTTCGTACGCGATTGAATACTAGGCTTGACACACAATGTCGCCAAGGTTGGCGAGTACACGATTTCATTATTTTGACTCGTAACGTAATCTTTTTGTTCGAGTATTTTGCAATAGTCATGCTCATTGAAACTTAATTCTGGTAAATTTTCTGGTTTTTTAAGGAGTTCCACTATTCTTGGTTGATCAGACCCATCACGGTGGTAGTCCTTATTTCTTGAGTCATTGTTTATGTTTTGCTCTTTCATTCGTTTTGTTTGTGCTCTGGTCATCACTGATACCACTTGTTTTGTCATATTTTTGAGTTCTTCGCTAGTTATTTCTATTCTAGATAACGCGTCTGCAGCTACATTATCTTTACCTTTCAAATATTCTACCGTGAAGTCATATTCTTCTAGACATAAACGAAATTTGGTGAGTCGGCTTGATGGATTATTCATTCCAAATAAATAGATTAGTGGGCGGTGGTCTGTGATAATTTTAAACTTTCGCCCGTATATGTATGGTCTAAAATATTTCACTGCCCATACGATGGCTAGTAATTCCTTATCCGTTGTGGGATAATTTTTTTCTGCTTTATTTAAAGGTCTACTTGCATATGCTACTGGTAATCCATTTTGATTGGATAATAAACTTCCAACAGCTGTGCCTGATGCATCTGTGTGTATCGTGAACGTGTTGTTATCTGAGAAATCCGGATATTGTAGTACTGGTGGGGTACTAATGTTTATTTTTAACTTTTTAAATGCATTTTCACATTGTTCTGTCCAATTAAATTCTACGTTTTTCTTTAATAAATTTGTTAAAGGCTGGGTTATTTCGGAGAAATTTTTAATAAACTTTCTGTAATAATTTACAAATGCTACAAAACGTCTGACCTCATCTGCGTTTTTTGGTACTGGATAATTTTGAACTATTGTTATCTTCTTTGGATCAGGTTTTATTCCTTCGGGAGTTACTACATGTCCTAGGTATAAAATTTCTTTTTGCATAAAATTGCATTTTAATGGGTTCAGTTTAAAATTTACTTTTCTTAATCTTTCGAAAACATCAATTAAGTTTTTATTATGTTGTTGTAAATTTCGACCCATGACAATGATGTCATCTAAATAAACTATGCATTGTATGTAGTTTAGTCCAGACATAGCTATGGTCATAGCTCTGCTGAAAGCATTTGGGCTAGTTTTTAGTCCCATTGGTAATCGTTTCATCTGATAGTGTTTATCTGCTATAAACGCGGTATATTTTCTGCTTTTGGGATCTAGTTTGATTTGATAATAACCTTGGTTTAAATCTAAAGTGCTAAAATACATAGCACCGGTTAAAGAATCTAGGATCTCAGTGATGTTGGGCAAGGGGAATTTATCGTTTTCAATTACGTCATTGACTTTTCTATAATCTATTACTAATCTCCATTTCTTTTCTCCACTCGAGTCTGTTTTCTTGGGAACGAGGAGTAATGGACTTGCCCATTCCGACTGGGATTCTTCAATGATGTCATTTTCTAACATTTGTTTTATTTGTTTATTTATCTCTGATTTTTGTGATTGAGGTAAACGATACGGTTTACTATATATTGGTGACACGTTTTCTTTTAATCGTATTTTTTGTTCATATAGGTTTGTAGTATTTAAAGAGTCTCCTGGGAGTTGAAATATGTCGGCGTATTTCGCGCAAATACTAGCAATGGACTTACTTTCCTCCTTATTTAAATTTTCTAATTTTAAAAATGAAAATAATAATTTTACTCTATCTGCATTTGTTTTACATTTTTCAAATGAAAAACAATTATAGTCTCGTAATGGTCTTATTTGTGGTGTGAAATTGTTTAAAGTTATGTGTTCCTCGCGCGTGTTTAAAACTTTTACTGTTATTTTTCCTTTTTTGCTAGAAGTTATGGAATTCGCTACAAAAATTCCTTCAGCAATTTCACTTGACAATATTACGCAATCCTCTGCACAGTTTGTTGAAACTTGTATTATTGATTCACTTCGTGCTGGTATCTGTATTTGATTTGAACTATTTATTTCGTTATTATAATTTTTTAAAGTTAATGGTATTGTAATTATTTTGATGTTATTATTTAACGTGATTATCTCTTTCTCGTAATTTATGACACTTTTATATTTTTTTAAGAAATCTTGTCCAATAATTCCGTCAGCTTGTAATGGTAATTTTGGAAATACATGAAATTTATGTTCAAAAGTTTGGTTTTTTGCCTGTAAGTTTAAAGTAATTATATTGTATGACGTTATATTTCCTCCTACTCCGTTAATGTGAGTCGTCTTGGGTGTCATATGACTACCGGCTGATATCGCTGCGTCATGTGTTATGGCGCTTAGGCTTGCGCCCGTGTCAATAAGCCATATGTGCGTTTTGCCGTTTATTGCAAACTGAACTGAATTCATATGACTATACGTTAGAATGTAGTTTTTAGGGACGAAAAAATTTTAACTCTTCCGACATATCGCTAGTATTTTGTTCACTTCCTATCACCGTATTAACTTGATGACGTCTGTATGATGGATTTTGACGTCGGCCACGATAACTTGTATGTGTACGCCTGTAAAAGTTATTCGCGGTTCTTAGTGGTCTATAATTATTTGTTTGTGCGTACTTTCCTGTGGGTTTATTTTGCGCACTTGTACCCGGTTGCGTGCGAGTGTATTTACCCATAGGTGTACTATAATGTCCTCGGTAAGGTCTACGGACATTGTATCCTTTTTTCCGTAAGTGGAACATTTGTTCCGGTCCAGGTGTGGGTGTTATAGACACTTCCTGGTCTTTTGCTCCCTGTATAGCGTCTTTGAGCGAGGTGTAATTTCGGGACGCTATAATGGTACTCAACTTATCATTTCGTAATCCTTCTGCGAACTTTGTAATTGCCGTTTTTTCATTTAAGGGTTGTAAAATGGTGTAGGCTTCTGGTTTTCCATTTGCCTGCGTTATTGTGAGGTTTACAAATAAATCCTCCAATTCTTGTCCGAAACGTTCGATGGACCTATTCCCTTGTTTTGCTGTCGTTAGTTTGGCTTGTATCGCGGTTGCTGATTTAATAGGTAAAAGATGGAGCTTCATTTCATCAATTAAATCGCTTATTTTTGTATGGTTACCTGATATTCTAAGTTTGGCATTTTGCGTTAGTCTTGTCTTAATTACAAAATTAATCAATAACTTGTAGTCTGTATCCTTAATCATTGCGGAATATAAGTCTATGGCATCTATAAGTTGCTTTGTGACGGCTTCCGAGCCGTCCATGACTGGTAACAATGATACAGCTGTTTTTAGGTCAAAGCTGTCGTTTGACGTCATTGTGATTAAATTTTTGTTGTCTTGTTCGTATGTTGTTATAATTTTACTATAAACTTCCTCTATTTTTAGAAAGTAAGACTGAATTAATTCACTGTCTTTTACTGATAGTTCTGATTTTTCTAATTTGGAGCTATATTGTTCTATATATATTTCGTACTGCTTATATAGTGTTTTTACTTGTTGAAGTTTATTTTGGCCAATAGCCTCAGTTCGGCGTTTTGGTCCTAACTTTCTAATATCCTCTTGTAGTGATTTTAATTGGTTATATAACTCCTGAATTGAAGTCATTAATAAATTTTACAAATATATGGGTTATTAGTGCTGACTAATTTCGGGTAAGCGAACAATACAAGGTTTTACATAGTTATAGTTAGGGTTATCTTAAATTGATACCTTCATAACGTTGCTGTGCTGTGCTGTTTGTGGGTAGCTGCTGCTGCTGCTTCGTGGACTTGTTGCTAGACGATCTGCTCTGGCCGGTTCCGCATCGTTGCTGCTACTGCTTGGCGCTCGATCTTTTTAGTTAGACATTCGTGGATCTTCTTCCACAATGCATAGATGAATATGATGCATACGACAATGAGTAGTGTCGTGGTCAAATAAATCGTAACTTCGCCTCTGTAGGTTTGGCTCGTGGTTGCGTCGTTGGACTGGCCGTTCTGAGCGATGATGACCTCTTCTTTTTTATCTTCTTTCGTGCATTGATGTCCCATGTCGTGCTTGGAGCTGCGGCGGATCGGTTTTTTCCGCTGGTCCCTTGGAGCTGGCTTGAGCTGGCTTTTGCTGGCTGAAGCTGGCTTTTGCTGGCTGGAGCTGGCTTTTGCTGGCTGGAGCTGGCTTGAGCTGGCTGGTGCTGGCTTTTGCTGGCTGGTGATCGGTTTTCGGCTGGTTACTTGGTTGGTCCGAGCGGCGGCGTGCTGACTGAAGCTGAGGCTGCCTCGAGCAGCCCGACTGGCAGGGTCGCCATGAAGTGTAGGGTGAGAGGTATAATGACAACTCAAGAGTCTGGAGAAATACTGCATGCTTTATTGGTAAATTGTATAGCTTATATACTATGGTTTCTAGTCAGTATCAAGGTCTAGGGTTAATGGTGTGGAACTTATGATTATGCATTGTCAGCGGATTTAAACTATAAAACTTAATAGAGGCTATAAAGTTTTATAGCATCGTTAAACTAATAATTAGAGAAGAGGTAGGTATCAGCTGTATGTATCAGCTGTTACATTAGTGACCTCACTACACGCCGATGCCCTGAACCCTCAAAGTTCCGTTGATGCTTTATCTGGCACTCTATTGGGATGATTTGTGCGAGTCTGTTCAACTTGACGCTTTTGGTTCAGAAAAGCTTAATTACGTGTGAAAGGCGCTTTTGAAGCTTATTTTAAATGCGGCATAGTTCTGTCGGCGAGAATATATTGGAACTTTTCCTAGTTGTAAATTACTATCTGGCTGTAAGATTGTAGTAACTTTTGACCTTTTATCCAAGCGTTAATAACATTTTAACTGAATTTGTGTCCTGTGCTGCTGTATACTATAATTTATACATTGTATATTTCTTTACATGTAGCCGGTTGTTTTGTGAATTTTACTATTGATTTTTATTTTATAAATACGTTTAAACATTGAAATAAATATATTTTTCATTTTTTAAGTTCAGTGACTAAGTACTCAACGACATTATTTTAGCAATAGGAAAACTTACTTAGAAGTTCAAGATCACTCAAAGTTTTAGGAGCTGCGTTCTTACTAACACTTATGCATTTAAAAGTCACTTCCCAAACCCGCTATGTTTAAATTCTCTTTAAGTTTTTTTGAACAGTCTTGCAATTTCTAGTGATATTTCATAATTTAAGTTAAATTACCACAAATACTGTAAATGCACATTACTAATTTTCTAAAACAAGATCTACCCGTTATACAGCCTCAATACCACCCTAATTGCCGCGCCTATAAATTGGTAAAAACGGAAGCGGCTAGCCGGGCCGGGCGGGGCCGGGCCGGGCGGAACGCGTAATGATCGGAACGGTCCTAATGCCGCATCCGATTTGCCGTGTAGCTTCACTACGTACAGTGGCGGTATTTTCATAAACAATAAAGGAACGTTAGGTTCACTTAAAAAAAATGGATTCTGATTCGTTGACGGGGTTCTTACCGGGCGAGCTTGAGTTGTCGCGTCATCATTAATATCTTTAATTTGGTCGCAGGTTTTGACGACAAAGCGGTCACCAAACCGGTGGGTTCGACTATACCGTACTTCATTCAGTGCTAGCAATGCTACGAGTGCTACGCCGTAGCCTATACACTCAAAGAGTCAACTAAAGAGATATGTTCTTTTAGGGCTGATTTTTCAATCCCCAGATAAAGCTATCCGGAAGATAAATTTTAGCTCTGTCCTTTTCTT
The DNA here is from genome assembly GCA_948252455.1 of Acleris cristana. Classification (NCBI taxonomy): domain Eukaryota; kingdom Metazoa; phylum Arthropoda; class Insecta; order Lepidoptera; family Tortricidae; genus Acleris; species Acleris cristana. The sequence goes on from OX411779.1 coordinate 12,252,086, forward strand.
TCATATGACTTCAGAAAAGGATAGTAATACATTTAACTGACAGATAGTTTTATCTGGGGATTCAAAAATCAGCCCTTAGTTATCAAAATTATGAATAAAATAGTCATGGTATTAGTTATATCAACCAAAGCTGATAGTAACAACAGCAAGCTATTTAGTGATTCATTTTAGTTGATGTATCTTACTTTTTGTGTGGTTCGTATGGAATCAAGGCGTGACCAAGTTTAAAACGACCAAGTTTATTTTTCAGTGTAGCTACATTTTTCCACTACGTAGCGAAGAAAATCAGCAACGAACAGTGGGCCTGACTATCGGGTCGTGGACACTGAATGTGTTAAGTAAATTTTTTAAGAATATAAAACCCCAAGTTGCAGTGCGCTGTACATAGAGCAGCCCTAATTTACTATATTCGTCTTGGGAGGGTCATACAACTTGCCTTGAATTTTTGGTCACTTGATAAGTAATTCCTCTTTATCTATTTTATGATGAAAGAGATGCACTGAACGACAGGTGACAATCCTGCTAGCGGTAATGACGATTATTAAAATTATCGTATTTGCTATGATCCGTCGTAATGTTCTGTCTAAAAAAATAGTGTAGCACTAGCACTGATTTGTACTGTCAAAAATATCGGTTTTTACCAATCAGTGGGCCTATTGCCTAACGCACTCACAATCACGATCGTTTTCAATTTGAAAATCGAAGGCTTGTCTGCATACAAAATGAAAACAATTGCTCCACTTTGAAGCCGGTTGCGATTGCGAGTGCGTTAGACAATAAGCCCTCTGGACCAGTATTCCACTTAATTCATAGCATCTTACTCCTTTATCACACTAACACTAACAATGTGATTACGATATAAAGCAAGATGGGATAGAACAAATAATATAGACGCCCAGTCTCTTTTGTAGCGAGTTAGTTTAAAAGTCGTTTTTCATTTCCTAGTCCGTAACACGCAAACTAAAAAGCCTCTTCCTAAGCGTTGAACTGTCAAATCCGAAAGAAGATAGAAATGTGTAAAACGTTCATTAGGGCAAAAAAAAACTATGTCTACAAATAAAATAAAATTTAAAATGCTCAAATTGCTCCGGTGCTACAACTAACCAGGGACCCAATTCTCGTGACTTCGAGATGATTTTTCATGCGAGATGAACTGTCAACTGCATACATTTTTACGACATATCTCGCATGAAAAATCATCTCGAAGTCACGAGAATTGGGTCCCAGGGTCGTAGCAGACAGACCATGCTACGCATTCTCACGTTTGTAAAGCCGAATCCACATGTCATGCTCTAGGTGTTTGCCACAAATAATGCAAGACGCAACTATATATGTTTGAGTGAGCAGGACGTATTTCCATCTCACTCTAATGTATAGTTGCGTCCTGCTGGGCAAACATCAAGCCAATATTATAGGCGATAACAAATGGCCATGGGTAAGTTAGGTTTACTAATAGTGGGTTTATTTATGATTAGACAAGGTAGCTTGTCTTTGCTGGGTGCGTGAATACACTACAGGAACAATTTTCGTGGTCATAATGAGGTTATGTACCTAACGTAGTGCTATAGTTAAGTTACTAACAATAGGTATAAGTTTTTGTGTAAACTAACATCTATGGACCATAATAGTTGTCTGATAATAAAAACATTTTATTTTATTTTATTTTATTTTTATTTTATTATTTTATTATAATTTAAAACCGACAAGATTTATATAGCTTTAAAATAATAGTTTACCTGAAGTTTTTGGTGTTTGTGCTGTTTGAGGCTACTTGTCAAATAAAAGTATATGTACAGGGTTACTTATGAACCGCGCCTAGAAATTTGGTCCAAATAAAAGTACATATAAAATGTTCATTTCAAACGGATAAGAATTAATCCTTTACTTAACTGTTTCTTTTTACTTCCCATTAATCATATTAAATTATGGCGGTAGGTCCAAATGTCGCCCTGTATAATAAAATACCTAACGAGTATGTGTAAACGTTACAGTGAAAAGCGTGAACGATTTTCGAAATACCTACACCTGTAATCGAAGCCGGCAGCGACCGCCCCGGCAGGGGTCGTCGACTAATATCCGCAGGTGATCCGAACGAACCGCCCATTGTTGCCCTAAAATATTGCGAGCCAGAGTTTGTGAACCTTTGCTTTTGGTATAGTACAATTTTAAAATATAGAAGCTGAAAACAAACAAAATTAGCTATACTTTCTAACAACATGCGTATCAATAATAAGAAGAATATTAAACATATAATAAAAAAAAAACGGCCATCTCACACAAAAATGCTCTAGTCCTGAAATAAACTAAAGGTTTGCACTATATTTGAAATAAAAACTATATTTTGTAAGTTTAATTATTTTATTTACTTCGCGAATATTCGTTTCTTACAAACACCAAGTTTTTTTATTGAGTTACAAAACACCCTTATGTTTAATATCTGTGACAAAATCTTTGACTATTGCAGCTGATAAAAAAGATTTTGTTTAATTATTATATACCTTTTGGTAGCGATCAGATGGAAAGGTCTTTTTTGTTTTTTTGTGCTACCCGTGCGACGCCGTCGTGGGTAACTGGTATGCAATAATAAGATATTATAGTATACCAGATAGTATACCAGGGAACAAAAGGAAAAATCGTTTCACATTGCACTTAAAATCATAAAAATGTTCTGTTTTAAATGTAAAAAGTAGCAATGCTAATTTTTACGTATCACCAATGTTAATACGCCAATTGTTTTAAAAGATGTTTAAATAATACGCATACCGCGGCGTGAGCACCCCTGACAGTGGACCGTGTAGTCATTAATTCAGGGGATCGAGTATTGTTTCCTGTGGGACTACCAAAGGTGCGATTCTCATTCACAGAAAAGAGTTAAATGAAGTCGGTTAAAAATACATGTTTTCTGAAAATAAAACTACAGTTAAAATGCGTTTTTAAACCATATCGATAAAAAAAAACCAAGTGTAAAGTAAACCACAGTGATAATAGTTCTCGGTTGTCTATCCCTGTCATCTGTCAGTTGCCCGCGACTTGGTTGTCGCTCGGATCTTCCTTTTCTATCTAGTCAATAACGATGGAGACGCACTGAGCGACAAGCGACAAAGTACAACTTATGCTTCCCGTGCAGTGGCCCGTTTCACGAAGCTACAAGTTACAAATTACAAGCGAAACCCTCTTTCTAGCAGTACGAATTAGAAAGAGACTTCCGCTTGTAAATTGTAACTTGTAGCTTCGTGAAACGGACCTCAGATAGTAAGAAAGCGATAGACAGTCAAATACTATTGATACTCTGGTTTTACTGTAATTACTTTGAGGAAATCGGAGAAAGTTTGATTAAGTACGTAAAAGTCAGAACCAATTCAACCTCGGATATTTTACTTCGAATTTCCAAAAAAATACCACAATGTATTAAAGACACCGTTTATGCATCAAGCATATAACTCTTAATACGGTTTTTTACTTTTTTCCACCCGTCCTCATTCTTAAGTTGCCAATAAGTTTTGGTTTTCGTCAACTTCACATTCGAATCGTTTGATTTATGTCATTTACGAGTATGACATGATACAATCTTCTTACTATTTTGACTCACAAAATATAATACTTACGCACGTCATGTCTAAAAATTTGGCTGTTGTAGCCAGTACATCAAATCACATTAAAAGTTATATTTAAAAATAAAAACATAACTAATCATGAAAATTTAAAAATGATCGAGCCTATCCTGCAAAATTTGACACACAGGTACCTACATTTATTCAACGATATTGTACAAAGGCTTCAGCTTGAATAAAATTAGAAAATACTATTATTATATAACAACTTAATGAGTCTCATACCTAGTAGCTACTCGTGTATGTGTTGACATCAACGGGAACCGCCAGCAGCGGGTTCAAAGCGTGTCGTTCCTCAGCCCCCGGTATTCGACGTTGGCGATGAATTCACCCGAAGCCTTGGTCGTCGTCGATCGTGAGGTTCGTCAGTGACGAAATATAAACTCTCTCATTGATTACTTAGTTTATACAAATATCACAATCCGTGTTATACTTATCTTAACTTGAACAATGAGGTTAAATTATAATTATAGGTGTAAACACGTCTGTTCGCCGCCCTAGTTCAACTGGTGAACAGATTACAAATTAAATAAATGGTAGAATAGACATGTTGATTTTCAATGAGCATCGTGTAAAGCGAGTGTGGAGTGACTTTAAATAGTACCGCAGAGCTTCCGGCGGCCCACGTCCGGTGAAAGCTGAAAAAAGCTTTCATGACACTGTATTGTGCGCGAAATCATGTTCAGTTGCGTTCCGTTGACAGTATTGGCCTTTGTGCTTTTGAATTAATTTGCAGCTTTTCAAAATGGTGCCCAACTCGAAATATTTCGTAAATAAAGAATTTTGGATAGCTTTTTAAAAACCCTGGTAGGTTACATATTTAGGTTAAAAAAAACTATCTTTAGGTAAAAATATATGCGCACTCCACCTATCAATTTTTTAAGGCGAATACAGTCCGAGAAATCTTGCATCTGGTACCTACGCCACCCTTTTGCGCCACCTCGAACTTAAAATTAAATATCATTCTTCGTTGTCCAAGAAATTGAAAAAAAAATGTGTGTAATTAAATTGGAAACATAATCCAATGTTTTACCCCAAAAGCTTATAGTAGTAGTTATCGTTCGAGAAGCTTTGTAAGTGCTCTGTAAAGTTTTCTATGAGTTGTTTCAGTCAGTTGATCTAAAATGCTGTTAACGACGTTCAAAATGTGTTTTTTTTTATCTGATGCCGTAATATCTACTATACTTAAAGCGTAACAAAAGTGTCGGTAACTAGAACGTGACTGTAACATTTTTTGATTTTGAGAACGCACTCAAGAAATAGTTCTCAAAATAAAGAATTAAACCAGAGACAACGGTTGCGTCAACTCAGCATTCGTATATTTATTCAAACCATAGTTTTAAGTAATGGTTCCTTTCCCTCCCATTGACATAAGTATTGTCAGTATTATTGACAATATTTTACGCTATCGCCACCGCCTTTATGTCCCAAAGACGTTTTTGAATAAATTCACCAGAAACAATATTTCCCTCGCGAAATGCTGGAATTTATGGCGATCGGAAATACGTTATGTTTTTTTATTTGTTGCGCTTTGTCTGTGAGTTTTTGTTTGTATATATTTCAATAAGTTTATGGTAATCAGTTATTTGATGAACTATTTATGAGTCAAGTTGTTTTCTGAACTACAATTTAAGGGGAAGTTGTCACAAGTAAGGTAAGCTTTAACGCAGTCGTTGAGCTAACTGACAGAAGCACACAGAAGAATCAATCGGCTGTCTAAATTTTAATCTTTAAAAGTTATTATAAAGATTAAAATTTAGAAAATTTTTGCTCAGCTGCGCGAAGTAAAAAGAAGGGTAGTAAATTTCCGAATCTTAAGTACCCGAAAACGATGTGCGTGCATGACATGAAAATGAATGTGGAAGAAGCAAAAGAGATCTGTCAGGATCGTAGCAGGTGGAAAGAAGTGGTCTCTGCCTACCCATTTGAGAAACAGGCGTGATTCAATGTATGTTAGTGCGTGTGTATGTTCATATTTATACACACATAAATAAGATGGAAGGTTTTTTGTTTCTGTATGCGAAATGAGTAACCTAGCGACACCCCACATATCAACACTTTCTATCGAAATAGTTTTAGTAGTTCAGTAAAGAGATACAAATTTCCTTTCGCATTTTGAATTTAAGAGATATTTATTACTTCAATTCCTTAGGTCTAGTTCGAACTAGTTTATAATAATTATTATGTATACGTATTCAAAAGGTTTCCTAAAGCTACCTGCAACAAAAGCCACCTCGGAAGGGCTCCCTAAATATTGGGTCCATTGTCTTAGAACATTGTGCGTGGAGCAGGGTGACAGGATGTTAGTTCAGTGAGTTATGAAGGGCTTGTTTACAAATAGTAAAATAGTTTGGGATGGGAAACGGAATCTGAGGTTATATCTCGTCCAGTGGGTGGGTTCATTCTTTAGGATTTAGAAATTAAATGCGAATAAGCTTTATTTATAGGTAAGGGGGGGTTATGTATGTAAACTTTTTATTCCACAAAAACGTAACAAAAATAACACTTAATAAAACACATTTAAAAGTCGGTTCTTTATTCTCACTAATGTTACAATGGCAAAAGTAGCAGTTTGTCCTTTTTTTTCACAGCAATGGAGCAATTAGATCAACGTATTTTTTTGCACCAGAGGGCCAGAGAGTACAATTAGCTACATTTTTTCCCAAGATCACACATTCCCAGCGAGTAAAAACAAATAATGTATATTTTGTTATTTTTAATTTTGTTTTTATTTGTCCATTTTCGTCATTTATTTTCAGTTTAAGACAACGTAATAATTTGAGCACTGTCAAATATATTTTATACCAAATTCTATTTACTTAAAATGCCTGCTAAATCACTATTATTTCCGATATTTACCTAAAAGGCGATAATTCAAAATGGCTTCACGTAACATTCAATAAAAGATTGCCATCCGATCACCAATCTTCGGAGACGTTCGATTTATCTACTAATAATAAAATTGGATTGCCCGTCGAAGTCATAAATCGAACATTACTGGCTGATGCATGGATCGACGTGCAAATTATACGCTAGCTTGGCTTTAATCGCGGTTTCACTCGGGATTTGGCGAACACCTAGGTAAGTGAAGCGAAATAAAGTATCCATTTATCAAAACGTAATGAATACTTGCATTTTTTGTTACCGTTTACCTTACCCCTATTTTTTGGCATTGAGATGGCAATCGAGTACCACAGCAGGCCACTTGATCGGAATATGATATAAATATTGGTTATTTTTGGAAAGGGTAAGTTGACTTATGTAGACGATTTCTAAGATATACTTTAAACAGCACACTCATCATTGCACAGCATCTTACTGGTGAAATGCTGCGTGCATTCTGTATCTCTAGAATCTGTTTTATTTTATTCCATATAATAGCCCCAGCGAACCAATGCGCCACCAGCATGTTATAATATTATTATCGCCGACAAAACTGTGACATAGTACACAATAATAAAGGCCACTTTAATGCATTGCTCAAATTGAACAGAACTGGGGGGTTATTATGACATAGCTATGCAGTTCAGTTTACGCTGAGAGAAAAGGACAGAGCTATATAACTGCTATAGCTATGTCCTTCACACTCGCCGGAAAATGAACTGCATAATAACCCCCCTGTTCTCGCACATACAGATATGTAACTGTAGTTCTCTCACGAAAAACTATAGTAATAAAGATTATATAAAAAAAAAAAAAGTTTTTGTTGCCAAATGTACATTTTTTGACGTGGTTATCATCTGCTTCAAAAGACAAAACTAACGAGTATCAACACGGTAGGTCTTCATTAAGTATAGCGGAGATCCTGACGCCATCTTCCGACTATCATCAGATCAACTCTTGGGCAAGCATCGGTTATACATACGTGGTCCAGATATCAGCCCATTCCATTGAGGATTTGAACTAAATAAACTAAGTAACATACAAAAACTTTAAACTATGGCATTATATTCAACTCTGGCACTATTACTGTCAAGTAAATACTAGCTACCGTAACGTTGACAATACGACAACACATCAATACCTAGAGGCCTACGAATAGAGTCCCAGTTTTATATATTTTTTCGATATGACGCACAAATGGATAAAACAGTTCTATCCTTATAATAATAGTTTCCATCGAAGCGATTCTTTAGCTAAAATATGATTACACGCGTGGCAGTAATGTCTGACGTCTGATTTATATAGCAGAGAATGTGCTTTACTTGATTGTTTGTGTGACAGATAACTTTCAAGGGATTGTTAGTGAAATTATTGAGGAAAAGGAGCCATGGGATTAAAACTTGGGATTTTTAGATAGATGCGACGGTGAAATAATGGTACAGCGTATATTTTGAAATGGTTGTAACTTTAAGTTTAAATTATATTCCATGTCATTTAGCAACAACCAGATAATTGAATGGTCTTTTCACTAAGCTTAACCTGTTCTTGAAGGAGACAAGAACTTAAGGAAAATAATTTATTATAATAAGTATAATGGAGCAGAATCAAACAGTGTTTCGTGTGTGTCTCTTCGCACTTGCATCATCATCATATTTTTTTTTAACCAGTGACTCTCTAATATCATGAAAGGATGAATGTAATGACACCTCGCTGATCAAAATAGGTACATAAAGCATAACTTGAGATTGAGAATGGGATTTCAGTAACCTTCGAGGAGGGAACATGGCCGATTGAAAAATGTCCGGCTTTTGCTTTTGATTTATTCTATTTACTGATTATTTATTTATTTATTCGAGGAGAACCAACAGCTTTACATAACAATATAAAAACATAAGATACTCTCACTTACCTGACATTGGTGCAATCACAACTAAACCGCGGCAGACTGCCTTAATAAAAAACAAATGTCTTTAAAAAAACGCAATCCTTGAAATAGGTACCATTTAGAAGTTCCGGTGGCCATTTGTGGTCTTAAACATCAGTTCCACTTCAACAAATATTGCTTTCCAAGAGAAAATGCACGAGTTACAATGAAAAATACCGAAATCGGTGAAGGTGTGACTATAATATTTGAGGAGTTCCCTTGATTTCTCCAAGATCGCATCATCAGATCCTGACGTGTTGACAATGGGACCAACTAGATACCCATTGAACAAAAAAATAATTGAAATAGGTTCAGTGGTCATTGAGTCATTGCGTAACAAACATACAAAAAAAAACACACCGTCTAATTGAGAACCGCCTCCTTTTTTGAAGTCGGTTAAAAAGACGAAGAGATTGAATAGAGAATAAGAGTAAAAATGTAACGCTGTTTTGCTTCTTTTACTGCTTCACAAAATATAAGTACAGTCAACCAATTTGATTTCTAGGCCACTTTGGACTATGTTAAATTGACGTTGACAACCAAACGTTACAGACTTCTTAGGATTTGGTTTACAAACGTCACATTGACAAAGTCAATAGTGGCCTAGGAATCAAATTGGTTGACTGTACCTACCTACCTGTTTGCTATCAAGGTATTCTAAAAATATATAAATAGGTTTAACAATTAAAGTGCAACAAAGCATTTTAAACTCAATGTAAATAACGCACAATTAATCCCGCAACGTGAACAAAACGTATTTTACTTCGAGTACATTTAATTTCAAAGCATTCCGCATTAGCAGACGGTTGTTCAGCGAAAGATTTATTCCGTCTTATTTACATTTTGCAACGTAAAATATTTGGCGGAAAGCCTCTAAGGCTATGTGTCCATTGAAGAAGCAACGTTTCGCCCAAAATTAGGCTGTATTGAAACGTTTTGAATTTTTCAGTCGTTTTAACTCGGCCCGTAAATGGTTTTCCTGAAAATTTATACGAAGTTACAATGCAATAGGCTTTTGAAATAACCTTCGGGTTTATACTTAACGTTCAGTTGCTCCTTTACTCTTTTATGCTAGTTGTGCTGTAACAACAAGACGAATGTCAAAAATTTACAAATTCAAACTGTGTTTGCAATTTACACTACTCAAAAACGATTTTCTAGGAATTGTACATACTATTTTGGCAATTATTTTTTTCACGTAGATCATCAAAGCGTTCGAAGGTCAACAAAGCGTTGGCAGACAGAAATAGAACAAGTTTCGTTAACGTTTGGATTGCACGATGAAAAAAAATTATTTTATATATGCCACGGAAATCGTCGATATAGCTCTTTTTATTAATCTGTAAAACTTGCGGAGCCTTAAGACAATTTGAAATATGACAAGGCAATATTTCATATTCAACGATAAAGCAATCAGCATTAGAAACGCTCCCTTTAAATCGAAAGCAAAACTAACAAACAGTTCCGGGAGAAACGAAGCCAGTCTATTTAGCATATGAATTAAATACAATGAAATATGGTTAAAATTAATATGGATGTATGCCACGCCGGCATTAAAGGTTGTGCCACTTGCAACTTTACCGTACAGCCTTGTGATTGCTTGTTTGTGACAATAGCTATATTAGCTAACTTATTTTGAAAGATTAACAGTTAAAAATAGAGTTCATTTGTGAAGAAAATGTGACCCCTGGTACGTATAGTTTTTCATGTAACAGTGAGTACCTAGCTCAAAGCTAATTATTGTAACACAAGAATCATACTAAGATGGCAACTGTCAAACTTGTTTTATTTGTGTCAAATGACCTTGAAAAATATCACAATTTACTATGTTAAAATTATTATTTTAAGAATCTTATTACATACATATTAAATCCTATTATGGTTCGGGAGCGTTGACGTCTTTTGTATAAAAAACTTAAAGGTCATTGTGCGAGATCGTCAAGTTTTGTGATCAAGTTTAATTTACATATTTCGATTGTAATAATGTTCTGTAATCTTGTTTAAATCGAGTGTTAAAGTCATATTAATGTAATATTTTTTCACAAATCTGATATTTAAAAGGTAGTATAGGCATCCCATTATAATACCCATTTAATAACCGTATTTTTTTAAAATATGGTGTATTCCAATTACGGGTAACTTAACATGACTAGTAAAAAATTGTTTGTTTTAATCTTTCGCGACGTTTACACATACTGTTGTTAGACTGAAGAGTGCTAAAAAATCGTCGGACAAATCCGCGGACACTGTGAGTGTTGTGTGCCGGTCGGTGGGTATTTCGATAAAACAAAAACAAGACCAAGTGCGGGTAGTTCGAAAAGCTCGCACTCAACATAAATAACCACTTCAGTCTGCTCGTGACCACGACCGTTGAAACACGATTGAAACGTCGAGGTATCTATAATTATAATGTTTTTACGCGATCAAGTCCCGTTTTAGATTAATAACAGTGACTAGTAAAAGTTACAAAACTAGGTCCTGATAACATTGTACACCTATGTGAGGTAGGATATGAAGAACTGTTAATAAGAACCTCTGTAGAACTGATAAACGTAAAAAAAAACCATTTATATAAAAGGCAAAACTGACTGACTTATATATCAACACACAGCCGAAACTACTGTACCTAGAAACTTGAAATTTGGTACAGGGGTTCCTTTCATGATGTAAGTGAGCACTAAGAAAAGATTTTCCGAAAATCGACCCCCAACGGGAAGAAATGGGGGGAGTAGCGGGAAACTAATTCTACGCGTACGAAGTCGCGGGCGTCCTCTAGTATATTGTAAAAAAATAATAAAATAACGAATCGCGTTAAAATAACTGGTGTCAAGTGTAACAAAGTCTGAAGTAAGAAGAAAATAATAAGCGGACCGCGGTGGCAATATTCGAGGAATACATTACGTTTGTCGAGCGGAGTTTGTCGCTATTAGCGGGCCCCGAGACGCTTCCTTTGCATATTTTGTCGAGTTTTAAGTATGTTGAGTTTCTGAATTTCAATACAAAGGATCGATAATATTTAACGTGAATGTCACACGTAGACATGTGCTGATTGCGCAGCTACTAAAATGTGATGACATCTTAATGTGTTTTGACAAATAAGTCGCATTTGTGATTTTTTTTTCTTTTGGAGGCAAACGGGCCATCTCATAAAAAGCCGTCATCAATTAGACGGCCAAACCCCTGGCATTTCGTGAAGGCTTTTTTAAGCATCGTTTTCAATGAAGGACATATTATTTCATAGCGTTAAGACAACACCGTTAATTTATTCCATAGTTTCAGCTGATTTACAGTTAGATTTCCTAAATAATAAAGGGAAATGGGGAAAAAAGGACAATGTCACCATACCATATTAAGTGGAAAGTCTTTATGGCAACGAATGATCGCTCTAATTCTTTAAAAACCGAAATATTTTTCGCTTTATATTAAGTGAAGGAAAAACAATATAATATTGTTTTAAAGTAGGAAAATAATAAATATGTGCCCCAACGCATTTACAAGATTACGATATTAGCGCGACGCGTCATTACAAATGACAAATGGATGGCACACTTCGATAATCAAATTCAAATTTGGAATCTGTTCCCTCGCGTTGGGGTTCCGCTTACGCCGGCGTTTGTTGCTAGTCATCGGTTAATATAAAAAAGATGATGATAGTCCGCCCAGAAATGTACGTTTACTACGTATGTATAAAAGTTTCGTATCTAATACCTGTACTGACTGAGGTAAGTACTAATATTTATTGTCTGATGTCCATAAAATCAAGCATTGTTTTTTGCCGTACTCTCTTATTTTAATAGATTAATGCTTGAATAATCAGCCTTGATCAGGGTCGATCTGGAGCATTACTACCTAATTTACCCGATAATTTGCCAGAAAGTGGTATCTTTGGCACTGGTGTTAACTTAAATTTGGGGTAAGAAGTTAGTGATCTTATTAGCATAGAGACATTCTTTCCTATTATAGCCTTCAGGGTTTGAAATGCATTTGCAATCTAGCGATTAATGCTCAGTGCCCACTTACCATCGGGTAACTTGTGCTCGCATACCAACTACATGCACCGAAAAAAAAATACGTACGGAACCTCAACTCATTATTTTTCTAAAACCAAGGGCGTCGGATCCAGCCAGCATGTTTTTGTATTGTGAAGATTGTGACTTTATTAACCGTGAAGGAATGGTCCTCTTTAACCGATTTTCCCCGGTAGACACGTGACCCGGAACCGATGGTTCCGTACTAGGGTTCCGTATAAGGGTTCCATACAGATTTGTATGCATTTAGATGTAAATGGGGAAGCTGGGGTGAAAAGATAACCTGATAGGGATCGCTTTCATTGAATTAAGTGTAACGTTTAGAATGCGCTTAAAAATTGGTTTTGATTTATGGTTCTGTTTGTAGGTGATTTGTGTATTTGAGATAATAAAGCCGTCTTCGAATGTGACAGGGTGCTCAAAAGCCAAAACGTTCTTCTTGATTAAATAATGTGAACTTTTGATAGGATTAAACGTGCTTAAAAATACATTTTTGGCCTGTTTTCTCCCACTGCTGAACAAAAGCCTTTTTCTCTTTTCTCCACAAAAATTTTTTTTTATATTTCAGAATTTTAGTTAACGTATTTGTACACTGCACTCGTAACTATTATTCATGCATTTTACACACTGAATGAGTTTTCATATTCACGGGAAAGCCTCTTCTAGTCATAAATTAAATCATTCAAGTCATGTTATAGTAAATTCAAGTAATTTAAACAACATTGAAATATAACTCGCATTTTATTAATTTTATTAATTTTCACGCAAACCTTAATACGATTATAACTTATTTTGAATACGTACGACGATACGCACGTACATTTACACAGTGGTCCCGAAGTGCCTTGGAATTATCATATACATTTCTTAGTAGATAATTACAGAAACAAAAGCTGTGCGGTCACTTCCCGACATAGGGTTGGGACAATACGGACAAACAGACGGAAGACGTTAGTCACAGACGGCGCGTACGCAATTTATTCTTGTAGTTATTATACTTACATCTGTACTAAGTATTGTCTAGTCTATTTAATTACTTAAGGAAACATTAATTAACATATTAATATTAAAGCGAGTAGGTACAAGACATGTTAATAATGTTTTGCAATTACTATTATTGTTTCAGTTTTGCCTTTGTCTCGTTTTACCTCAGAGCATTATTTAAAACTACCTTAAATACCATCAAGGCAAAGGTACTCAAACTCTTTTGAAACATCAAATATTTTACGGAGCCCATAATAAACCAACCCTGGTATTTCTATTCAGTTTATGGAAACTAAAAAAAAAGTACAACACTGCCATTTGTTTTTTTCAGCGGAGCCCTTATAGAGGGCTTACGAGGCCCCACTCTCCTCGGAATTTAGTAAAATGTATTTTTCAATGAAGCCTAACTCGTAAATCGTAACTTTTTATACTACAACTTACTGTTCTCCGTCCGCGTAGAATTCGTAATTTTGCCATACCACATAAAACAGTGTTTTTTCGCGATTAAAGGTAGCCTATTTAAGCCTAGGTGCTATATCTGACTATAACCTATCCTCTGTGCCAAATTTCATTCAGATCCATTCAGCCGTTATGGTGTCTAATACAACCAAACTTTCGCATACATAATAAGTAGTAGGTAGAAAAATAAGACTACTCATACTTGTGAAATAATTAGGAAGAATCTTGTTAGAAACGCCTACAATAAATTAATCGATGCATATGCAAGTTATTGCAATGTTAACGGTTGGTGAATACTTGCATTGTACTCGTACCTAAGTACTACTTCATCCTAATTTTTAGATATATCTAACTATGTCTCTCATAGACCCTATACCATTCTCTATACTGTGCCATTAAAATGTCGTATACAGTTTCAACCATGATTTGTTTTTAATTCAACTAGCTTTAACACATTTCCACAAATCCAATTCTACACACTATATCTGCCAGGGAACCTCGGACTGTCCCTAATATGAATATTTTCTATCGAATTACTCACGGTCGGGTGAGCGAGCAAAAATATTGTTTTCGGGACACTGTAGTCGTGGTGAAACAAGGTTACGTAGATGATTGTCGATTTTTGGTTGTATATGAGTTTGTTGTGCTGTTAAAGATTACAATCTTACCAAACTTCAATTACTGTTTTTTTTTTGTTACGATTATAGTCAGTAGGAAATCCGCTTTTTGCCAATTTGAAAGAAGAGTATCTTTTTACAACTATGGCGTAGTAAAAAGGAAACAGATTTGCATACTAACATACGAAGACTGCTAAAATCCTAACCCTAGGATTTAGCTGTCTATGTTACGTCATTATGTGAATCTGTTCTCCTGTAGCTCCTAGACCGTTCATGCTATGCAGGCTATGTGACGTCATATTCATTCAGTGGATGATATCCAAGGCTAAAATGAAAACAAACTTTATGGAGTTTTATATCAAATTTCGTTTCAGGTTCGCGTGATACGCTTTTAAATTACAGGTCAAATATATTAGCTCACCTTTTAATTCCACTACGTGTACTTAACATATTAATATTACATGTTACGCATGTTAAATTCAACAGTGACACAATATTAAAAAAAATCATACAAATTTCTTTCTAAAGACTTCGTCCACCTAACTGTCCAAAAACCCGTTATTTCATCAGTAGGTAATTCATTCGCGTCATAACCATTCTAGTTTTAACTTCACTCAACGCATTCCGTTCACTAGATGATTAAATCACAAACTTTGCTACTAACTAGGTCGTCAGTCGTCACCCCATGTGAACCGCGTGTCCTCACCAGTTTCCCATACGATCCTCCACGGTTGTCGGTGCAATGGTCCGTCCCGTCGTTCGCACCCACCACGCGAACACGGAACAGATCTCCGATGAGAACGGGGCCGTTCGCAGACCTTTAGACACGGTGTTAGTCACGGAGTAGGGGACAAATTAGATTACGGATTTTGTTTTTATTTTG
Source organism: Acleris cristana (assembly GCA_948252455.1). Classification (NCBI taxonomy): domain Eukaryota; kingdom Metazoa; phylum Arthropoda; class Insecta; order Lepidoptera; family Tortricidae; genus Acleris; species Acleris cristana. Next base: position 12,267,475 of record OX411779.1, read on the forward strand.
ATTATCGCCCGAGACTTTGTGTAGAAGTCGTGTATCGGTCTTTTCACGGGAACTGTCCAATTTTCCGAGATAAAAAATACCTTACGGTCTTTCCCGGAGCTCAAGCTAATTTCTTACCAAATTTAATTAAAATTGGTTCGGCGTTAATTTTACCTTTGATCTACTTTTATTTCTGTACTAATTTTAATATTTGTGTAATGTAGCTATTGACGTACATAAGGGAAACTGAAAGGCGTACCTTTTTCGCTCTTGTGTAATGTGAATAAGACGTAAATAGGTACGTCATTCAGATTCCCTTACTGTACAAGCATCCATATGGAATTCATTATCATTATCTTAGGGATAAAACCCGAGATAAGTACATGACATGTCATTTGTAATCACTAAGTATCTTTTACCTGTTTAAAATTGGGGCCTTATTAGTGAGCCTCCGCTGTCCGTCCGTTCGTCCATCCGTCTCCCTGTCAGCGGGCTGTATCTCATGAAACTTAATAGCTTGGCGTAGATAGCTTAATTTGAAATTTTCTACAGTGTATAACCGCTATAAAGGAAAATAAAAAAATTAAAAACGTGCATTTTTTGACGTTACGGAACCCTTGGTGTGCGAATTCGACTCGCACTTGGCCAGTTTGATTTTCTTTTAGCTTCGATTCTATGTGACTAAGTATATATTTACTTGCCTACACCAATCTAGGAAGTCAGTCTTATTCAACTTCTAATCATCGGATCGATTTAAAACAGGTCAATAATTTGGTACCATCAAGCTGATTTACACATACTTACTCGTAGCAAAAGTTTGCGTATAAGTCGTTTATCAAATACATTTTTTTTTGCCAAAATCTCAAACAAAACATACCGATACACGCACGCACAGGTGTGACTACACTTATGATGATTTCCATTCTACGTTCCGTTCCATTCCGTATCCCATGATTAGAAGTAGAATAAGACTGACTTCCTAGATTGGTTTAGGCAAGTAAGTAAAATACCAAGACACGCACGCACAGGCGTGACTACACTTATGATGATTTCCATTCTATATTTTAAAATATTTAAACTCGGTATTGAATGTTCATCGTACGAAATGATAGCTTGTCTGTGAGACTCTATTCAACGGTTATGTTAATAGGCCTTCACCGTGGGGTATGATGGCTTTATCACTCACCCTCACATTACCCACATTCGCCACGTTACGCCTTATTAGCAAGCGGCATGTTGCAAATATTGCTATTAAATCTCTAATCGTCGCATTGTCCTATAAAAAAAATTATTTCATGAAAAAATGATGTAAATAGTAAAAAGTTTTTTCTTCTTATACATTTTAATGATTGGCTACTACATCTAAAATCATATTTACAAAATAAATAGAACACTTAGAATTAATATTGCACATAGAGAATATATCTTAATTAAATAACAACAACGATAAAACGAATCGGTAATTCACAAAGACCATATACTGACAAAGTTTTAAACATTGAATATTGTTAATTAGTTACAACTTTGATGAATTCAAACAGTTCCGAGAGGAGCATTAAATTTGCATAAGCGACTCATTTGTGAACAAGCGAACCATTATGGGGATAGAATTGTTTGCTTTTCTTGTTGAAGTTCTGTGGAACGTCATCCATGTCCCCTGCCTTGTCCTGGTGGGCCGTCATGTGCCTCGTCAGATGGTGCCTTTCTCTGAAACTCTCGTTACAAACGGGACACTTCAATTTTTCCTCCCTTTTCCTTCTGTTGGGATCAGACACCGATTCGCTCTTATGATGTGTGCGCATGTGATACACCAGATCAGACGTCATTCGAAAACTAATGCTACATTTAGCACACACGTTCTGAGCTGGCAAGGAAAAAGCGGCCAATGTCGGTGGTAATAAAGTGCTAAGTATAGCCGCCGCAGGATTTGTAATGAGTGGGTTGACAGATTCCCTCGAAGGGACTGGAAATTTCATGAACTCCGGATTTGGCGGTTGGAAATTTTGCACGCTAAACGGATATCCTGAGCCAGCTTGCAAGTAAGGAATGTCAGGTCTAAATGGTAAGAAGTTCATCTTGTTAGGAGAAATGTGCGGTTTCGGATCACCTTGCTTGTCTTGATATTCAACACTTTTAAAAGCTCCACTAGTCTTTGTCTGCATCGGACTCGGTTCAGGGTAGTTAGGAGATGAAGATGGTATGCTTTGTGCTTTGAAAAAATGATTTCCATTCAGCAGATGGGCTGGTGACAACAAATGATTGAAACCAGCTGCTTTCGTAAAAGCGTTAGACAATTGGCTGGTCGCAGATAACGGCGGACTTACAGAATTTTGATATAGCAAATTGTCCGGACTGACAGATGGGTTCGGCGATCGCATAGTAAAGTTCGAAACTTTAGTAAATGCGCTTCTCGGTGACATTTCTGGTGGTTTCTCGTTAAAACGATTTTCATATCGAGCTCTCGACTGCATGCTTATCAAAGTCGGGTCATCGAAGATTTTATTTTTGTATTCCGGAAGAAATTTTGGCTGCCTCGCTGCACTTTCGTTCGAGTTAGGGCGACTTCTTGACAAGTCAGAATTTTCAGAATCACTGCAGTACATTGTTTTATTCGGATATTCATCAGTACCGACATCAATGTTAATGTCCGACCCAAAGTTTGGGGAAATATTGTTGTTTACACGTATTCTGTCTTCATCGTGTTCTTTCACGTCCATTGTATTTTCATTGGAGTACTCACTGTGTTTGTAAATCTCTGGCATCCTCTTGAGTGGTTGCTCCCACTCTTCATTGTTGAACAGTTGCTTTGATACCCGCAGTTGCCTCTCTGGTTGCTTTTGTCGAAGTTTTTCATCCGGCATCATAAGAAAAGCTACGTCAAACGATCGCTTTGTCTTCACTGGAAGTATGGTAGACTGCATCTCGTTTTTCGAAATCTGCGATGTCCTCGCACTTTCAATATTTATATTAGTCTCTTTTGAGTCAGGAGACGCTTCTTTATAACTTTGATAATTATTCTGAACGTCCATTGTCATTGTTTTTTCATTTAATTAACGCCACTTTTTGCAAAACTTTTCGCACTTATATCGCGGGATTACAAACAAGACGCGTGCGTGCCACCCGACAGTCACTTTACGAATGCGAGCGCGATATAAGGGTGGAAAATATATAAGTGGGGTTTTAGTCTACCCCGAGCAAACCTCTGAAGTTGGGAGGGCGTGGCGGATTCGGCCAGTCAGCGTCGAGCAGGAGGCGTGAAAGAAATCCGCGGACCAATGAGGGGCGCTTTCAACGATAGAGAGCAGGAGAGCTCAATCACCGGGTCAAGATAATAATAACTGGCTCGAATTGAGAGCGCATTGAGTTGCGGCAGGGTCAGCTCGACAATTACAGTATGATATTGAAAACCGCGAGTAGTTTATGCTGCTTTGCAATATGGGTAACGTTAGCAGCATATATTTTAAAACTAACAGAAAAACATACTATAGAATATAGAAATTATTGATTCTTGTTAGTAAAATTCAAAATTATTTATTTTAGGTTTCCCCATAAAATAGTTACTAAAGTTCCTTATTGCATATATTAGTAGACTACATTTTAATTAATGTTACCGGTAATGAGTTAAAAATGTTTTGCCAAATTATCAATGATAAAATATTTAATTTTAGATACCAACAAAAATACGCAAACTTAAAGACATATTTTTATGTAGCGCAAGTTTATCCATTACATATTCATTTCCATCGGCCAAGAGGTCCCAAAAAAAACTCTACCGATTATGATTGCAATAAATATGTTTTATATGTCACATAAAAAATGATACCGCGCTATAGACGGCATAACCCCCGAGTGTATGGATGAGATTGCGAATAATGCTATTAACACAGACGCTTCTTCTCAAATTGATATCCTACCGCCAAGCTTCTCAGACAAAAATGAACTTGAGTCCGGTGATGTTAGGACTGAAACTGTCTGTACCAATGCGATCAGAGAATAGCTAGGAGAGGCCAAAGTGAAATGTAGCTTGGTAAAGATACAATAGAGTTGAAGTGCGATCGTGTTTAAGTTTATAGAAATGAAAAGAAGTCTCAAATGAGAGTTCTGTTCGGTAGTAACGATAATAAGATAGGCGCAGACGTTAAAGGAAAGCCATTTGTCAGATTTTAGCCATTTTTTGGCCATTCGTTCGCTCTCAATGAAATCTGTTCATTCAAAGTATATATTTGCGGGCGTCCCTAATGACAGTTTGGGAGTTGATGGATTCTTTTGTGAAGCAGTGATTATTCAATGTTATATTTCAGATGCTGATAAAGTTTTGACGACTGTTTATTACATGGTAAGTAAAAAAAAAACACCCAACTTGATTTATATTCACAGTCTGCTCCTAGTGAAAAAACTCTGCAGAAATCAAAAAGTAGGTACAGGATTGTCGTACGTCTGCCTACGCGAATTATAATATTTTTCTAAATGCAACATGCATATCCTTACTGTTGTTGTAATATAATTCTCATCCCTTATTCAAAACTACAAAGCCAAAAGGATTTTTGTAGTGTCTTTAAATAACGGTGTAAAATACATTTTTGTCATAGGTGATACCCTTTGATGTTTTAAAACTACTCTTAGCTCCTGCTTTACTAATGATCACTCAATATTACGGCTCTGTTAGTCTTTATACTTCTCACAAGAAATACTTTTACTCCAATATTATTTAATATACCTACTTAAATAAATTCCCTCAAACCTAAAGACCAAAATAAGAACCGGTTAAGGTATACATAGTATTTATTTTATTTCCTCTCCAGCTCTCCCCTTCGCCCCGTGGCACGTGTGCCATAATCTGTGGCACGCTTGCCCAATTACTTATCAACAAGCTCTTATCACTTAGTCAATTTATGAGCTCTCGTAAATGATGATATGGGGATTAACATCATCATAACTTAGGGTTCTTTATTTCAAGATTTTAGAAAAAATGCCTCTATATCAATAAGTAATTCAATAAAGTTTTCTTTTCATAGTTGTTTCACATTACTTAACTATCATTGAAAATTTCATATCCACCGAAGTTTTCCTAAAACCCTGTATTTTCAGTTTTTATCTGCACCGATTGATTGTTCCAAGTGTTCTTCTGTTTCAACTATTTATGACCGAGTTTTGTTTGTGTTATGGTTTGAAAGTTGTATCGTTTGCAGGAATTATAGCTGTTGAAGTATATTTCTTGTATAATGAAATAACCTCTCTCTTAATCTTATTCCGTCTTAGATTAGTTGGTAACCAAAACGATAAAAAAGAAACGTTTCGTTTTGGTAGAAAGTTAGTTTTGCGCAATGTGACAGATATAATTAAATCAAATCTCACTAAAATTCAAACAACACGTAAACAGACTCTGTAATCATTATATATTATTTTTCATATAAAACAAAGAAACTTAAAGAAATATATAAAGTGCAAATTACCAGTATCTCGGAACCCTGAACAATCGATCAGTAGACAGAACATGTGAATCGATGGACTGATGTCGAGAACATTTGTCCTCCAGTTAATAAGGTGTCAGACACGCCGCTGGTCCGTCTTGGGATTGATGGATTGATGTGACATGTCTTGTCTTTTTTGTTTTCCTAGTAGTTTTTAGATCGGGTTGGGTTCGTAAGGACTAGATTGCATAACGACTCTATAAGCAAAACGTCTTAGTAGCATAAGGTCTTGGTAGCTAAATGTCTAATTGTACAAACGTCTTAATAGTAGAATGCCCGGGTTTAAGATTGGACTTAGTTCTATTACGTCTTGTTTGTATAACGCCCTAATATCAAAATGCTGTAATAGCAAAACGACTAGGTAGGCATATCGTCAAACATTAATAACGTCTAAATGGCATAACGACTAGATGGTTGAATGACAAGAGGAACTCTTTGATAAAGAAACTTCAAAGTCGAGTTGCTTGGCCACTTAAAATCAAAGATAATATACTTAATTGTTAAACAATCTTAACTGTCAATTGAGTTTTATCTTTCAATAATATTATTAAAGCAAATAATGTGTTTATCGAAAAATTAACATGGAAGACTTTATATTTGTTGAAAGTCATAAAGGCAGTCAGGCTTTGATTGTTAACGGCTACCGTTATAATAAGTGCAGCAACAATGTCAGCGGAACTTCTCTGTGGCGATGCTGTAAGCGTAAGGAATATAGTGCATCGCTTACGTTAAATAGGGAAAAAACTGCGATTGTCCGGCAATCTTCACACTCTTGTAGAAAAAATAACTAGTCGTCCCTACAGACATTAAATTCATCTAATATTACCTAGCCGGTATGCAATCATGACGTTTTGCTACCAAGACCATATGCTATCCAGACACTTTTCCTTATGCGTCGTTTTACAATCAAGACTTATTAATAACTTGGACGTAAACTCTATTAGTCATTTTGCAACTTCGGGCGTTTTGCTATAGTTGTCAATCGAACAACTAAGACATTCTACTCACTAGGGCATTCTGCAAAAAAGACATTGTGCTTACCAAGACTTTATGCAACTAAGACGTTTTGCTTATAGAGTCGTTATGCAATCTAGTCCTTACGAACCCAACCCTGCTAGAGAATATTGTTAGGAAATCTGATTCAAAGTACAACAATTAAAGTATTAACTATCTGATTGTACAACAAATTTTCAGCAAATAAAAAATGTATTTTATTTGAGTGCCAGTAAAATTCAATCTGACAATAGGTGTCCTTTCCTTTGTATTAGTATTCATGTAAGTTTCTCAAGCATACTTTGGCTATTGCTAATTTAATTTCTTTTTAACTCTAGTGCCAAGATAAATATCGAACGACCCATTGCCCATTCACTTTTTGGTGGTGCGTTAAATCCCCAGGCAGACGTACTCAAACCAATGATGATCAAAGCACTTTCGTATGAGCCACACAGCACATATGTCTAAGTGGGACTGTGTAATTAAACGCGCTCGACTTGGGGTAACTTAATGCAATTATGGCTGAATTTTTCGCGACATATGGCGCCAAAGCGGCGGTTTGGTTAGGGCGGTTTTTTAGCGGCCCAGAATCAATACTTGGTTTTGAATGTGATAGACGGAAGGACCAAAGATTAGAACCCATGTTTATATTTATCTTCATTTTCCAGGCATAATTTATTTTGATGAAGCTAAAATATTCTCAGCTACGAGTAAGGACAGATATTTTTTTATGAATGTAAATTTAACAAAACAGTTGATGTTAGTCTCATAAGTAAATGACTTGAAAATCGTTAATGTTTTTATTTAAAATGGTTCATTTAAGATATTATCGTCATCGTCATTATATTAGTCGAAGGACGTCCACTGCTGGACATAAGTCTTCCCCAAGGATCTCCGCGACGATACTACGATTGTACTACTCACATCCATCGACTTGCTGTGAGCTTTCACCACATCGTCGACGCACCTTGTGGGAGAGAGGCGTACCAACACTTCAATTTCCGAAACGCGGTCGCCACTCTAGAACCTTTCCGACCCATTGGCCATCAAAGATATTACTTGATGGTATTAAAAAGTATTATACTTAATACTCGTGACTGTTAACTCTTTACTATCTAAATTTGTCTTGAATATTTGTTTGCCCAGCTTTACTGAATAAACTTCTTTATTTTTTATCATTTTTAAAACGGTGTTTTTTATTATTGTTTCTCGATAAATATAGAACTTTACTCTCGTCATCCATACAGTCAGCGTTCTCAGTAGTTTTCATTAGCAATTCGAAATTAGGGTGGACGTCCCAAGAGCCCTGCGCCCTGCATATGGCGTGTAAGCGCGATCGTATTGCATCTACCCTAGTTTTTACAAGTGCTATTGTTGAGGATCGATGCGGTTTAGCTTGTGGCGGATTATTGATATTTAAGCATTTGTTTTTGAATCGTATTTTTTGTAACAGGGAAAAATATATGCAATGTTTGCTGTGAAATAAAACAGATCAAAAACAAGAAATTAAATGTTTCATTAGCACGAATGTAACAGTTCTGTTGTAAATTGCATTTTATATAAATTACGTTCTTTGTCATTATTAGACGGTATCATGCCCAATAATGTCCGTTATAAGAGTTTTTTAAGCTTCACACCATGCATTTGATTTACGTTAAACCTTAACCTGATTTCTGCCATAGGTCGAATAAATGTTTCTTTCACATAAATTACTTAAGATTATCAGAAACTGTTATTTTACTAAAGCGTATTAGTTTAGTAGTTTCTCGTTTGATTAAACTTCAAAGTGAACTCGGAATTATCTGATTCATCTCACTCAGGTTGGGGACTGGCATTATGGTTATTGTGATCAGATGGCAGCGCGCGCGCATATGTTGTGTGATTGTAAACGTTGGAATTGCCGATCTTGGTACTTACTCATTTTGGTTTTGTATAAGAAAGTTTTCTGTTTTTGTTTACCTAACATAGGTAGTACTTGTACTTTCACGCCTGTAATTCTGAATACCTAATATATTGAAAAAACATCAATTGCGCAGTTTTTCTCAGGAATTATTAGGTTATGTTTCCTTACTGTATTATTTAAATTTGTAGTCTTTGCTTCAATAACTGAAATTTATTTATTATTTTTTACTATAGCTCAATACAATACATAAACTTCCAAAGTTGAAATCTCAAAAGTATTGTAGCTTACCGATTTGGTTTTATCACGACCAAACACTCTTCATCCATCTACATAGTTATTGTCATTGAATACAATATGCATTATTGCACCGCTAGTGCAACATGCTGTTTATTCGCGCATGCGTACTGCACAAACATTACTAGCCAACGAATTGGGTCTCCATTATCGATATGCTATTAACTTTAGTATTTATTTGCTCAGTTCAAATATTTTTATTAACTGTTTTGTTTACTTACATATTCGATATACTCAATTATTTTTTTGTTCTGGCTTTTTGCCATGATATCATGAATGGTGAGAACTTTGTTTTTCAAAGTTGCAAAGAACCGCTATCAACATTGTAAGACGCTAATAAGTTTGAAGGACAAACGAATAACACAAACTGAAGAATAGCAGACGAAAGTTATTGGAGAAATAATCTTGACAAACAACAAAATGATAAAGAAACAATTCCTTCTATCGTCACGCCTTTCTTATTATTTTAAACCCAAAATACTTTCTTCATCTATCATTTAGTTGTTAAGTTTAACATATTGATCCTTGCAAGCTCAGATTAAAGGTACAATACAATTCTCTTGAAAATGCATTTAACGCGTTGCATATGGTAATGGTGTACTATAGGGGCGTACTGTCCTCAGCGGCTTTTACACCATATGGTCCAAAAATTCACAAACAAGTGTGCACTAAATCCTACTAACAATGCTGCGATTATGCGTTTGAATTAGCTTTATTTTGTCAAGCATAACTAGATACTCTATGTATACGTAGGTAAAGTTGAAAATTCTGAAGAAGCTATTTGCAACTTATAACATGGAAAAGTTTCATCGAAATCAACCATAACGGCAAATACATAGAGTTTAAAATCATCTGTCGAATATAAACTGTCGATATAAAAGAAGAAACTACCAGCACAACTTTTAAACGTAGGACAACCACTATAAACGAACTCGTTGTTAATCAATAGCCTTTAACAGTGGAAAAGCAATGTTCACGTACAGATGTTAGGGTCTTTTTTAGATCGGTAGTGATTTTAAACGAGATTTTGACAATTAATAGGGTGAATGATTCAAATATAGAAGCATTGGAAGTAGAAAGGGGATGATTACAGTACAATCGTATGATGGTCTATTGTTAGAGATCGGACACCATATGTTGGTTTTGTATTAGCACTACTTAGGGATATTGCAACGCATAGTTTAATACGGACAGGTGTTTATTTGATTCGGGATTATTGATGAAATTGACTTTATTGTGTTAGGTACTTACATTATTAAGAACACGTTAACAATAGATTGTACGTCAAAATATAGTTTGTTTTAAGTGGCTGCGATAAAAATGTAATAGAAGGTAATTAATACTTATTTTGCTCCTAAATATCAACAAAAACATAACAACTACATAACCAACTTTCACCAGGTATCAATAGCTTCCATTCCTAATCAAGACAAGTTCCTCAGGGAATCGTTGGCAATCTTAAAAGAATGTTAGTCGGCGACCAACTAATCTGTCGCTCACGTCACAACTTGACAGGACCCGGGAGGACAACGCAATCAAAGTTGCAGATGCGACCGCACCGGGATCATCAGTCAATCGGACAAAGGGGTTTGAAGAAGTTAATAGGAACAAAATCTTGGCGAGATACAAACACCACAGAGTCGATATGGCGTCGATTTTATTGGCCAGTCCCAAACCAAGCTCTAGACTTGTAGGTACTATGGGTACTAGACAACAATATAAATGGTTCTATAGAGAAAAATATTCGCGCTCATCACACAAATGCACAAATGCATCACACTTTACCGGGATTTTAATCCAAGACCCCTAGCTTCGTAGGCAAGGTCACTACCAACTAGGCCAACGCGTCATCTAGTTGTCGCCAACGCGTCATCTAGTTGTCGTTGTCGTTTATCGAAACTAAGAGGTGGCGCTAATCTGACAGCACAGCGTTTGGACTAGAATATTTTAAATCAGTCGCACAACGCTAGGCCGATATTCGTCAGCGCTTTAAAATAATGTTGTCTTTGATTGTTCTTTAACTGCTTACATTCTTTTGTTCTGCTCTTTCTTTGACAATCAAGGGAAAGTAAGAAGAAATAGCAGCCGGTATGTTTTTTATAACCAGTGGTGTGATTTCTTGTGTTAAAATGACCGATGTACCAAACCATTTTTTACACAAATACATAGTTGTATATAGCGAAAGTCTTCCTTTACTTACGCTCTAGCAGCATTCAAGACCGATTCAAGAGTCTGACAGCAATTGTTGACGGGCAATTATTACCTTTACACAAAATTACCACGGTGAAACTGGTACGAGTATATTCAGAAAAATATGTAAAATCTTAACCCTGCCGATAATTTTCAATAAATACACACAATAAATTAATCAATTATTGTTCCTGTAAATCTGTAGCGAAAATTATAATAAGTTCGTACCCCCTACAATTACACAGCAACCCACCGAAGAATATTTCAGGATCTTTACCAAAACAAAAAACAAACGAAAGCGAGCTCGCTAGATGCAAATTGTGAACAATATGAGCGTGAAATATGGGTTCAAGAAATCCTGTCGGTGGTACAAAAAGCGAAAAACAAATGAACAGAAAAAGTTCTTGTGAAAAAAAAACAATGTCGTCAGAACACAGGGCAGGAAGCGTCGCGTGAATAAGTGCCGCCATTGTACCGGGAAGAGGGAGTCTCTATTTTTATTTGTCTTTGTTATAATGTTATTAATATTAGTGCTACCTTGTCCTCATTTTGTTAAGAAGGTAATGTGAAATGGGTGGATTGTTTTCATTGTTAGCGCTTACTAGCATGTTTGGTTGGTTGACTGGTGGAAGAGATGCTTTGAGACTTTAAGCACCATGTTGGGTTTCTTTAAACAGTAAGGTGAAAATCTCTGGTATATTAAAATTTAAAAAAGCGTAGTGAGTACAATTATTTTTTGAATCATACATGTCCAATTGCATGCGTTACAATGACAAAAACTGGTCAGCAGTACCAAAATGGTAATTTTGAAACCCTAAACTAGTAAGACCTATTACATATCTTAATGCAAATCGTTTAAAATATAACGTGTCATAATAAAAAAAACTATGTTGAAAAATGAATTGAATAGGAAAATACAATCCAAAAAATAACCCTCAAATGCTCATTCCGCATTCAGCCGCTGGGCTTAACAGGCCGATGATTTATGGACGTTTTTTTGTTGATTTTCCCCCGGATTTTGCCACAGCCAAGATTCTTAAAAATCGCTGCCAAGTGCGTTGCTCAAGCATATTGATAGAAGTGAATTAATTCAGTTTTTTTGCTGGGCAGTGGCGTGAGAAAGAGTTATGGTGCAAGATGAGTAGGCAGAATCTATTGGAATATTGTTGTAGACGGTCTGACTTCAAGTGCCATTTCACGGCGTTAGAAGGTCTATAGGTTATAAGGTTACCAGCAGATCATGTAACAACAAATATTTAGGTTTGGATTTACTGATAAATATTTAATTAATGGCAATGGTTTTGATTTGATGAAATTATCTATCGGTATGAAATACATAGGTGTCCCAAAAATAATGTTCCTTGATTTTGGAGCAATGGTAATTGATTGAAAAACTTACGTAGATTTTTGACAATTTATATTATTATGAAATAACTTACCTATAACAACGTTAACTGTATTAAAATGCCTATGGCATTTTAGCTTCAAATCAGTTACATGAAATCGAAGTAAATGAGTATGTTCGCAGAGAAAGTAAATCAGTATTCTCTTGGTAATAAACAAGTTTTATTATCACCAAAAACTTACTCCATCGCTTAAATCATCGATATATCCAACCCGAACCTCAATATAACAAATCAACCCTTCCAAACATAACAAGATTCTAAAATATTAGCCACGGTGTCACACCAAACTGCGAACCATTTAGAGACAATGCCCCTGATGTTAATGTCTCAATTTAATGTTACAGCCGTGTCCCCCTGGCCGTTATGGCCCCCGTCGGCTTTTGAACGGTTAATTCGATGGAAAGACCAGTTAGCTGTGTTTAACCCTACGCGGCTTTTTTATTTGTGTTTTGGTTTTCAGACCGTGAAGAAACTGGGAAATTTTAATTCTGAAGTTTTTGTGATAGGAAGGATTAAAAACATAAAAAACAGGAAAAATTCTGGAGGGATTCCAGAGGGTATTTTTCTTGTGTAGTATTGAGAATGGTTAGAAATTTAAAATATCCAATTCCAACGGGTCCTACACGTGTCTGAAAGTGACCTGTTTTAGGTACCTTGACGACATAACTAGGTAAATCTTAATCTAGGTAAACCTTAGCACAGCCATTAAGGTAATTATTTTAAAATTAAAGATAGCTACAAAGACATTAGTTTACTCTTGAATCACCGCAACTCATTCCGTAGAAGATTTTACTTCGCCTAATTTTCATTTCACCAACAGATATTTACATGTGCAGGAGATATAATTTTTTGGTGGTCACAAGTCTAACTTAACCTAAACTACGTAATCCATGCATAAGATAACCCGACAATGCTGTTTCAGCAGAAATTAGCTTTCGATAAAATGAAATTCGTTGAAATGATATATTCGATCAAGTGAGTGTTGGTGATACAAGGTTGTAAACCACAGGTGTTAACAGAAATACCTGATACAACTAGCGAATATGTACTTAGATATGACACAACCAAAATTAGATTTTAATTAAACGTTTATGAATCTATATTGATTTAGACTCAAATCATAAATACTTACATAGGTACATAAACTTACACGTGCCTGCGTTTCCAGAGTGGGGTAGGCAGAGCTACAGAATTACCAAAAACTTGTTGATAATTCTGTAACCACATTTTGAATAATTAGGCTAAGATGTTTACCAGCGTATTAGTGGCAGGTTGCAAGCTCATCGCCTAACAGTACCACAATCCTTTATTCCCTTAGTCGCCTCTTACGACATCCACGGGAAGACATGGAGAAGCACTATTCTAACCCGGCAACCACACGCCAAAAATACTTGTCATTAAATGAAGCGTCATAAGCTCCAACACACACTTACGAAAATCATGTTTTATCATCTAACCTCATCCTGTATAAGCTGAGCATAGACGTCAACCCAAAACCCTTTGCGAACCACATCCGTATCAGCATAACGCCGAGATGAATGCCCTGCTGTCGGCCACCACTAATTAAATAAATGGTCCAGAAACAAGATTGTGATATTGTTCTCTCTGAACTCACATCTCTCTCGCACAACACCAGATTCAAATAAAACTGTCCCAGTCTCCCTAAACGCTGGAAACGTCACTCATTATGTAAAATAACCTCCCTTTGTTTGGGAGGGAGATGGCTGATAAGCTTTTTAAGGGAAAGTCTTGACAGTTGGTATATGGAGTCTGATTAAGATAATCCGCCTGAGTTTTTTTGAGACGTTTAATTGTTTGAAAAGTCTGCTTGTTTGTGGCTGGTAGAAATTTGCGAGGATTTTTTGTCCTCTTTAGGGTTTCGTAGTCAACAAGAAACCTTTATAGTTTCGTCATGTCCATCTATCCGCAGTTTTACTCACTTAGTTCTTCAAAGCTGTAATGTGGTATAGTTACAAATACATTTAATTACGCCGATAAAGTTGCAAAATCTTGAAAATCTTTCTTTTTTCTGGTACAATCCGGTTACAGCTAAACATTACATTACATTATGTTATCGAGTGAGGTATCATTGGATAGCTCTCAGGAAATTTCTTGTTTTTTTATAGTTACTTTGTTTTTGTAGTGACGGCTTCGGAACTCTATACTGAGCATGGTCTGACATGCTCTTGTCCGGTTTTTATAATAAGTAATTGCATTATACAAAGAACCTCGTTTTAAAAAGAAGCATAAAAAGGAAATTTTACTTTTTGGATATTTACTCCTATTAATTACGTATTATTGCTTTAGTGTAATGCATCGTTTTTTTTGAAACTGTTATATAAAGCAGACATTTCTTTCTTTGGGGCAAAACAGTCTTTGAGAATTAATAACACTTGAGTGCTTTGCTACTGGCAGCCACACGTATTCTATAATGAAGTTATTACACTCAATCATAAACTTTTTTAATTAAAATCGATCAAGCAAAATACCGGTAAAAACTCATCCCAGCCGAGTGCCAATAAAGTACTAGCAGATTCGAGCACACTCGCATATTGAAAAACGACCATTTTGCAATAAATCGCAGGGACGAGGAACAAAAAAATACCTCATTTCATTACACCAACCGTTCCATTAGTAAGATATGCCAAATTCTATTAAACTCTTTTTGGTAAAAACAGAGCTTAAATCCATAATTCCATTCAATACCAATTGAACAAATCCAAACCCTAACTGTTCTCTGTAGGATTCAAATTGTAACCGTTATTTTAAGTCGATCGCTTGATGATTTTTGAAATACTGGGGTGAACGTTAGCAAAGGGTGTTGGATTCTAAATTTAAATTTATGTTTCGTTAGATTTGATCGCGCTTAGCAGAATGCCATTTTGAATGGTGTGATAGAACTTTTTTAAATGATTTATCCAGGCAAAGGGTTTGTGGCGTAAATCGGTTTTGGTTTAGAGCTACGTTTTTAAATTTTACTTTAATTACTGCTTCGGAAATTATATAAAATCAAAGAACATGCATCAATTATATTTAATGAAAAAGTACTACCTACAAAGAGTTTAATGCTTCTAACGATATTTTTTTTGTTAAAAAAAAAAAATATTCCGACGAATTGAGAACCTCCTCCTTTTTTTTGAAGTCGGTTAAAAAAGCCAACACTGGCACTAAAGATCTAAAAAAAATTACTATGCAAAACATATTTTAGGCAACCGGAGCACGCAATATCTAAGCTAAGCTGTTAGTATATTAAGCTGTAGGTAGATCTGTAAATTCGTGCCCATATTGAAAATGAAGAAAAATAACGCAATGTAGCTTCAACTAAAGAGTTTTTAACTAACAATAACTGTTTTATTGGGATAAGAGATACAAATTGGGCATCATAAAAGTTATTTAAAAAAATGGGCAGTCTTAAAAAGTGTTTTATTTAGTAACTACCTCCGTTAAAAAACACGCTTAATGAGGTTTTTTTAAAAATTTTACCCTAATAGACCCTGACCACATTGAAAACCTATTAAACATCCCAATAAAAAGTAAAACACACCGCATTGGAAATCCATTAGAAACGACATAAAATATGATAACTTTCATTGAAAATTCTTTTCAAAGAGCAAACGTCCATTGACAGGAATTGAACTAAATGTGTTTAGTTATTGAATTTAGTACTCGACCAATCGAGTGGAGATAATGGTTATTTTATACGAATGCTTACAGCAACTGCTTGCGAGGTTTAGTTTACTTGGTAAATTGTTAAAGTTAATGCAAGTTCGAGTAAGCTGTGGCGGAAAGTTTAGTGTAGACACTGTATGCGTATTTAGGGTGACGGAACCAGTAATGGACAAGGACCAATGATGGACACTTGATTCTTATTTTACAGAAGATACGGGTTATTCATTTGTTTTGCAACAGTCAATTTAGGATCGTATGAAATTTGAATTAAGAGTGAAGTGTCCATTACTGGTGCATGTCGGCTAAAAGTGTCCATCATTGGTGCCGTCACCCTAGTTTCAACGATTACGCATAAAATATGATTTAAACAGTGTTACCCATGGTCCTAAGATGATCAATGGACATTATTTAAAGGTTCTTTTATTATTTCAATTTAAAAGAAAAAAGCCCTACCTACTCTAGTAGTTACTCATTCTAATTGTATGGAAAATGACGTGATTTTGCAGTTTTTTTTTCAAGACCGACTTAAACCTTAAAATATTTGAAGGGTAGGTTAGGGTGCTTCTTATTTGGCCCAAAAACAATATTTTTTTAATATATCGCTTGTCACTCTTTTATTCTGTTCTAAGACACAAAAAAACTATATAATTATTTTTTTGGCATTTTTAAAGTAATATTTAGGGGTGAAAAAGGGGCCAATGAAATATTAACATTTATATTTGTTTCTTTTTTAAATTAAATTCACAATCTTAAACAGAACTATTATCTTCAATAAAAATAAACTAGGTTAATAATGTTTAATGTTGTTTTTTTTTTGGTTAGGGTAGTTGTATTTTTTTACAGTCAAAAGAGTAGTAGAGTAGGGTATTGTTTGGGTTCTTCGTTGGTGGTAATTAATTTATTGTATTCTTCAATCAAAACAGTGGGGTAAGAGTGTTCCGTCTTAAAATAATAATAATAACCCCTAAAACCCAATCGAAAAAAAAACCAATCATAGGTTCGTTTTTTAGGTAATAGAAGCGAATGGCGGGTTATCACGGCTATTTTTCAAAAGTCGAAAGATATAAGTTCAAACTTTGACACGTGGTAGCGACCCCTAAAACCCAATCAAAATCAAAGAGTAAAATCATAGGTTCGTTTTTAAGGTAATAGAAGGGAATGGCGGGTTGCCATGACTATTTTTCAAAAATCTAAAAATACTAGAAACAAACTAGTCAAACTAGAGGACGCTCGCGACTTCGTACGCGTAGAATTAGTTTACCGCTTCTCCTCCTATTTGAACCTTTTAGGGGATGAATTTTCAAAAATCCCTTCTTAGGCAACCTCTAGGATATCTAAGGAATATTTTCTCCAAATTTCAAGTCCCTAGGTACAGCGGTTTTGGCTGTGCGTTGATCGATCAGACAGCCAGTCACTTTCTTGTTTTATATGTATAAAAAGATGTATACGCAATGAACTATCACTTACTTAGTTACAGATATTAATCTGTATATTATCGCTTTTATTTTATCACTTTAAAAAATCTGTAATACACGAACTTATGGTATCAAAATACATGGTTCGTAACGTTCAAATCGCGATATCTCGTAAAGTTAATAAGGCGACTAGACCCGTTCTTTCCGTATTCTTCATTTAGCATTGGTATATTGACATAAACTTCAATGGGTGTGATTCTCTCAAAAACGCGAGAGAATAACACAGTTTAACGGTTTCACACCGCTCTTTAGTAAAATGTGTAAAAACTTAAAATTATTGTTTAGCTTTCTTTGGATGTTTTTCTAAAATATTGTATATGAAAAATATTTTTTAAAACACCAAAAAAAAGGGGTGTTACGAAGTTTCACACCTTGACTACCTGCCGATCGGCGGATGTTTTTTCTGGCGGAGGCATCTCAGCGCTGCCGCCGCCGGAGCAAATTAACGTTAGAATCTACGTGGTTTATTAAACACCATGTAGGCACAGCCTTGGCCAAAGGCGTTGAGCACCCCACGTTTTCCTTTGTAACTTATAAACAAAGTATTATTTTTCAATTTAAAAACTACACAAAGACTTAAATCATAAAAACAATTTTGAATTGTGCAAATCATTAGTAGATATCGTTTCGGAGTAGCGTGTGAAAACTGAAGCTAGAAAAAGTCGGGTTTTACAATAAAATAGATTTTTTTTCTCGGAATTTCCCATAACGTCAATAAATATTACTAATCTCTCCGATAGATACACAATTTTCTATAAAAAAATAATATAAATGCACCTTTTAAACGTATTATATGAAAAACGTTTGGGTGCTTAAAACCTTTGGCCAACGCCGTATAATACAGTTTTATCAATTTTTAGTTATAGCTGAGGTTGTTTTTAGAAAAGTTGATTTGAAATCGTTTTGGCTGCTCAAGAAACTCTGAATGAAGTCGTTTCAATGTTTAGGGGGTTATTTCTTTTATCATCAGTTGCATCTCATAACAAAAGTAGTTATGTAGCTCACACACACATGTAAAATATCTCATCTAATTTACCTATAACAGACTTTAATCGCTGATTCGCTAACTAGATTATTCAAATCCCCAGCATAATATCGTCTTAGTTCAGACTGGCGCTGACATAATTTCGGTGGCTCGTAATCCGAGATGGATGCCGTGTATGGGATCAAGAGTGGCATAACTCTCTCGCATATGCATGGGGCTGCGTACAGGGTGTTGGATATTCCAAAATATTAGAAAACTAGGTTAGTTCAATGGTGTAAATCTAGTCAAAAGAGTACGCGTTTAATGGTCTAAGAACCAACAGAGGTGAGTGGTTATAATAAATATTAAAATAAATACAACATGGTCTGATCATTCACCTACAAAGTTAACCAATACCAATTAATTTATGTATAAAAAACAAACTGGCTTGTTCTATATTGTTCTGCAGCAGGAATTTCGTATACCTTTTCCGACTGTATCATCAGACCTACCTATCTACTCCTCGACACAATATCTTGTATTGAATTCAGTAAGTAAGTATACCTAATCTGTATTAATCCTTATATCAAGAACTGCTTCAAAGGTAACATAAGTAGGTAATCAAAATAAAAGTGAAGAAATAGATGTTTTTTTATACTTTGGCCGTGCCATGCAACACGGTTTAGAGAGAGATAAGGACAGACTGTCCTTTACGCTCGCCGTAAAATGAACTGCATAGCGAAGTCATAATAACCCCCATGGCATGTCGAGAAGAATCCGCCTGATATGGTTAAAAGTATCAATAGAAACAAAATATGGAATACAAATTAACAAAATAAATTCCAGCACAATACCAATTTGCCATCATCCTGTGCTGTACGGGTGTCGCCACACAGTCCGGCGCGCGGCGGGTTTATGTAAACGCTAAGACGCTGGGAGCCACATGTGTCGTCACACCTGACGGCCTGACAACCAGCGCCGAGAACCCCACTTAGGGATCGTTTTGTATGGAATCCGGAGAGCTTGGCACTGACTGTTAGTGTAGGGGCAGTTAGTGTCTTTATGTGCATTCTTTATAATACAAAGGTGATAGTTGTCGAGGATTGGTAACAAATTCAGCTTGTGAAAGTAAAGCAATTTTGATTTCATAATAAAATAATGATTGTAAAATCACACACATGATGTCAAAAAAAAGGTACTTAAAATGTTTGATGTCCTATTCTTATACTCTAAGTATTTACAATAGGACATCCTGTGCAACATTATTATTTACCTTATTTGTGTACCAAATTTTTATTGAGCAATTAAATAATCTGTATCTGCCCGCCCTTAATTACTATTCCTGAGTAGCTAAACGCAAATTAAACCATATACTTCATAAAATCCCTTATAATATTATCAAGGGTCTAAGCCTTGGACTCTGAGCATCCTAAGAATTACAAGCTTTCATTCAAAAAACGCATTGCCACACTTTTCAGCGCTACATGGAAACAAACTCTGAAACACTTCAACTCTCTATGGCTCCGGAATTAAAAAACTCAATTAATATTTTTTCATGCATAAAAATTCTACCTGTAATATTAACAAACACGTAGGCACAGATAAAGGCAAAAATATTTGACACATAAATCTACCGACAAAAAAGGGTGAACAGGTGTCAGCATACAAACATCAGGGTTGGCACGACTACAATAACGTTATGTATTCGGATGGGCTTGGCTGTGAATAGGTGATTTGCGGACCCTAAATGATAGAACTCGTGTTATGGTCGGTTGATTATAACCTCTAAGGACAATCCGACTATTGCAGCAGGTCATTAATGTTAAAAAATAAGTGTCGTGAAAAGTTTTTACCTTTATTCACTGTTTCCAAAAAATCATTTAGTTTTGAATTGTAAGTAGGTATATTTAGCCAACTATTTATGGACAGGTCTAAAACTTTCTTTGATTTTGATAATTACATCGAATTATTACCAGTATGTTTACTATTTGAAGTATTTGGAACGGTCGAATGCAATACCCTTAATGAGAGTATCGAAATGTATAAAACAATCGGTGCTATTGTCAAGGAGGGTAAGTTAGGGCTGCCCATTGACATTATCTGTAATTAAATATTTTACTTGTTTATTATTGAAAATAAATAAATAAACAGAAACCAACACAAATCATAATAAGCCACCAACTTATTTATGGTTATTCTAAAAACAAATGGCAGAGAATATGTGTTGTGAATAAAGCTTACAGGCCACTAGCGACATTACATATAAAATTGTAACAAACGGCCTGTTCTACGCTGACTGCCTGCACCCAACCTTTTAATAGCAATTTAACAAAGACTAAACGCCTACTGTTCCTAGACTTATCTTCTTTTGTCAGCGTAAGCACCAAAAAGTTTGATTCTGTTTTAATAAATCCAAAACCCTCATCATAAAAACCACATTTTTAATACATTATACTCAAAAGGGTTGGCAACCCTGCGGGCTGACAATGCCCGACTCAACTAGTTATCTATTTAAACCGGGATTAGCGCTCGATAAACTGTGATTAATAGACGCGCCGACGGACAATGCGTAGCGCCAGCAGAAGAATTAATACAGACTCAGATATTGTAAAATTAAAAGTTTAAATTCTGACAAATGGTCGGATTACCTAAGACAGTCTTTTGTGGGTAAGTTAAAGCACCACTTATTCTTTAGCCTACCGTCAAGCAGCAGGATAAGAAAACCAGTGAAATTACTAGCATAATGCAATTTCATCTTAGTCATCCCTTAGGCGGTTGACAACTAATTTGCAGTCTAGGTTTAGGATTGAAGTCTTGAGGATGGAAATGTCTACGGGTCTCAGATCAGAGGGGGATCAGGGCGACTGTGTGCTCGTTTGCCTTCTCCTTACCGTTAAGAAGAGGCGGGTTATTCGTAATAAATAGTTTAAAGTCACGATCATGAAAAAAATATTACTAGATAGGTACTTCTGATGTGTGTATGTTCTATTTTCTGCTGTAACAGCATCTCCAGTTGTGATAGTTTGGAGGAGGAGTGAAATTTCTATTGCTGGAGAGGACTTCGTTCAGTCCGGCTGTTAAGCAAATAATAGTTTTACTTACGAAGTATAAGAATATTGTAACACGTGACCCATAATGCTCATTTTAAAAGAACGCCCTTGGTCCGTATTATTGACACTCGCACTTACATACTCGTCAGAAAGTGACAGATGTTTTATCCACGTTTATCCACATCGATAGGTAAACATAACTGTAATTGACCCGCTGTGGAAAGAACTAATCCTCAATGTCCATACGTTAAAAATCATAAATTTGTAATTAAACGTGGCTTAGTCACATAAAATGACCTACATAAAAAAAAAACAGAAAAACAAAGCCGGTCACGCGAAATACCTGAAAAAACATTTTTTTACAAAATAGCCCACAGAGCTTGTAAGCTGAAACGACAATAGACGAGCCCAGTCGGCTCATCACTCAAAGAATTTATTGCCATTAGAGACATGCGAATTATGACTATGATTATTTTCTTAACTAACCAGCCGTCACTTTTTTTGCCGGCCGTACCGCGCCGTATTCGCGTAAAGGCGTGCGGCGAACAGATAGTGCGGCGCAAGAGTGCGGCTTACCGTGCGCGCTAATTTATAGCCGCGAGCGTGTGCGCCGGGCCAGCGTGTGGGCGTATGATTGGGAAAAATGAGAAAAACGGTCAGTTCATAAAACAATATAAGGTACCTACATTCTTTGTACCAAAATTCTTACCTCCCGGGCCAACCTAAAGTCTACACGTAGTTGTTACTACCTCTATGTATTGCAATAGGCGATTATACAGTGTGATTTTAAAAAGCTGTACGAAACTCGCTTATCCTAAGTCAGATAATAATTACCAACCCATAGCTATGACACTCATACTTGAAGAATGTAGTTTTGTTAAAAAAAAGGAATAATTATTATGGCGAAAAGTTTTAGCACAAATTAGTTCTAGGGAAGATATGTTTTCATTTGAGCACCTTATGTCATTGGAATAAGGTAAAAAATGTAAACCAACATATCTTTGACGTCACATGTACCTACAGTAATTTAATGGTTTACTTAGGTACCTACTAGTTGATAGTACAATATTTCGGAGAAACTATTTGTACAGACAAACCAGCAGACAGAGAGATAAGAAAGCGAGCTAATAAAAGGTGCTTAAAACCACCGGTTTCGTGTGGTTTAAAAGAACTTAATTGTAGATAGGTACCTTCTCGTAAAATTCCCCGTTACTTCCAAAGACCCTATATTAAAACACGCCGCAAAAAGAATAACATTCTCCAACTTTACGTTAAGCTTCTTACCGTCCGCCATTTGCACGAGTCGTGACGACGACAAAATGGCGGACGTCGGTTCGAGGAGCCGTCCAATTTGAATATAGAACAGCATACGTCGCCCGCGCTCCACGACACTAACTCATCGGATTGTGTGAGATGGCGCGAGAATCGTAAAAATATATTCCTTTATTAGGACGAAGAAAGCATAGACCTGACACTTATTTATTTATCAGATGAAGTAACTACTTACACCAACAAATAACAAAAATACACGTAATTTACATTCAGATCCATAATTAATGAGTGTGCCTACACGACATTTAAAATTTACCAATAAGTAATCACTAAGGGCCTGTTTCACAATCGACAAGTAAATTTATCTGCCATTAAAGTTAGATCTCTCCTTGTCCATTTTCAAGTGTAAGAAAGAGAAAGGGCTAAATTTATCTGTCAAATACGCTTACTTGTCGATTGTGAACCAGGCGGTAAATGTAATGAAATAAAAAAATATTCGTTGGTTCGCCATTCACCCTTTTTTTGTGCAATAAAGGTTAAGGTTTGTTTTAAATAAATAAATAACTTTTTGTCTTGTGTTCGGCTTAGCGCTATTTCAATGTCAGAGTTTAACCAAAAAGAAACATTCTTCAAATAAGACAAATTTGCTTAACTCAAAAAAAATGTTACAAGGATGCTGATAAAATGTCCTCGAAAGCTATAGGAAACAAAAATTAACAAAAAAAATGAATAAGAGGTACACACCAGTCCGCAGCATGATGTGATTTTGAAGATTGGAACCTCGCCATTGCTTTCTGCATTAATTTGTATTGACGAGCTATGTTTTTTTTCAACTCTAATTACGGAATTAAACGCCTTAACATTGAAAACTAAATAAAATTACATTTTCTTGGATTTGAGAAAATATCCAAGCACACAATTCTACTGTTCCATTAGCTAGCCTTATTTCTTATATTTAGAAACCACTATCAACTCCATAGTTCCTGTAGTCTCCAGAGCAGGATCGTAAGGCAGCTAAGAATATGCCGGCCAAAGCACGGCAGCGAGAGATAGCGTGCCAATCCTCCGGGAAGATGGCCGACAGAAAAATAAAGACGTGCCATTTATCTTTATTAATATGGCGGGTGCCCGGGTTTTTTCGTGGGAGGTGAGGGAAAGGGAAGGCGTGATCTTTTTTGTATGTGGAGGTAGGTTACCCACATGTAATGTTTTTGGTTTAAGTCATGTTAAGATGAGTAAAGCCATTATTGTTTTCGTCAGATTCTTAGTAATTATTTAGACAGGGTAGTAGTGAGTTTCGTCAACAAACTCTATATCGTTTTCAGTCAAATTAACATATACATATCTAACGAAAACAGACAGGGACTGATGAACTTGACCAGCAATCTACGACTTCGACGTCGAATGAATAAGATCAACCTGGACGATACAATACAATACAATACAATACAAATATGTATAGGTGCTTTGATAAACATCACATGCATCAACATTAAGGAAAGTAAATACAAAATAAATGTTACAAAGTGAGTCAACAGGAAGTTTTATCGCTAAAGAGGAATGTGTCCTTTATACTAACAGCTTGATACTCGGAAGTGTTACTTTGCGGTGCCTGTGCGTAAGTTTAACTGGTATTATTCAGAACTCGTCAACCCACTTTCTACGGTTGATCAAAATCATAACCCAACATCATAGCATAACAAGTTTCATTTCAATCCGATTCCCAATAACTAGGAACAGCAATCCCGTTCCCACAATCCTAATGGTATTAATTTCAAAATGCCTCACCGCGGCACTCCAACTCAATTTCAAGTGTGCTTGCCGCGGCGTTTCGGCCATTAATGTTTTCGATAACCACTTACACCCCCTGACAATGTTATACCTTCCTGTTCAGCAAGGGAACATCGACCTTATATAGTTTCTATAGGGTGTTAGGCATTGTTCGATGTTAACATTGGATAGCCTCTTGACGTTGGCGATGAAAATATAATAAAGAAATAAATTAATTGTTGTAAAAGACGCCTCACTGGATTTTGGAGCGTTTTCATTGTTTTTGACCAGTTTTCCGCCATGTGTCTCGCTTGGGGCGGCGGTTCTTTCCTATGAGAATATTGGTGTGGAGTGGTCTTTGATTATAGTCGGCTTGTTGTAATTATTATTCATTGAGTAATTTCGGCAATGACACCGTTCTCAACAACATATACCTAATCGAGTTTCATAAAATCAGTCTCACTTGATGTAAAATGACAATAAGGCCAAGGATAAACTTCGAATGTTAGGTACTAAAAATACAATAGTTGAACAACAGTAAGATTTGATAGAATACATTTTACATTTTTTATAAATAACAGGAAGGGCAAGAGAAGGAAAGTATAGGTCTACCTATCATATAGGTAAGTGTTGCATAATCGTTTAGTAGTGGTATTTAAACATTTATTTAAAAAAACGGTTAAGTTTAATAATGATATCAACACATTTAAATATTGTTATCCTGCTATTGACTCTATCATTTGCTAGAGTTAAAACGATAAGCTTTTGCATTAGCTATTACTTGAAAACGGTTACGAATATCAATTAGTTTCTTGGACAAAAATGGTACTCAAAATTCATAATCTTTCGGTTCAGGTCGACCGTCGTTCCGTTCCGTTAAACTAGCAGAAAATTTACTATTCCAAAGACGCTTTTAGTGTCAAATCTTTTATCAAAACCCACTTATATCCTCCCCAGTCCCTGGACACACTATTTCAATCAGAAATCAATCGGCACGGAAGGTCCGCACCCAATATTTCTCGGCGGCGGACAGCTAAAAACGCGATACGGTATTGCTTTCACAGCGAAGTGGATGAAAGGCAAGTTGTGGATAAGTCCTGTCTACTTAAATGATATTATTATGAGGCAGGTTTCTGCCTACCCCATTGGGAAACAAGCTTGAAGGTATGTATCAGCCTTTCAAAATATAAGACTTCATGCACTATCAGCCCAATGGAACTATGATCCATGTGACATTATGGAACAAATATTTGACACTTCTTACGACTTGAATCATAATAACGTCACAGTGACACAGTTCTATGGTGGGTCAGGGTTCCATTGCGCTAATAGTACAGGTTGCAGTTGACTCAAAACATTTTTACATTTCAACTCTAAACATGTCAACAATAAGTTAATGAAGGAGAGCTACTATTCTTAGTTTGCGGACGTATTTATAGAGTACATTGGAGAAAATGTGATGTGCTTTTTTCTTAAAATCATTATCAATGTCAGTACCTTAATTAAGTATACAAAGTTGCTCCAAGTATTTTAAAAAACAGTAATGAAACTCAAACCCATTGCACTCTGTTTAAAAATTAAAACTACTGAAAATTTCTCATTAGTACATCCACCTGTACATATTTTTTCCCGCCTCATCCCGGCTATTCCCTGAGCTGCTGGGTCAGCGTTGCCAGTAACGAGTTTAACAGAATATGATTTGCCGAATGAGAGACGTTTTAGCGGCGCTTTTTATTCCCGCGAGGCGGCGCAGACGGCGACGAATATGGAAGGGTTGGTGACGCTTCAGAATATGAAAATATGCCTATGGATGACATGTTAGGCATAGGGTTATTTTGGGAAGGAACTCTTTAGTGACAGACAACTGACTGCCTGACTGACTGACAGAGAATACATAGTATATACACCGATGAAAAATGGGACTTGAAATTTGGAGAGTATGACTTGAGTACCCTAGGGGTGCTCTAAGATAGGATTTTTAGAAAATCGACAGAACAACGGGAAGAAATGGGAGTAGCGGGAAACTAATTCTACGTTATACATAGTCTCTAAATATTACAAAATGTAACAACAAGCAATGATGAGTTGATAACATGAGTAGAATTTTGATAAAACCTATCGCTAGTCGATGCCAATCATGAAAGAACCTTGTTGAGACCCATAACTAGTTAACTTTCAAAACGCAATATCTTAAAAAAACCGCGGGTAGACATGTTCCTTCCATGTACATTTTTAATGTACCACATTTTATGAAATGATTAGTTTTTTTCGAGTATCCCATTGTCTTGAGTTGACACTAGAACTATGAAGCCCATTCGCAAATCTTCAAATACCGACCTATTTTCCACATCGTTTTTTAGTTCATCAGGACGCCCCTCGTGCTGTAATTGACTTATTCTCCGTCCTTTCGATCGATAGTGCTGACGCTATTGTTTGTACTGCTTACTGCAGTTCATAAATGGTCACATGACATGTTGTTTCTTATATATTTAATTAAAGCGTTGGGACTCTTCAACTCAAGTCCTATTTTAATAAGGAATGATAATGTATTAGTAAAAATCTTGCTACCATTTAGCCATTGTAACATTGGAATCCTGAAGCGAGTTTTACAGATGATGTTTGTACTTTGATACTTGAAAATAGTTTGACTTCGAACTAGTAGACAGCTTGTCCCTTTTTTTGTTATAGGTTTTACGTTTCAGGTCATTTACGCTGGTTTCAGGAGAGGGCCCTCTGAAAACCAGCTTAACTGACTGTGGCCTTGCTGATTAGGTCTTCTTTTGAACGCCATATTTTGACGTGAATTAGATATTATTATTATGTCAAGATTTTTATGCAAAGCAGAAACATACACGCAAATAAAATCAAGGTCTTGACATTCTTTATCGACCTACATCGTTTGATTCGCTCTTCAGTCACAAACCATAACCAAACCTAACCATCGAATTCACGAAAAAGTCTTGAAGCCCGACTGCACTCTACCTACTTGTCTCATTTTTTGTTTTGGGTTTTGCTGGGTTTTTTTTGTTATTATATGTTTATATTTCAATGTTTAATCTGTAAAAATACTGATTTATTCTTTTAGAGTCGATGTTGAGTTATTTACCCCAGAGGAGTTAAATAAACGATCAATTAAAATTCATATTTCCAAACATAGTTCATTAAAAATTTCCACTAAAACCCGAAACACACTTAAAGCGATTATCGCGGCGCGTCATAACACGGAGATCGCGTCCTAAGCCGTGTTAATTCTGCGGGCAGCGTCAAATACAATTTTACGCCACGCTGCGCCCTGAGCCGATTGCGGACGACGCGAGACAAGCCTGCTGGGGGACGCCTGAGGAAATAGTTAGTTTGATGTGGTATTTTATATTCATATTAAAACGTTATATCGGATGTGATGTATATTTGTTTGACCATTAAAAACAAAGCGATAATCGACAATTTAGTTTAAGGTCTCGAGGATATTTGCAGGACAAGTTTCCTCTGTATATTCTTTAGGGAGTCCAGGGGTGTTAGTATCTTTAAAACGGCGGTCAGTCGAACGAACAAGCGAAGGCGCAGTCAGCGCAGTGGTGAGTTTAAGCAGTCCCGTCCGAGCAAGCAAAATATATTTATAGCGCGTGCATTCTCAATTAGGCAGCCTTATACGTTCGAGAAGCCAAGCGGCCAAATTGAATACACGCGCTAAAATGTGTTTTATTCGCTCTGACGGGACTACTTAAACTCGTCGTTTGGACAGTCACTCGTCGTCCGTCCGTCCGTCGTTGTTGAGAGAATCACACCTCAGTGGAGTACAGTATTTGATTAGATTGATGTGGTGTTAAATATTGTTATTGGTTTGTGGCTATTCCTTTTTCTACGATTTCACTAATACAAAAGACTTTATTGTTACCTAGTTAAAGAAATATTGATTATCATTCATAGTTTTATTTTAAAATCCCGAAGACTGAAGTGACAGGTCATCCATCTATTGTCACATATTTTTCTACTAATAATTACCATATTTATAAAAGATACCTCATCCAAATATTATCGCTCATAATGGTAGCGGTCACGTATTGGTTGAAGTGTAGGCGAATGTTCGCGGATTAAAACATAGCTTGCGATGCTATCACACTACAGTGCTTCACGGCCTTTACGGTGGCTTGAATTCAAATTTAACGCTTATGTCTTAGCTTAAATTACTAAAATATAAAAGGGTTTTTATAAAGGTTTATTTAATAAACAATGGTTAAAGATAGGGTGTATTTTTCAACAATGCAATACAATATTATTATTACTCTTTATTTAATTCCAGAAAAAAGGTATATGATGGGCGATTATACCATATAACATAAAATAGAGCAATACGCTTATTCTTAGGGCTACTTGCACCAAAACTTTAACATTGGGATAACACACTAAGTGCCATTTGCACCAAAAATTTAACACTGGGTTAAATTAGTTAGTAAACGTCAAATTCATACTAAAACTGTCATTTTAACTCGAGTTAGTGTCTTTACCCATTTTTGGTGCAAGTGGCCCTAACTCGAGTTAAAATGACAGTATTCGTAAAAATCTGACGTTTACTAACTCGAGTTAGGGCCGGTTTTATAAAGGCCCGTTAGTAAATATGTCATATCAAATTTAGAAGTTTTGACATTCCTGACCGAAATTTGATCTAACGGATCTTTATAAAACCCAGCCTTAGTGGATTAACCCAGCGTTAAAGTTGTGGTGCAAACAGCCCTTACTGATATAAAGAATTACGATGTTTATTTTTAATCTATATTACATTAATGATGACTTCTATTATTAATAAAATGCATCATTTAAGCATGTTTTAAATTACACGATACCAACTGATAACGTTGATTTCAACTAAGTATTTACTACAGCTAAAATAAAACTCAGTTGCCGCGACCCTACTTAACACATACGCATATTAAAGGAGAAAAAATAAGGCTATTATTTTTTATAAAAAAACATACAAAGCAATAAAAATATTAATCAACGATAAAAAACTTGATGCAAAACCATACACCGTGAAACCGCATCAGCTTATAGAGCAAATAAAATTACTTTATTCATTTTATCGGCTCGTAAGATAATCAGATTGTTTTAATTCCTCGATAAAAATGAACGCTTGGGAAACGTTGCACTTGTGCAATGCGGGAAAGAGAGATCCAATTTAATTTGGTATGCAAGAAAGAGCAGGGTGATGAACGTATCCAAGTGACACAAATATTATGAAAATATGGCGGTAATATTGGCATCATAAAAAACGGATAATCCAGGATTTATTATAAACGCCTTTTGAATTTGAAGTAGGTAAGTAGTAAAAACAAAATTGTTTTAAGCTTAGATTCTTGAATTATGTTATGTGTGTTACATTTACGAATCGCAATTTTTAGAACAAAAATAATACAGTAATTCTATTATTTCTGTTATAATAGATTTCGTAGCTCTGTCACTTTATGTACAGTCGAGTTCGTAATGTGTGTATACTTTAGTACCTTGTCAATTTAATGTCATATTTAAATGGCCATATATGAATAGTCACAGCGATTAAAGTGACAAGGTACTAAATTGTACACATATTTATGAACTCGACTGTACTACTAACACTCGTAGGTATGTAAAAAATTCTAACATACTGACCTGTTTTTATTGAACTTTAGTTTAACTATTAAAAATCTAAGCTAAGTATTATTTCTGACAATAGATGCTTCAATAAATACAGAGGGCTTATTGCCTAACGCACTCGCAATCACGATCGTTTTCATTTTGAAAATCGAAGGCTTGTCTGCTTACAAAATGAAAACAATTGCTCCACTTTGAAGCCGGTTGCGATTGCGAGTGCGTTAGACAATAAGCCCTCAGGTTGGAATATATGTATTGTTGTCGTTAGCCGACCAGCTTACGTTAAAGTGCAAGAATACCTTCATAATATCTATTAACATGCCCTTTCCAAACAAAACACCCAAATATTTTCCCACTAATCTGCTTAAACTGTCCACTTTTCGCTAAGCCCTAATCAGCAAAAGGCGTAAGCGGGTTAGAGGCAGCCCTGGCCGAGTTAGCCCCCAAGATTCGAACAATTGAGGGGCAGCGCGGCGCGCGGTCGTTTGTGCTACGTGATAGGGTTGGCGATGCGATACGTGAGAAGGACATTTAGACAGAACGATGCGAGTTGATGATGGCACTGATTTCCAATGTCATGAGAAATATAGTTCTTATATTTATTTAGCGCTTAATTATTTGACTTACTAGTAACATCAATGTGTCGTCACCTACGGGGTGTTTTAATCTTAATAACAATTTTTTACCTAACGAAGAAGGAGAGTTATGTTTTTGACCTGTTTGTATGTTATGTGTGTGGTTTTTTGTATCCTCATAGAGTCTGAACGGATGACCCAATGTCGACAACCGAGGTGTCGTTAGATTAGTCTTAGCGTCTAGGTATTATAATAATTGTGTATTAACTTATATATAGACATACATACATACATACATTAAATCACGCCTGTTTCCCAGAGGGGTAGGCAGAGACCACTTATTTCCACCTGCTACGATCTTAACAAATCTCTTTCGCTTCTTCCACATTCATACATCGAGTCATGCACGCACGTCCGAAACCGACGACTTAAAATTCGGCCCTTTTCCAGTATTTCTCCGATTTGATTCGAAAAAGTACGCCTAGGGCGGCCCCTTTCGACCCTTCCACTCACTTTAGCTCTGTATATCTCTTTCGTCAATCTTCTTTCATCCATCCTTTCCAAACGACCACAACAATATAATTATATAGACAACAATATTACAACATACAGTTTGGATTTTTAAGCTTGCTTTTCATTGAGTTCCGTAACCAAAGGACCCTATTAGGTACTTACTAAGGCCCCGCTATCTAACCGTCTGTCACAGGATTAAATATTTTGGACCGTTATAGCTAGACACTTGTTTTTTACAGAGTGCAGTGTAATTATTATGGACATTATAACAATAAACTCGCACTTGGCCAGTTTTTGTACTTGTTCGAGGATTTTCTCTTAGTCACTTTAGTGAATGAACATAAACACGTCAAAACGACTACGAGTATTGGTATAATTATATAAAAGGAGAAACTGTCTCACTGATCGATCAACGCATAGCTAGTATTCCTTGAGTATCATAGCGGTGCACTACGAAAGGATTTCCCGAAAATCGACCCCCAACGGGAAAAGATGGGGAGTACCTAGCGGGAAACTAATTCTATCCGTACGAAGTCGCAGGCTCCCTCTAGTATGTCATATGCGATCTTATATCTAACACTAATAACCCCGTCAGTCACCACTGAGTCCAGCTGGCCTATTGCCTAACGCACTCGCAATCGCAATCGACTTCGAAGTGGAACGATTGCTTTCATTTCGTATGCAGACTTACGACGCCTTAGAACTGTCAAATGAAAACAATTGCGATTGCGAGTGCGTTAGGCAATAAGCCAGCCACGGGTAGCACAAGTTGTATTTTCTCGCTTGTCGCTCAATGCGTCTCTATCGTTACTAACTAGATAGAAAGGGTGACCCAAGCGACAAACAAGTCGCGGGCAACTTGTGTTAGTGATCGAACAAATGTCAGTCGTGACATATAAATGGCAACAAATCACTCGAGACCCAGTCTTACCTTACTGAAGTGCTCACAATTTGTCGACGACCCACGAAATAAGGATTAACTTAAGTTTTACTTGTCCCCTCTAGCGGATTTTTTCCTAAGCAACCGGACTGTAGTTTTGTTAGCTATATACAGTTTTGCGTTGTTTGTTTATTTTGTTAAGGAAGACACTTGTGATCTAGTAGCGGTATAATATAATGTACTATTATGCCTACCTAATTAAGGACCATATTAATTACGTGTACATTTGGTCAGAGTGTTTTGATAGGTAAAGTATTTTACGATTTACGAAAAGAAAAACAACATCAACATCATATATTTGGTAACAACACCAGGGTAAATACTTAGAGAAAAGATTAGGCAAATACCACCAAATTGCGCGCAAAACAAACTGAGAAAAATACTGGCACTTCAAAAACACCCACCTTTGATATTATCATTGATTGCTCAACCTTTTAAAGGCTCATTATACTTCAAAATGTAACGGAAAGGCTCGCGAACCCGCCAAATTTGAATTTCCGCACCTTGAAAAAAAGAGATGGCAAGATACAAGTTTCACAAAGCGGGATAGTGATGAAAAATGTTGTTCTGAATACGAAAATGTGACTGGAGAAGCTACTTACATGTTTTACACCTTCAAAAGGATACCGAGGTGGAATAAATTCGAATTGAGAATACGCTTTGCCGTCCAACGCCTTTTGTGCAATCAATAGTCAATGTTGCCAGCACGAGGTACGTTTGAATTCGAAATCAATCATTTGGAATTTCAAATTTCGAAGACGGAGCGCTAACGCAAAAAATAATTTGCGGGTGGAAAATGTGCATATTTTATACGATTATTCACTTCCATATTTATTTTCAAGACGTCAACAGCAGCTGTATTTACGTATTGAAAAGCTAGTAGGTACATATAAAAATAAAAAATAAAAATAAAAATAGAAACGTTTATTCGACGAGAGCAAGAAAAAACAGAACAAAGAATAAATATAACAAAAAGAATGGCAATATAAATATCAAAATTAAACAATAAAGGAAAGAAATAAAAAATACAATCGTTGCATAATGTTCATATGAGATTTCATGAATAAAACAATTACATTTAATCATGAAAACACTAATTACTGTCATGACTTGCGCCTATAAAATTAAAAGTAATATGATAAACTAGCTTTTTTCCGCGACTCTGTCCGCGTAGTTTATCGCTATTCTCTTCGAAACTGTCTGATAACAAGACGTATGCACCCTATATCCGTTTCTAGTCTATAAAATATATCTGTATCTACAAGTCGGTGTCAATTGAAATGGGCAAAGATAAAAATAAGTAAGTACCGTTTGACACTAAACCCCAAATTTGCATCAAGACTGTTTTTATAAAATTAGGTCTTCGTTAGGTAAGCATACACATTCAAATAGGTACCTATGTGTTATAAAGCAAAACACAGACACTAACTCCATCTATGCCTCTTATCTTAATACTCCAATCACACCCTGATTACCGTGCCTACTAGTCGTCGGACAAAAATCACAGGCTGATTTATGGATTATTCATGTATTCGCAGATATAGCCCCATCTACTGCGGGGCTAAATAAACACCAAACCGAGCTACCCTTATAGCTGAATTTTGTTTCAGAGCCATCTATCAGTATTAACAAAAACTTCATTTCCAGACTACGTTCCTCATTTCAAACGACGAACGTCATAGAACGCCATCTTATTATAAGCGTTGGAACTAACGTGCACTCCTAAATGAGAGAGGGGAGAGGGTGAATGAGCTTTCGTTGTTAGTAAAGTAAACTAATAGATGGCGCTATAAGTCTTAAAAACTTAAGTTAGATTAGGTGGAGGCTTTTAGCGGAGAAGATTATTAAAACCGTGCTCATGAAAGCTATTGCAACAATGAACAAGTGTAATTGATAATTATACAATACTACCAATTCCACAGTCATCATTATTAGGCTATATTATTATTTTGGTTAAGTAGTTCTCACGGTTTAATTATTTACCGATGTGGCATATGTAAACGAAACCAATAAAACTTACACCAGCAATAAATTATAATTAAATCGTAAGATAACTATCAGTAAACCTGCACTTCGTAATTATACCCGTTAAAAGTTTAATAACATACTCGGCTTGATCGTGAAACGTTCGATGTATTATTTTAGTAAGCCAGTAGCTCTCGTGGAGGGTTCACGCGTCCCGATCCCTTACGAAACCAAACACGTGCTTTATAAAAATATAATAACATCGTACGACGGCAAAACAAAACGAACAATGCATTGCGTATTTTAAAAAAGAAGATAAAACAAACGACAGTTAGAATCGTTTTGAAAAATAAAAGTGGGGGTTGAATGAAACTAACGACAAACCTATTGGAATGTTTTGAATTTCAAAAAAAGAAGTGAATTTAACAGTGGGTTCTTAATTGAGATGTACAATTTCATTACGTGTGACGAATTGAAAATAGAGCTGTATTTTTTGTGCCTTTCGTGAATTTTTATTATGGGTAGGGGTGTTTTGTGTTTTGTTCTGTTATTTATTGTGATGTCTAATGGAACGCAGAAAAATGGAGGTATGATTTTTAATTAAGTTATAATAAATTAATTTGTGGTTTTGTTAAATAATTTAGTTTAATTTTGAGACTTGAAGAAAATACCTATTTTTTTTTACATATTATTTACTCAAGTATTTTCCTAAGCCTTGATTATATTGGGTCCCATTTGTCTCTTCCTTCTTTCAACCATCCCTTCTTTATTCTCCAAATGAGAGAATTTATTGCGACCGGCAACCCAGTGCCATCACTCCCTAAATCATGCTTTATATTTCCTGTCGGAGACAAGAAAACACCCTGTAGAATTATCGCGCATTTTGTAATCTTTTAGTAGAAAACAAGTAAAATATTGTTATAATTCAAAAGTATATAGGTACCTACTTACTGATCACTGAAAAGTTCATTGACAAGAATAATGTCCCGTTAAAATCGTATTAAACAAAAAAACGGGGCAGAAAAATCTAACTTAGTAAATACATTGACGTTTCTTCTCTACTTAATACCAGAACATCATAATAAATAATTTCTCTCCTTAAACGGTTCTTTGGAGGAAATCCGTAATTAGCGATAAGACCGCCTAATAACTCACAATGAAACATTTCTATTATACCTATTTTCCACCCTTGTTACACTTGTAAGTGGTGTTTGATAAGGACTTGCATTGTATTTAGGTTATTAGGTGTTCTAAAAAGTTCACACATTTTGGGATCTTGTTATTAATTTGGAATTTCATGTATCTACTTAGATTTTGTCCATGATTTCCTACGAAGAAAATGTACCTATCATCATTTGCTAGGAAAGTGAAACTTTTTTAATATTAAAAACCTGTCTCCGTTTGGACGAAAGGAGTATAAATTAACAATTCCATAATAGTATAGTAGAGGTAGAGGTATTCTAATAAGAATACTCCCTCAAGTCTCCCAAATATGTACTAACTTACAGAGCACGATAAGACTTTTAAATTCCAATACGAAACGCTCCTCGTAATTAAAGATACAACACAGCCTACAAATAATTAAAATTATTTCAGACATACAAACATCTACTGAGAAGGAAACCAGACCAGAATACATACACCCTGATGGTCTGCTAACTTTCGACCCATACCTATCTGATATTAAAGCTGAAAGTGAAGAAGACGACTACATACCACTGCCAGAAAACGACGAAACTATTGATGGTCTACCTATATTCCTAGTGGAACCCAAGAACTCTTATGTTTTGAGAACAAAACCTGCTTCTATATTATGTAGAGCTGGTAATGCTTTAGAAGTTTATTTTAAATGCAATGATGTTAGAACTAATAAAGCGGTTCAGTTTGAGCATGTGGATCCTCAGAACGGAGTCAGAGTGGTAGAAGCTGAACTGAATGTGACCAGGAATGAGGTAGACGAGTATTTTGGGGGGAAATTTGGATGTCAGTGCTACGCGTGGAATAGTAAAGGGAAAATCAAGAGTCAGACCGTGTTAATTGAGTATGCTTGTAAGTATTGTTCAATTAATATTTATTAACATTGATATATATTCATGTTTTTGAATGTCTTTTTCTTTATGTTTAGATGTTTTCAGTCTCTGAGATAGCATTATACTTATTGTACGGAAGTACTTAATAAACAATAAAATTTCTTATGACATTTGTCTTGTCGTTTTTAGTTACAATAATAAGATAAATGTCAACTGTAAATACAGCATAAATGGCCGATTAATTTCATTAAAATTCTAACCGTAATTACTTGGAATTCTTGCCAATGAGGTTTTCTTCCTACAAAAGCAACAAAATGGTAAAATTTTGTATAGGATTCAAACAAATTAATAAATTTTACAGCCGCTACCATTTTGATACATTCAAATTTCGGGCCCTCATTTCCTTGCAGATGAATAATTATGCAAATTTCACCATTAAGGGTACCGGTGGATTTAATACCTCGATGTTTATATGCATTAACCAATCAAAATATTTACGACTGAATTTCAATTTCGTCCGCAATCGATTTTGGGTCTCCAGGCAAAATCGATTACAGAAGTCAAACGTAGGTAGTTCAAGACAAAATGAAACTTATAAAAATCAAGTGAATTAGGTCGAAAGCTAGAAAACAAGTTTTATTAAGATTAAGTAACTTACCACATGCAATAAAATTATATTTTTTGGGATAAATCAAATGATTGTTCTTGTCTTCTTTAGTATATAATAATAGTATGCTACTTGGTAGAGCGGGGTTTCTAGTTACATGTAACATTTTCTACAAGATTGTTAATATTATGCTAATTTTGTCTTGGATTAAGGAACAAATTAACTAATTTCTCAGTAACTCACTCTTTTCTAGCCACCACTTAAGATTCTTTCCTAGCTGGGATTTTAGAGAATATAATTCCACCAACCAACTATTTATATGGTTGGTATGGTTAGTTGGTTGGTGGTTATAGACCAACTCTGCAAATAGAAACCTTATAATCACTTATCGTTTATTACTGTTAAAAATATATCTAACCCTTTGACATAAAGGACGAAACAATAGACTGACTAATTTAAATTAAAAACATGCAGTAAAGGCGCTTTTCATCATGGTCTTTATATTTACCAAAAACAATAACTGCTCAGCGCCTTTGAGATCATCACAACTATAGAGTTCTTATAGCATTGCTGAATTCATGTTTAATTGTTGAAATCAAAAACTACAAAAAAAGATTTAAATAAAACACCACATAATTCATAATTCACACAGCACATAAAGGTTCATCGTGTTAACAATAGCTATGAAAATACAGTGAAAAGTAGACAATGACTATTGTCTAGCCAACGGGTCTGTGGGAATTGAAACCAGTCTGCGAATCCGGTAACTATGGAGGTGTCAGTTTTCATATGTGCTAATTAATTTGCGGTTGAAATCAAATCAAGTTGTCAATTGAACAGATACGTTCTATCCCTATGTACATCATGTCTGTTAATCACACCTCCCTTATAACGTCTACATTGAAAATACGTGAAGTCAAACTTTATACCGTGATCCGGCCGGGCGTCACTCATCATCATCATACTAGCGACCCGCCCTCGCTTCGCTTCGGTTTGTGAGTTTTCTGTAACACCAGTACGTAATCTAGAATTTATCTATATATATAAAAGGCAAACGTGACTGACTTATTATATCAACGCACAGCCGTAACTACTGTACCTAGAAACTTGAAATTTGGTACAGGGGTTCCTTTCATGATGTAAGTGAGCACTAAGAAAGGATTGTCCGAAAATCGACCCGCAACGGGAAGAAGTAGGGGGAGTAGCGGGAAACTAATTCTACGCGTACGAAGTCGCGGGCGTCCTCTAGTCATACATAAAAACCTTTCTTTTGAATAACTCTTATTGATAAAAATCGCATTAAAATCCGTTGCGTATTTTAATAGTACCTAGTTTATGTGACTGTTGCATAATAAGGGGCATTAAAATTCGAGTGAGTGTTTATGAAACGAGCCGAAGGCGAGTTTCATAATAGCATCTCACGAGTATTTTAATGCTTATTATGTACAGTTACATACACTGCTTTATCTACACACATATCATCAAAGCTCTCTATGATGTAGGTATTCAGAAATCGCATGTAATGACCGGCATTGCAGCATTGATTAGAGCTATTAGTAAAATAATACAAAAAATAAATGGGATATCAGAGACAATTATTTATTGTAATAATTATTATTTACAGTTTTAATTGTGCGGTGGTTGAATTCCACTTTTCCAGTTTTGATAGTAGAATCATGTTCGTGGATTTTGACGGCAACAACATATTTTCGACGCTCATTGCTTTATCCCTGATATCAGGTGGCGTCTCCGAAATATCGTGATTATGATCACTATCTTGATTACTCATTTTTAGTAGTCGTACAATACAATAATTATTTTCGAACAAAACAACACAACAAACTTATTTTTCCGACAAAATAAGCGTCAAATGTGGCGGCAAATCAAAATTTGATAAAATGTTTTTTTTTAATTCAGAGACAACTAGATTAAGCGTCAGCTATCAAATCGTTCGATATCAAGTAACGTGCGAGATTATGTCAAAGTTGTGTGAAATTGACATTTCATTTTCAATAAAATGTCATCTCGACTGATTTAGAATAGAGGTCTAATCAAAAATGCTTCGTTTTTCAGAGATGTTCGAAATTTGAATGTCATAAGAACATCGAAATTGATGTTCTTATGAATTCATAAGAAAACTGCCACAGATAAAAAAATTGCTCTAAGAACAGAGTTGATTATTATGATGGTCATAATTTGCGGTTTCTGAACGCATCATAGAGGGTTTTATGATATGAGTGTAGATAAAAGATCTAAGCGTACATACAGACTGTTTTATACGATATAAAGATTATTCCAGATAAAAAAGTTGATTTTCTTTGTAATAAAATCAATTTTTTCCCAGTTCTGCTTCTTTTTAGATTATAAGTTTCCGATAGTTTTCATTATTTTCGAAACTATTTTTAAGACAAAAATTACAGCGGTTGTAACACTCAAACTTTGACCACCTACCTAGATTTTTATCGTTTTGAATAAATTCAGTCAACGTTTCTCTCAGACATATTTTTAATGAGACAGCGCTAAAAATATCAACGCTCCCAACTAAACTGTCAACACCCCGAACATAAGTTTGACCCAAGTCAACCGCGACGCCTCCCATCTCATCCGACTGTCACTCGACTCCTGCCTCAGTGTCACGGTGTGACGCGTTGACAGTCGTCAGACGGTACAGTTTTTTAACTGGTAGACAAGATTGACATGTGCGTAATAACGTCTGCGTAATAAATGCGTAATAAATTCCGAAGATTTTTCTAAATATGAGTAAGTATAAGTTAACATACTTACCTAATATTGTTTTTAACCTCGTAAGGCTCATGTGCAATAGGATGTACATAATCAAAGCAATTTAATTTGAACCATTTGCAATGGGAATAAAGGTTATTTTCCTATCTTCTTAAACTGAAAATGGCCTTATAGAACAAACATAATTGAACTTTATTGCCTTAGATAACACGTAGATAGATAGATCGTCACTAAGTAAGGAACAACTTATCCTCATAATGCACAGTCTGTGAGCACTTAGAAGATGCTTCGGGTTTGTACTTCTGTCTCACTCGCTCTTAATAAGAGCGTATGAGAGCGAGTGAGGGACAACTACAAACCCGAAGCACCTTCTAAGTGCTAACGCACTGTAAATTATCTGACTTTGAAAGCGGCCGTTAAGATAACCGATATTTTCCGCAAAAAAATCTATTTGACATTCAACAAATTATAGTTACAAAACAATCCATTTCTTTTTATAAAACGCACTTTTTTTTTTTATTAACTCTAAAAATAACAATCGCAAAGAAGTTTACCAAACAAAACAAGTGACACTTCGTCATCCTAATTCTGGAATAGTGCTCATTTTTAACCCCGAAGGCATGAGGGTGCAGAAACCATTACTGAGAGGAAGCATTACTTCCGCTCGTTAACTCGAGCACTTTGCTGCTTGATACAATGCTCAATGCTCACTAGCCTTTATTTTGGGGTGCGAATCGTTAATGGGTTATGGTTAAGGATAGTCGTAAATATTTAGGAGTCTGTTTTGCTCAGACAGAAAAAATCAATGGTAGCTAATCTGTACGTTGAGTTAGGAGCAGTGGATCGAATCTTATTGGCATTTGATTACTTCATGTGGTGGTGTATTA
This sequence comes from Acleris cristana, assembly GCA_948252455.1. Classification (NCBI taxonomy): domain Eukaryota; kingdom Metazoa; phylum Arthropoda; class Insecta; order Lepidoptera; family Tortricidae; genus Acleris; species Acleris cristana. Next base: position 12,307,795 of record OX411779.1, read on the forward strand.
AGATAACTCCAAAGCGAGAATGGTTTTAATTGTATACTACTTAAACCGATACTCAAACCACGTAGAATTTTTTGCGGCCAACAAAATGATAGTGCTCTAAATGATACTTTAGACGACTCTAATTTGCATTTGCTCTAATTTTATCTCAACTTAACGTTAACTAGTAAACTTCATTTAAATTCTGGTTTTTTTGTAAAATCAACATAATAACATTTTCCCTCTTAGATATAAAGAAGCAGTTCGCCCAACACCCTCAGTCAGCAACGGTAGAATCGGGGCACAGCGTCACGCTTCGCTGCATGCCACCGTTAGCTGCGCCCCCTGTCGAGCTGAGGTGGACGAGGAATGGGGTGCCATTGGACGTACGAGAAACCATGCTTCAGCTCAGTAATGTGGGCTTACAGGTTTGTATTTAGAGATATACATTTGCAAGAATGTTAGGCCGCGAAAGTTTTAGATCGAGTTAAAAACTCTGTGGACACTGCAGATGAAAATTAAATAGGTAGGTAAGGTAAGGTCATTCTAACAGTAGTGAGGGTTTCAGTGATATTATTTGTTAGTACAGATGATTTTTACATAACAGTGTTTGTTTAATTGTCCGTCGAATGAAATAGTTTTAAAACAATTATTTTAAATTTAATATTGACAAGCGAACTGCTACAATAAAACCCTAGCCCTCTTATTCAAAAAGCATGCTTGAAATATGGTCTGCCCTTATCTGTCATTAACATTTGAGTTTTACAGAAAGAGACAAAGAATACATTGAATAAAATATGTTTATATTGAGTTTATTATGAGTAGAGTTTTTCGTAGCGTACCGTTTAATATCAATGATACGATTTCAAAAAATATTTTTATTAAACAAAGCATACTGCGATCAAATAGGATGATTAAAAGCGTGCTTGACATATAACCGTCATTACATCATCACCGGTTACATTTAAAATTGGCTACCCCCTTTTTGTTCGCTTGACATTCCCGAAACCGTGCTGCGTTCTTCAAGCACTAACCTGATATGCCCGTTTCGTTAATTTATGTACCCCTGGCCAGTCCCGCGGGCAATCAGTGAAGCCTGTCGTTTCACCTGAGCGAACTGTACAAACAGTTGATTGTTTGGATCTGTCTCTCAATTCTGATAATGTAGATCTATATCTATATTTGTGGTGGATATAAATTTGATGTAGCCTTCAATAGCGGTTTGAGTAAGTTAAGCAAGATCTTGAAATGTTTACGAATACGAATAATACAACCTACAAATGTTATTTTCTTAACCTACATCGTCATATGGTCTTAAAAAAAACATCTTTATGTGTTAGGCTTTGAAAAATAACCACCCTGTAATGACTTATTGGTCGCAATACACTCTGGGGACGTTCATGATGTAGATAACTGATAATGGCTTGCGGACTTAGTATGGTTGCGTTTATCGCGTGACAAAATGTGGATAAAGCTACTGTCACTTTCTGACCAGTATGTAAGTGCGAGAGGGACGTATGCTTTATCCAACGCGATAAAGGCGACCATAATACGGGCCCTGTTGTACGTTTCCTAAATAAATAGGGTATGTGTAAAACTAATGGGGCTTTGATGGTAAAAGGTAACGGTTGCTGATAAACCATTATTGTAAACAGGATATGGCTAACTACACGTGCGTAGCTGAGAACGTAGCAGGTCGGCGAGAGTCAGATGTCGCCGTGCTGTCCGTGTACGGTAAGTTATCATAATACTCCTCGGTAATAGCGACACTTTCAACACCACAGCTCTTGTTGCTGTTATGAACATTGAGCTTAACGTGTCTCTTCCTTGTTAGGTGGTATCCTGTCACGCGAAGATTTGCACGTTCGTGTTGCTTTTTAGTAGTTAGGTATTTATGACACCCTTTAGCGCCTCTTTTCTTCTTGAAATTACAATTATTACTTTTACTTTTGGCATTCTGGAAGTATGCTCAAAGTGTACCCTAAATAAAGTGGAAGGAAGATGATGCATGACACCAATTATCGCACCAATTAGAACTGAAATGGTGATATTTCTATGTTTGATTTATTTGTCTAAAATAAAATTCAAATAACACGACAATCATCCCCACAGTGAGATAAATAGAAATGCATAAATTATAATTTTTGCCGATTTTAATATCGAAAAGATGAGATTAAGTATATTTAAAAGTCTCTATGTTCTTTAATTGACTCACAAACAAGAACCCAATATCATATTTGATGTATATGTAATAATTTATTTAACCCTGTGTGAAACCAAGATAAATAATTTTATCTTTTTACAACATCCTTGTTAAAAAATAGTATAACGAAGGTATTATACTTGGTGCTTTTGACTAATCTTGCTACTCCCGTTTGTAGCTATAATACAGACTTCTCTAAATTATAAACGCATTATTGTACAAACAAAAAAGACAACACATTATGTAAAACTTATTGCAACAATTAATGCTCAATATTTTTTGTGTAGTAAACGGGGGCTGGTCAGACTGGTCTCCCTGGCTGCCGTGCAGATGCGGCGCGAGGTCCAGCGGCCGGCGTCGCACCAGGACGTGTACCGAGCCCTCTCCTGCTAATGGAGGAGCACCCTGCAAAGGGCTGCCGTCGCAGAGCGATGAGGACTGCCTGAGCTGCCAGAATGGTAATTGTTGAAAAACGTGCCATCCTATTCCCTGCGCCCCAAGCCCAGCTGTGCTACTGCTGTTACCGTCCCAACGGAAGACCAGCGCTGGCTGACAGCGGCACATGTTTAATTTGTGCTTTTGTTGTGAATACAGGTTTTTTTCTTTCTTTATTTTCCTATTCCCTTTTTGGAATGGTTAAACTTGAGACTCTTCGGCGAAAGAGTGCATCCAGGCCATTACAAACCCAGCGATTATCCTCGCATCCTTTGTCTTATACCTAATCAGGGTGATAATGGGGTCAAATAAGGTAAGGTAGGTAAGTTAAAAACTTCTTCATTACGTAAGTTTCAAACGAATAGTAATTTTAAATAAAATGTAATTTTAGATTTTTCCATTAAAACGGTTATTTTTCTTTCCTTGTAAGTATTTAACTGATCAGGAACGTACTCTATAAAGTGGCATATAAAGTGCTCTTAAGTAAATATTTTCCATAAAGTCTAGTAAACGCTAGTCAAGTATTCCTCCCAAGTACGGGGAACAGGAAGCAGCTACGTTAATTATGGCCTAATCAGGTCCCGATTAAGGCAGTAGCAGTCTTTTATTATAATTAGATTAGTTAAGTGCTCTAAACGGATGCGTTTAATGACTGTGAGAAGCTCGGGTTGCTAGAGGGGCTTGATAGGATAACTGTTGTCGTTATTAGCTGTAGGATCGGCTGATGCTGTTCGGCAGGCGCGATTATTAGCCAATTGGAACACTTCCATTGTTCCAAAACTGTGTCATATATAGGTATTTTATCGTGTCTTAAGTATTATAGTTTTACCTAGTTTTGACCTGAATGATGACAACATTCCCGCTCGGACACAAAGATTTTCTCAACCTGCAGGCCTTTTATGGTCGTGTTTTTCGATGTGGATAAACGTAGATAAAGCATCCGTCACGTACGTTTCGTATCACGTCATCTACTAGTGACGCGATTGGTTTAAAACGAAACGAATAGCTGAAAAACAAAACCTACATTGAATCATGAATGCTAAAAATATAACGATAAAATATCTATAGCTTAAAAAGAATTCGACCGATTTAAAAAGCTAGCAGACAATCCCACTCTGTCAAATTGATAGGCGTCAAGTCACGAGAAACAAATTACGACAACGTTTATAATTAGATTTTGCAACGTGGTCCTACATTTATCAACAATTAGTGCCCAGACTAATACAACACTAATCTTGTGTAAGAATTGTTCTTGTAATATAATAAATCAAATAAATAAAGTGCAAATAATCTAATAATTGTTTAGAACAGAACAGAAAACTGTAATTTGAGGCAAGGAAGTCCATAGTAACACCTTACAGAGTAAAATACCTCCATAACATAACAATATAAAGGTGCGACCTCATCGCTGCTTAAAATACGGAGACGGTACGGAATCGCAGTGACGCATCGTATCCGTACCGTTTTTATCTCATTACACGGCTGCTTAACGGTGCGTCAAAAACGACACCATGTTGTTACTATGACCCCGTCTTTTGTTTACGCAACGACACCGTTTTTTAAGCAGTGGTGTGGGGAGCGTGCGTCAAAAACGGTACGCATACGATGCGTCACTGCGATTCCGTACCGTCACCGTTTTTTAAGCATTGGTGTGGGCGTACCTTAAGACTTAAAAGTAACACTGAGGTGGCAAAACAGCGTAGTCCTGATTTACCAAAGTGAGTAACTCTTACCCTGGAAAATTAAATTTCAAAACATAGTCTTAGCCTATTGTCGTCAACACTCTCGAAACAGATGGCTTGTGGGGGTCGAAGAATTCTCGAGTGGTGTCTGCGTATCGAAAGACGCAACGTCATTAGAGGGCCCTGCCAAGAAGCACTACGCTAACTAGCGTTTCTATTCGTTTCGTGTTTAAACCAATCGTGTCACTGGTAGATGACGTGATACGATAAGTCACGTGATCTACCAGTGATGCGATTGGTTTAAAACGAAACGAATAGAAACGCTAGTTAGCGTAGTGCTTCTTGGCAGGACCGTCAGACCTCCAACAAAGTGGACCGATGACGTGGCTAAGGTTTAGGGAAACCGATAGATGCAATGTTTGCATGCATGATGCGGTGTTTGTGGTCTAGGGGAAGGCCAATGTCCAGCAGTGAACGTCTTTCGCTTGAAATGATGATTGTTGTCATTCTTACCAAGGTGGTTCCTGGTCAGCCTGGGGTGGATGGTCTTCCTGCAGTGAGGACTGCGTCAGGGTCCGCAGACGACAGTGTACCGGACCATGCTCATCAGGCCCTGATCGCCAGCATGCCGCTTGTGTTGATGGGCTATGTGCCACAGGGATGAGTAAGTTTTGTCTTAATGTACCTTGAGAATTGACTGGTCCCAGTGGAACCCGCGTGGTGAATTACGTTTTCTTCTTTCTATTAGCATACTTATACGAGACCTGTAGTACCAAGGATAGCTTAAGACTCAGGAGCCACCACGTAATTTTACCAAGTATTCGCAGCTCAAATCCAGTCGGTTCCGACCTTTAGAGTTGTTCGTATCTTGCCTGTCTTAAATGTGATACTATTAGGTGCTAACATAACAGTTTAAAGTTCACGTGTTTACTGATTAACAAAACAATTTTCTTTTTTTCAAGAAGTTTGACGGAATTAATTTTAATAAAGATATTTTTAATCAATCATAGGGTTAACCAAGACCAACTTCACCCTCTACCTCGGTATTGGCATCACGGTCGCCATTTTGACTGCCGCTGCGGTCATCTTCTACATATGGTGCAGATACAGGAACTCTAGACCTAGATACACTTCTGCTAGATCAGGTAATAAGTAAGCTGAATTCTTTAGCACTTTTGAACATTTGTAAAACATAATCGCGAACTGGGCTTGGCTTGGCTTGACACACTGCCGTGTGTCTAGATACTGTTACGGGCCTTATAGATTTATAAACATGTAAAATAAAGTATCGAAAGTTTAATCGATGTGTTTGGGCTGTGACCTTATTGTATACCAATACAATTTCGCAAATCATGTGCTAAATTGTGAAGCCACCTCTATTTATGACTGTTGCTCCGATAATACAAGTTGATTTTGGTGTTTATTTGTATCCATCAGTCTAACCTACAGTACGTTTTTAGGCATCCCAAAGACATATCCTGCTAGAGACAAAGCCGTCTCCGGGCCTGATGTGACGAGGTCCTGCAACGATTACTGGATGCAGGGTTCTGACAACCACTACGACATGCCACACGTTAGAGACAGGTAACTAAGATTTGACTTCGTTACTCATAATTTTAGTTTTGTATTTTAAAACGTTTTCTTTGCAACAGATATCCAAATACTATAGGTTGAATTAAAATCATTACAGAATAAACATAAACATAGTAAAAGGCAAAAATTTAGAACATTGAGAAACAGATTTTTTTATAAAGATGTTTGTTTATTACGCACTAAATAAATGTAATGTTCATTGTACTTAAATCAAAAAGAAACTTTCCATCTTAGCTATCATTTGTCATGGATAGCAACAAATTAAAAAAACTATATATAATATTAAAAGTTACTTTAAACCAACGTTCAACATTCACGTTATTTACGGACAACCTTAATACGCCCAGTGTAAAGTAACTTTGATCTAAAATGTTTCCTTTGATTAAGTATCACGCACGACTAACGCAGAGAATTATAAATCATGAAGCAAATTCGTTTTGGAATAGATCCCCAGGTGTCCCATATCGATCTGTTCCTTGTTCCCTAGCTACTCGTCTCCCTTCATCGGTCGGCCTCGCCACGCGTCCTCAGCCGGAAGCAACCACTACGAAATGAAGCCCTACAGCCCTTCCGGGGACTCCGCCTCCAGTTGTTATACTAACAGTGAGTAAGGGATTTACGCTTAGTGTACAAGCTTGGGGCTTAGAACAACGTAATGGTTATGTTTCTTAATCGAAATCTGAACGTTCAGTTTCCTTTTACAAACGTATTTTAGATTTCTGTTTCACCTTTTAAGGTTTGGTAGAAAATGCTTGTAGCATTGAGTTCGCCTTTTGTACACTATTTTAAATTTGTGCAATAAAGTATTTAAATAAAGAAAATAAATATTAATTAAATAGTCATGAATGTGAGCTTTTTAGTGGCTACAAAGACGAAATTTATAATACTTAAAAATAAATGAGGATTCTAATTCAAAAACCACAAGTTTTATATTATGCAATTGTTTAAATATGTATTAACACGATGTCTCTATTATTTGTTTACATCACTTTACATGACATCAGCCTGAGCAGCAATAGTATTGTTATTCTTCATTCGTAACGCTATTAGGTATATTTGGAAAAAAAACACAGTTCAATCTCTAAGCGTTGTATATATGTATGTATGTAAACACTTTATTGTACAAACCAAAGAGATAACAATTGTAAAATAGACAAAAATATAACAGGGATGTACAAAGGCGAAATTATCCCTTTAAGCCTTAAAGGGAAGAGATCCCTTAAAGTTTAAGGGATCTCTTCCAGTTACCTTTGGGCGATTGAGAAATAATTAATGACAACGAATAGCTAAATAAGTACAATACTAAAATAAATATCTATAAATATCAATAGATAAAATGTATAAACATATATATATATGTAACTATGTATATACACAATATAACTAATATAATAAATAAATGTACATAATAAGCAGGACAAAGTCTTAAGAACAAGTGTCAAGCCAGAACTTGTTTGGCGTTGTTTTTGACGCCATGTATAAAACATTCTTAAATAGTAACGGAAGGACCTTCCTTCCTGAGTTTAACACTTTTGTATTTTAACTAAGTCACGGCCACCTTTAGCCTCAAAATAGTTACTCCAAAAATACCCGTAATGAGTTCGGTGATGTTCACCCCTTTGAGAAACATGACACTGATAGATCTAATGTGACGCGGCGGGGTGAGGTGTCATATACCCCATTACCCCTGGGGTAATAAAAATGTTACACTCGATGTGTGAAACTAGGATCCGTATTTGAAAGTTTTATACGAACGAAATACTTGAAATAACAAATGAAAACGATTTAAAACATTTCGTTAATGAATGTCCTAACAGAACTTCAACAGAATATAGAATCCAAAGTTTATTGTAGAATTGTACAATTTCTTACTCATAACAGTCGCATAAAACCTTAACCTAAACAATTATTAGAGCATTTAATGTCTAGGTCTTGTTCAAAATTAAGTAAAAATCAATCACCTACAGTTACACCTACCAAGTACTATCATTACTGTTTTATTTGAAGCGCAAAGTCGAAAACATTTCGTGTATCTTGGTTCTCGAGTGAGACTAAATTGCATCTCCTCTGGTTATCCTGAGTGACGCACGCGCATGTCCATTACTTATCGCCTGCATCGACCTTATAACCGAAGCCAGATGTTTCTCTTAAATCTAAATAAAGTAAGATCTATGCAACATTTCCCTCTCATTAAATCCTACCAAGCTTTTCTCTTTCTACATAATCTAATGTGTCTAATATTCTTTATAGCTAGGACAATGACTTCGCGATCAAGCGAGTGCTCGTCCCAACTTGCTGAAATGATGGCGTCTTCTCCATCCTCAGCCAAGGTCGACGTAGCGGTGACCCTGCCTGCTGTACCTCTGGACTCCAGCTATAGAGAGAAGATATGTCTTACTGTTGTGAAGTAGGTAGACCAAAACGTTGGATCTAACTCAAGGTCAAAGACTATGTTAAAATTTGAGATTAACGTTTTATAATAGAAAAGGTAGTTTAGTATTTTATGTGTTTCGCATTGAGAACAACTGCCAAAATTTTGCATAGGATGTAAATTAATCTAAAATATGGAAATCAAACGCCACAATCGTTTTGAATTGTAAGAAGGCTGCGATGACTAAGTACCAATATTCAGAATTGCATTTTGTTAAATACAATTTACTTATTATTAATATTAATGCGTTAAGAATGTGATTAGTCAATCGTTGTGCATTATTGCTGTTGCTTATTCAAAAGCTTCTCAGGTCTTTGACGCCACTGCCATCAGCATCGGAAATAAGCGGTTTTCTAACTTACACGGTTTCACCCAGTGAGTGCCTTTTCACTGTTTGAGAGCTTTGTCTTGAAGAAAAAATACGGCACGTGGGGAATTATTTAGGCAAAGGGATGACAGTAAATGCGTTAAATTATCTTTGAAACGTATACGTTGATCAGTGGTGCGTCATTTTTGTGCCTACTAAAAAGTATACTAAACCCAATTCGGTAAGATTTAGGTTAAGCGAATCGTTGGTAATAATTTCAATAAAGACATTTGTAATGATATGCATGAGTACATGAAAATGAAACAGCGCTTGTTATGAAAGTGATCGTGAGTGAACGCTTTTGTATACAGTTGCTGACATTTGAATTTGCGGAATTCAGTCAGTACATGTATCTTATGAATGAAGATTGAATCCAGTCAGATCCCATGTCTATTATTTAAATGGCCTTGCCTAGGAGTTAATTGTTCTATTTATTTTGCACTATTTCTTAATTAAGGCGACCGTTTGTATGTTTGTTATCGTTTTCGATTATTTCTGCACGTTTAGGTACTTTGGTTGATTATATTATAGTAAAAAGTACTTTTTGGTTCCATGTGTTTTTATACTAAATTTGTATACTTTTTTTTTTAATATTGTTAATTCAAATTAATGCATTTAATTGTAAGCCAAACTGTAAATAGTATTGAATACACTGTGATATTTAATAAACAATTTGTACGAAGCTGTAATCGTGGTTCTTCACTTTCGTAATTAGACCGCCCGAAGTGATATAAGTGATATAAAACAGAAGGATATTTAATTTAGAGCACCATTAAAGCTATATCCGACCACCCACTAAAGGCGATATATCAAAACCTTTTAAGATCGTATAAGAGCCAAGCTTGGGGTATTTATAGATAACGATGCCCTTACGACCGGTGCGTGAAGTTTTGTTTAATCTTGTATGTGCATATTGACCCCGCTCTTAGACCAGAATTAAAGCTTATTTTTGAAATTACCTAATCTATAAATCGATCACATTATTCTCATACGAGCAGACTAAATTGATCAGCGGCCCTGTTATAGTCTCTTTTATCGATTAAAATAAACATGGATAAACATCACCTAAGTGAGAGAGTGATGGATGCTTTATCCACCGCGATAAAGGTAACCATAATACGGCCCGGAGGGCTTATTGTCTAACGCACTCGGAATCACGATTTTTTTCATTTTGAAAATCGCGGGCTTGTCTGCATACAAAATGAAAACAATTGCTCCACTTTAAATCCGGTTGCGATTGCGAGTGCGTTAGACAATAAGCCCTCTGGAGTTATTGTCTAAAAGATTGCCCGTAAGATCGTCAACGAACATGTAAAACTGGCTGACCGGGCAGTGCTTATAAATTCCATAGTTTCGGGTGTCTTGACATTGGGTTGTTCTTTGACGCAGCTCAAAATAAAATAACAATGCAGTAACTGTAGTAGCAGCCTGGGTAGGCCTCCAACAACGTGGCTAAGGTTGCGGGAAACCTATGGATGCAAACGGCACAAGACCGGTCCTTGTGGCAAACATTGGGGAGGCCTATGTCCAGCAGTGGACGTCTTTCGGCTAAAACGATGAACTGTAGTAGACTGTAATCCTCTTATTCATAAACGCGCAATAGCTATAGCTTAAATAAAATATGCTGTGGCGTTACCCCTCATTGTGACATTTAAACTGGACCGAAAGAATCAAAGGACACTTTAGCTTAAATTGATTTATTGTACGTCTATAAATTAGGGGGTTAGTTTGCAAATCAATAAATTAAGAAAAATACTATGTTTTTTCTAGATCGTTTGTGGTAATTAACACCGTGGACACGTATTGCGAGAATCACGACGTGTCGCTATCGTGTCGCACCTTCTAAGGATTCATCTGGAGTAACAAGTTACAGTTATTTCTGTATCGGGCCATTAGTCAAACTTGGTTTAAATCACAGGTTCAAAGACGGCCGGTGCGTTTGTCACTTGAAACCCGTTAATTGGGTCTTGTTTGGATGTAACAAGGAGCCGGTTGTCCTTAGTGTAAGCGTCCACTAAGACACAACTGAAGCGAAACGTTTGAAGAAAATAGTGTGATGGCCATGTCAACGGCATAGGTTTGAAATTGGAGATTTTTAAAAAACAGTGATGGATAACCGTGTTGTATTCTCTTAAGGTAAGGATTTTTAAATTAAAAGTTTTGGTTAAATGTCTTTTAAATGGTTTACCCTTGTTTTGTAGACACTCATTTCATAGAAAGTATCACTTCGTAGAATTTTCGTTTCATAGAAAGTAATTTTCTACTGAACCCGTGTTCATTTCAGGTTATCTTGTGATGGTTACAATACAAGTCTAACCTAATCTCTACGCGAATCATATTTAAGGTAACCTGAAATCAAAACGGGTTCAGCAGAAAATAGCTTTGTATGAAACGAAAATTCTGCGAAGTGATATTACTTTTTATGAAATGAGTGTAGGTGAACCAAGGGGACACGTTACCCTTTTAAATACACAGTAAGAAAGTAAAAACAAGTGCGTAACTATAAGGGACTTGACAAGTGCGTAGAACTAACCCTATGTGCTTTTATTCAGTCCACAAGAGTAAATAGTCTTTAACCTAACAATTGGGATTGTTCATATTTTTAGAATTACTCTAATAAACCATTTCCAGGAATAGAGTTTTAAAGCCGTTCTGCATTATTAAGTTTTTGAAATAGGTATTTATCTATTTCTGATATTTCGACAAAAGTATATTTAACCGGTTTAAGTTTTTGGAGTTGTTGGTGAGTCTGTGGCTCTGCCTACCCCACTCTGGGAATGAAGGCGTGAGTTTATGTTATGTATGTTATATTTAACCTTTGTTTGACTTTCGTTTTCAGCTTGAAGCCCTCCTAGGTGTCCTAGGTGTCCTAGGTGTCCTAGGTGTGCGGTGTGAAAACCGCTTGATATAGTATGTTTTAATACACTATTACACTTACTTTTTATCATTAGATATCATTTAATTATTGTAATTTATTAGAAAATGCCATTCTAAATTTAGAATAATCATGTCATCCATAAAATATCTGATAAATAAATAAACATAAAATATTAAAACAAAACTATTGGGTCAAATACAAAATTAATGAAATAGGTCTCTTAAAATTACCTATTCTTTCGAATTAGAATGTAAAAACCGTGAGTTATATTTTTTGGTCTATCCCAATTGTCTCTCTGTGACTCGTTTCTCTAATAAGTCCATGGTGATTGTCTAAAAATAGACACTAGCGAAATGCACCGTGTTAAAACAAAGAGTAACAGCCATTAGTTAAAAAAAAGCTATTAAACATAGTAACCATAACTATACAAAACAAGACGGGCTAAAACATAGTGGAGTAGAGGTCCTGTACCTACCTATAAGTACATATTAAACAATAATCAAGCAATATCTCAGGGGTTATTTGTGATAGTAATTGGATTAATCCCGGACGGAAGTGAACAATCAATTGAATTAATTGGTTATTGGCGTTGCATAGTTTATTCTCCACTCGAGCTTCACTGATTAATAATAATTATTAATAGGACAAGTAGTTGTTATAACAATGCCCACTAATGGTTCTAAATCTTTAGTTCTTTCTCCATTAGGTGTTCCACATCAAAAAGAAACTGCACTGTACTCATCGTAAGTATTTATTTAACATAGAAAAGGTTTATAAGCACACATCACCATCCTGACATAGACAGGTGACAATTTGATGTACATAGCGTAGATTATTATGACGCCCAGTGAGGAATTCGATGATTTTGCAATGTATATCGAATTGTCAGCAATGAACAGCCACTGTCACGTTTTTTCTCTTAGTTGACGAAAATTAATACGATAGTTATGATAATATTTATATCAACTAAAAGTGGTAGTAAGTAATAACGGCAAGGTCTTTAGTGATTCAAGTAACATCTGAGACTTTTAGTTGATGTATCTATCGTCTTGTAAGGCTCGTGTGGAATCAAGACGCTTGTGCACATCATACACAATCTTGTTAAAAGCGACCAATTTTTTTCAGTGTTATACTGTCATTTTCCATTTCGCCAAAATAAAAAATAACCTTTTTTCCCAACCTGGTACGTGTCTTGTCTAGGGTCCATGTGCAGACTTCAGGACTTTTATAAAACACTAGAGGACGCCCGCGAATTCGTACGCGTAGAATTAGTTTCCCGCTACTCCCCCTTTTCTTCCCGTTGGAGGTCGATTTTCGTAAAATCCTTTCTTAGTGCTCACTTACATCATGAAAGGAACCCCTGTACCAAATTTCAAGTTTCTAGGTACAGTAGTTTCGGCTGTGCGTTGATATATAAGCTTAGAGTATATAAGTCAGTCAGGTTTGCCTTTTATATATATATAGAAGATTTGACTAGAAAGAAAGCATATTGCCTCAATAAAATCTGTGTTCATTTGAATGACAACCGCATAACCATATCTCATGGGATGTGTCATTCTGTGAAGCAATCTTGTTTCTATGTTTCGTGGAAACTGGATGGAAATGACTAACCCCGAAACGCACGCAAATAACTTGTTTACTGATGACTCAATGGGATTAGTAATGTTTTGATCTATTTTAAACATTGGTTTGATATGAATATTTAATTTTGTTGTTATTAAGTTTTTATTTTGTGCCGCGTGGTTGCGGGCTTCGAAAAGTTCCACTCCATGTCTTCCCATGGAACTCGTAAGAGGTGACTAAGGGAATAAAGGCATGCATGTAGTATTGTTAGGCGATGGGCTTGCAACCTGTCACTAATACGGTGGTAAACATCTTAGCCTGATTGTGCAAAATATGATTACAGAATTAACAACAACTTTGTAATGAAAAACTGCGAATTATTTTTATAAAAACTTACATGAAGAAAAACATTTTTCGCTCAATTTCTCATAGTATAATTTTGTGTAAAATAAATCTATCATTGTGTATACTCCACGCGTGTGGTGTGGTCACGGTGAATTCACGCTTTTTTTGTTTAACTACGTCCCTTTTTCACTTGGACCCCAGCATCTCTGTGCTAAATTTCATCGAGATCTGTTCAGGCGTTCTGACATGATTGTGTAAGAAACATCCATCCATTCAAACATTCAAATTTTAGTAAGATAAGATTAGGCATTGCAATGTACAATTTTCATTAGCATGGTTCCATTGACCATGAACCATTATGCCAACGATAATTCGTATTTCAGCGGTCATCAACGTAAATGTCCATACCAATTAATAGTCCTTACAGACAGTGGTCGCAAACATTTCCACATAATTGTTCTCGCTATGGACAGACAGTGTTTGCCGAGTACACCGAGTGCCCGCATATTCATTACGTTAATTACGACGTTTGAAATGCATCAACTTAATTCGGGGGCCAAATGTTGACAATGTCTGGAAGTGTTGCTTGAGTTTCATAATTAGGTTGGATAAAAGGTTTTTTATGTTAAGCGTATTTTTTTAACAGGTTTCCTAATTTTAAGAAAAGTAACTGGCGTGAGAATCGCGTAAACGAATGTAATAGTTAGTACGTACATCATTCTGCCGCAGAAATTTATAAAGTCGTTACAAGTAAAAAAAGGGATCTACCTACGCATTTCACGTCTAACAAAACCTTATCTGTTATATTACAAGCCTATGTAACCTATGTAGTAGTGAAGTAGCCATCAAGAGAACTTCTGGACAATGTGAACAAAGCTTTTAGCTACCACACAAAGTCTTCAAACACGGTAAAATCCATAATGAGCTATTTAAAAATTCTTTATTGTCAACCATATCAAAATAAAATATGTATAAAACTGGATGATTCATTCAAAAGTTTAAAATATTAATTCAGTTGAGGTTATTATGACATATGTATGACATTTTTATTTCGTTTAAACTCTGCGATTTTTAATTCACGTTACATTTCCTTTGAGCTTCAAAAAATGCTACGGTTCAACAATTCAGGCACTAATTAAACCCTTTTTTTTTTGATGATTTTTAATTCCTGAACCCAACTCTTCCAATCACTATTAAATTGTTAACAAATACAAGTTCCATTGAAGCCAAATTTAGCAATTTAAGAAAAAAGACCCTGCAAAACAAATCGCCAGTTTAGACGAACTGCACACCTATACAAATTCACAATTAAGGAAGTAAGTAAAACTCATGTTTTGATTGCAAGTTTTCAAAATGCACAATATGTAAGGTTTCACTGGTCCCCACACTTGGCAAGCCCGTATTGTGGGAGGCAAAAATGCATCTTTATTAAATTACTGGATAGATAGAACTAGGGAATGCAATTTAACCGGTTATTAGCGGTTTTTGTACAAAATAACCGGTTAAAACCGATTATAACCGGTTATTTGCATTCCCTAGATAGAACCTACACCAAATATTACAAAGTCCACTTCCTACATAGCATACATCGCAGAACATTTCTGATGTGATATGACACAAGATAGCATTTACAGAATATTTCCGATTTAAGATATTTCCAATATCCCCGTTTCGGAATGTCCGCTACACTGCAAGTCAGTGCACGCCGGAGATGTGCAATTGCAGGGAACAGCAGGGATTCACTACTGCCCTGGGTTCTAAAATGCTACTTCTCTAACGACGTCATTAAATAGAGTTGTTTTCAGAACGTCACTTAGATTAGATAACGTGCCTAGTCCTCGAGTTAGCAGAACTGTACGAAAATATTTTTTTTTACAAGTTTGAACAGTTTGCTCAGCAAAGCAGATTAAAACATCAGTGTTTTTTAAATCTGGCGTAATACACATTATACATACACATGTACATTATGCCCGCGAGCTCATGTCCATCGGAAGCTGAGGCGAAGCGCGACAACAGCTTTACCCACCTCACCTACCTCGCCGCATACGGTCCTTGACGTGTTGACGTGACTACCATATTCCTTAGGATGGACATGAACTCGCGTGCGAAATGTATATATAGGCTTGCAAAAAAGAGTTTAGAAAAAATTAGGACGCCTTTTGGAATGAAATTGGCAATTGTGATCAAATTTTCACCCAAAATCATGCTTCTTGTGGTTTCCACTTGAGAATATCGTAGTTCCACGTGGTGACCTGACCCACGTCAATTTTGATTTGCCTAGCTATATGCCTTGAACACGCGTATAATAGAGGTATTAGTACCTATTGCGTCTTTTTAACGGTCAATTTTTGCATTAAAGGTACAAAACACGGTTTGCATCTAGTATCATAACAATAAATATTTCAAATTATTTAAGTATTTAACATTTCAAATTAAATGTACAGGCGCCATTTTGCCGGATCAGCCATGAATGCGTCCATCCGAGAATGCAGAGACGTCGCGTCGCGCCATTGATTCACTGCATTATATCATACGTATTAATTGATAATTTATCGTGATTTATGCACACACACAGGGTTTTTTTGAGATTAGGTAAACCCGTCGTTTTGTTTATTTTGAGAAGATTTAAGACAGTTTTCAGAACGTTTGGCACACGTGGCATTAAAAAATAATGATTTTGTTAAATGTTATTTGTGCCTTGATCTTGACAAGTCATGTTATAAAGGTTAGATATAATTTTTACTGGTATTAAATGAGATTTGTCACTACAAAAAAAAGTATAATTTATGCATAAAGAATTCTCAATTGTGTATGATAATGGTTAAGTTTAAGGTTTTTTTGCGAGGTTGAAAATCGCTAACTCAGCGTTATGCATCTTGACTAGGGCTGACGTAAGCTGCCAGACGGTCACGTCGAGAGCTTACCTATGCCAATTCTGTACAATCTGACCGTTTTCGACAATCTTGTACGTTAGCGTTAAGAATCTTGTCTCAGACCAAGTACTGCTACATTTTGATCATAGTACATAATTATAGTTTACATAGGCTAGTACAAAGTTAAAGTCAGGTCAAGTCTTGTGACCACAAAAAAGTTCTAAGGCGGAGAAACTTTTTTGAGAAATGAAAATTTGTGAAATGATTATTGGTGAAACAGTAGTAAACCAATTGGGATAGATAATATTACAGCTATGGAGATCGGAATAAAGCCAGCACAAGATTGCCACCCGCAAATTGTATGTCTCTTTATTTCTACTCGTTATTTTTATCCCTGGCAAGTGATAGGTATGTCACTCTACAGTTTATTTACTAAACAGAAGAATAATTGTGAAAATTAGACCTTGTGTTACGAGTCTATCTCAAAAATCAAACAAGTTATAAAGCTAGTTTGTAAGCTGTGACTAAACAAGATCTCTGACTTCAATCAAACAATCCCAAAACTACATTTAATCGGTCCAGAGGTCTAAGTACGTTGGTTCTTTGCTCGATTTATCACTTAGTATCGAGTTATCAACTGCATTAGTCCATATCGCACTTGGCCGATTTTCAAGGTTTTTTTAGCTGTATGACAAATGTTTTCTTCCTTATGTTTACCATCTTACCTTATAAGCAACCTTTCCCAATCAGGCCCGTCACACTCCATATAATTAGCTCCCTAAAACAATACAGGAAACAATAACTCTAATTGCAAACGTCGAATTCAACCCGATGCAGTGGACCGAGCAAACACTTCATCACGTTTCGAAACGTCACACTCATAATACGTCATATCAATAGCGCCTAATGACCTGCAGCTCGGTAATTAGAAGTCATTTCATGCATCAAATGCGGCGAATACGGTGACAGTACCCAGTGTGATACTGTTCAATATTTTTTATTAGACATATTATGGGTTCTCATTTGCTTTCATTTTTATTACATTAGGCAAGGCTCATCAAGGCTGCATATTCTTTTAGTCCTCTCTTGAATCAAAGAGCAGATTTTTTCTGCAAAATTCTATAGGTACTTTTACATGCCTATTATTCAGCGCTAAAAATACTATTAAAGTGACAAACCGTGTAGGCAGCAGTCAGCAGATGTCAGATCAAAATTTCATAATTTTGCCAATGCAGTATTTCACTTATCCATACTCTGTTTTACAAATGTATACAAATAGGTGTGTACTTTAGGTTTATAAGAATTGTAAGCCAACAAAACGCAGTTCAAATTCTGAGTTTTTTACACTATACTCGAAACTCGAATTCAAGACCAAAATCCTAACCTCAACATTCGCTGTGATTACTGCATTTTGGTTTAAGTGTAGGTATTTTTATCACTAAAACTTACCCTAATATTACTGGTTACACGAGTTCTCATTCATGTTTTTATGAAATAATGTTAAAATAACTAAATAATCAAGATGGGCACTGTCAGATTTTGGTCTTGAATTCGAGTTTCGAGTATAGGGAAACGCTACGCCTTTTTGTTTGTGATCGATTTGGAATTTGCCTTTAGTTTAAATTGCACCTTCCAATGAGAGGCAGTATAAAATACTTTCATTGCCGGTATAGAGCCTGAAAATTGTACTGTAATTCACAGGCATGTCCTTTGCTACTTTTTAAATACCTAAAAATCTCTCTAAACATAGAGTAGGTAAGTAATTTGTATCGGATCTTTCAACTTTACATAACAGCCTTAACGAACGAAACTGAGACTTAAACACCTAAAATTGTTTTAAATTACTCACAGATGTTAGAATATGAAATCCACTGAAATCAATGTTCTAATTACAATGTGTTCCAATCCCGTACAACCACCGCTGAACGTCACAAGGGCTCGATATATAATGTTTACCAACGCGACACTAACTCGTATTTGAGTTGTTGCATTTGAAATTCGAACATTCCACATTCGAAATTGGTTTGCAACTGTTTGTTTCGTACGACCAATGGGCGAGCGTTGACACATTGTGTTTGCGAGGCCTGTTTCGTATTTACAGAATGCGAGGATTCATGGGGAAGGCTACTATTTTATTGAATTACAATGTTTAGTTTTCCAATAAATCAAGCAACATACACTGTAGGATTACAAATTTATGACTGAAAATTTCAAGAGTGAGTTTTATACCACGGTGCATACATTTATATTCAAGTGCTGGTGTACCGACGTGTTTATTTCGATTGGGATTTATAACTTCAGAGATAAATAATAATTATATTTACGGAATATCTGGGACAGTCATCATAATAATGATCCATGAAGTACTCTGCGGTACCTATTCCGTACGGAGGGTCTCATCCTCAGTCTTTAAATCACATCTTTCGCAATAAAAGTTGAACATCGTAAATAAAACACAACTAAGGTAACTGGAAAAGATCGCATAAGATGAGATAAGTTCACTTTTGCTGTACTTTTATTTGTGTAATGTAGCAATTTTAGTGCCTAGGTACAATAAATACCTGCATACAATACCTATCTAATAAAATAAATAAATAAAAGTAGTCAATTTCATATAACTTGACCTAGTCCTAAACTAAAACATACTTACCATATAACAAAATAGAAAACATCCAAGAGTCAGGAATAAATAGTTGTGCTCATCACAAAACTATTACCTTTGCCAGGAGTCGAGCCCGAGATCGCTAGGTTCGTAGGCAGGGCCACGACTTATCACCGACAAGGCTTATACGCAACGTCAAATACCATGAAAACTATGAGTAAGTATATAGAATATAGAATAAGGTTAAGTGCTTATCCGTACATATCCGGCGAAGCTAGTGTTAATACTGCTAATATTAACCGTAAATTGACGTTGATATCTAAACCCAAGTCTATCATAATGGACGTTTACAATTATTATTCCGTCGTTCACTGAATGACTTCATAAAATCGTCATTAAACTGTAATTTATGTCGTCATTCGAAGTTCAAATGAACCGCGGGATGTTAACGTCATCGTAAACGTGTAATAGGCGACTGACAATACTGACGTTATTTATAATGTCCGGTCAAAATACCTAAGTTATATTCGGCTTTTATTAGTTTTCGCGTAAATGTGGAATTTTAAGTCGCGAAGATATATGTTAATAACAACATATTTCAACGCACGTAATAACTTAAACAGAAAACTCCGATGTAATTGCGACCTTTACTTTTGTATCAAATATTTTTTTAATGGCTCGACTAATTCTAATGAAAACTAGCTAAAAACCATCCTAATCAATGAACTGAATTGAAAGCTATCAGAGAACAATCTCAAACCAATTGACCTAGTCCCAAACTAAGCTCTAGGCTTGTACTACGATTTTGAGTACAAGACAACGATAAACATACAAGAACTTTAATTCAACTCATTATTTATTTCCCTTAGAATTAGAATCAGTGCAAAATTCCCAGCCAATTATAACATCAAAACATTCATTAACACATTAATTATCTTATTACCGGGTAATAACACATTTTCATCGTATAATTACTGTCTAACCAAGCCGCAAGATTAAACCTATATTTTCTTCCCACCCTTTAATCAGTCTTTAATCCCTAGACGTCAATGGAGGCTGATTGCAACCCCCCTTTAAGGGGTCTTTTAAAATTACAGGGTATTGAAACACAGTAAATTTGAGCCCGTGTTTTCGTGGTTTTAGGGTAGCGGTAATAATGTGTAGAATAATGAAGTTTTTGATTGCGTATTCTTGTTAATAGTAATTTTCTTTTTGGGATGAATCCTCGAAAGGTAGAGCAAGGTAGGTAGAGTCGGATTAATTGAGTGCTTGATCCAAGGTCCCATTTTCTAATTAGAGGGAAAACAACTTTGTTGATACCATTATCTTTCTTGACGGTGACAATGTCTACGAAGTTAAACGACACTGAGTTAAATGTCTGATAGGGGTAAATGTGTACAAGAATTTGTAAATAAATTATGTATTAAAAAAACCGGTATATCGGACCATGCTCAGTGCAGGGTTCTGGAGGCAGGAACATAAAAATTTAAAAATCTCAAAAACAACACGGTTGAACAAATTTTCTACAGATATTTTTATGCGGGTATAAACACTTAATTCGCCTGAACTTCTGTATAAGGAACCTATAAAACCACTTTGTCGAAATAGTTTTCGTTTAAAAATTGTTATAATGTGCTTTAATTGAACTTGTACTTTTGGCTGTAGGGAGAGGGGGGGGGGGCACAGACGCAACTCAACAATTGAGTTAAGTTGTATGTCAATGTCATAATGTAAAAAAACCTTTGCTTTACATGTTTGATACTGGGAATTGGGAGGTAACAGAAAAAAAAACAACTTTGTCATCGTAATTTAATTGTATAACTATGCCAAATTGCAGCTCTGTATTACCACGTCTCAATTAAACCGTGGACAGACGGACAGACTGACAGTCACACGGATATGGCGAAACATTAAAGGTTCCTTGTTGACTAAGGAACCCTAAAAAAAACAATAGCCTATGATGAGCGCTGCGAGTCAATATCTCTGCTCAGTGATTGTTTAAGAAAATCTTAAATACAAAGGGAAATATCGCAAAGGAAATAATCACGTTTCTCGTTAAAGGGTCTTAGTCAGGCTCATACGCGCCCACGCCCCAGCGTTGGGCAAATACTGTCGCGACAAGCCACGGAACCGTAGTGGCTAATAAAACACTAATTCTTCTACTTAGGCCACCGAATAGCCAAAGCGAAGCGATAGAAAGAACGGTCAAATGGAAGCCAAATTCGCGCATTAAAGAATCACACGGAAATAAATGCTACTTGATTATTTGTTAATAAATCGTAAATAAATAAAAGCAACCTTTTAAAAGCCGACTGCATTTTTTGCCTACTGTCGTCGATATATATATGTATATGACAAAAGTTTGAGGCAAAAATCTGCCGTTCAAATACGAAAACAAAAGAGTGCTTAGATTTAAAAATAGTTTGGTGTGAAATTTAAAGTGGCAAGTGTATTCCATTTTGCTTTGAATTTCCGATTCAAAATTTACCGGTTCACACCCGGTAATAACACCGTTTTATGCACAATTCCAACGGAAATTTCACGCTCGCCGCGAAATACCGCCGAGGGCTGAATCGTTCAGAGTCAAAACCATCCTTATTTTTGACTATAGTCTCAACATCTCACAAAATCTACTATAGTAGCTACCTCTTAGGAATAGACCAAGCACTACAAAATATAAATAATTTAAAATAAATACCTATTTGTTTAACGTTTGGCTCGTAACATAATATCTGACACTCTTTAATGTGTGTTATTATGATAGAGACCAAAATATTATTGCATGGTGACAGTCTAAGTTAACATTCTCCAAATTAATTACAAATCTAAAGCGGTCGTATCGAGCAACGTCAATTCCGTACAATTTGTCAGTTTTCGAAAACCTTTTACGATAGCTTTAAGCAACTAGGGCCACTGTACTGTTAACAAAATATGTATTTAACTACACTCTTAAAATAGTATTTTTTATACCAGGTCCTAAGCTTTTAACGTTCTTTCTTAGAAATCACCGTTGTTATGCAGATGAGTCTGCATAAAACCCATTTAATTTTTATATTTGTTTTTGCACATATGTCTAGGTTTCTTCACTATCTTGCGGTTAAGCGTGCCACAAACCCACAAAGCGTTTGTGGCACGCAGTAACTCACTGGTGATACACATACATAGTAACACACATATCTATGATAAAATAAAACAACAAAAGAAGATGTGATTTCTCTCTTGAGCTTATTTTATGGCAACATTGTGAAATTTTATATGCAGTTCACTTTGGAGGTATAAACTCCGTATGTCTTATTTTATCTCCCTATAATTTTTTACTATACCTACTTACCTTAATATTCTAACAGGTGTAAGTAATTGTCTTCGTAGCGTGCCAAATCAGAGGCGAACGAGCAAATAGTACACTTTTATTTCATAATTCGTAATGTTTACATGCTGTTCGGATGTTAGAAAAAATATTCTGCGGAATATTATTAAAGTTTGGACTAGCGCATCGATTTTAAAAAATCAAACTAAATTGCAAATCAATAAAAAAAAACAATCAAATGAACGTGATACGATAATTGACATTTTTAAAGTTATGAATTGGTTGTTGTGACGGTCCTTGGCATCCGATTCATTTTCTATTATCGAGCGCTAATTCTTTCAAAAATCCACTTGCCGAACTTTCTTTATTTCATAGATTCATTACGTGTCTATAAACGATTTCGTCAATCATAACTTTTAAATAATTTTACGCCTGTTGTTATTTTTTGACCATAGCTTGGACTGGTACACAAGCCCATAAACTAGTCCAGGACAAACAGGAAATTAACTTTCGTCGCCTCGCGTGCCTTTATTAACATTACTTTTGTTATTTAGAAACCCTTTCTTAACTACGAACTTTTCCGGTTAGACCATTTAAGACGGTATGAAATGTTTTGGTACCTATTAGTTTTAATACGTTCTAGTGTTATACACAAAATTATAGTTAATTTAAAATTTACCAATTCTTATTTTATGGCATAGATAAGGCAAACGAGCACACAGGCTACATGATGGTAAGTGCTCTGAAGACTACAATCTTTAGACTGCAGTCCTAAGATCGCAAATGCGTTGGCGTTGCCAACCCTGAGGACTAAGATAGAATGCCTGTATGCTAGCAATTTCACCGGTTGTATAACAAACTGCCGTTTGAATTTAAAGTAATGAAAATATTTAATTTTGAGAAAAAAAATTACCAGTAGCCTGTTTTATAAAACTACAAATTACAATTTACAGGTTACGAGTTTCCATTTGACACAACCTCGACCAATGACGACCAGCCATTTCAGCAGTGTTGCCTGTAAAATTGTAACTTGTAGTTTTATAAAACGTGCCCCAGCTGGCTACTACAAAATTGTTTCTATAATTGTAATGAATATTTTAGTTATAATGATAAGGAAGGATAATTTGAGTACAAATGATTTTGGCATTTTAATACATGTACCTAATGCTACAATTATAGAATTTATTAAAAAAAAATTGCTTGTTTAGTAAGGCAGAATGTAAGGACCTAGGTACCTAATTCAATTTTATTCCTTCCTGACTTTATTGTAATAGTACATTCTAGCAAATAAATGAATTATGATTAACGATAAGTTAATGATCACGTACAGCCCCGAATCTACATCGTGTAGTTCCTTGATGGACTCGCAGATGTACTCGCAGATATCTGTACGGCCAGCGTAACCTGATTGTGGTTGCTTGTCGCTTAGTGTATCTTTTATTTTATTCAAAAAAGCAGAAAGACAAAAAACCGGTCAACTGGACTCGCGCACGAGGGTTTTGTACCACCGCACGGTAGGTATCTGAGCCCAACTCACGCTTGACCATTTTTTAGTATCTGTTGTTTTTTTTTTCAGGTTTTGTACTATAATCATACCAAATTTAACGCTTGTATGTTTTACTGTTTTTACAACCGAAACACAACCGAAATAAAAATAAGTACGTTGAATAAAAATGTTTCTTATATGGGAACACAATTTATTATTTCAATTTCGCCGTGTTAACACATATTCTGAAGAAAAACAAAACCTGTTATCTATTACGGTTCAAAAGATACAGCTCTTTGAAGTTAGGATGGACGGACAGGCAGACAGACAGAAGGTACATTATTAGGACTACCCTTCAGGTGAGGAACTCTAAGAGGTCGCCAGCAAGTTTCGCAAAGCTAGCCCCCTCTGCCCAGATTTAGTACTAAGGACTTAACGACACTAGATTGACACTTGCTTCCTCGTTCCTAAACCATCCAAGTGTGTGGTCTTATACGACGAACGAGTTTCATGCCGGATAATAAATAAATACATAATTTAGTTTGATGCGGTTCTGCCTGTACATAAATGCTTTCTAATTACATTTTCAGGACAAACGCTCGAAGTTCCAGAAAACAAACTTGCGGAGCCATAAGCTGTGATATTTGAGTGTTTCCATTTCTGAGTATCCTGAGAGAGACATAAAGCATTAACGATCAGGAAACGGCTGGCTCGAGCAACTACTTAAAGACAGTATTTAATATTTCAGTTTCTTAGAACCATTATTAAACTAAGTTATACTTGTTAACCTTTTTCCGTATTCCTCGGCTGGTCAAGGGTGATGGAAACTGTCTACTATGTAAATGGTCTTCAGCTTGATTCCTGAAAAATGATTTAATATCACATAAGAAAAAGAAAATACACGGCATTACCACACAGTTTCAACACGTATTATATACAAACACAACTTATAACTTACAATTCATAATTGTTCTGTGACAAGAGGCTCAGGGTAGTAATTCTTTCAAAAGCAAAGGTGAGCGAACGCAGGAGTGAATGTCCAAGCGGCGAGTTTAAGTAGTCCCGTCAGAGCGAGCAAAACACATTTTAGCGCGTGCATTCTCAATAAGCTGCCTTATACGTTCGAGAAGCCATTCTGCCAAATTTAATACACGTGCTGAAATGTGTTTTGTTCGCTTTGACGGGACTACTTAAACTCGCCGCTTGGACATTCACTCCTGCGTTCGCTCACCTTTGCTTTTGAAAGAATCACTACCCTGGTCTCAGCATACTATGCTGCGAGCTGGGTCAGCTGCGCAGCGCTAGTTTTTAGCCTGCACCTAGCTCTCGGCTACATTTCAGCGAGTTGCTAGGGAAACATTACGCTACGCTGTACCTACCTATAGCTAATCAAGAACATACAGTTGCTGACGTATAAGTTCAAACAATGAGTTCATGAGTTATTTATTAATGTTCTGTGTTATATTATTTAAGTACTCACCCTTAAGTAATGCTCGCAACTTTGTTCGCGAAGTTGCCTGACTCATCTGAAAACCAGTTTAGGGCAAATGAAAATTCGGACAAACGATGTGTTAGGACAAACGTGGTTAGGAACTGTGAGGGACACCCATGTTTAAGATATCCTGAAAACATCATGGTTGCAGTAGAAAATAGCGTTCAGGGAAATTAAAATGAAAAATTAGATTAAGTAAATGATGGGTTACCACGTTTTTAACCAGGACACGGACTTCAGAAGTTTAAACTTTCACATTAACAATATTAGACGGATAGTAGATCGAAAACAATCTACATTTATCTTCTTTTGCCCGTAGTATGAGAAAATTAAATCCTAGTTTGAGACTAGATCGATGTTAGTTAAGTTGCCAGGATGCCATTAAATCATTCCTTAGTATGAGAATTTCAATCAAAATTTGCTTAATACAAGTTGTCTAGATTCCTCAGTAAACTAGAGTTACTTTATTTAATCAACATTTAAGTGTAGAAAAATTGTATTTGGTTGAGAATCATTTTACTTACGACGCAATTTAAAGACATTCTACTAATATTATAAATGCGAATGAAATTTGGAATGGAGATAGCTTATACACTAGATTAACACATAGGCTACTATTTATCCCGAAAAAATTAAAAGTTCCGGAGGGTCTAGCGATATCTACGCAGATGAAATCGCGGGCAAAAGCTAGTATTGAATAAGGTAACAAAGTAATTGAAGCAATTTCCACAAATTATACTTCATAATTGAA
The DNA here is from genome assembly GCA_948252455.1 of Acleris cristana. Classification (NCBI taxonomy): domain Eukaryota; kingdom Metazoa; phylum Arthropoda; class Insecta; order Lepidoptera; family Tortricidae; genus Acleris; species Acleris cristana. The sequence goes on from OX411779.1 coordinate 12,333,779, forward strand.
ACTATCGACAGAATGCAACTTGGTGAATGAATAATACTTAGTATTAATTGACTTGGTTCATGTTTATACCTCTAATTGTTTTTAATTATTTTTACAGTAGATAGGTAAGTACCTACTTAGGATAAAACTTTATTATTTTTAATTCCCACAATTATTTCTCTATTTTCCATCTCTTTTTCTTGCTCAATAATTGTTTATATTTAGATGTATTTTTTACCTAGGAATAATTTTGCTTGCGTGACGATCGACTAAATCGACAATAATTCACGTCCCGTAAGCATTATTCAGCGGTAAGTATCTCCGACCTAAGAACAGACAATGAAACAAGCGTCACAATGATAGTTTTACATCAAAGTTAAGTTTTGTCTCGTCAGTGATGGAAGCTTATAAAAAGAGGGTTGTATCAATGCAAAAGCGAATAATTTTTAAAGTAATATTTTAGAAAATAAACAAAAAGCTAAGACTTTCCACAAACAAACGTAAATACCGCGTAATAAACGAAACTTTATGCTATAAAGATTCGATCCGCTTATGACTTGATATTTTTTCTTACTTCTTATTATCAACCAGCAGAACCTCGGAATCTACTTCGAATAGACTACAATGATGTACGCAGCCGGTCATTGCGATAAACTTACATAAATAACCATGTAATATAAATAAAAATAAATTCAGGGCAGGCATTTCGCATAATAGCCATTACCGTAACAACAAATCAAGCATATTTGCCCATTCGCCGTGCTCCTCCCAGCGTGTCGTAAAGGTAGAAGCGCTTTTTGAGACAGAGCTAGTATATTTAAAGTTAGTGCACTTCGATACTCATATTCATATACTCAATCATAATCATATTTAATTTTTATTATAGAATTTTTTTAGACACACCCATTAGTCATTACAATATATATCATCGTCGATGGTACAATAATTCTATCAAGCCATTATTAAGAAAAACTATACAAAAACAGAATACGATTTTATACAAATCAAAATAAATCGTAAAACCATGGTTGTTTATTTTAAAATATCTCTTGATCATAAAAAAAGAAATTTGGAAATGTACAGTTAAATCTATGAATTATATTAATGAACACGGTTTTTTCCATCGAAGGGGTGGTTGCGATATATTGATAACATAACTTATGTTTATCTATATAACTAGTATGTTAAAAAAGCCGCAAAAAAATATTTATGCATAAAAGTATGTTAAGAAATGTAGGTTCTTTTGATGGTGACCTGCTCTAATTCTCTTTCGCTTTTACTAATATTATTTTTAATGCGAACGTGTACCTATTTGTTTATTTGTTCTGTCTAACGCTTGAATCGATCGTAAAATTTGCCACAAAAACAGATAAAAACAACCTTTTAGGACTGATTTTTCAATCCCCAGATAAAGCTATCCGGAAGGTAAATTTTAGCTCTGCCCTTTTCTTTCGTATAACTTCAGTTAAGGATAGTAATACATTTAACTGACGGATACTTTTATTTGGGGATTTATAAATCAGCCCTAAATCTTAGAGTAAATTATTTTTATAAATTGCTTTACAGTGCACTTGCTGTATTATTATCTACATCCAAGCCAATGACTTCAACAATGTATACGAGTCGTAACAAAATGCAGGAGATGCGTTTACGAGCCACAAAGTGCAGCATTCCGAGACAAAGATCATTCAATATTGCACAGGGTGCCTGACTATGGGCCGGAGATACAATAATACTTGGTGAGTGTTACTATTTATTTCAATGTAAATAATAATGTGCCTACCATTCAATAATAACAAAATACACAAGCTTGTCAAATACTAATCTTATTCTCTAACTGCCGCACTCAGAGACGTCAATTAAATTTAATGCTTGTTTACTGACGTGTTGGCTTATTCTATTGCTGTAGCAAAGAAAGTGACAGCAGCAACTTTAATCAAGCATTAAATTAAATTGACGTCTCTGAGTGCGGCAGTAAGCTTCCGCCAAGCAAGCGTGAAGCGTGAACCTTCGACCTTGTTGTCACTTAAAATCAGGTGAGACCGAGTTCAAGCGCCAATACATTAATGATTAAAAAACCGGCCAAGTGCGAGTCGGACTCGCGCATGAAGGGTTCCGTACCATTATCTAAACAACATTAGCAAAAAACGGCAAAAAAATCACGTTTGTTGTATGGGAGCCCCCTTAAATATTTATTTGATTCTGGTTTTAGTATTTGTTGTTATAGCGGCAACAGAAATACCTCTTTTGGCAAAAAATCAACTGGCTATCACGGTTCGTGAGATACAGCCTGGTGACAGACAAATAGACAGAAGAGTTCCGTTTTTACCCTTTGTGTGCGGAACCCTAAAAAAGCTGCATTGGTCGCATTTTAATTTGTGTTACGGCGCGATGCGTTGTCTAAGGTTAGCAACGAATTTGCAGTCTTAAGTAGGCATTCTTCACATTGTAAGTATCAATATGCTTTTCATATTAATATTCAGTAAAAATAATTTCACTACCCAAACGAAATTTTTAAAAGCACTTTCTAATTTATTTGGACGTAATGTTGTTCAAAGAAATTATGTTTATTTATAAAATATTAACGTCTATTAATAAACTGACCTAATTATTTCCGTTTTCAGGAAATCCTCGTGTTTTTCTCAGAGCCCCGTGATTGAGACTAAACGGCGCCATCTTTTTTTATTACCGCGGCTTGTGATAAATCACGCGGGCGCGTTATTTATTCGTTAGATTTAAAAGACGTTTCGGTTTTACTTCGACTACACTGCCGGATTAAATATAAACGGTCGGTTATTCCGTTTCCTGTGAAAAAAGGACTTTCAAAACTTGCAACATTTTACGTCTTATGCTTATGACTTACTAGAGGACGCCCGCGACTTCGTACGCGTAGAATTAGTTTCCCGCTACTCCCCCCATTTCTTCCCGTTGGGGGTCGATTTTCGGAAAATCCTTTCTTAATGCTCATTTACATCATGAAAGGAACCCCTGTACCAAATTTCAAGTTTCTAGGTACAGTAGTTTCTGCTGTGCGTTAATGTATAAGTCAGTCAGTTTTGCCTTTTATATATATAGATGAGATAGTGAAGAAGATTCACCCTTTAGCCCTGTGGTCCTTGACAAGATGCATTCGGCAAACGTTATCCTTATCGAAAATAGCTATATAGGATTAAATTGACGTAAACTACAGGACGATCGTGTCGAGCGCATAATCAGTTTTCGAAAATCGTTTACGTTAGCGTAAAACATATTGTCTAGGACCTCTTTTTACGATCAAGACAGTACCGGTAGTTATTCGCATTAATACTCCTTTACATTGGGCGGGGTTTTAGCGCAAAACGCAAATACATTTCCCTGATGTACAGAACTTTTTCAGGTAGGTATCCGAAAAATACTTTAAAATATTAATCATTACTGAAATTTAATTTGACTTTGGTTCGTCGTGCTAAATCTGAATTTTCTTATCATCAGCATCAGTATCATCATGTTAGCCGAAATACGTCCTCTGAAGGACATAATGCGATCCCCAAATATCTTCATGGGGTCCTTTGCTACTGGCATTTAACTATTTTACGAAATTGTAAAATTATAATTTCCTCTTTCTATAGGCAATTTAACACTTTCATATTAGATTCACATCTAAGTATGAGTCGTCTAGACATGGCATGTCGATACCTATTCCATAGTACTTAAAACCGTTAGCACAGTAAAAGAGTATTTTACACAACAACGTGACCAATCAATTAACAAATTAACTCTGTACCAATTTGCCCAATTAGAGTTTAAGTTTAATTCACCACTCACGCCTGAAACTGGGTCGCCGTAATTCTTAGTTAAACAAACTAACAAGCATGATTATGTCGAGTTAGAACTTTCGGATGAAATAATTTTGTCCCGAATTTTGAATATTACTCACCAGGGGGTATAGACCAAGTAACAAAAGATATGGTTGTTTTCGTTTAGGTACTGAAAATTATGGAGATAATAAAATTCAAAACCGTTTATAAAGCTGTTTTCCAGTACTTGACATAAATATAATATTATTTGTAATATTGAAACTCTAGTATCATCAATTGAAATTTTAAAAACTTTTAGACTATCATATAAAGGGGGCTTTCTTATCCTGTAATATTTATTTCGTTCTATGACACCTTGTATGTAGAATAATAAAATGGTTGCATTCCAAACTAAGATGGCATTAGAAAAACTTTAGTAAAATAGGTACTCAAAAACCTCTAAGTAAATTATGCAACGATAATTTTTGCATAAGTTTAAAGTAAAATGACAAGTTGTTTATTGATAGGTACTTTGGAGATACAGTAAAGAGCTATTATTCTTAGCTATGTAAGTAGTATAGCTGTTATACTACTCACATAGCTAAGAATAATATTTAACACGTCATAAGAATATGTTTATAACGGTTTACCCTTGTTTTGCCGACATTCATTTCATAGAAAGTATCAGTTCGCAGAATTTTCATTTTAGTCACAGGGTTTTTTAGGCGCAGAAATTTGTGATAGTCACAAGTGTAACCCAACCTAACCTTCGTAATTAATATTTACCTAAGATAACCTGAAAAGAACGGGGGTTCAGCAGAAAATAGCTTTTGATGAAGTGAGATTCGGTGAAATAATACGTTCTTATAACATTATGCAAAAAAAAACAGGTTTATTTTTTAGAGTAGAAGACGAGATTGGACCTAGATTAGAATAGTTAAAAAGTAGAAAATAGATTTGGAAATGAATATGCTGAATTGAAAGACAAATAATTATACTCAGCAATTGGGTGATAATAGCTGTAAGGAGCACAGAATATAAAAATACTCAGTATTTAGTGGAGCTCTTTCTGACTGAGTGTCTCATAAGTTTGGGTATGTTTACGTATTGCAAACATTTTTTTGCTGGCTTTTTTTGCCTATTTTGCGAATTTCCTCTGACAAGTACAATTCTCGTAAAGTGCAGGCGTTTGCAACAAAATGGCGAGGGGAGCGTGGGCAAATAGTGCACGGTGCGGGTAATTTACTCATTTATCCGCTGAGCGATGAGCAGGAGAGTGGGAAAAGTCGGAACATAAACTATTTTTCTATTTATATTTATGAAAATGAGATTATCGCTAAATCGAATTACGTAACGTCACATAAGTATTGTAGCATAAAGCATAAAAATAGTTTTTACGAGGTTGTGTAAGGAAACGGCCTCATGAAAATAAATATTTCCTCATTTCACTCAAAAGTTTAAAAAAGTTTAGTTGCAATGGTTCGAATTGTTGAATCCTTAATTATTTAATTACATATAAATAAATAATTAAGCCTGATTTCCGTTTACTTAATTTTCGTCAGGTTCAAACTTTGTGTATTAAGCCAGACAGATGGATAGGCAAACAGAATAACGCTGTCGACGCATCTCCGAACCACTCAACGGGGTCTGCGGAAATTATTAAAAGCTGAAAAATATAAAAATATTCTCGTTTGAAAATTTCGCAAATATTGTTAGTCTCAAACCGTAACTTTTTGGACTGGTGTGAGTGCTGTGCCTTATTGTGACAAACAACATATTTTTTTAAGATTAGTTCAGGGTATAAAAAAAATATAAAAAAACGAGGCAAGAATGAATAGATATTTTTTGGGTAAGCGTGTACCACCTTCGACCTCGTCGTCACTTAACATCAGGTGAGACTTAGCTCAAACGCAAACCCATTATTGATAAAAAAATCACAAAATACCTTTTACCTCCGTGCGTTTAGTTTCTCCGCCCATTTTCTTTAAATTGCTCTAAGGTTGAACTTGTAAAAGCAAAGCAAGCGGCTGAGCGTCAGTCAAACTCACTCTTAGATGTAATAATATTAATAGAAAACTTTAGGCACGGGCGACGAGCAGTCCTCGATAATCACCGAAACTAGAGACGATTGTTTACGGCGGTGAAAATAAACACAGCGTTATTCAATCTACCCTCGTTCCGTTTGCGATCGCTTGATGGTTGCCGGGAGGGCCAGGAAACACTTCAAACAGGGATATTGTAGACAATCAGAATAAGAGCGTTATTGCTAAGTTACAATTATAAACAGTCTCATCAATAAATAATAACAATAAATAATTCATGTTCTAAATTAAATCGAGCGTACGTATATATTGTTTTAACTTTGAAAACAGTTTATTACGAGTCTTTTTACATTTAAATTTCCTTTTTAAAGTGAGTGAGGGTAAATGATTTCATAGTCTTATTTCGCTAAGATTTTGAAATTTGTTTTCACTATTTGAACAGCCTATCTGTCTGTCTGAACAGTCTGCACGGTTTTTCTTGAATTTTTCGACTATTTATGATAATACTAAGATAAGAACTAAATCTGATACTTTAATCTTAAAACGAATTTTAAATTAAAACACAATTACTTTAACATTGCACTATCAGTGACTTCTAATCATATCACTGGCATTTGATCCAGCCTTATTTAGTGTTTCTTACACGCTTATTCAGTGGCCCGATTCTCCCCTGTCTCCTCGCCACGCGACGTGACAGTTCACGACTGACATACCCGAAATCACTGCGACATTCTTCCTAACCGTCTTCCCAAACAATGCATTGGGGGTAACGTCATTTACCACTTTACCTCAATATTCGAGATCACCCTAATGCGTAGGCGTTTAAAGTTTATTTTTGTTCAATGTCATTCCAAAGTAAATTGGTGATGTTATAAGTTAAATTGAATCGAATTATCGATCTTATCGTTAATGTTATTTGGTTGACTATGGCTTGCTCTGGCTTTGGGTAGAGCGGGGATTCCTGAAAGTTTTAGATTTGCAGTAAAGTGACGGATTTCATTTTAAATTGTTTATTGTTAGCCACCCTCGTTTTGGGGCTGTTTCGGTTTGTTGATTTTAGGTATGACTGTAGGTATGTTAGGGGTCCTATGGGATCAAATTACTTTTATTGTGTTTGGATGCAGCACACACCGTGAAATATTTATTAGCAATGGAAATTTTACGGCAATGTTCACTTTTAATGATATGTTTATGAAAGGATTTTAAACAATATGATATAAGCTGTGCAAAGTAAAACTTCTAATTTAAAATAATATTATTTGAGATAAATAACTTTACAGAGAAGAGATAAAAATACGTCTATGTTTACAATTGTATAATTTTATGATTGGTTGGATATATATTGGTTACGAAGTATTTACGATTGGAATAGTTTTATCTAGGGTTAAAATCCAACTACTAACTTTTTTAAATACACAACAGGCATAGCCAAATTAAAGAAATGTAAGTTCAACACCGCAACCAAAATACTTCGCTAAATGCTTTCTGCTGTTAATAGGAAGCCATTATCATTTCCATTCAATGAAATTGCAAAACCGCTATAAATAAAGCCAGCCACAAAAAACAAACGCCCAAAGGGCTGAAACAAAAAGGCGATGCAACATGGAAACCGCCTTAATGACGTCCATTCACGAACTTGAGCAAATCTACATTTCTATCTAGTGAAGTGGAGCCGAATTCGAACCCCCTCGGTGGGGTGAAGCAGCCCTGGACTTGACAAGTAAGCGTGCATGCAGTCTGAAAAGATACTTACAATTTGAGGTAGGGTTGTCGCTTCCGCTCAATTGATTTCAATTAGTTTTTCTTGGTGATGGATGCTTTCAGTGGAGGCGTTGCAGAAGTATTTTGAAGAACTGTTAACTGGGTTATTTAGAGTCTGGCGATTCGCGATAAGAGTGTAGCAAATTCAAAAATATCTAGCTGGTAACACGAAATGAATGGCGTAATGAAAGCTAAATACTCACTTTCTGACAGCTTGTATAATTGGTAAAATGGCTGCCTTGTAAAAAGTTCAAAAAAATTACTTGAGACACGTCTCGCTCAACAGACTCTAGTGGTTTTAAATAGTTGATAGATCTATAAAAAGTCATCATTTTTCTGGAGTCAGTTAAAAAAAACAGTTAGCAGTCTTGACTCTGCAAAGCGTCCCAATTCATTCATTCATTGTGTCCTAGTAAAATTTCGTTCACATACATGTCCACTACATATTCTAATTCCATTAAGATGATTCGTAGACACATTAGTTTCAGTACGGATTGAATATTGAACTAATGCCCTAAAATACCATTATTAGCAAAAGTCTTTTAGCATTGCATTATTATTTCTTATTAACCATTATACTCATAAACATCTAGCAGTGCTTACTGCCATAGGTAATGCAAGGTTTAAATTCTGACTGCGTGTAATTTCAAATTAACAAGTTAAATCCTGCCACCTAAACTCCTGGAATGAAGACGTATCCAACGATACCCTGCACTTAAAAATCGACCAAGCCGTTTGGCCACAGGAGATCATAGAAATACTCACTTAAAAACTTGATAAAAACATAACCATCCATTTTAGATTTAGGTAAGAAAAACGCGAAACCAGCCCCCTATGTCAATATCCTGAGGATGACAGGTGACAGTTGACATTTCAGTGTAGGTACAGGTAGCTCATATGAATCCAACTAATGTATTTTTTTTAACTTTGCTATGTATAAAGTATTGTCACCTTTCACCTATCATTATCAGGATAGTAAAATAGTGAGCAGGTAGAACTACAATATTTACAAGTGGCAACCATCACAATAAACTGCAGTGATTGGTTAATATTTCGAGAATAGTCCTCTCATTTTTCCAAACTCTTTTGCCAAGCTATACGTAATATTTATATGTATGGACATACCGTAGGTTAAATTGCATGCTACTGCTGTACTGTAGCCCCTCGCTCTTCAGTTTTCCGCTGCAGTCACCAAACGTCAGAGAGGGACTTATTTATAAGTGTTCTTGGAAAGAAAAAAATATAGTTCGCATACTGGAGACAAGTGCGACTATTAAATTTACCACACAGTGAAAACTTGAAGCAAAAGTAGTGTCTACATGGTGAAGTAAAAAACCAAAAGTCTATAATCGGCTATCTGTTTGATATACACTGTCATATTCTGGAGTATATCAATCTGGAAATGCAGTCGAACTCAATTAGCTGTACATTTTAGTACCTTGTCGCAATAACGCATTACAGTGAGAGTGTTTGAATTTATTATTTCAATAGCTGCGACAAGGTCCTGAAATGTACAGCTACTTCTGAGTTCACCCGTACTACATGAACTTTTGATTTCTGTGGGCTGTTCTTTATTCTGTGCAAAAAGCCATGTCCAACAAAATACAAACAAATTAAATCTGGTTAATTTAAATGGTATAAGCAAGGAAAACCACACTTCATTTTGAAATAATTTCACTAACAATTAATATTTTTAACGATACCACCATTAACCCTTCGAGTGGCAAGCAGCCGTATAACGGCTTCTGTCAAAAAACTATTAATACTTTATGACATTAACTCAAAATTCTAATTTAAACTAAGTACCTATAGTTTTCTTGCCACTTGAAGGGTTAAACACAAAGTTTTTAGTTGTGGCTGGATGCACCCTATCACGTCGAACGCGCTGCACCTCTACAAAACAAAGTGCACATTTTAAACTGTTTCACTCGAGTGCATGCGAATGGCTGCATCAATCGAATGCAACCTACGTGTTTACAGACGCCCTAATGGACCGATTTGGATGAAGGTTCAAAATGGGAAGTTTTGTGAATGGGAAAATAGACTGGACCGTCCACTAGTAAGTAAGTCTATTGGCAAACAATTCGCTCGAAAGAGCATTACTGTTGGTAGATGCCACTAGTTGCCTAGCAACCCTTTGCGATTCCGTGATTTACTGCAAGCATACCGACAAGTCAGGAGCGGCTTTACATGTTTTTTATCTTGTTTAACAGATTTTTATTTGAATGTTTAGAGTGATGAATGTATGTTTATGAAAATTATACTTTTTGGTAAGAGACTTATTTTTAAACTAAATACTTATAAGTAAGCCTCTGTTTACGGGTACAACATTTCAGATTCAGATTCGAATCGATCGCTGAGTAGAAACGCCTTTAGTAAGATCGAAAATTATTGCGATTCGAGCCAAAAGTATGAAAATGCATACTTACGTTGAACATTTTGGGACTTTGATAGTGGATTTTTTAGTCATTCATGCCTACCCTGTCCTATATATCCTATCCTATAGCATCGGATCAAGTGGAAACATGAAATAAGGTAAAAAAAGGAACTCACATGACTTCCCGAATAGTTCCTATAATATACAACTATAATGTAAACTTGATGCGTAACGAAAAAATAATCATACACCGTGTAAGTTGCGAGTAAAAGCCATTATTTTCTAAGACAAGCCGTAAGACATTGTAACCACGTCTAGTAATTATTCTTATAAGGCGTTCAATACAAGGCAGCCTCCGCTGCGCAGGCGATTACCGTCAATTTGAACCTGGCAAATTGTCGGCCAGAGCTAATTAACGTTTCACTGTATCAGATGATGTGGCCACGAAAACTAGAATTAGGATTAATCTTATAGTAACTGTGGCTGCCACTCATTTATACAAAGTGTTATAAAAAATCCCAAAATAAATAATTATAAAAACAATGTCAACCCTGGTAAGCTGCCATCTTAGTCATAAAACTTCTATGACTGAGACAGCTTAAAAATAAAGTAATCAGTACCATTACCATGGCCTCGATATTAGTAATACAATTATAGGTAGTATACAATTAGTAACTTTGTATAATATGGAATTATTAAATCCAACGCATAAAGCTTAAAGTAAAGCTTAGGTATGTTGACTAATAACTAATAGATTTGAGAATGTAAGTATGCTAGCTATGTTAAATCTACCAAGTTTTACTGATCTGTTTTAACGACAAAACCAAAACTCTGTCTTGCGCGTACGAAAACGCGAACTCGTTTGTTAGTAATTCGCTAACGCACTCTTCCGAATTTTGTACAATAAACAACATATCTTTTAAACAGTAACTTATCGATGTTTCGAAATATTGTTGTCCACTGTTTGTTTGTCTGGATTTACATTTGTCCAAAAATATTTTTTCTTTGTACCCATTAACTTTTCAAAATGTTTAAAGAGATATAGTTACCTACAGAACCTGTAAGTTAGGTTAGGTTAGTTTTATAATAATCCAGAAAAGGTAAACGGTTTCAGAGAAAAAATATTTTCGGACAAACGAAGGAGCTGACAAAAGTTTTTCGGAAGTAAGATAGCCGATAGGTTACCATTTTAAACCTCTCAAGACATACCATAACCATACTCTCTAAAACCGCTGGCTTCAAGGCCCACCGCCCCTGATGCGGCGGTAATTGATAGCTCGGTCCAAGGACCGGCATTCCTGGCCGGAGCTGCTATGGCGACCTCGTTGACAGGTGACAGCACGGATGACAGGACATTATTATATTCAAACTAAATAATAATAGCATGTCGTCCATGTATGTAGGTACGCACGTGATGGGTCGTCTTGTTTTTTTAATAATTACGCATTATTTTTACTGTGCATTGTAGGACTATTTATACTTATATTTTTTTTTATTCAGAACTTATAAATTTACGATCTTTTATTAACCACTGAATACTTATCATAAGTATTATGGAACTAATAGGTACCTACAATATACTGTGCGAAAATCTTAGATTGCACTTCGAAACCTGAAGTCCAGTGAAAACGTCAACGTGAGCGCAAACCGTACTAAACTCCAATTTGCAAATCAGTCCGAAACAGAATTGGAAAACAGAACTGAACAAACGTTGCCCCCCTAATCCGGCAGAGGGCGGTAATCCGTTAATTGATGCTACAAGCACCGGCTCAGTGTAACTCCGTAACGTTTGATTTAAGTGTGATAAAATGCACATTAGTATTAAAAGCCTTTTAACTTTAAAACTGCTGTGTTTTGAGATGATACTTTCATTTGTTTTCGGTCAAGCACATTTGTGTAAATAAAAACGTCCAGTGTGAAGGGAAAGTCTACAATTTTGGATCCATTGGATGATTTTGGGGGCCGGGACGAAAAATGAGAAACAAGTGACTTAATAACAACTGTCATGTCGCTTCTTAAGAAATATTTCTAGAAATCAAAGTCTCTCTCCTGACACACACGACGGCACTACACTGGCAGTATTTTCTAAACATTAGGCTTATGTTGCTGATAAACTTGAGCACATTCACTAAAATGCTCGAGTAAATGCTCAAGTCTATCGGCACCTTATGTGTCTTACATTTGACATACCAAATGAAAGACATGCGACGAAAACATTTGTGAAATAACAACTACAGTAACATTAGTGCCCTAACGTCATCCTATTATTGGTAGCAAAATGCTTCATTCAGTACTTTACATAGCTCATAAATACAAAAATTTCTGAGGTTAATCTATTCCTTCATAGTTTTCTCATTGTTCGAGAAATAACATGACATTAAACTTATGAAAGCGTGCGTTTATTTGTTCCCAAGTTCCAGCAAATGTACAGACGGGCAAACAAACCCTACTTCACAGATTGAGGGATTTATGGCACGCTGCGAGATAACAGAAACTGGAGAGAAATAAGTGCAGATATTTCAATGTAGGGGAGCTCGTACAATGGATGACATAGTTTTATTAAAGCGCAAGGTTTTTTTAAATTTCTAGTTTTGGCTTCGAATAGGCTTCTTTTGTCGCAGAGTTATTCAATAGAGCGTGGTCCAATTTCTTTGTGTCAAAGTTCTAGTCTATTCCGACTTTTTAATCAGCTCTACGCTATCATTGTTGATGAATCAACTGATTGGTTTTGCTTAGTTTGATTTTATCATCATCTGCTGGACAAACGCCTCTTCCAATGCACGCCACTGCTCCTATCTTCCCGAGCTTCTTTAGTTTGAATTGCTAAACTACGAGTAAGTAAAAAAGGACGCACTTTTGTACTAAATAAAATGATATTTATTTAAACATCTTTGCACAATACATAAAAAATACAAATGTAGAAATGGCGGATTTACCTAAAACCTAAAGCTGTTCTCTACCAGTCAAGAACAGGTATTATAGGTTATTTATTATACTTATACTTGTGTTAGTTTATTTGTAGTGAAACGGGACTTAATCGCATGTAATAATCATTATTACGAATAAACAAGTAAATTTGCGGAATGCCAGATCATCTCTCCCAGTTACCAGACAAGTTAAAAATATGACGATTTTATCAACCTGAGGACCTAGACAAGATGCATTCGGGTGTTTGTTATAGTTATCAAAAATATATAGGATTGACGTATAATATGCTGCCAGACTGTCATGTTGCGTCGAGCGCCAACGTCAATTCCATACATTTTGTCAGTTTTCGAAAATCGTTTACGTTAGCGTTAAGCAACTTGTCTAGCCTGACTGTTTAGATAAAAAAAAAGGTTTTTTCGATACTTAGATAATTATTTACTTACTAGCGGCCCGCTAGCGGCTTCGCCCCGCTGCAAAGTTCTGACTTTCCCGGTGGATTTTTCAATTATTTTCTTTCATAAAAACCTTGTCCTGATAATGACGAACACAACAAAAAAGAAATCAGCCAAATCGGTTCAGCCGTTCTCGAATTTTGCGCTTAGCAACACATTTAGCGATTCATTTTTATTATAGGTAAGTATAGAAGATTTACTAGCGATCCGCAATCTTTTTACCTAGCTTTCAAGTTCAATTAAAATATCCTGTTTTAGTCCCTGAAATTTTGATTTCGGAGCCTATTCGAAACAAACTTTCAAACCGACGACACAGAAAAAAATCAAAAAAGGTCATTTATGATTAGGCATCGTTTAAACAGGAGTTTTCACTTAAGCTTTGGCATTTTTTTTAAAATCACAAACAGACACTTCAATTTAATTTATTGGTACAGATTTGATGACACTCCTAGTGTTTATAACGGCGTCGAATCGTGAACCCTAGCGGACGCCATGTGCGTAAAAATACATGGGAAAATTCAAATCTGCACGTAAGCTTTAAAAAAATCAGAGCTGCTAGCAGAGTTTTAAACATTTATCCTCTGCTTTAACGGTTGTATGTTTGTATTGTAGGTTATGAAACAGTAGGTACTTACTGCAAAAAAAGATATTTCCTAAAAATGTCATTCATTCAGCCACAGTCAGCCATTGGGCGGTGGTATTCAACCATTCCGTCATTAGTCCGTAACGGTCTTTTTTTCTGAGTCGCAATAAATCAACAACTTCTTTAAAAATATTTTTAAAGATGCTCTGATTTGCTACCAGAGAACAACAGTCATCTTATTTATTTATTGTTTATTCAATCTGTCTTGCACAAAAACAAGTAGAAATAGCGACTTAAAGTGACGTTATGATCAATTATTGATTTACCACGGTAAAATAATAGTAATAGAATTTAATGAAGCAGACCAAGAATGACCAATCAAAATACGCCATTTGTTTCATTTAAAGCTCATTTTATACATATGTTATAGGCCAAATGATAACTCGGGCATTTTTCATAATGACCGGGCACTATGAAAAATGCCCAATATGAGAGGGCAATTTGATAATAATTATTCAAATAATCAAATTGACTGGGGATTTTATATAATGCCCATTACCTTTTGGGCACAGTAATACAAACATATTTACATTTTTCAGAATGACCGGGCACTATGAAAAATGCCCAATATGAGAGGGCGGGCACAAGCTTTAATACTTTTTAATAATATAAAGAGGTAATATTGTGAGCTTGTTTGTTTCTATGTTGGAGTTAATCTCTTAGCAACTGAACCGATATTTTTTCCACTAATAGAAAGCTACATTACCCTTGACTTATATAGACTCTTTATTTTCTTCTAAACTGGTACCAAGCGAAGGTTGATCGCTAGCAAAATATAAAATAGGTAATATTTTTTGGGTACAGTCAACCAATTTGATTTCTAGGCCACTTTGGACTATGTTAAAGTGACGTTGACAACCAAACGTTACAGACTTCTTATGATTTGTTTTACAACGTCACATTGACAAAGTCAATAGTGGCCTAGGAATCAAATTGGTTGACTGTACCTACGTAGGTTGGTACCTTATCATTTCTATGGGGAAAGAAATCATAAGGTCTTTTTAGATCGAGACAGGTTTGTACCCCTGTTTGAGACACGGCTAAAACAATAACATTACTAAAAGCGTGTTTTACGTTAAACTCGTTTTAATTGTTAAGAAACCAGTGTAAGTTCCTCCTAAGCTCTTCTCTAGTGGGACTCGCACAATTCTGTTTGTTCGTCCGCGATTTATTCTCATAACACTCGGATGAAATATAAAATAGTTTCGTAATGGCAACGCTTACTCCAACCCTTTGGGATTTGCGACGTTTTTAAATGAGTTACAAGTTTTTCTCTCGTAAGTTTGTGTTGGAAGAGTAATGTTCTCTTTGTCTAACTTATGGTGGCAGAAATAGTGTGGTTAAAGAGAAAAGGTCTTTTAAACAGTGACATAATGAGCTTTGTACAGAATAGGAAAGGACACTTGCCCTAGAAATATAATCCAGCTTCATAAAAAAAATAGTGTCATCAATAAGGTTTCGTTTTTAGTTTAAGTGATTTTTGTTTGCCTATCTTAAGCTATCAGACAACGTTTAGGGTTCCGTACCAGAAAAGGGAATCCAACGAAACCCTCCTAATATGCCTACGCTGTCCGTCCGTCCGTCCGTCCGTCCATCCGTCCGTCCTAACTTTAAGAAGCCACATATGCTGCCATAGCCACACAACATAATGCCGACACTGATGCTTAGCGGTAGTTTAAAGAATAAGTTGGTGGTGGTGGTGGTGACGAACCCTGTGCAAAGTCCTACTCCTACCACCATTAAAAGATATAGGTAGAATTTCATCAACCTGCACTAATAAGAGAAAATAGCGTTTAATCGTTTATAAGTATAAATCAGTTGTCTCTGCCTACCCCTCCGAGAAACAGGTGTGGTATAATGTAGGGCAGAAGTACCGGTTTTGGCCAACTTTACACCGTTATTGGCTACTCTAAATTTTAGTTAAGATCTAAAGCGGGTTACCTTTGTTTTGGCGAAATATGTTTGCCAAATGTATTGTTTCCCAATCGTTTCATTTGCCAACCCACTTTGTTTTCTGTAACCGTAAATATTTCAAGATTTTATATAAACCAACTTAACCTAATACCTATAGGGTTCTACACGATGGTACTGAAATAAATCATGAAATATTTACAGTAGTAAGAAAAAAATTGGGTTGTCAAATGAAAAAGTTAAGAAACGATACATTTATTTGGCAAACATATTTTTGCCAAACAGCAGGCTCAGATATTTTATCTTTAAATTAATCGTTAGTCTTAACTATTTATGAATATTACTTTTAATTTTACAGTATTTTTGATGCTCATCAACCTTTAATGGCCAAAAAGGTTAGAGTGGCCACGAACGGTACTTCTACCCTATGTATGTAAGTATAAATCGTATTAAACTTATCAACCTAACCATACTCCATGGACTCAGATACAAAAAATAAGTAAAAAAGACCAAGAAATTACAGAAAAAGTAATCAACGTGTCCGTATCTGTATACAATATTTGTAAATTAATGATCAAATCGATAAGGGCCCTCCTCGGGCCCTAGCCAAGATGCAAACGATACTAACGTTTTTCTTTTCTATCGTTTAAAATGTATGGGATGACATTCTCGTGCGTTACGATAAACCACGTCGTTAACTGTCATGCTTTTGAGCTAAGTATAGAAAAGAAAAAAGAACCTACCTAGCTTTTGCATCTTGACTATTGCCGCTGTTCATTCTTATTTCAACTTGTTACAAATTAATTAATAGAAACTCCCGAGCTAACGAAACAGATTGTAGAAAAACATAAAATTCAATTGCAAAAGGAATATTCAACGGAAAATATTTGCTCAAAAAATAGTCGCTCTGCATTCGCGATATTCTTATTTCTGCTGCATAACAATCATAATCGTTTAAATCCAATGCAAATAAAAGAATATCATCTAATATTCGTTACCATGGAAACGTCACGAACGAAAAACCCAAATGTACTTGCAATCGAACATTCTTTAAATCGTTCCTTTAAAGTTTAAAGTAGCTCGTTTTGAAAGTATATAAAAGTTGGTTTCAGTGCAACAATGTGAATCTGAAGTGGACAACGGCGTAAAACTGTTTGCTTCAATTTCGAGGGGGACTTAAGGGCTATTAGAAATGTCTACGAGCTACGAGTAGCTACTGCATGGTCTGTTCTTTGCTCTAGCACAGAACAGCTGTTTGCACAGAGATTTAAAGAGAAATTGCCTTTGGAAGACGATGTGAAAATACTCCGACATCTATTTCATTATTATTGGTTTTAAAATCTAAAACAACTAACATTTGTCTTTCTGATGTCCATATTTTTTTGTGCTGTGCTATGCCTGGGGCTTTATTATTCTACTCGGTAAAACCATATTGCTTTAGACATGTTATCGTATTGTGTCGAGTAAGTAAATGAGTGCTATCGTTCGCTGAGTAACCGATAACAACGCAGAAGCCAATATCGTTTTAGAGACTAGGATAGAGCTCTTGTTGTGTGCAATGAGTGTTTGTCAAATAAACGTTATGAGTTTGCGTTTGAAGTTTATAGAATTTACGTATTACTTAAAACCCTTAGTAGGTATAATATACGTTCCATACTATTTGAAAATAACGTTGAAACGTGGAGATATAATTACAATGAAAGAATATTTAAAATTAATATTGAAAAAACATTAAATTAATCACAAGCTCGAGTAGCCAAAGTTTTAAGACTTAAAGCTCAACACCAACTTTCAAAAACAAGCGAAAATCGCCTTTAATTAGTAAAAGAAAAAGTTAACCGAAACTGGTCGCATGAACGATACGAATTTAATTAATTTAATTAAAGGACTTAAATGAGAACTGACGCTGATTGGGAGGGAAATGTTTTCTCTAACTTTGTTTCCCTTATTTTTATAGGAAAAAATATTTAAAAGGTTTTCCGTCCATGTTAATCTTCTTTTTTTCTAGAAACTATTGAATTTTCCAGTATTCGAAGTGGCCTTAATCCCCAGGGAATCTTGTTTTTAATAAACATAGTTTAATTAAAATTAATTTAAACCGTATATTCGCTATAAATAGATAGCCGAATAAACCCACAATATCATCAATAGGTATCTCAAATCTTTTGTTTTGTAAGGACGTAATCTAGGAGTGCGTTTGGACCATGAGACGACCAATGTTCCACGATTATTATTTTTTTAATTCAGTTTTGCTCACGCTATAACTTTATGTTGTTCTAGTCTAAATGAGCCTTTGTGTATTTTTGTGAACAACTCGCGCAACTTTCGAATTCCTTCGAATAAATCTAAAATAAGAGTCTATTTTCTTTTAACTTTGTAGACAATTATTGTCTATTTCCAGTAAGCTATTGATAGCGTATGACCGGCGATACTGACGTTTGGAAATATTTCGGTTTCCGTCGCTCGGTGCGCGGGAGTGTGTTGCCAATTAGGAGGGACGAGTGACAAATGCGTATGACACACGACAAGATGTACTGTCATCGAGAAAAACGCTCAATAAGTCGAGTTTTAAGGTTTTAATTCTGTCGGGGATGATATTTTATGCATCCCAGGGCCAAATTTTCCATAAAGCAATATATGCATTTATGCAACTCCAAAGGGGTTTCACGGCCAAAAAATGTGGATAATATTGGGCCCCAAGACTTGCATTGCCTAGGGGCTTCTATATAGGTTTTTTTATTTTTGGTAATCGCCTGAAGGGCCAAAGACAAAAGTCCTTGCTTTTGTTTACTGTTTTTAATTCATTACTTTGAGAAAAAGAAAAAGGGCAGAGGTGAAAATCCCTTCCGGAGACCTGGGAATGGAGGGCCCAGGTACTGCCGGGCTCGCACCGGCTAAAAACAACAATGCCCCTATTACCAACTAGAATTTAGACTCCCGCGGATACTACCCCAGCCAGTACTGAAAGTCCTTCCTCCGTTTACTTATCCGCGGGGTTTTTCCAAAAAGGGGGGATAGGAGTGGGGGTTGGGATGGGGGGGGAGACTTATAACTATGTGAGTCGCGGAGTGGGAATCCTGACGCATGCATGCTTTCTATATGGCTTAATCCAGGCTGAAAACGTTTGCAGATTACGTATTGTGGAATCAGCTTTCGGCTTCTGTATTTCCGAACCAATACGACTTGAGAGCCTTCAAAAAACGAGCCTACTCTTTTCTCAAAGGCCGGCAGGGCACCTGCCAGCGACTCCTCTGCTGTTGCGGTTGTTTAAGGGTCGCGATGATCACTTACCATCACGTGGCTTGCTTGCTCGTATGCCACCTTTTACAAAAAAAAAACTTGTCACTAAAATTAAAATACACGCACTAGACTGTTAAGATTGCACACGCGTTAATTATAAGCAATGAAATGAAAAGCGAGTAGCTAAAGAGAATCTAGGACTTACCGAGTATTATCGAATCCGACTGTACCGTCGCAAGCGCACCGCGCAACGTTTAGTTTGACTAATGGCGGCATACAGACGCTTTCTTACTCTGTCCTTTTGTCGCACGCAAATAACGCCGCAATGAACGGGACATTTACTTTTAATTTAACATCCTTTGCGGGAAAACGTCTTAATTAATCATTTAAGAGTGTTTGGGTACGTCAAGGATCAAGATTGGTGGGGTTTTGGTATCCTGCATTTAAAACGAATGACTTTCGTCATCCTTGTTTTTGGTAACATGCTTTAGCTTTATGAAGATTTAGTATTTTTTCCAATCAAAGTCATATTATATTTTTTTGCAACAAAAATATTTTTATTTTAAAGTGAATATATGGGTTTGAATAAACCAAGCGTAGATATACCTATTCCTTATCATCCTAACATTATCATGGCAACGAAAAACGGGAAAAAACTTTATCCCTAATTAAGGTTAAGGTCTAAAGTGCGAGACGATAGTACAGTCAAAGTTATAAGTAAGTGAGAAATTGTCAAACGAGTGGAAATGGCCAGGTAGAAAACTAAGTAAACTTCTACTTAAATAATGATACATAACGAGTAACTTCTTGGAGAGTAATTTAATATAATCCAATATAAATTAATGCCTAACCTATTAAAAATTCATGGATCCCCGTTTTATTAAAAACAAGATGTTACAAATTCGATTCAATCATAATTAAACCCCATAACGAAGATACAAAACAAAAGGATTAACAAAAAAAAGACTTGACATCAATCAAATGCCTTTACATAGCGCCCTCATACAAAAAACACACACCAAACATAGAAACGTGATATCTCTGAAATCCGAAACTACAGTGACAGGAGAGGCACAAGCGGATATAAGCCCGCATATTTTGTTCAAACACGTTGGCATGGGAAGCTGACAATAAAAATCAGTCGATGATCACTGGAAAAAAAACTATACGCTATTAATATGGCACCACATTGTCTATAATAAAACCTATTGATAAGGTTAAAAAGTTTATTCATAAGTAAGGAAAATAGCTACGTACTTACATGGGTTATATTGTACTTAGTTCAAATTCAGCTAAGCTATGCGTACGCCTTTTTCATTACCACAATTATTGTAATCAATAATGTAGGAAAATAAATGTCTCAATGTAATGAAAGAAATGAATTGACTGGTATTCATTGATTAAAAAACATAACAATTCTTGGAAATTTATTACAGAACCAGGAAATAATACTGCAAATAACATGGATATTGGTATTTTATGTTGTGCCCTAGATATTTTTGTAGCTTTCACATGTGTACCTACACGTAACATACAGTCACAGTATAACACCAAAACACTATGTTAGCCTTTCCCACATCAGTACGACAAATATTTTGCCACGCGTATTATGGTAATAGAAAAAGAAATTGTTAGCTACTTTGCATAATCCACAAATTGACATCTTGACATTAAGTTGTCTTGGAACATTTAACAAAGTTGTGATGCGTAATTAGCATTAGAAATTAAACCGTATGTCGTCGTGTTACGATAGCAGGTGCATGAAATTGTATCTTGGGGAGCGAGTAACTGTCACGCAATGTATATGACAGTGCGAGGCGAGTGATTTGTTTGTTTATTTTTATTGAATTGTGAGTTGTAGTCTTTTGCCCGCGGGCCTTTTATGTTTGTAGCTGCAAATTAAATAATTTATTTGAATGTTGCTACCGCACGCCAATTTGTGTCAAGTTTTATTTATTGTAGAGATTCCACAGTTAACTTTCTTGAGTATATTCACACGACTACATAATTTGTTAAACGGTGATTAATATAAACGGTGTGGATAAAAAACATGTACCTACCTACATATATTATAGACTCACATTACTAATTAATAGTATGTAGGTATTCTTTTAAATTACAATTGTGGTAAGTTTTGAAGAGCTTTATTATCATACTTACCTATCATTTTGCATCACTTTATATTATTATATTACCCCATTTACAACATCTCATCTCCTAAAGTTAGATCTTACTTGTACCCACTTATATTTTGTAGTTATTTAGAACAGATCGCTTAAGTAACAAGATCTCTTATGTTACAGCGTTTAAATGAGGACAATGTAAGCATTTATTTGATATAATTACTTGCGATATTAAAAAATTACAGCTACTTGTTAAAAAGTATACCTTTATGTTGGATCTTCTACTCAACAAGCCTCCCTCTTTTTTCCTGTCTTTGCAACACGAATAATTGAATACTGAATACAAAAGACATTACGTCGTAGAGTGCCGGCGATATATTATTCCCCTAAACATAGTAGCGTCCCCCGAGATGATCACGCCTAGTCTGCCAGAAAACCTTTCCGAGCCTTATTTTAATAAAGAAATGGTGCAAGTTGAAGTTGTCGATAAAGGGTTCCGTACAGTAACTATTTGTCACAATAAATGTATATATCTTATGCGCGACTCCGACCGCGTAGAAGTCGATTATCGCTATTCCCTCGGGAACTGTCCAATTTTCCGGGATGAAAAGTAGACTATTTGTTATTCGACTATAATCTATCTCTGTGCCAAATTTCACCCATATCCGTTCAGCCGTTCTGGCGTGATTGAGTAACAAATATTCAAACTTTCCCATTTATAAACGTGACACGCCAACAAGTCACTTGACGTCAAGTTGTTGGTATTAAGTAGAATGTTTGAGTTCTCCCTTACAATTTCAGTGACATAATAATTTTTAAACTGAATAAAACTTTTCTTATCAATTTATCCACTGTCTAAAATCTTTTATTTGTCTCTTTGATATCAGCAGTAACTGTAACATTTTAAAAACATAACGTGAATACCGTTTGAAATCAACTCAAATACAAAGAGTAGTAAAAAATCGACGTTTACTATCCTATCGGAACTCGCAGTTACTGTTGCCCAGCGGGCATAGTGCAGAAATGTTATTGTGTACAGAAAGAATACGTACCTGTAGTATGATTTAGGTACCATGCCGGTTTCATTCTCATAGTGAGCACCATAAAAACGTTATAGTTAATTGATTTTTCTGCGGACCCCTGAATCCTAAACTTAATTTTGTCATACAATATCTTTTTACCGGCACATCAAACGTTCAGAATTTAATAATGCATCAGTTTATTACTGAAAAGCTATTTATTATCTGAAGAAAGTTTGCGTAATGCGTTCAACTGTGTGTTTAGGGGGATCATGGCAATTTTCTTGGAAAAACAAGGGGTTGCCAGGAAATAACATAAATTTTTAATGTTCCAGTCGTGACTGTATTTTTTTATTTGGCATTGATCGGCGGGCGGGTAGCGGAGTCTGGATATTTTATTTGCGCTTTTTGTTACGTCCAAAGTTATTTGTTTTTGGCACAGGGATTTTAGATATTACGATAGTTGGTTTAGTCATTTAATTTGGATGGATGAAAAGAACCCAATAACTTTTACTTAATAGAATAGCCAAATTATTGTCCCATAATTCTTTTCATTAATAGGGAGTATGCATGGATTTTTTTAAATCGCATTTGTCAACAAAACATAAAAATACCGTAAAAGACATCACCAAAAGTGAAATTAAAATTAAAATCGATCAAGAAATACGGATGATACAAGCATTTTAAACTGCTAATTAGACAGAGAGATCCGAAGTGCACCGGTGACGTCATTGTGCAGTTTGGCCATATAAACTCCATATAAATTCTGTTTTGCTAGAAAGAGATAGGAACAAATCTTATATCTTGGTTATTTTTATAGCTATTCAAAAAATGATTTTTCTCACCTGTTTGTTACATGAATCAGAGTTTATTGAAGCTGTAAAAACAAACATGCATATTCCCTATTGTTACTTATTAGGACAGAGGACTTATTCTAATTTACATTATACATATTGTTATGGTATTTGCCAACGCTCATAGTAATTTGTCAGTATAAATCCAAAGATATTTTTTTACCTACCTTTGCTCTGATATATTGGCTATGCATTCTGCAAAGGGTGGTAGGCCTTATGCAGCGTCCGTCCGGATCGCTGAGACCATCTTATACTTTAAAAGCCGCAACAGACGATCGAATTTGGTCCGGGCCGGACAGCGGATTTGGTTCGCTCCGAACCATATCTGTCCGTCTATGGTTACAAGACTACTCTACAGACGGACAGATATGGTTCGGAGCGAACCAAATCCGAAGTCCGGCCCGGACCAAATTCGATCGTCTGTTACGGCTTTAACAAGACTAACCTATCGCCAAACAGCAGTATTCGCATTGTTGTGTTCGGTTGTGGGGACAAGAGACCAGTGAAATCACTAACATTCAATCTTAGTCCTCAGGGTTGGCAACGTATTCTTAGTCTTAGGGCCGTATTAATAAACTCGTCTCAATCCGTGAACTGAGAGCTTCTCAGATGAGACCGTCTCGATACGTAATCCTGGAGCTAGGATCGTCGCTTATTAATAAACTCATCTTGAGAAGCTCTCGGATGAGATGATCTTACATTAAAAACACATCCCAACCCCAACAATGACGTTTTTGAACGAAACGACGAAACGTTTTGACTATGCATGTTTTTTAAAATAGATGATTTTGCGTTTAGACATGACAGGTAAGATACGTAAACCATCATAAATCCATTTTTTCAAGGTAAAGTGAAAAAGCAAGTGGTTATTTTAAAATCATTTTTTTAAACTCGTTTTCTGCTTGTGTCATATAAGGTGATAAGGTGTGTATAATATTACCATAATGTTTCAGTCTCCGAGTGATATTGAAAAAACGAAACGCACATAGCGCGAACTTCACATTTACAGTACCTACCTATCAGCTACCTATTAGTTTGTTTCGCTTGTTTACAGGTTACGTTTTTCTCACCAAATTTGTTTTTTAAGCGAACTTAAGTGTCTTTGTATTAAATAAAGGTGAAAAAGTACAGCTTCTCGAATCCGACTTGGCACCAACCTGGCTGAGGATCTATTTAAAATGAACGTTTCCAGAAGGCCGACCCCTACAGCAAGCATCTGGGACTGGAGCCTGGAAGAGTTCCTTCTGCATAAGATGAAATATGAAAGGCAAATCAGGCGAAGCCAAATGCTTAATTTGCACCGCTCCCAAAAGGTATCTATTTACCTACAATAATTAACCTTGAGTTATTGGATACCTTAGGATATCACTAGCAACATGGGAATCTATTATAAATCAGAGTCCTCAGTTTTGTTTAATTGATTGAGTATTGAGTATAAGTAAATATGAAAGATAGTTTTGACATTGGCAGACAATTTATAGGCAATATTATAGTTATTTACATGTATGCCAAGCTTTTAGTGAATGTAAATTAAAATATCAAACTAACTGCCACACTCAGAGCCGTCAATTGAATTTAATGCTTGATTAAAGTAGCTGTTGTCACTTTCTTTGCTATAGCTATAGAATAAGACAACACGTCACTAAACAAGCGTTAAATTTAACTGACGTCTCTGAGTGCGGCAGTAAGATAATTATGGAACTGTTAAACTGTGTAAAACAGGTAGGTATAGCTACATTATACTTATTGTTTTGGTTCTTTTCAGATGATTTAATCTGTAAACTGCCAACCCCTGCCCCTGGAAAACTGGTGTTTAATTTGTTTTTGATTCCTTTATTATTGTGGAAAAAGTGTGTACCTACCAAATGGGTACCACGTGATAAAATTCGGCATCGCGGCAGATCAAGGCGACGTTGGCGAGATGAGCTTGATGCCCTCAATCAAGACTGGTGCTAAGTGGAAGTAGCAGGACATTATAGGCCATTAAATAATAAATAATTCCTCTATTACTGAATGATTACTTTTCGATTAAAATTCAGATGCAGTTTACCTTTTTGTTTTATTTATTCATGTTTTATTATAACAGTGGTTAGCACAAGTTGTTTTTTCAGTTGTCACTCAGTTTGGTTTGTTTAGACTAGGTAGAGGGGTTACCAAGCATTAAACAAGTCGCAGGCAACTTGTGGTAACTGTTCAGCAAATTAAACAATATTTCTGTTATTGCATCTGTACACATACATAAAACATAACTGACACCAAATTGCACAAACATTTGTTACCACCATTCACAATAGTAATTCGTCTATGTTAGCACTCGAAGGAATCTGCAATATTTTTGTCTATACATACATATATTTTATCCCATTAGGACATTTGTCACTTTGTAATTACAAGAGACTTGGGGTGACATTTAATTAATGAATGTGCCACTGGACTTCCTCCTCTTTTCTTAAAAGTTAGTGGAAGTTATTGCATCACAGTTGGGCCTATTCAGATTTTCAGATCAGAGTTATCTAATTTTAAACATCTGTAAACCTTAATTTATAATATCCGACTCGATTTTAGTCTAACAAGGATTGATATTGATGTTTATAAATATAAGTTAAAAGATATTTTAAATCAGAATCAAGTTTGATGTTATAAATTAAGGTCTACAGATATTTAATATAAGAGAACACAGATCAAAGTTAGCCACAATATTCATTAAAAATTAACAATCATAAATACAATATAAACACCAAAATACACCAATGTCCAATACCATTAGCACAGGTCCTTGTTGACTTGGTGTTTATAAAAGTAATTTTTAAATATGAAAACTAAATAACATTGTTTCATTGCACTAACACATTCAGCGCTGGCTTTCTGAATTCCTTATCTACTAGGATCATGCTAGAAGAGTTACAGAGTTCAGAGAGCTTGTTGTTATGTTATGCCTCTGGATCTTAGGATCCTAATATACTTTCATTTTGCTAAGTTAAATATTGTAGGAGTATCTACATGTAATATGTATTAACATTCAAGCATAAAGAGACCCTGAATGTTATTTCGCCAATAAATAAAACTACTATTAGCATGTAGGTAGTAAGTTTATTTTATAAAAAAGTTACTAAATTAGATATATTTACAGGTTTCAATATCAACTCAATAGGTATCTAATATTATTTGTAAGTAGGTATCTGATTCACTGTTATAAAATAGAAATACTCTTTATTGAACACCAAAAAAAACAGAACAGTACATTTAAATTATAGATAATACAACAGGCGGTCTTACCGCTCAATAGTGATCCAACTATTAACATACCGTTTCATAGCAGCAAAAGGTAAAAATAAATTTGTTTTTTTTTTAATTAATACTTATAATATGGTACTAAATTGAAATTAATAAATAGGTAGGTACATTTACACTTAAAATATTGCAGATAGCCTCTTTACACACCAGACTCGGCTAACTTGTTATTGGATTGAAGCTAATTTATTTCATTATCAATTATCTTGATATTATTAATGAATTAAAATAGCTTTATGTATAAACCTGATCTTGATCTGATTCATTCTAATTCATATAGCCTTTATTTATTCAATGACTAGCAAATATGTACCAATTACTTAAATTTCTTATTTATATTATTACTCAGTATATGTGTTCATATATTCTAAGCAATTATTTTTAATAAAATAAAACCATTTACCAAATGTACAATTTAGTTATTATTTACGCCTGCATCAGCTCTGTTACGGACAGGTTAACATGAACTAAATAAATATACTATAAATTTTCTACAAACATGTTATCTTAATATTCTCAAGTAAGTATTAAGATGTGTTTATCCTCTTTTCTACCCTTATCATGTAGCACTATTCTCCAATAAAAGTAGACCAAGATGAAAGAATAAAATATTGAACTTCTGAATTACAAAACTTATTGCACCTGAAGCGCTTTGAGAAAACTAGGTAATAAAAATTACATGTCTAATATTTTTCACGTTAATGATTTGTACCATGGAACTTATCAACACACTTAACTTTACTTATAGAAGGTTAGGTATCCTGAGCAGTCTCATCATAGGTAATGCAAATAGTCGTCAACTGCGTGGGGCCGGCTGTCGAAATTCGTGAACACTGACTTCTCAAAATATCCATATTTTCCTTTCTAGGCGTCTTGATTTTTCTCGGCGAACACTGCCATGTTATCCAAGTTTCTCATTATTGGACTGACGAAAACCTACAAAACAACAAAGTTAAAAACACTATCTAATCACTTCAAATTCTTCAAAATAATTAAAACAGATTCTTTGGATGGTTCACGGTTAGTTTTCACAAGTAGGTATACTTTTTGCACGACATTCATGTCAGGACCCGAAATTTTATATATCTCACTGTTAGTACTAGTTCATTGTGTGTAAAAGTTGTTAAACAAATCACTCAGTTTTCATTTAAGTAAGTATCAAACATTAATAAAAGTAAACTAAACTAAGCCGGCCTCGGCCTTATCTTGTCTGTCAGTCATGTCATGTCAACAAAAACACTCCCCTCCTCTTATTTTGGCAACCCGTTTCACGGAGTGTTTCGTTACTTTAACTAATCAAATCAATAGTCAACAAAATATTTAATTAGCTTTAATTATTTTCTAAACAGCAGTAAAGTGAAATATTAGGTAGGTATATTGTGGTTGCGATGCAAATCGGATTAAAATTGTTGAATTTTAGGTTAGGGTACCTTGTAGGTTTTGATTTTTAATATTTATTACATAGCTAGAAATGCATTGGCTTAGTATTTGACGGTTTTACGATATGATCATTTTAATTTACACACTATAAATATAAAATAACTAGGTAAATAATGTAAATTGTAGGTACTTACCTATGAGAAATGAGCCCGTGTGGAGGTAAATCTTTCGCGCCTCGGGATTGCCCATAAGTATTGTTATACAAACATATTGGGCTATTATTTTGTCGTCGGCTTGGTCGGTCTCTCTCTCGTAGTCTCTATACCTAATATAAATTATCTAGCACCCACAATAATTTCACATAAACACAACACAAAGCACACAATTTTTGAAGGCAATTGTACCTATTTAGCGGCAAACTCAAACCTAATAATTAGGTATTATTATAATTGAAAACGTTTTAGGTATACATTTTTGCCTCTGAGATTTCAAAAATAACACTTTATCATATTTAAACCGTTTTCTCTGATAAAAAAGCACCCATATGTTCGACTATGTTGCGTGCGTCCGCCATTTTTTCATGTCTCGAGATGGTCTCAAGTCACCAATTGACCATAATCAGGATCAGGATTAGTTCCCCATACAAATGATCGTCTCATCTGATCCGAGGATTACGTTTCACGTGTTGAGATATGTTTATTAATTAGAGCTCAGTCTTGTGACGCATCTTGTGACGGGCGTCTCAGCTGAGACGAGTTTATTAATACGGGCCTTAGGATTGCAGTCTTAAGATTGTAGCGTTGAGAATGCATATGTGTGTCTCAGATCCCATTTACCATCATGTGGCTCGTGTGCTCGTTTGCCTTTTCTATGCCATAAAAAAGGGACTCAAAAGTCTGCAACAAAGCGCGAACCTACGATTTACATATACGAATAGATACAGTGGTTTACACGACTGTAAAAAAAGGAGTGTAATGTTTCAGGGTTCATGTGTGTACAGCAATACCAGTTAATTAATAACCATTGACTGGCTATCGCTAACTCACTCGCACTTGCATCTGACAGTATAATTCTTACTCGTGGTTCATAGAAACGTGAAGATTACCGATAGCTTATTAAAAGGAACAAGTACTAACCTCCCTTTTATTTTATTCCCTCTAACACCAGTTTGCAAGTAACAGTTAACTCACAGAACAGAAAAAACAGTAGAAGTGTCAAGTGGGCGCGTAACGTGTGGCATAGTTATGCGGAGTTCTGCATAACCTACCATACTTTTGCCTTTTGCGATCGCTTATTTCGATATTTCGATATTTAGATATTTCTAAAATAGGAAATAAATCCAGAAGCATGCCTTATTTGTGCTATTTTGGAGTGTAAAAACGATAGCCGCACCAAAAACATTTTCCATGGTAGCGTGTTGTTTTTATGATAGTTTGGGTATTGGCGACAACAGTTCTGATACTAAGCGAAGCTCATGCCACTTCCACTGTTTTTCTATTCCGTGAGTTAACTGATGTTAAGTGCTGCCATCTTGTTGGTAACGGGGACAATGAATGAACTTAATGATCTCTCCGCTAGATGGCTCGAATACTCCAATCCGATAGAACATTACGTTAGTCAACGTTTGCTAAGATTGTCATGATCGGTTACATAGCAATTTGTATTTGCACTCTGAGATCATAGGATGGTTAGGTAGCGTTAGCTATGGTCACTGTGCTTCCAAAAATCCCTATGTGTTTGTTTTCACATTTATAAAGGACTTCAAACTTTGATTAAACTGTCTAAGATTTAAAATTCTCCTTATACAGCGACGTATACAAAATTAATTAGGTTTTAACACAGCCAAAATATTGGTTTTAGAAATTTTTGGTTAATTGATCATTTATCTATTCAGGAAAAGCACCTATTTTTGTAGCGTGAGTTAAAAACACACCCAATTATAAATTTTCAACACATTCAAAAAGTTGTGTCACAAATAATTAATACATTTAATTATTATAACTGAATGTATTCAGTACATGAAAGCATCTTATGAGTAGGTGTTATTATTAAAGACATTACAAAAAGATATGTGCATCAGAACTAACTGCAATGATGGTTCCAAAGTCTACGATACCATCTTAAATACGCCCTAACATAATGCTCAGCCAAATAATTGATGGCATATTTTTATGAAGCAAATAAACATGGAATAGGCGTGCCCAGCCGTTTGGATGCCAGCCAGAGTTTATGGATGACACATGGAACTTTAAGATGGTACCATAGGTACACTCACCCAATAATCGAATTGTGATTATTTAGAACCTTGTCATTGGGGCTGTCATTGTTATTGTCATGCTTGTCATTTGATGTTCATTTTGAAGTTTGTTACGACAGTGCACTAAATTGTTTAATATTTTCGATAGTTAAGTATTTTACCAAGTGAGAGCACTGAAAATGGGGTACCTACCAATTTTTGTTTCTGGGGATTTAATTATCCAATCGCTGCTGTGACACAAGAATACCGAAACTTTAACGGGTTTGCATTCAGTTGTTACAACACTACCTGATGAAAAATTAAATTTTAGGAAACTTTAATACTCAATGCTGTTTACTGTCTAATCTATTAAATTCAAATATTACAAAGATAAGGCTAAAGCATAATTTCAACATACTTACTAAGCCTAGTTTTATTATTGTGCGTTTATGAATAAGATGGTTTGTATGTATGTGGGTAGGTACTAAAGAACTATTGGCTTTCAACGTTAAACACAGCGTTGTAGTGTGATATTTTTCAGGATATTTAGTATGACTCCTGCATAACTCAAAATAGGTACTATGAACTAAATGAAGGATTTTTAAAACAAGTGACGCATCTCGAAACTAATTAAATCAAGTATGTTCAAATACTTGATGTTCTAAAGTGTCATGTTATTCATAACTCGTGAAATATAGCTTCTTCGTGGAAACTCAAACGATTTCCTTTCTCAGTACGAGCGGTAAATCAGTTTAATGATGAGTTTAAAAAGTTAGTGCCATTTGCAATGGGGATGTTTCAAATTAGTATTATGACGCAGCTAGCCTAGTTGGTGGTGACACGGCTTACATAACTAGCGGTCCTGGGTTCGATCTCCGGTAATTTAAAATATTTATGTGATAACCATAAATATTTTGTTCCTAAACTTCCAGTTCTCTATACCAGTATTTATAAATAAATAAATACAGAGATTGATTTCTCTGAAAAGAAAAAACCCAAACACAAATACTCGAGTAGTAAAGTAATAAATACCAGGCAAATACATACATATGTAGGTACCTACAGTCGCGAACTTTAATTTGGTACCCACTTTAGGTCCAAAGTCAATCTGACATTCTACAACAATAAGGTTGAGTTTCCTAAAAGTTACAAATGACTTGACATCTCTAATGACATTGACAACTTCAAGCATATTTTTCTTGAAATGGGTCACAAATTAACGTTCGTGATAGTACGTACCTTCACGCCTGTAATCCCAGAGAGGGCTAGGCAGAGCTACAGAATTACCTACAACTTTAAAAACTTGTTGATAATTCAGTAACCACATTTTGCACAAATAGGCCAAGATCTTTACAGGTCGCAAGCCCATCGCCTAACAGTACTACAAGCCTATATTCCCTTAGTCGCCTCTTACGACATCCACGGGAAGACATGGAGTGGCACTATTCTAACCAGGCAAATATATAGTGACTTTAATACCGACAATGACGATAGATCTGTGAATAAAGCTTCATACTTAAATTTAGGAGCATTTTAAACGTTGTATAAGTATGTATGTAAATACTTTATTGTACAAACAAAAGAGATAACAATTATAAAATAGACAAAAATATAACAAGGATGTACAAAGACGAACTTATCTGCCGAACTTATCTTAGGCGTTCTTGATGTAATTATTTCGAACACGTGGTTCAGTGCTGAAGGGAAAGTCACCACATAAACCTATAGTTACGGCACTCAATGGTAAGTTTCCACTACAAACTCCATAGCCTAAATTTCTACTCTATTAAAGTGTCTCACACACCTTTTATCAGATCTATCCAGGAAATTACGAGCCCTTGTCGCCCGTGTCACACACCGACTCGTAGTTCCGGCTCTAAATGGGATTGTTGATTTGTTACAATTCCAAAGGGTATTTGGTATTGAATTTGTGGATAGGAATATTGTTGACAGTTATGTTATTCTATTACGAAAACACAACTAAACATATCATCAAAGAGGTTTAAGTCGTACCGGCTGCTCGCTCTTGAGTTTTCTAAACGACTCTCTACAAATATATGAAATAAATAATAGACTAACATGTACATTATGTATGATTGACATAATTGTCTAAGAGCAGAATATGTAACAAAGCGACTTCCTAATTTGCACGCGTGAGGTAGGTAGATTATGTAATCACAAAGGAGTTGTTGATTTGTTACTGTTAAAACAGTTAAATACCCAGACCATTCGTTGTTTCAATATATCTATTTAATAAAATATATCTCATTCAGTTCTCAGAGCTCAATAGTTAACAATAGATATGCTCAATTTTGTGTGAATTATAAAATCAGGTAGACTTCAATACAAACCCAATCTCCATTACGCCATGCCCATCGTTGCCTACTTTTGAAAGAAAGTTTCCAACAGACTGTTAATTTTAATAAATATAAATATTCACGCTCAATAAAGCAGGTAAATTATTAAAGTGGGGTGGAGGCACAGTTACCGATATTTGAGTTTTTAAATTAATTCCAAGATGGCGGCAGGTGCGTTCAAGAGTTGCGATGTGTTCGGAGTTTCTGTTTTGACGTGTTTCGTGATTTATGGAAAACAGGGGAAAATGCTTTAAGAATATTGCTGTTAGTTTATGGTGTTTCTGAGGGCTTGTCAGAGAAGTTTCGGCTACAATCCTAATCCAAGTTGTTCTAAAATTTCTTTTTTAGGTTGTTTCTGAAAATTATATTTAACCACATTATACCACCACACTACCACATTGCTCGTAGAACTGGTGGCTGTTGAGGCGGAAAGGTTCTTAAGTGGTAACTGCTTACGTCGGCCTTAATAAATAGCTCGTAGTCATGATCCGTATGGGGTCAATTTAAGAAAAATCCTTTCTTAATGCACCCCTAGGGTATCCAAGGAATGGGTCTTCTCTGCCTCTCCTTCTGCAGCATTACTGTTGTTTATATTCCTCTCCATTTTTCTTTCAAAATGCCCTGTCGCCTTGTCCATCGTGTGCCAGCATATTCTTCAATATCATCGGACCATCGCGCGGTGGTCTGCCAACACTTCAGACTGCCACGCGTTTACTCCACCTGGTCTCATCCCTACGAAATGGTACCCAAGGGATATTCCAACAAATTTAAAGTCCCTAAGGGCCTGTTTAACAATCGGCAAGTAAATTTATGTGCCATTTAAAGTTAGCTTTCTCCTTGTCTAGTCAGTTATTCACGGAAGTTTTATATGTATAAATAAAGATACAATTTTAATATATTCAAAATAAAGAAGTATTGACAAATAGTTGATTCTAAAAGAGAATTATTGTTTAGCTAGACGCCGGCCGGCCGGTCATTGGAACCATTAAGTACTTAATGGTTCTTAATTATTTGTGTAACTTTTTTCAAATGGCGTTTATTTTTTAAGCAATCATTGTAATTACCGTAATGACTAGTAAATTATTATTGTAGACATTGATATATTATAAGTTATAAGTCCACTTGTCTAGCATACGTAATCGGAAGATGCAAAAACTTAAAGATGTAAAGAGGCTGCGGCGAAATAATAGTTTCTTAAAAGAATTCATTTGAATTTTAATAAGAATAAATCGATGGATGTAGATCATTTACCTACATTACGTACTTAATTGCGCATCAGTTTTCTATATGCATAATAACTGCGATAAATAATAAATATCACACACGCTGAGCCTTTATACTACTCTGTAAAATAATAGTTTTTAATTCGGCCGCCATTACTGTCAAGTAAATAAATGGCTATCATAACATTGACAATACGATACACAATACAAACATGTCAAAAGCAAAATGTTTTTACTGAGTAGAATAGAGCCCAGCAGGCTCATTGCCTATCGCATTCGCAATCGCAATCGTTTTCATTTTGACGGTCCGAAGGCGAGTCTGCACACAAAATGAAAACAATTGTTCTACTTTGAAGTCATTTTCGATTGCGAGTGCGTTAGTTTAGGAGTGCGCCAGCTGACCTAGTCCAAGCTCGTACTAAGGCCGCCAGACAAGAAAAAACATACGTAAATATAATAGAGATATACACACTTAAATATGTAGAAAATATCCAAGATCCAGGAATAAATACTCGCGATCATTACACAAATATTTGCCTCTATCCGGAATAGAACCCGGCACTCCCCCAGCTTCAATCCAAGACCACTACAAACTAGGCTAAAGGTTGAACCGCACTAGAGCGGCGCTGCAGCGGAGAGGCGCGGCGCGGCAAAATATTCTCGGGGAGTCAACTGTGTCGCGTCGCACCGCGTGCCGCTTCACTGCAGTACAGCTATAATGCGTTTTATTTCATAAGAAACAGTGGCAATAATATTTTTCTTGCTGCGCCTCTCCGCTGCCGCGACGCGCGTTTCCGCTGCAGCGCCGCTCTAGTGCGGTTCAACCTTAATCGTCATTTATTTCAGCCTCCCACATCATTTTCAGCACAACAATAATTTGACTGTTAAACTGTTAAAATATTAACACAAACTCGCAAACAGACATTTCATTCAGAAACTTCAGATCAATCCCCTATTGCCTCTTCACTCGCTTCCACTTCCACCCACTCTTAAACACTCGTGTTAAAGTTCATAATTCAAAGGCAATATGTTTGGTAGCTGGAAATGGTTGTTGGTTATCAATTAAGGGGGTTCGCAGCCGATTCAGCCGCAAACACGCAGTTAGCAAACTCAGTCGGAATTAAGGGCATTCAGACGCGGTGCTGCGTTGGCAGAACTTTAAGCCTGATTCAAAGTTGTTGATCAATAATACCTATAGACAAATGTTTTACAGTAAATGTTAAGAATAATTTGTTCTTCAATGATATTTCGTTATTTCATCATTTCTATGGACGGATGGTCAAATGGATGATCTAAGGATCAAAAATGCCCCCATATTGTTTTCAAAATTAGGTTGGGATATTTTTGATCCTTGCATGGACATTTTTGATGTGTGTGCAAGGGGTACATAGGTAAGTAATAGTACTTTATCGAATTTTTCATATCATCAAAAGACATATCTCGCCAGATGAGGTATTTTTTTTGGTAAATAGTCACAAGACTAACCTAACCTAACCTACGTAATTAATGTTTAAGATATCCTGAAAACATCATGGTTTCAGCAGAAAATAGCGTTCGATGAAATGAAATTCGACGAAATGATACAATCGATGAAGTGAAATTCGATAAAATGATGGGTTATACCGTGTGCAAGCCTAGAGCTTAGATTGGAACTAAGTCAATTTGTATAAGATTGTCCCCTGATATTTATTTATTTACTTTATTTCGTAGCTAAACCACCAATACGAGACTATAGCTGGTCTGCTTTTGACATTTATAGATTAATTATTTGCGTATCGTTAAAAAACTAAACGCCATTAGGGGTCGTTAGCTGATGGCATTTGTGCCGGCCGGCGCGCTGAGTTATGTCGATTGCGATTAATTTCGTAATAAACAATGGCGCTTACCTTTCGCAGCAAGGGCAAAGTTCTTGTCGACGCATCCTACCGCCAAGCAGCAGGGCTCAAGTTATTGCGTTGCGTCGGGATAAGACAACCAGTGAAATTACTAGCATATTTATTTATTTATTTATAAAGACACACCAACAGTAACATAAACAGATTATACACCAGCAGAATATTCAAGTCTCATTCCCGTTTATGCACCAATTACAGGCGTGCAACAGCATTGGCACAGAGACTATAAAACAATTAATTAAACACTAAAATTTGCAAACACAAAAAAGAAACGAGCAATACTTAAGAAAAAAATACAAAAAATATAAACTAAAGTATAATCATCGATTACGTGCCCTGTGCAGATTATTGCATTCTGAAGATTGTAATCTTCAGAATGCAATTCTCTACGGGCTACAAATACCAACTTACCATTCTCGATGCCGTAAAAAGTCAGTGTGTATGTAGCAGGAATGTGATCAAATCCCTAAGGGGAATAATTATCAATTAATTGCAGAAGTTAAAATGACGACTCTATTAAGGTCATTTTGTAAAAAATAAGGTAATTTGTTCGAAATCCTTAAATATAATGTTCCTAAGGAATAATGTTCATTCTGCCCTTCTATTAAATACAAAAACACGCATACCCCATTTGATAGTCAAAGCAAATTTAGCCCCCTATCTTAAGAAATAAGGTTACATAATACCTATATACATACGCGATTCGATGAGACATGCGCCCTTTTTTCTTAGGAGGGCAGCATTGGCAGTCTACTACACTGGTTTGCCGAACCGTTACAACACTTCTCCTAGCGCGTCCATAGCATGGGCCTTTAAAACGTTTGCAACCTAAAACCTGGCAACAATCTCATTTGTTGCAAGTGCTTTCTTATATTTTCCCGGATAGGAAATGTAATCAATTTTTCAATTTATTGCCGTTTCGTGATTGAGCTGAAATTTTGCATACACATAATAACTTGGACGCTGAAATGAATGTTTGATATTCAAAAGTTGATCTGTTGATAAGTCCCAGAGACGTGCGAGTAAGTACGCCGTACTTATGGCTCGGCGACTTACTCGCCCGTGTGTCACCCTAAGTACGCGAACTACTAAAGGTAAACACAGGCGAAAAATGTCGTCAAGCCTAAAGTACGAGTACTTACTTGCCCGTCTATCTGGGACTATAGGGTTTGAAGGTGGCCAAAGGATGTGCGCTCTTCTTTAAACAGAGCCATCAAGTTTGACTTCGTTAAATATTGGTTGCGATAGTTTGCAGTTGCGATTCACAGTTGACTGCAGTCGGCTCGGCAGTAATATACATCCACAAAAAGATTATAATGTTAAAGTTAATCCTTACTCAAAGATATTTTTTTTTCACTGGCACTGTCTTTATACCACAAAGGCACTGCAATTTGTATTCAAAATTAAAACTGTTGAAGAAATAATTCCACGTTTGCTTGAGGCGCTGTTAAAAGCAATAAAAGAGTAAACTCAAAAAAATTGCCACATTTCCTGTAATGTTCATTGACTATTCAAATGATAATAAACTTAATGTTCCTTATTTTAAGGATGACAATTGCCTCTAAAAGCGATAGCGAATTGTTGAAGAATCAATAGTTGAACGGACAATGCTACTTTTTAAGCCTATTTTTTTCCTTAAAAATGTAAAGATGTTGAATGACTTTGCCAGGCGCCGGCGTTTTGTCTTAAGTAATAATAATTATGTCTACCTGAGAAGGCTAGGAAGCTTTGAACGCTTTGAAGCGTTGCGAAGGAGTAGATTGTAAATTAATATCTATATATATTTATATTTTAGGTTGAAATAAAATACCCTTTAAGTTACTAATAATTATAGTTCAGCAGAACCCTGATTTTATGGTTTTAAACATGTTTTTAAAAAATATAGAAGATGACATTAAAATATAACAAATCGCATAACTTACTATGGTACAATTATGTGATTTGAAGTAGCAACACAGCACACTAAATGATGTAACCGGCTAAATTATATCACACCATCTAAGGACAAACGTTCTGCTGTGAACATTCTACACAATTTGGTCGAGTAAAAGTTATCCCACAGAACTCAGATAGTCACTGAAAAGGTCAATTGGCTCTTTAGATATCGTTATCCGCATTTGGTAGGCTTATATCGAAACTATAAGACATGATACTGGTATCACTGTCAAAAGGAACAATCAATATCTAGCGTCTCTTTCTGAACAAAATCTTAAAATGTTATTTATCGTAATAGCCACAGATGCTTACATTTATGGCTAATTTACATTGGTTCACCAAATGCATGCCAGTAGAAGTACATTGATGAGTTGGTTTTCACGTTCGAGGCGAGAGCTATTGTAACGACGCCATGTACGTCTAGTGGCATGCATTTGGTGGACAAATGTAAATCCGCCATTAAAAATATTATATTTTGTGAAGTGATTCAGTTACAGAACTACAAATAATAATTATCTAGTTTTGAAGTGATAGTGTTAAATAAATCAATGAAAATTATGAAGTGACTACATAATAATATACGATTTAGGCACCACTCCTGATATATCTATAGCATCATTTTCTGAGAATCAACACGAAACAAAATAAAACCTTAATTAAGGAATGTGAATATCGTTAATGTCAAAACAATGAATGCGATGAATTGGGTTAATCAATAGATCGATGACACTGTATTGATGACTGTATGACTTTAAAGAAAGACTACGCAAGGTACTTACATAGCAAATTTATGTGATATAACCTCTTTTACTACCTAGGTAGTAAAAAAAAGAAAGGAGAAATAGTTAAGTATTGAATCTCTATCAATAGCTATGACACTAAAAGAACCTACAAACCTTAGACAATACGGCGCCGGCGGCGCCTAAATTTTCCCGTTTCTAAGTAGGTACCTAGGTACAATAAATGTCATCCTTTAACCACTTTTTAAATTACAAATTGATCCCTTTTGTCTTTCGGTCCTCATCCAATTCCTATAACAATGCATTATGATTCTTAAGCTTCTTATCTCATAAAACAAAAGCGCGTAACATTTGTAATGCAGCATCTATTTGTTTTCTTCGTAAAACATGCTGGTTGCAATATAAGTCTTTCTTTTCGGTGTAACATTACTATACCGAGAAGTAAAGAAAGGCTAGAACGTTAAAAAAATGCAACACGTTGCCATTTTTACAGAGCCATTTGCGCGTCGTCGGCATATTGAAGTCTTGCTCGCTTTTTTACATTGTGGTAGAGCGGGATAGAAATAGCTATTATTACTGAAAAAGCTTGTTCGACTACACGGACTGTGAAGCAACATGTGACGATAGTTCAATCAACAGAAAATATTTTGTTATTGGTAAGTACAAGTATGACTACCGACCAGGAAAAAACAAAACAATAAAATTTACAGTAGGCAAGTCACTTTTCAAATAACGTTATCGTTAACGTTAAAATATATTAATGTTAACGTTAATTTTATTGTCCATTGGAGGATTTTGACCATTCTCGATATTGCGTATTACCTAATCATTTTACATAAACAATAATGAATAGAGAACTAGCAATGTCTCCTATGGTTCATACCTGCGTAAGGATTCATAGCATCTCCAATCTCCATTTACTACTTATCATTTATCAATGAGGTAGGTGCCTCTACCTTCTTGATGGTTTAGTAAATATTAGACCTCGGTAGAACAGGTAGGTGGTACCTAGGTATAAGTTTTACTCTTTAGTTAGGTAGGTATTTCATTATCATTTTTAGGCCACATCACAGTTTTGCTGGACAGAAAATTTGTAACTGTTTAAATAGATTTTCTTTCTTAAATTTCTTTATCTGACCAAAGAGTTACTTTATCTTTGCAATTTGCATTAGGCTGGTTATTGATCAGTATGAAAATCATATCGTTTTGTGAAAAATTAGATAGGTCTGTACAAGTTCTCAAAACGGATATCTTCCAAGCAGACGCCTTTTTACTATACATAAATCTAGCTTTACTTTTGTGGCGTCATGCGTTTTAATTTTGAAAGAACCTATAGCTACGTGTATTAGATACACTATCATTATTCATTCATGAACTTACCTAACAAAAAACGTAGATAACGGGCACAGATACCTAATAAATACCCCAAAGGGAAAAGAAAACAACCCCTCCAAGATATACATAGATAGGTACATTTATTTTGACCCAAAAGTTACGGGAGGGCCCTCTACCTAATAGGTAGGTAGGTAAGTAGGTATAGGAACCTCATGGGGTCCACAGAGCCAAACCTTTGAATACCTACCACGTGGGGCAAGACACGCTGACGGTTAAAAAGCGGTTAGAAAAAGACACAGTGTCAGTATCTTTCACAAACACAATTATTTTAGTTTACAATTTAGACTTTTAAGTGCATGTGGCAAGACTACTTTTGCAAAAACTTAAAGCGTCGGTTGCATTTATTATATGCGTTGACGAAGCTTCTACCTGAAAGGGATCGGCCAATAGCAGAGTAGCGTCCTTTGATTACGGATTTCATAGAGATTTTGGGTCATTTTGTATGTATTTCTTCATACTTAGTTACTCACATATCTTTGAGTTTATTAAGGATCGCAGGGCTGGCCCTGCTATCCTGCTAGGCCGGGCTGATAACTTTGTTAATAAGAACCAGACTCCATTAAGGGCAAGAAATGAATGATGCAAACCGGTTTTCAAATTTAACCGCTGCCTCAAGGGCCCCCATATACGATACGATCCATCGTTACTATCCGTCAGTTCAGACCACGTTTCAATGTATTTAGTAACTGCTAACCAAAGCAAAGTAGTATCTCCATGCAAAGTTCACTTTAAAAAATAACAAAGCGCCGAGCTGGCAACCTTGCCAAGGCCGGGCAAATACCCCAAGCTATGTAAAAAAAGATATCCCCACTCCATCCAGAAACTTCTACCTGCACCCCCGGGTCAGTAACTACACTACACTATGTAGCACTGCACTAGTATGATTCATTTCTGTTCCGGCAGGAGTCAAGCGAGCAACTCTTATATTGTGACAATCTCCGCGGGTTCGGTTACCCTGTTCAGCGTGTTCATCAATCACGTGAGTTTTTACTTTATCTTCATCGTCAACATTTAGGTACTTTACTAAGATTAATAATTTATCGTTGTATTTTTTACTGAGTGTCCTGTGTTGCCATTTTTATCGATTACGATCAAGGGTCGTTAGTAATTAGCTGGCAGTAATTTGGTTTGTCTTTCCGTTGCAACACTCCGGCGTTATAAGGACGCACCACCCTTGTATTGACCTTGTCTGCGATGGCGGGAAACGAAGCCGGTCGATAACCTTTGCTCCTAGTGAATTTATTCTAAGTTTTTACTTTTTTTACCGCGTGAGTACCTACTGTATTTCTATTTTACAAGGATAATCTTTTTAAAGTATTTATTATTTTAATTATAACATTTTATTGATCTTCTTAACAGAAAGTGCGCGTATTAATATTGCCTTCTTACTCACTCTGTTGCCGTCTCTGTCGCCGGCATTCAACTGTTGTGGAAGCTCGAAAACAATTCGCCGTTGCCGTCGCGCTGTATACGTAAGAGCGAGATAAAAGCTACGAAATAACAAGAGTTGAAGTAGGGAAACGTCACTTACGTTACGTCACCCTGTCTGTATGACCCCTAACCAGACGTACGGTGAGCATTCTGAAAGGCACGCCGTCAGCCAAGCCAAGCCAGTCAACTAAACTTACTAACGACCATGTGACGCAGAAGCCGTATTTTAAGTAAATACTAATCAAAACCTAGTTTATACTAAGTTTCTAGTTATTAGTGGTGTACTAAAGTGTAAATATTTCCTGTGTTATGTAGAACGCGAGTTGTGATGAGCAATTAACGTGTGAGCTAACCTGACGTCATGGACTGCAGATATTAAGGTAGGTACCCTATCTTACAAATATCAAAATCTACATGGACTTCAGTTTTTTTTATGTGCACGTCACGTAAAAACTTTCCATTCCAATCCTTCTAAACTTAAAATGTAGCATCATAAAATTACTACCTCAAGAACCATTGCCGTTTCTGGATAATCACTGCAAATTTTAATATAACACTACGTAATATATAATTTTGTAAGTAATGTACGCAGTTAAACGATTAATCTACTGTATTTTTCAAGTAATTAGTAAAATCCTGTCCTATTCTATTACATCTTATTAGTATTATTACTACCGCCATCTTGTTCTCGGTGCAGGAACCTTCGATCGGTACTGGCGTCACTGGCCGCGTTTCACAATTTGTATTCAAAACGTCCGAACCAATATAGTCCTTATTGATTTGAAATAGAGTGCAATATATTGATGGACAAACTTACGGTAATAATAAAGGCATACCGTTGCAGGAATGCACTTTGTAACCGTCGACACCGTCGTGTTAAAATGAATTAAACTGTGCTCTGTGATGTTTTTGTAACTTCGTTTAAAAACTTACTTCGTTCGTGCACTTACATTTAAAAAAAATACTAAAATATTTTACCTAATTTATACTTTTATATTTACGTTATTTATTCTGGACATGGGAATATTCCATAACCTAGTTGTCTCCGCTTGCGGATACCGGTTGATAGTGATTTGTATTGGGTCAAATCAAGTCCACGGAGAGGAGGCAAAAAAATATATCTTTTAATATTAATATTATTATTATATTTAGAACCATTTCTTAATACGAAAGGACTGCCAAAAAAAAAACATTTTTTCACCCTCTATTGCGTATTCACAGTATTAACAGACAATCGTGATAATAATGATATACAACCAGAATCACTGTGATAGTCTATTGGACCCCAAAACGGTGACTTAATATTTTAATTAATTATTTGATTTATTCAATTTAAAATTCCAGTGTAAATATGCCTTAATTAGTTCTTAATGTTTGTACGTCTCAAAATCTTAAAATTATCGTGAGGAGCTCACACCGACCTTACCATTACTTATTGTATAAAATAACAAAATAAAACAAAACCAAAAATAATCAAGCCACAGTTAGGCAATAAAGTATATTTTGTTGTGATAGTAATTAATAATTATAATGCATGTTATTAATTAACTTAACTAATGATCTGAAAGGATCTGGTATAGGCATCTAATAAGATTCTGATTAATAAAATGACAGTGTCAAATTTCGTTTTTATATCAACTAATGTTTGGTATTTTTCTTTTCATAATTAAATTAACACAACCAAACGTCTTGAAATTATTAGATTTTCGTTTTATTTAATCCTTGAAATACAAAACATTTTTACAATTTTGGCACCTAACATAAATTATTGATTAAGTGCTTTTACCTCTAAACTTGTTCTCAGGCTAAGAAGACCGGTCAAGCGGAAAGCAAGATGCAAGAAAGAAGACAGCAGAGCCACATCCTGATGGGAGCAATGGCTGACCAGCAGACCAGTTCCAGGGCTGAAGACCATCATCCCAGCACGAAGACTGGAGGAGCAGGCTGACCTGGTAAACCGGGATGTCAAGGTGATCATGATGAGAAAAGGAAGATGCAGATAAGCTGAGAATTTCCTCGCATTGAAGATTGTAAGTTTAATCAAAAAGGTGCTATGCGACAAAGCGATTGCAATTGCGATTTTTTTTCTATTGTTTCACTTATTTTGTTATTGTTTCTGTTATTGCGAATTTCTGTTCTTGTTCTGTTTTATGTTTTCATGTGCGTATTTATTTGTGTTTCATGTGATTTTGCGTATTTCTTTGTATTTCATGTATTCTGTGTGTATTTCTGCGTATACTGTGTGCATTTTTGGGGGTTTTACTTTCAAGCTCGCGAGCTTGTTTATGCGTCTGTATTTGAACATCTTTTGATGCATTAATTTCAATGGCATCAAATTCATTTCATTCAGAGTTTAAGTTTGTGTTTCTATAATTGATTGGATAGAAAAACAATTGATATTTCAATATTTACTTTGTAGAAATGCACTTATAATTAGTCATATAGCTTATAATAAGTTACAAATGACTGTAACGGGTAATTCAAAAATGGTTAAATATTTTATAAAAAATTTACTTAATACGAAATACAAAAATTATACTAATGCTATTTATATGATTGTTTTCAAAAGATGTTCCAAG
Source organism: Acleris cristana (assembly GCA_948252455.1). Classification (NCBI taxonomy): domain Eukaryota; kingdom Metazoa; phylum Arthropoda; class Insecta; order Lepidoptera; family Tortricidae; genus Acleris; species Acleris cristana. The sequence goes on from OX411779.1 coordinate 12,377,346, forward strand.
TCTGCTAAGCGAATTTTTCCTGCGTTGCGAATGTTTTTTTTTGCATTGCGAATGTATTGTCTGCTTAGCGAATGTATTTTTGTTTGCGTTGCGAATTTATTTCCGTGTGCGTCAAGAAAGAAGATCATCCATCAAGAAGACAACGAAGCTGATCATCCAACGAGAACAATTGAAACCACTCCAGGAAAATGTAAGTTCTATAAGAATTTATCTTGTACAGTTAAGGGCACCAATATGTATACACCACAAAGTTGCAAAAATATGTACACAGACCTTATTTCTATGGCAATAAGGTCTATGTGTACATATTTTTTTAAAACCTTTGTGCGGATATTTATTTTTACCCTTTACTGTACCTACTCATTTATTGTAAAAGTGCATTAGTAAGTTTATATTACATAATTAGTTTATTAAACTCGGTTGGTTATTAAATAATAAATAATATTTACTGAAATATTATTATTAGTCCACCAAGTATACTTTTGACTGACTGACAATTTATTTCAGAATATCGCTGCTGTCCTGAGTCATGAAACATTTGAAATTTTCCAAAGAACCATGAAAATAGTTGAACCAGATTTTACAAAGTCACCAAAACCCCGAAACATTCGAAAAGAGACATCTGAAGGCTGGCATATAAAACAATGACAAAAAGTATGTTACATGTGTACAAAACAGGGACTGAAAAATATATAAATTTGTTTTATTATATCCTTTAAATAGGCATATGTATCCTATGAACCTCATTTTTTATTTTTCAGAGACTGACTTAGGACTGACGGACAATAAAACCGTGCAGCAGCCAAGCAGATTGCAGACAAGGATATCGTAATGTGTGTTTTTTAATTACTTTGCAGACAGGTTTTCACTGTCTTCAACATTCTCTCCGTAGTCAACACATTTTCTACGTAGTCACAACAGTCCAAGTTCTCTCCTCAGCGTAGCTTCGTCGTTAACAAGTTGTGTCAAGAATTAGTGAATAGGTATTAGGTAAAGGTTGGTGCGCAAATTTCGCGAAATTTTCAAGGCAGTGCGATTAAATAGCGATTTGAGTTAGTTTTGCAATGCATTTTTGACGTATTCAATTAGATTGGGGATTTTAGGTTTGGAATTGTGTTTTTCTCCCCTGTCCTATCGGTTTTTTTCTTCCTTTTTTTGTGATGCTCATTTAACGGGGAATATTTTTTTTTGTTGTTGTTTTTTTATGTAGTTTTTTTAAACATAGCCCTTTTTTCTTTCTCTTTAAACCTTTTTTTTTTAATTCATTTATATATATTTTTTTTATTTTTTCACTTTTATTAAACTCTTCAGTAATATTGTAGACATACAGTTTTTTTTTTAATTATCATTCGTGTATATGCGTTTATATATGTATTTATATATGTGAAATATAATATCCTATAGTTTCAAACATTCCAAGCGAAAATACATGACCTATGCAACAGCGAAACGAATAAATAAATCAATACAATGTTGTCTTATTTACAGGTGCAGACACAAATCCTTGAAGACCCGGTGACCAGAAGTTGATACGAAGTATACATATAACAATTGCGAGATGGCGTGCCAATGGAAGACGAAGCAGTTTAAGAAGATTGCCACAATGTGAAACCATCGCCACAATCAAGATAATCAAAGATATTAATTGCACAACGGCCTCGTACGGAAACCTAGCAGTTGAAGACGATTGCCTTTATAAAGACCCGAGTGAAACTTTTAACATCATCAATACCGCTGAAGACATGCACTACTGAAAAAAATACTCCACTGTATTCTCACCAGATGAATATCATTGTCATTGTGATTATCCGAATCAAACCATCATCACAGTTATGACTGCTGAAAGGGATCCACTGCTGCATAAACACTTCCCCTGGAATCCAAGAAGTTAAAGAACATCATGAAGAAATGAAGAAAACCGTAAACAGCGTCATGATAATCCCTCAACAAGAATCACCAATAAATGATGCTGCACTGCCTGCATCTATCGGACCACCGGCACCGCAACCCTGCCCAAATCATCGGTTCACTTCGTACGTGGGCGAGTACCGGCAAGGGATTTAATGACTTTTTAAAACGGTTACTTTACGTAGTAAGTGAAATCTGCCTGTAATAATTAAAGATGTTTTTTTACTTTTGGTTGTACAGATTTGTCGTAATTTTTTAAAATATTTACAATATTGTCTTGTATTATATGGTTGTAGTATGAACAACTAAATTTTATAAGAAACTTGACAATTGAACATCATTATTTGTAAGGGGCTGCCTAAGCTTCGTTGCTTAGTAGCATTTTTGGATTCTGCCCCAGTAGTTTTTGATTACTTTTTATTTTAATATTATATTAATCAACGCCTAAGCTTCATTGCAGAGTATCATTTATGGGATGCCATTTTTTAATCCCTTGTAAGAAAAAAACTAGGCTTCCAAATAATTATTTTTTGTAGGTAGGTATTAAGTTTTTGACAATCCTTGCAATTTTATACACGAAGTATTACTACGTTATATACACAAAGTTGAATTTAACTTCACTTTTAAACATTGTGATTTTACGAGGGACTGCCTAGACTTCACAGTCAGTTGCAATTTTTGGCAAGGAGATATCTTTGATGATGTTTTCTTTATTAATTTGAATTATAAAACTCATCTCAATTATTCTTGCTCTCAAAATATTGTATTTTTTTAAAGGGATTGCCTAAGCTTCATTGTTTAGTTGCATTTTTGGGTTTCCGTTTTGCCACTGTAATTATTTTATATAAATAAATATTGTACTTTAGTTTTAATTTAATCTTGATTTGTAAAAAACTATGTTTTACATGACAACTTATTTCTGTAATATTTTAATGGGACTGCCTTAAGCTTCATCGCTTAAGTAGCATTTTTGGGTTGCCATCTTTCTGCTTTAGTAATTAAAAATATTTTCGTTTTAAAAACTTGAAGACTTTTTGATATAGTTTGAATTTCGTAACAGACGTTTCTGGTGAAATTAAAAAATGTTTAAAAACTTGTTTTTTTTTGTGGTTAACACTTCCCCTTATATTATCAGAAAAGTATTGATATAACTTACCTGATGCAATCAAAAATAAAAATCAAAAGCGATTACCTTGCTCCATTACTTACTAGGGCAGTAAAATGGTGGGAATGTGTGGTGGGACCGTCCCTAAAACGCTTAAAAAAATCTGTCGCCAGATTTTATTAAATTAAAAATTGTTACATGCAGTGGTTGTTTTCTTTATATCTTAACCAACCCTAGGAAAACAACTCGGGCCTGCTAAGACGAATGGCGGTATCTCAGATGAAACTGCTGTAGCAAATGCAACCTTATTGCAAACTGCACAGGATTGAATCTGCTATGGCTATTGCATTTGAGATACCGCGTTATGGCTTATGAAGGCAGAACTACATAGATTTGGAGATCTAAAGCTTTGTTATTTAGTCAATGTAGGAAAATCCCTGTGACGTACTTGCAAGCGATGCTAATAAAAAAAGAATACCTATAATCATTTCTTTAACTAGTAAACATCGTCGCAAGGTTTAGTATGTGTAAAATGTATGTAAAATCAAAGAAACAATCATTAGCTTTTATATGAGCTGTCATAGGGATTGCCCTAAATTGATCTAACTGTTAAGCTACAAACTCACTGAGAGCGGAAGCGGCGCGGTGCGGCACGTTCCCAAACTAAAAAGCGTGCCTATACCGTGGCGGAGGCATTTTTAGCATGCGAACGCGCCGCCTCCGATCTCAATGCGTGTGCGGCGTACGATTATTAACCTTCACACTCTGGTCACACCAATTAAAAAGCTACCAAGTTACTTAAATTTCTGCCGATATTTTTTTCAACTTGTGAGACAGTGAAGAAAAAAACCTGGCAATGCAAATTTTGAGGATAGAAACCTTCTATCCTAGAGGATAGAAATCTATTATTTTAGAGCCAAAGCTTAAGAACTGAGGCTATACTTTGAAATCCTTCGAACTTCGTCAATTGCTATCCCTTTTGCTCTCGACGCGTCACTAATTCGCAAGAAAGTGACGGGGCGATCCGAAGTTCGAATTACTGATTTGACTGATTTCAAAGTAGAGCTCCAGTAGCGGCGCGGGGAGAGTTGCCTGGCGGTGCGGCGGGAACTAAGTATTCATGTAAAGGAGACCATATCATATTGGGCCTTTAATGAAGGAGCCGGCCATAAAAAAAATTGTATAGGTCGCTAGAATTAATTATTTTGAGTAGGTAACTTTTATTATGGCATGAAAGTTGTAGGGTTATTCTCTGAATTTTTATTTTATGGCTCATCAATTAAAGTCCGTGACTACTATGAAAAAGTCGATCTTTCGACCCTCTATAAAAAGTCAAGCAATAATCCGACACTGTTCGTGCCATAGGTAATAAAAGTTGTCCAACATGAATAATTCTAGCGATGTACACCATTTTTTTTTTTTGGCCGGCACTTTGTAAGAAATGCTCAAAAATGTATGAATGATGATCGGAAGCGATTTTAGTGCTTTCGCCCTGCCGTTGCCTTGCTGGGTTTGCAGCTTGAAGGGTTGAAACATTGTTTCGATTTTATCGATTTCTTTATTTGCAAAATTATATTTGGTAACCTTGGGGTTTATTTAAAGGCCATTTGGTTAATAACAACAATTACGATACAGAAAAAGATTGTTTGCAAGGCCTAAAAAAATATCAATAAAGCCTAGCCATATTGTTTCCGATCAAGTGCTATGTAGCTATAAATAGTCTATAGTCTAAGTTCTTTAGCTTTAAAAACCGGTCAAGTGCGAGTCAGACTCGCGCACCGAGGGTTCCGAATTGAAGATACCTAATATGCTTAGTAACTGCAAAAGAAAATACTTATTTTGTTATGAGCCTTTTGCTATAATCCAACCACTTTTATTTTTCAACCCCCCATTCTAGACCCCTTTTAAATTATTAATAAAATTAATTTAGTTTTTTTTTACTAATAACAGATGCGGGCAAGCATGTTGTACAACTTCCCCAAATTTCAAGTTGATAGCATTTGAAATTGCTGAGAAACCCTTCTGTGACATACAGACAGGCAGACAGACAAACAACGAAGTCTCACCATAAGGGTTCCTTTTTTACCATTTTGGTACGGAACCCTAAAAAGACAGAAATATGTAGGCGACAGGTGTAGAGCCTATATAGGTCTAAAACACTACCGAGAACTCAAGACGTTTTCGGCCAGCAAAAAGAGGCGACTTGGCATGAAGTAAACATCGTTTCGATCGCACCACATCATCGACAAAATACACATCTCATTTCAATGCAGTAAACCGATATTCATATTGCTTTATGCTCAGCTTCTAAAGTGTAATATTGTATTTCATAAAATGCAACCAAACATTAAACTCTTAGTGCAAAGCCGTGAAGAATATCTCAAAGAATTTCCCTACATTAGCAGTTAGCATAAAACAAAGTATTTCCACTGTCATCCTACATCAGAAGCCTCCGTGCCGTTGCCATGGATACCGCATCCCCCGACCTACACCACTATGGAAAATCTAATAAAATAACTACATCACCAAGAAAACTTTACCATGAACAACGTCTGTACGTGCTTCCAAATAGAATTCTATTTTCTTAAGCACAGCTGCACGAGATTTGGTATGCATTTTGAAACTAAACGTATGCTTGTATAAACAGTTTTCCTCCCCTGCTTATTTAGTAATACAATACTCTTATTCAAAGAGGAAACGTATTGTTTTCGAAGAACTATTGCGTCTTGAAGCTTTGTTGCATTGAAAATAAATTGACAGTGAGTTTCCTTCGGAAAACACTTTGTTAAAAACCGGCCAAGTGCGAGTCGAACTCGCGCACGAAGGGTTCCGTACCATTATCAAGCAAAAAACGGCAAAAAAACACGTTTGTTGTATGGGAGCCCCACGTAAATATTTATTTTATTCTGTTTTTAGTATTTGTTGTTATAGCGGCAAAATCTTCTGTGAAAATTTCAACTGTCTAGCTATCACGGTTCATGAGATACAGCCTGGTGACAGACAGACAGACGGACAGCGGAGTAGGGTAATAGGGTCCCGTTTTTACCCATTGGGTACGGAACCCTAAAAACTACCCTGCTTATGATACATTTATTTAAGTAGTTAAAATTGTAGTCAACATTTTTTTATGAAGTTATTTTTTTAATTTATGGCTCTTTACATTGGGTTACGTAGGTTGTACATAGAAATAATAACATGACATTACATTGACACCGAGTTGTAATGACGCAAGCTTGCGTGGTGGACGAATTGACACAAAATTTTGTTGCCGCAGTGATTTAATGATTCTTAGAATTTAGGTATTGACGCAGTATTGTTTTACTCGCTAGTAAATTTCATCACGAAGGGCTATTTTAATTGCTATTAGGTACAAAAGCTATTTAAGGCGAGTAGTAATATAATATTGTTTACGAAACATGGCCTGTATTTAACTTCTTGTAGGTACCTAGTAATTTCCAGGGAGTAACATATTATTCGGTAAGTGGATGAAAAATACTTTATCGGTGATTACAAAAACTGAAATGATCCGGTTTAAAACTATTACAACGATTTTGTGAATAGTTGTTAAATGATATAATAAACTTATTCGCAAATAAACTTTTATCAAAAATACCGCTGACAGTGCACAAATTTACGATACAAGAGTACCGTTTGTTTCGAGATTGCATGGAATCACACAAAGGAATAATATTCCCATATTGTGCTCGACGACACAATATCATGCAAATGGAAACGGTATGATCCTTTTGAAGAATCGTGTAAGAGGTCTGTGCTGCAAGAGAAAAACAATACTCAGTAAGTATGAGGAAAATTGGGTTTTGGTGTGATTGAAAGAGGCAGCCTTTTGAAGATACCGAAATTGTTTTTATCATTGAAGAAGCGATGCTGTTCCAAAAATCATGTTTGCCGTTTGTGCCTCTTACTCTGTAGCTTATTATTTATAAATAAAAAAGGTCTGTTAAATGGTTTCATATGCTTTAAGAAAAACCGGTCAAGTGCAAGTCGGACTCGCGCACCGCGGGTTCCACACCGCCGCACAATATAGGTATTATTACATTCCAATTTGAATTCGATTTCGAATCGAACCAGCGCGAGCCCAATAACTCACACTGGACCATTTTTAGTATTTATTTGTTGTTTTTTTTAGTGTTTATGACGTTACGAGTATAAAGGTAGGTAATCACGATTAGTACCAAAAACGACGTTTGATATATGATTAATACCAAATTCGATATTTGTAGAGATATGTTTTACCATTTTTAAAGTTACAACAAAAATAATAATATGTTGAAAAAAAACGTAGGTAGGTATAGGGCCCCGCTGGGCTCCATTCGGGCACGGAACCCTAAAAAAGGAGATTGGTAAAAAAGAGATAACTTGACTATAATTAAAATTTTATATACCTACTGCAACAATATTTTCCAACTCCATATCTTGCATTCTAACTATCCCATCCGATCTAATATCAAGTTCGCTACTTATGCATCTACAATTTATTCGCCAGCAATTACTTTTGTGCGGATGACAACCGCAAGCAAATTTCCATGCACCGCGACCGCGCCATGCAAGTGACGTACTCGTAGTAGTTAATTACGGCACCTCGGGACACGTGTAGCTCGTTAAATTCAGACCCTTTGCTTTGACCGTGAAGGATTGGTACAAAGCAGAAAGGGAAGAGAATCGGTAACCAAACCTAACTTAAAATTGAGCTGATAAGCCACTTTAGACAAGCTGGGGAATATTTTATTTTAATATACTGAATAAATGTACAATACAAAAATTATGGTATGAAATTGGGGTTATTATCATCTTCCAACCTATCCAACCCAGGAATATTATGGCAAAATTTCCATATACCTGGGATGAATACGTTGGAAGATGGGAATAACCCATGAAATTGACGTAAACTTATATTTCCTACCTTGTTTTTTGTGCATTCAGATTGGTAGTATAATTTTTTTCCAAGAAATCACAAATTAGTGATGCATGTAATCAAAACTGCATTGCAGGACACAGGCCGCTCTCGAGGTGCATCTTAATACTCTGACTTTACTCATCCAGTCACTTTCTGCCCTCCTATTGTAGCATGATCATAGGCATGTGAAATTCTTGAACCATTCCGGTACCGCCACAAAGAAATGACTTGTTAATTTAATGAAAATGTTAACCTTGCGCATATTATACTTTAGAGATCTGTTTTTGTACAAACGTCTGTAAAAGTAAATAATGGCTTGCAATGGCCGCATGATTGTTTGCCACCAGCGGGATATAAAAAGTATTGATTAGAAAACTATGTGATTTTGGATTTCTAAACGTTTTCTTTTAATGTTGTCTCGTAAACTCCCCGCTCTGAACTTCTAACTTAAAAGCCACAATAGTATCCAATCGATAGCAACGCCTGTCTTAATTGGCCAAAACTTCCCAACATGCATAATGTACCAGAAGTGAGGGTAGCAGATTGGCTTGCTTCTGACAGTTGCAGTGTTTAATGATGCTTCTGTTGACCTGTTAGTGGACGAAAGCGGTGATTAGTGGTTTTGATTATCTGCTAGTAAATCCTACTAATATTATAAATGCGAAAGTTTGTGTGTGTGTGTGTGTGTGTGTTTGTTACCTCTTCACGCTGCAACGGCTGGACGGATTTGGATGAAATTTGGAATGGAGATAGCTTATACCCTGGAATAACACATAGGCTACTTTTTATCCCGGAAAAATCTTAAAGTTCCCGTGGGAATAACTATAATCGAAATCTAAGCGGACGAAGACTAGAAGCTATTATCCACTAATCCAACTAATACGAGTATCCTACTAATCCTGCTCATATTGTTAACCCTAAAGGGTAAATTTTTAAGGGGATCCGTGAGGAATTGAGGGAACTCTTCAAATATTGTAGGCAAACATATAGCGATTTTAGTATTTTTAGTAACAAATCTAGCATTTGCATTCAGAAAGTATCATTTGGTGAAATGGCACTGATGATGAAGACCACAGATGGCCACCGGAACTCCTCAACGATACTTTTTTCAAGGGTGGTGATAAGATATCTCGATTAAGATAGTTGAGCGATTACAACGAAGGACATTTAATTGTTTAAATATGACTATGACTTCCCCGCGGCGTTGCTGGCGGCGATCGTGAAATGTCTTAAAGTTTCATATCAACTAAGAAGTGGGACTAGGAACATAAGCTTATTATGATCTCTAAAAAGTCAAAACAAAAAACCGCAGTTAATTAGTTTGTGAAGTTAATTACGTGATTATTAGTATAAGTATACTAATAAAAATAAAATTTATAGCTTACAGCGCTTTTGGAAAAACTACCCCTAAGGGATAAAAGGGGGATGTAGAATTTTATATGAGAGTTCGTCATTTTTGTAGTTAGAAACGTTAAAATTGGTGTTATTAAAAAAAACACATTTGGCGATTTTGAAAAAATATTCCTAAGTAGTTGAAATGGGGGATAGAGGTATGTATCGAAGTTAAATAATCTAATAGCTATGAGCTATGATAATAGCTATAATGTACTGGCAGTAAGTACAGTTGGTTAGGTTAGGGTAAAGTTTTTTTTTGACCATCCAGAATCCGAATAGGCTTAGTAAGGTTAAGTTATTTCTTGACTACCCAGTACCGAAAATTAAACATGTAAAAAATTAAATACCGTTACTTTTCTTTATTACCTATTCAACTTTAGAATTAAAAACTAATTGGGCACTTACATCTACTATAATATACATTACCTACGCATTAACATCTAAATTGTAAAATTTGTTCAGTGTGAAATTGTGCGACTTTAGTTTATACATGAAAGTAATACAGCGACAAAGTTCTTCGCAGCGTGTCGCGGACGCCGGGGGTGTAAATAGGAGCGGCAAAGCCGATCGTTGATCGAAGAACTTCGTCCTACTTGCTTTGTTTGGGATATTGTCAGTTTGTATTATTCTATACAAAATTAAGATTAAAAAAAACTGCGAACTACTGCATTTTTTTTTGTATCGTTATAACGGTAAAATACGCAAGCGTCAAATACTGAAAACCGGTCAAGTGCGAGTCGGACTCACGCACTGAGGGTATTTTTATCGACTATGATTTCGGCCGGAGCGATTGTATGTGCTGGATGTACCTATTTACATCCTATCCTACATTTAATATCAATGCGAAAGGTTATGCGTGCGTGAGTTTGTTACTTCTTTGCTAAAACGGATGGATGAATTTGTAATGGTAAGGACCAATGGTGGACACTTGATTCTTTTTGTACAGATGATAAGGGTTATTCATTTGTTTTGCAACAATCGATTTAGGACCGTATGGAATTTGAATTAAGAGTGAAGTGTCCATTACTGGTGTCGGTCAGCTAAAAGTGTCCATCATTGGTGCCGTCACCCTATACACTGTATATAGGCTACCTTGAATCCCGAAATAAATCAGTGTTCCCGTGGGATGGCAAAATTACTAATTCTACGCGGACGAAGTCGCGGGCAGAAGCTAGTTTATTATAAACGTCGGGGTGAATATCTAACCAGTTTAAACTTCAATGTCTGTAACAAGTTGTAAAGTTATACGGTTTGCGCAGTTTGTACGTATTTGTATCGTTGTTTCAATTCGTAAGCATACCTATTAATGTTGACGTGTTTATTTCGTATATTGAACTGACGTTTTATTAGTTGTATTAGTACAACAAATTTCGTGATTAAATACTTACTTAATAAGTTTAACTGAAAGAAAGAAAAGGAAGAAAAATAATATTCGTGACAACATAACAAAGGACAGTTTAATACACACAAGAATAATGTAGCCACGAAATAGTTCCAACTCAGCGTAATGCTGGCATTAAACTCAGCCCTGTTTTTCAGCGCTGGACAACTTGAAACCCTAATTATAATCAATGAAAAAAAAAGTTACGGTGGAAGATAAACCACCAGCCTGGTTTTACTTTGAGCCTAAAAAGGCTCAAAGGGGCAAATGCCCGTAACAAAGTTTTTCTATTTCTATTGTATTATATTCTAAACCCATACTAAAGTTTCGATATGTCTTCTTACACGACTAAAGGAAGTTCCGTTGGTAAGTAGTTAAATATTAACAATAATTAAATGCTTTCAAACCACTTGCAGTCAATCTTCCAATCAGAAAAAATATCGTTGAATTTGAAATGCTCCAGTCTGACTAATACGAATAGGTACCTCTTATTAGACTAGATTCTTCCTATTTTCGCGCATTTTAAAACTCAACTGCTGTTTGAATAATGTCGTCAACATAGGTAATGTAATGTTAGTTTTCATGCCGCGCGTTTTCAATTTGGCGCCAAAAATCCGCCATTTTGATTTCCAATAATTTTAAAATAGCCCATGACACTCGAGTGCTTGAGACGAAACTAACCACGTGTTATTTATTAAAATTGGTTTAGCCGTTTAGTAACTAGTTACGAGGGATTACAGAGTCTGACATACATTCAGGTTAAACATATAACTCTCCTTTTGGGCTTTGCCGCAGTCGGGTAAAAAAAACCTATATGAATAACATATATTTAAATCTATAAGTGTCAAACATGTCACCCGTCAATTACGGCAATCGTTATTAAAGCGTGGGGCTGCGACCCCCGCGCCATCTGCGCGTAATGACGCCACGTGCCGTGAGTCGCGTGAGCGTGACGCAAAAAGTTTTCAGATGACTAAAAAGAAAGAAAAATTGGAGAAATGCGAATTATGTGGTTGTTTTTTACATATGGTCGGTTATTGATAGTTAATGTGGTGATGATAGGACCAATTCTCGGGACGGAAGAGTTTAAATCTGATTAGTAATTTTGTAAAGTACCTATGTCAAGCAGTCAGCACCAATGAAAATAAAGAAAGGCAGTTAGAGTATTTTTTTTTAATCATTTATGTTTTGTGCTTTTTAAATTAAAAAATGAGAGGGTAGCTATTTCGATTTACTTCTAATGAGATTGCATTTGCAATCCCATGTCTAATATCATACTTAAATATTATTTTTATTAGTTCAAGGTATTTTCTTTGACATAATATATGGCTACTGCCCAGTAGGATAATTCTGCCAGCGTCAAGGTTGGAAGATACAAAGTGATCGGTGATTTTTAGGGTTCCGTACCAAAATGGTGAGACTTCGTTGTCCGTCTATCTGTCTGTCTGTCTGTGTATCTGTCTGTATGTCACAGCAGGTTTTCTCAGCAACTACAAATGCTATCAAATTGAAATGTGGCATTGTTGTACAACTTGCTTGCCCGCATGTTTATAGTAAAAAAAATGAAATTAATTTTATAAATCATTAAAATTTCAAATAATAATACTTAATGCACATTTCATTTTTTTTTTATTAATTTTGTGTTATGTACATTTTGATTTATAGCCAAAAATGTACTTACAAAAAATTACCGTTGCCGCCCTCTTATCTCCGAAGTTTTATTAATAATCAAAAAATCTAAAAAAAATCTGAAGTAAGTATAGACAATTACTTATATTTTACGGGAAAAATAAAATGAAGTGCTCATTATTTACAGTTTTTAACAAAAAAACTTTGAACATCCATATTAAAAGTTTAGGCTAGTCAAAATGGACCATTTGATAGAAAATAAGGTTCATAACAAAATGAGTATTTTCTTTTGCGGTTACCAAGCATAGAATTTTAACTGGTTTTTATTAGTTACTGATCATTATCGCACTTTCGGCACTGAATATCTAGAGATAAAGCATTGTTGTTTTTTGATATCTTTGTTATTTTTATTTCTAGAAAAAAAAAACTTTATATCAGTTCGAACAAAAAAGGTAGAGTCCATATTATAAAAATCTCAACGGGAGCTCCGCGAGTTTGCAACGGACGTCTGTCAGCCGCAGCGTCGTACTGTTTCTATAACGCTTCAATTGTTTTTATTTATACCCACTAATTGAAGATTTGTTAATGCTTTGTGCGTCTTTTTACTAGCTCGTATTAACTTTACGTGTTTGTGTTTGTTTGGGTCAAATCTCGCGAGACAAATTAGGACCAGAGACATGTAGACTCGGTGACAATGCAATGCCATAATAAGGTATCTAAGAGCTGATCTGATGATGGAGTCGGAAGGTGGCAACAGGGTTTCCGCTATACTCAACGTAGACCCATTGAGATCCGAGAAAGACTTAAGAAAAATCAGCGAAGACTTAAGTTAAATTGTTAGTAAATTATGATAATTCGGATTATAGACTTGAACGAACCATTTGCAGAAATTTAGAAATATTTGATATATTTTGTACCCGGCTGATTAATTCTTGACATGACTGGAACAACCATATTAAATGACCTCCCAACTTCAACAGTTGCAATCAATTCAGAGCTCAAAGTACAATGGTGTATTGGTAAATTAAACACGTTCTCATACTAGCAAAGCCGATAGATAAAGCTATAACTATAGCAAGGCAATCAAACTCTCATTTAACACAAATATTCTCAGCTACAACCAGCGCTCGCTAGCGGCGTTGACAACTAATTTGTGGTGGCCAATTAGTGCCCCGCAAATTGGGGAACGGGGGAATAAATACAGATGCTTCGTATTGCAAATTGTGGCACTGGTGAGTGTTCTGGAAATATATTAAGTTGGTTATAGGCAAGTATTGTATGGGATAATAAAAGCAATGTGGACGTCTAACGTCGCATAAAGATTCCTAAATGTGAAGGAATGATGTTTATGCGAGTTTAGAACGTTGAAGGTAATAACTTGTACTAATTATCTGCACGGGTAGTACATGTTGTATTTTCTCGCTTGTCGCTCAGTGCGTCTCTATCGTAGCAGACTGGAAAGTATAGTGTCCCTCATATTGATAATAATGATATTCTACAATGATGCAGAGAACTTTTTTTTGTGTTTAAGTATTATTGTTAGCTATAGAGACTTTAACGCTAAAGTCGTAAAATTTAAATGCGCATATTAATTGCGAAAAATACACGTTTTGAATACATTGCATTCTTATCCAAGCAAAATTCTAAGTAATCGTAACGGTTTAAAAGCTTTATGTAAGCAATCGTATTTTTACTTTAAATGTCAATCAATAAGGATGGCCGCTCAGCATTCCGCGGGGCGCACGTTGACTCAATCGCATCTACTCTGAATGCAATGGACGTGTCACTCGGTGAGAACAGACGGGCGGTTTGCGTTTTTTAAAACGCTTTATGATCATTTAACTGCTGCTGAAAAACTTAGGGCAACTTTGACCGGCTGACGGCCCTATAGATCACCTCCCAGATTAGAGCACCGATTGAGTGAGAAACTCATTGAATTCAGAGAATTTAAAGGGTTTCTGCGTGACGATTTCCCTATTTTAAAAAGCACAAAATACTTTAACCCAAATGATTTTAACTTAGATCACACATATTAATAAGAACGTGGCGACGGACTAAACCTTTAAAATATTTAAATCAAATATTAGGTTAAGTATCCATGGAAAGTTTGGTGTTTATATCACATACGAAGTCAAAGTTGCATTGTTTGAGAAAATCTGTACTTAATACTTAATCAACGCAACCAAGCAACCACCAATTTCGCAACCGTCAGCCCCTTAAGACAATGAGGAAAAATACTTACATGAAAAACGAAAAACGAAAAAAAAGCGCGTTTGCAACGCTAGTCTGTGACAGTTGAAGGCAGTTTGACACCAAGCCTTCGCCATATCTGATTTACACTTTATCTTGAATTCTTTGTCTGGCGAATTTCCTATCGTATGCAATTTACATATGAGTCAATACCCGGATTTAAGCAGACCTAACGGTTTTTGTAAAAAAGCGTTCCTGTTATCCAGACAGGGCATGTCACACTATGCTTAGTGTAGGGTTCCGGCACCGTTATGCTCCGGGCTGTAGTAAAACAAACAAAATACTTACGTAGGCATTATATCGATTGAAACTTGACATTTTCAGGCGATTACTTGAATCGAATCAAAGGGACATCCCTTCATTACTAACTTAACTTATTTAACTTTATAAAACAGAAAGTTAGGTATAGTCTGCTCAATCAATACAGTGTCAAGTAAATCCATCCCAATTAAATTCTTTTTCGCCACCCTTAAAACTCCTATTAAATATCTACTTAACGCATTCAATGCCAGAATTCCTAAATTGCCTACAAAGGTGACCCGTTTCAGAGTTGATGGCAGTAAATGTGACGTCAGTCCGGGACAAAACAAGCCGGACAGAGGAAAATCGTCCAGTATTGGAATTTCCTTTAAACTCGACTTAATGAGATGGGCCTAAAGAGGGTTAAAGAACGACAGGAGGAAGAATTAATTTATTCCGAGCATTCCTATTCTGGAATGAAGGAAAAAGAAAAGGTTCTATTTTAAATCCACACCGTGCGGGAGATTTTATTTAAAACTTTGAAATACATCTATTAGTTTCTAGAATTTAATTCCTTTTGTGAGGAAGAATTAATAGTAATCAAAAAAGGAATGGAAGTAGATATACTCGTAGTTGGTTGAGTTACTTATGACGGGTAATATAATTTATGAAAAAGTGCACACAATTTTTCTTTTGTGTAGAAAATAATAATAATTTATTTATCATCTACTACTAATTACAATATTTTGGGCTTATTTTAAATTTCCTAGCTTTATCGAATATTAAGTAGGTACCCGAGTAATATTTTTATATTTATCTGAATACCACCACTAACACTAATCTGTTCTTTTAAAACTACATGTATCATTATGTAGATCTATTTTAGCAATATGGGGCATGTGCAAAATCACTGACAATGATTGACAACGACGCAGGTATAAGTACCTACCAATATTTCTACGACTGTGTCATGGGGCGAATATCAAAGCACTTAATGCTTTAATTTTTTTTTTAAATTGGGAAATTCTATTCAATCCATTTTTTCTTGTCTATAAATAAAAAGTAGGATGGACTGATCAGAATACGAAGCCCCTTAACTGGTGGAGTGTGAAATTGAAAGCCAAGTCATTAACGAACGCACTAATCTTGAAAGAATTCATGAAATTATTTTTATTACTTGGCTGTAACTCAAGGAAATACTGTTATGGGGTGCCTATTATGATTAACTTGAGAGATACCTACGTAAATTGGAGGGGATTCATAAAAAAAATGGAAATTTGGTCGTCAAGTTGTAAGAACGTATATATTACTCGTAGTTTGATATATAAAATGATTGTAAATAAGTAGAATAGAGTAATTATTTAATGTAAGTGTATTGACGTTGGAACTTTTACAATGTTAACTAATTTGTATTAACTACTAAATCGAAACCACAGTGCCTTGTTCTTTACGGTAAGTACCTACTTAATATTTGTTGAATTCTATCTATTGTTTGATGTTTGTGACTTCTATTGGAAAAAAATATAAAGAGAAAAATCATAAACTAATAACAATTACTTGTTTAAATATGTTCAACATTTTTGGTCTATTTTATTAAATATTTTTGTAAGGCTTGATTTGTGATTTGAATTCGAAACAGCAATACACACCCAATCATGAAATTACATTATTTGGTGTAATTTGTTGATGAATATTCTTGTTTAAATATTAAGTTTATGAAAAAAATAGTTTTTTGACATTTAAGTACTAGGCCATTTCAAACAAGCATACAAAATATTAATCAGTTTCAAAAATTGGCATTAGGCATTGTTAGATTATTATAAGAAGTTGTAAAAATGCTTGTAAAAACCGGCCAAGTGCGAGTCGGTGTCGCACGAAGGGTTCCGTAGCATTATCTATACAACATTAGCAAAAAACGGCATCACGTTGGTTGTATGAGCCCCCCTTATTTTTATTTTTCTGTTTTTAGTATTTGTTGTTTTGTTGAAATACATCTTCTGTGAAAATTTCAACTATCTAGCTATCATGGTTCATGAGATACAGCCTGGTGACAGACAGACAGACGGACAGCGGAGTCTTAGTAATAGGGTCCCATTTTTACCCTTTGGGTACGGATCCCTAAAAACAGTTATTATAATCGTCACGGTCCCTAGAAAGCACTGTTTATTAATTTTATTCATGAAAAGTTATAAGTTTTCAAATGAACACCCATCGCAAATAGTTCTTAATGACAAGCTCAAAAGCCGACTTCTCACTGCCTGTATTAAATTTGCAAAATACCGCTCATAAACTTAACCTTGTTTCAAACAGCATTACAATACGGCTCATAATAGAATGTCTAATTCTTTCCCAAACGAAAACTAACTTGGCCTATATCGCACGTTACCAGAATGATTTTGCAGTTGTAGAACTTATAGCCAGGGTAAGTTGGGCTCTATTGGAGTCTCCCGGAGAACCGATCCCGGTTGTATTCACCTGAAACTTAGGGGTCAGATATAATGGTTAGCGGCTTATGAATAGGCAATATCTTGTCCTAAGGCGCTTGCCGCTTTACACTGGTTAATGACAGTTGTATGGGCAAGTTATGCAGATGAATGCCAATTTTGTGGTACTGTAATAAATATGTACCTAGGTTTATGTCCTAACGGATGTTTATTTCTAGAAAAATATATAAATCATGTCTTCGAGCACGGTTTACTTAGGGAGGACTATTTTATGCTTTGAGCGGCGAAAGACATAGATAGCCAAAAGCAACTCGCGTAAAACGTGACCGACCTCTTCAAATGTTTTAACGTGTTTATTTAGATATGTAACATAAAGCCTTAGGGGCGCATTAATGAACTGATCTTGGTTGAGACGCTCGTCTCAAGACATGTCAGAATGTTAGAAGATTTTTTATTTACTTAATTATTAATTTCTAATTTTATTTCAGAATAATTTCCGTTATGTTAGTAACAATGAGCCTTAAGACTATGTAAGGTAGTGTAACATTACTAGTGGGTATAATTTATAAGTTAAACGTCCTGGGTAGTGCATTCTCAATTAGGCAGCCTTATACGTTCGAGAAACTATGCTACCAAATTGAATACACGCGCCAAAATGTTTTGTTCGCTCTGACGGGACTAGTTAAACTCGCCGCTTGGACATTCACTCCTGCGTTCGCTCACCTTTGCTTTTGAAAGAATCACTACCCTGTGCGCCATGTACCCATGGAGCAGGAATGACCTGATGTTTACTTTGAAGTGTCTTGAAACTGCTACCTTAGCCAAGATGTGTGATGTTACAGAAAGCAAACCTTCCAAAAAAAAAAAAAATATGACTAACAAAGTTATGACAATAGTACATTACTGCACAGACCGGGAAATAGGCCGTTGCGGGACGAGTAGAGTTAGCGTGGCCGAGACGCAGTCGAGGCCGCGCTATATACGAGTCCGGCAACCGCCCTTCCCGGTCGAGGCTTGTATAGTGCTTTTCTCCAACAATGCGAGAAAATATAACACAAATTGTTAAAATATTAAACACAGGTCAAAATTTCCTTGAAAAAAAGAACAGAAACACGTACGATTAAAAGTACCTACTGAAACAAAGCATTAAATAAAATCACACATTTAAACGTAATAAATTCAATTTGAATAAAATATGGTTTAAATTATAACATTTATTACGCGTTTATGTTATTTCGGCAATTTATTTTGTTTATGAACACAATTTCTATAAAAAAACGTCAAACTATTTGATACACTTTTAAATACGCTGTATACGCTGTTTGAAAATGTTTCACTTTTTAGTCTATGACATTTAAAAAGTAAAATATACAAGGAAGAATTTTGATTGCACGAGTGTTTGGCTGTTTGGAGTTAGTTATCCTAGTCCAAACATGGTTTTAAAAAGTAAAACACCGGGTACGTAATGAAATTTGTATACATTTTCGCGGCCGCTGCCGCTGGTAAATAATAACTTTTTTTTTAAATTTTGCCTGGACCTTGAACTCAGAACTTCGCGGGCTGATTTTACGACAGTAAGGTTAACATTTCCGAGCATGTGGGAGAAAATATACATTATGTATTAACAAGTTGATAATTTACACACAAATGGACTAAATCTGGATGGGTTAAAAATTGTCCTGGCCCATAAATAATGATATTCCAGTCTAAATACGGCACACAGCCTCACATGCCAGTAGCTCAAAAACAATAAACTTACACAATATATAAAACAAAATGTAACAACATCAATCCTTCCAATTCTAGAAAATTTTATCTTAAAGTCTTGGACAACACCCTATTATTAACGATATCTACTCACGACGTGTCAAAATCTGTCTATAATTGAACCAAAACATCGCAGAATATAGCAAGCACATTATTATATTAGTACATTTATTCCACGCGAGCGCATAAGGCCGGACGCAGACGGCCCGGCACATTTGCCGCACACTCCATTGCCTCCAAATGAACCGGCAAACGTCTCAATCCAGCAAAGCCAATGTTTATTTTACCCCAGATATCGCCGAGGACGTCCGGTAACATCAAATGCTTTGTTACGGGGAATTGTTTTGAAGTGTCTTTCTCAAATTTTCAAAAGATTTGGAACGGAGTTTCTGGCTAGTAGTTGATGTACAGGTTGAAGTTATTTAGATCTTGTTTAAATATTTGAAATAATATTTTATAAAAGTTCGAAATCATTTTACGGCCCTTTTTAGACATTGCTTGGGGTTATATGGGATGACCGAATTAAAGCAAATATTGCTCGTCATGTAAAATAGTCATAAATATCAAGTATAAATTAAATGTTTGTCAAGTTTCCAATAGTTAGAAAATGTTTTTATAAAATATCATATGATTCAGGAACAAATAGGCAGCTTGATGAATCATAGAGAATATTTTGGATTAATAACTGAGGTTATAACGAACACGACTTCATTAAACTGTATGAATACTTAGGTACCTATATTAAAGTTTAAAATTCAAACGTGTACTTAAATATCAATTACCTATACGAATGGTTTTAATACTTTCAGTAGTACCTATTGTAAACTATCCTAAACCTTTAATAATAACGGAACTTTCATTTCGCTTCTTTTGGAGACATACTACTGAAGTGCCATCTCACTATCTAGTAAGTATCGCTTTATTAATTCCACACCAAAATCAGATACTTCAGCGTCGAATATTCTAAAAAAATACAGCATAACATATTCAACTTTATGATTGTACCGACAAAGTCGATAGTAAAAAAGCAATTTCTAAGTTTGATCGGCAAATAATAGGCGATGGAATTGAGATACGAGAGGACACGTGCAAGTTATTGCCTCACAAGTGTTTGGACAAACTAAGATATTGCTTATTTGGGCGAAAAATCTTCGCCTAGGGAATGACCCGGCAAAAGTTGGGAATTTATCGCCGTTTATTGATTGATTAATAGTTTATTGGGACGTATAATTTTAACACGTTCTGTACGTCATCCGCTTGTTGAGGAGGATGTGGATTTTTGAGAAAGAAAAATTTTGTATTATTTTATTTTGTTAGCAATTTGATTCATTTTTTGTTTTTTCTGCGATGTTACAATCAAATGTCCAATTACTTTAAGTAGTATTTAGTTGTAAACCAATAACTTATAATAAGTGTTTAAGTTTGGCTCATAGGGTTGAATTAGTGAATGACTTTTAGTCTTTGCAAAATACATTTGAAATAATTAGCAAAAATATGGTTGAATGAATGAGTTTAAACGATATTCTAGACAGCAACATTAAAGTAAATTTTTTCCATGATTCCAAGTCTAAACTAAACTAAATTGCATCGGCCAGTCGGTAGGCTACTTAGAAACCATTGTCACCGCAAGCTCAATGCAGGAAATTGGCTAATTAGTTGGTCATTGACTATTGTCCAGTGACCAGTGACTTTGTCAGTGATTAACATGTTTGGCTAGATTGTAAGTGTTAATTGTACACAAAAAAGGAACAAAGGAGGTACTGGTGGAACTAAGTAAAATAATATTCTTTTGATTTACTAAGATATATATATCTAATAAGATACGAGTAAGGACTTAGCAAGTAAGGAAAATAATGTGAAGGGCCGTCAGATAGACTATGATTTTCACCTTAGTAACTTTTAAAGGTATCGCGATTCGGAGGTTTGGATCCATGTAATTTCGTACGTTATGTATTCTACCATCAACAACACCGTTAACTGACCATTTGTGAATCTGGTCACCTCACAATAAGGCTCACTATAGTGGTCAGTTAACAGTGAAGCTGATTGTACAGATTTTTTTAAAGTTAACATATTGATTGATTATATTAGTATCTGTAACAAAGTTGCAAGTAATAGTGCATTGTGTTGCGAAGTCTAAATTTCAAGAATAAAATCTAATTTTTAAATGACCCCTTTTATAGGCTCTAAAAGTTTTGTGAAAGTACAACATACACAACAAGGTACAAACAATTTGTCGTACTTCTCGGTTACCGTCGATCCATGTCCCGCAAGTATCCTCAAATAGCACAAACGTCAGTTCACGGCACATCGGCGCACGCGCAACTAACTCCACTAACGAACTGCGAAATTGTACAAACGGATGAACTAAGGAATTCCTCGAAACGGATGTTTATTGAAATGTTCTCGTTTAAAATTTATTTTGTGTACTGCATTTTTTGTCACTTGCGTCCACATTTTTCATAGTATTGCAGTACATCAAAGACTTGGGTACCTACTAGTTTAAATTAAATTATTTGTTCTTTTATTGTCGTTAGGGAACTATGATTAACTATCACACACATTTTTCCAGAAAAAAAATATTAACGAATCTTACTAATATTATAAATGAGACAGTTTGGATATTTGTTCCTCAATCATGCTTCAACCAGCACTGAACGGATCAGGATGAAACTTGGCACACATACCTATAGGGTAGGTCTTAGAATAGGACATAGGACAACGAGGGAATAACGATACTCAAAATCTACGCGGACGAATTCGCGGGCAGAAGTAAGCCAAAAAAAATAAATCAAAGGACCATGGTCAACCTTGTGAGCCCAGAACCAACAGAACTAAGTGATAATGTCATTAGTGAAAAAAAAAGGGTAGAAGTCGACCTAACTCGTAATAAAAAAGGGTATATACTTGAACGGAGTATACTAGACTTAATCTCTTTTTCACTCGACGGTGGAAAGGAGAAACCCTTTAAGCGACATGATGGGCGAAATTGAGTTATATATATTGTTGAAATCGGCTTCTTTTTCTGCGTCTTTTGAGCCGGGTTACTCAATTTCGCCCATCATGTCGCTTAAAGGGTTTCTCCTTTCCACCGTCGACTTGATCTTCAGAAGACTTATACCCTTTTTCACTAGGAACCCCGAAATAAGTCTTTCTGTGTTTCTATTTCTATTACTTGCTTTTCTATTTCATGCACCAAGTTGAATTCAATTGCAGAATATTTTTGTTATTATTTTGAAAATGGGTTTACACTTGCAAAATAAACCTTATTACCCGGTGCGTCACCCTTTTTTCAATACAAAATAAACTATAATGTAATTCAACCTATTTAATGACATAATTTAGAGCTCTGTTGGTTCTCGGCCCATTTTGACGCATGGTTCTTCGGTTATATAATTAAATTTAACGGTCATGCTGCGCCTCTATTCCCGACGGTAAAAACGATATCGTAGTTGACCTGTTATGGTATTGTTATGACGTCAGACGCCATTACTGTCAAGTAAATAAGAGCTATCAAAACAGTGACAATACGATAACAGATCAAAAACTATATTGTTTTTACCGTGTTGAATAGGAATAGGAATTGCCCTGGATATTAAATACTCGTAATCACTAACTTTCACGTCATGTGGATTGTAGGCTTTTATTACATAGAAAATTATTTGCGTGACCGTTATTTTTATTATTGTATCCAGGTCAGCTTATTAAAGTCACATAAAAAGGCCGGTATCCTTCGAGAACCCTTTTGATGTTGTAAGAGGGTTCCACTCGCTGTATTAGTAAGAGATATGTTAAGCTAAGGATTTATTACTTTGCGGATAACACTGAGAGACCTTTATAAGCTTTTGGCGAGTTATAACATCATTTGAATAAAATTATAGTGTATGTAAATGGATGAATAGATATTTACCGCGACTGTGTCCTTATATTTCTTTTTTCCCAGTTCCAGAAATGGTATATAGTTCTTGTCTTTCGTCTCTTTTTAACCCCCGAGGCACAAAACGGGGTGTTTTAAATTTAACGCGCATATCTAATGTTTCTGGGGGGTTGTTATGACATTATCTATGCAGTTCACTTTACGGTGAGCGTAAAGGACAGAGCTATATAACAGTTATATAGCTCTGTCTTTTTCCGTCAGCGTAAACTGAACTGCATAGCTATGTCATAATAACCCCTATTTTCTTTGCGGCAGCGTCGTTGATCAGGTCGCCACTTTCCCAAATACATGGTTGAAAGAGGCGATGGCTAAGATACTCGTCGTACCAGTGGACGGCTGCTGTTTGTGGGGTCCGGTCTGTTCACGTTTGCAAGGACTTTTTGTTCAACTAATTATTTTAGGTATATCTTTTGACGTAGAGTGCTCGTCGTGTTGTTCTCATAGTCATTATTTTTAGATTAATGTTTACTGACATTACGAGTTAGCGAATATACCTACATACAGACAAACAGACCCGAAAAGCGACTGTTTTATACTATGTTAAGATAAAGATCTTTTTTTATACTATTTAAGATAATGATAAATCGCATCTAAGCTATATATATGCATACTAAACGATTCACAAGGAAAATATCTGCAAAGAAAACTCCAACAACTTTGTAAGCAGGTACGAGTATTTCTATAAATAAAATTCCACGTTAGTAAATTCCGCTGCATGGTCCGACACATTGCTCTTAAGTTAAGTGAGTATCTACCCGACTATTGGAGTCGGTCCCGGTACCTAAACATATATCGTCGAGGATTTCCGCCTACTGCGCTTAGAGCACCTTAAGGGTGCTTTTAATTGTTTTTGCTTTGTTAAGGAAATTGGAAACGGGATCATTCAATTTTGTACTTATATATTTCATTAAATCTTTATGAAAAAAGTGGTTGAGGTGGAAACTCGACGTTGCTTAAGGGATATTGACATTAGTAGGTTTAAACATTCATAATGTTATGTTAAGAATATGTACAATAAGTATTTATTTATTAATTAAATTACCAACAACTAAAATACAGACCTCATAGTGAGAACGAACAATCTATTAGCTAATTTAACAAGTCTAGAACATTTTAAAGTACTCAAGTTAGAATATTTTTAACGTAAAAAAAAGGAGTCTGTTTTACCTGTAGGTCATGTGTAATAATTATTAAACAAATAAATATAAACGGACAATCTCACTCACAAGTTGGCTGTATATTTGTATATCATCTTTGTATTAAAAAAAGAAGGTGAAGGGAATTTTTACAGCATATTTTATGAATGTAATAATGTTCGCATTGTGCTTTAAATTTTATTTCTTCCATTTGTCCCCCAAATCGTTGGAAAACTCGCCAATGATTACGAATTTCCTTTTATTTCCTCGGTAAAGTGAAAAGCCAATCTCGCCAAACTGTCGTCGGGCACGACTCCCCTATTTTTCTTCGTACAACTCGTTCCACCCATAAAATTGAGTTAGCCCTACGGTTAATACTTTTGGCAAACAACTTCGCATTGCTCCTACGTGGCTACTCCTGTTTTCCAACAGTAACACCGTGTTTTATGGATAGGTAGAGGCTTTGCTTAATTTGTTTATAAATACAGGATTCTGGGTTAGTTTTTAACTGTTATTAGTTGGCACTTTACCGATAATAAAGAAGAAAATAATGATTTTTAAGGCAAATAACCAATTTTGAAAAAAATTGTACAACAAACCGCAACAAACGTGTTATTTGTAAAAAATTAACAAATCAATAACACGTTACCTACCTGACATTATTTCATTACAAAGTTATACATGAACACACAATCTTGCGCACCTACACCTTGCTTACCAGAAAACCAGTATACAATTTAAATTCAGAGAATGATAAATAAATAATTTTTACTAAGAATATATCCAGCTATCGCTCAACACCTTTACCTTACGGCATAATAATCTGTTTACAATAAACATCGCAATAACATTATCATCATTCACACAGTGCCGCACGCTGTGAAAATTTGAACCAAACCGAAGCAGTTCGGTAAAGTGGGTCATACCGCATTGGAGTACTACATCCAGCCTCCATTCAAGACGGTTGGGTGCTATTTTACCTTGAGCGGATAAAGGTCCCAGCTGCTACCATTGGTAATGTCACTTTCAATTATTTTTTCATGATATGGAGACGGCAGGGGTCACCTGTGACCTGTTTTATAAAGCTACAAATGACAATTTACAGAATACAAGTTTCCATTTGAAACTCGACCAATAACGACCAGCCATTTGAGCAGTGTTGCCAGTTTAGACCTGTAAAATTGTTACTTGTAGCTTTATAAAACGGGCCCCTGATTGTAAGTGGGGTCTGAGACCCATACAAAATAAAAACACAAAACTTAGTTTTCTGACTAAAAGGCCCATTATTACAAATACCTTATAGGCAAGCATACATATTAAAAAATAACTGCAAAGACCGACTGAAGAATAACTGTTAGTAACACTGCAATATAGAGTCAATACTAATAGAGTTAATGAAAATTAAACGCATGTGTTTGCCCATCAGGCCATCACGGTCTGACCAATGACGGTAGACAGTCACATTATTAATTATCAATACGTCATAGTTGTGATAGCTGATTGGGAATTGGTATATGGATTGTTTGCTCTCTGTATTTAGAATGGAAACTAGTCATAAGGTTGTTCAGGTGCAGATTAGTTTTTACGTAATTACGAGAAGAGTTTATTGTAATTTATGAGTATATATGTATTAATTTATTACAGGTAAATTTTGATTAATTTTCATTTTATAATTAGCTCATTCAAATTTTTATTTTTTGTTTAAATACTAGGTTCATAAATGTATATTTAACAAATTCTCATTTATTGTGATAGGTAGTGAAATAATGTTAGAATTTTAGACTTATGTATATTTTTTTGTGCCATTGCAGGGTTTCCACGTGGAGCTGACTCAAGGCAACAACATGTGTCTGAAATTAATGTGCCATGTTGTGACAACAAAAAAAAAATTAATTGAAAAAAAATTAATTGAATTGAATTTTGAGAAACTGTTTTGCTAGGTATGGTTTTGGATTCATTTTTAGCAATTGAAAAGAAAGGTAATTTTTTTTTAAGGAAAATTGTTGAATTTGATTACCTTAGCAAAACAGAAATTTTACAGAACCGTTATGGCTAACAATGACGATGAAAATTATGAAATGCGGAAAGCAGCTGCATATATACACTTTAGCCATTTTTATTTAGATTTAGCTTGTAAAGTAAATTAAAAGCTTATTACGAGATAAGCTTCAAACCCTTAAATTTCATGCCTCTACTATTTCAGTGATAGGCACTTAGGAATCTAAAAACTTTTAATTGTTTATATGTTTACCAATATAATTCTAGTCTTTAACATGAGAAAATATATGACGAAATACTAAATACCAAATTTTAACAAAGTCAGTAAGAAGGAAATTATTAACATGCAACCAAAACCTGAACTATTGTAAATTGTCTAAAGATTTTAAGGAATCCTTCAAAATGTTTTCAAAGCTAACATACAAAACAAATAAAACGTTTTCATTCAAATAAAAACCAGCAGTCAAAGACAAGACAGTTGCCATCTGTACTTCGAGAAAAGATGTTCTGCAAAGTAATGTTATTTTTAACAATTGTTTTAATTTTAATTAATGTAATTAATTGTGGTTATTTTAGCAAGTATTACGACAGATTAAATGGCACGCTGCTATCTGAGGAACAATTGACATTCTACGATGAAGCCAACGTTACTAGGTAAGTGTAGTGTAATTTTCCCCGAATATTGTTGAATACGAAGATACTAAATCATAACGTAAATTTAAAAGTATACGCAATTTATTCTCATGACGAGCGAGCTATTCTTATTTTTTTCATAATATATTATATATTTAAAGTTGAATTTTTTGCTTTGAAACATTGTAACTAGCCGATATTATAGTATTTTATGTATAAACTATTTAGGAAAATATATGAGGGGCTTGGTAAAACCAAATAGCTTTTTGACATGTTTGCAAATTGTTGTTTGCTTTTTTTTGACATGTTATATAATTTTTAACTCTGCCGCCATTACTGTCAAGTAAATAAGAGCTATTATTACGTTGACAATACTATAATAGGTATGTCAAAAGCAATTGGGTTTTACAGAGTAGAAAAGAGACCCAGTGGATCAGTCAGTTGGATTCCAACCGTGTACGTCATTTCTATTTCAGTCCCCTGTTACTATCGAATTGTTAACGACATGGCCACCTTTACTGTTAAGTAAATAAGAGCTATCAATTACTGGACTAGAAAATCAGAGCTGACATTACGAAAACAATACGATTTCTGTTTCAAAGCAAAGAAATGTGGCTTAGCTAAAGTAGAGTTAAACCCCCGTAAAAATTTTGGTTTTTAAACTTGTTTAAAATAAACAAATGGTGTTACTAGAATCTTTAGCGCGCAAGTATTCTTAGAATTAATTTATTAAATTGTTATTTTATTATACTATTTTATTTACATTAGATTATGTGCAATCAAAGTCAAGAGATGTGACGAAAATGAGGGAAGACGTGTGGATGGCTCTTGCAACAATCTACAGTATGTGACCAGAGGAGCCTCGAACACTCCTGTTCTGAGGGTGCTTCCAGCATTATTTAACAATGGTTAGAATTATGAGCTATGTCAAAAAATGTGATAGATATGTTTAGATAAATTACGACCAAATCATTAAGTATTAAAAAAACTCATTACAATATACTGTACTAACGGCGTTAACAAAAATACAATATGAAAAACCTGTGTCTACAGTCACTGTCGAAACAGGTTTCAACTAGCTATTCATTTATGTCATTATTTTGAGGCTGATTCGGTTCAGTGTCTCTAATTTTTATGAACTATTAACGTTATAGATGTCAAATTTTATTATGTTCTACTTAAGACTTGAATCGAGATTGACTTTAGAAATTTAGGTTTACAGACATCAAATTATATAGACAATGATCTGAATTGGCCCCAATTAAGACTTAACAATGAGAGGTACATTTAAACATTTACAAAAGATAAATTAGATAGTATTTAATTTGAATATAAAATCAAATATTGATTTGAATTCCTTTTAATTTTTACCATCATGCCAACAGTAACTGAGCCACGATTGTCTGAGACGGGCGAGCCGCTGCCTGAATGCCGACGCCTGCGCACCGACCTTCTACTGGTCGGTCATCGGAACAGCCACATCTTTACACAGCTTGTGACTTATTTCTTCATCTTCATGACTGCGGATATCACCTCTTTAGGTACAGGTAGATGTTTTATAATTTCTGCTATCATTTATCTTCCATATTCAGTTTTTTCATGATATTAGCTTCTATAGAGAATGTGATAGTAATCTTTACCCTATTTGAAATCTTACAGTGCTAAGTCAATATTGGTACTAATTTTAATTTTGATATAAGCTTCGCATTTGGGATTTCAGTTAGCGATACTCTATATAAGACTAACTGTTGCAAACCAGAACGACAGACAGATGATGAATGCATCCCTATAAAAATTTCTTACGATGATCCAGTACATCGCTTTTCTAACATAAGATGCATGAACCAGACTAAACCTAAGTCATTTCAAGCCGCAGAATGCTTAAAAAAGGGGACTTCGCCTGAAATAGTAAGTTAAAGTGATAATAAGTGAATGAGGTAATTAAATGCAGCTGCAATTAGGTTTTGATTTAAAAGTTAAATTAATTGATAATTATTATATTAATAATTGTATTGTTTTTGTTTTTATTAATGTAAAGTATTTACATATTTTACACACATATAATAATAAAGGCTGCAAGTTTAGTATTGCAACACATGCTACAAAGTTATTAAACTCTGTTATACATTGGCTAATTAGAACTGCCAATACCTGGGAATAGAGTAGAATATTATATTACTTCATTATCAAAAACATAGTTCTTAAGTAAGTTATGGTGGTGGTACATTTGCTACCTGATAACTGTTGCAACTGCACGGGGGTTGTTAGCTTCTCAAGATATTAACTGGTGGTCTTAAGTTGGAATTTCTTGCGGCGCTTCCTCTCCGCAATCATAGTCTTGTCCGAAGCGCTAGTAGATTTACCTACTCCATATTACCGAAGCGTAAAAGGCCAACTTACAGTATAAATATTATGAAGTTAGAATTTCGGCAATATTGGACGTGAAAATCCTTTTTTAAAATATTTACAGATGTTAACGTCTACACCACATTTTGACTTATCACCAGTATATGGAAGCGATGCAACATTTCTGGAAAAAGGAAGAGTGTTTGAAGGAGGTTTACTTAAAAATGAAGTCGATGGTGGTAAAATCTGGCCACTCAGCCTCAAAGACCCTTATAGTAAATGTATCTCAAATGAGAAACCTTTCGAGACGCGCTGTCACGATACACGTAAGTAAAAGATGATTTTTTAGTTAAATTCTTCCTTTTATTTATCAAAGCGTGCATCGGAAATCGTATAAGAACATACTTATTGAAAAAAAATTATTGATTTAATTAAATGTAGAGACGATAATGGCCAACTAAAGTATAACTAAATCCGTCCCCTAACAAAAACTAGCTAATGAAAATATAAATACATTTCAGCTGACAACATCGCCAACATTCATGTAGGTTTAAATCTGTTAATTGTATGGCTATGGAGAAACCACAACAAAATTGCCAATGAATTGGCTCAAGTGAATACATGTTGGAACGATGACGAAATATTTGACACCGCAAGGGATATCAATATTGCTACAGTCCTGCAGATATTCTATTATGAGTTTCTTCCTAATTTAATGGGTAAAGTATATTTGATAAATATGCATTGTTTTTTGGTGATATACATTAGTTTGACTGTAAGATTTTAAATTGCAGGAAGAGATAATTTACTTCAAGACGAAGTGATATCGTTTGTCAGAGGGCATAGAGACATATACGAGGAGAAGGAGGTGCCTAAGATATCTATAGAGTTTACTTACATAATGCGATGGATGCATGTTATGCAAGAAGGATCTTTAAAGTGCGTAGGTATATCGTAGCTGTGTTCTAGATTTATACGACGTCCAGTCCCACTACTTAATCTGAAGTACCTACATTGCTATACCGCAAAACGACTGTTGTCAGTTTGAGTGGCGAGACAGGCTATCGTTAATTGAAAACACTCGACCAACAAGTTTCTTTCCTAAGATTTTTAGGCCCTAGTACAAAGATTGTCAAAATGTATGGAATTGACATAATCCCTCGACGCCACCGCCTGGCAGCTTACGTCAATGCTATACATACAATAGTATACATATTCGATAACGATATCGTCCCGCAATGCATCATGTCTAGGACCACTGGTATACGTGAAGGATTAAGTGAAAATTTTAATTTGAATCCCTTGATTTAAGGATGTATGACGCTAAAGGGAAATATTTCAAGCAAATACCGATTGCCGATCTGACGTTACGAGCTGGATATGTAGCCAACAATATTGACGGCATTACAAAAGGCAGCTATATACAGCCCTGTAGTAAAGGTGGACGTACTGTACATCCAGGCGTAAGTATTACCAAGATTTCATAGTACCTATACGTACTTATTCTTATTATTAATTTTGCAACTGGAATTTACGTGTCCATAAAAGTAGGCTTAATCATGTCAATGTTATAATTATTCTTGCCCTTGAGTGTTAAATACTCTCCTGATCATCTCTTTCTGTGAAAGCCTGCGGTTTGGCCGAAATATTTTGGTTCAAAGGTATCATTCCTAATTATACCTACGGTCTGTTTGAGAAATTATACATTCGGCTTAAAATATTTCAACCAAACCGATGAAGATTTATCTGTAGGAAATTTAAAAGAAAGTCTGTGTCAGAAGTCAGCATTTTATGTGTTTTTTTAGATGGCCGACTTCGCTTTTGGCCCCTTACAAAAGGCGAGCGATGCTTTTGCCTCCGATTTGTGCCAAGGGCGCTACTATGGCCTACAAACTTACGTTCAATACCTGAAGTTTTGTACGGGAAAAGAATTCACAAGTTTTGAGGATTTAAAGAATGTTACCGATGCGGAGGTAAAAGTTTCGAAACTGTTGTAGTTAATTTTAAATGTGTTTTTAGTAAATTGTCTAAATGATTTTGAAACGTCCTCTAGTTTCAAATAAGATCTTAGAATGAAATCTTTTTTTTATTATGACAATCTGCTGATATTTTTAATATAACTTTTTTTGATGATTTTACTCTGGGCTACTTTAATTTATTTTTACCAGAACATCAAACTTCTTAAGCAATCCTACCAGAGTGTGAACGACATAGACCTAATAGCTGGTATGTGGTTGGAGCGTCCCATCGATGGAGGCCACGTGCCTCCTACATTCTATTGTCTCGCCATTGATCAGCTCAAACGAAGCATTAGGACTGACAGGCACTGGTACGAGAGATCAAACAGACCGAAGGCCTTTAATTCCAGTAAGTAATTGAGCGAAACCATTATCCCTTGTAAAAATTGTAGGAAGGTCTTCACATTATAATATTAGGTCCTTACCTATGAAATTGGCGTTTTATACTTATGGAGAATTTTATGAAAACGGTGGTTTTCATACATTTAATTTTGCGGATTATTTAGTAACGTCAAATGCAAACCAAACAAAATTCTGTCAGGAATATTGGACACTTCTAAGCTATATTATACATATTTTAAATTACTTGAAAATAGTTAGCTTTATAAAACTCTGCGTAATTGAAACACTTGAACTCACAGCACATGAAAAGAGTTGAGTTCACACTTTAATTTTAAACACTAAGTAAGAAATTGAACCATATTATTTGTATCTAAAACCTTTGTAACATACCTACTGTATTAATGAAATTTAAAAATAATTTGGAAGTAAAAATTGAAATGAATAAATTCCGTACGAAATAAAACACGTAAAAATAACGCCAATTTCATAGGTAAGGACCCAATATTATGTACTCTTTAAATGAGTCCAGCAAATTGTAAAGTGATCGAAAAGTATTTTTTATCCTGTACACCAGAAACAAGAATTTTAAGAATTCTCAGTGCTGATTGGTAAAAAACGTCATAATTTAGCTAACAATAACTAATTATTTGGGTCATCACGGACTTTCATGCCAAAAAAGCGCGCGCCGCTTAGAGAAGCACGCTTCACTCAAAGACATTATCCGCCGGTCTCTGCCTCCGTCAACATTCCCGCTTTACTGGAGCCAAGTCGGTGACGTTATCGCTGGGGACGACGGCGAGAGACTGGACGGTATGTCTTTAATTCCGTGGAGTATGGGGGCGAGTGCTGGTGTGGGACGATTAATATGATTATTATGATGATGATTTGTTTAAATGCATAGTTGTTTTTATTTACATTTCACATTTATATATTTTTGTTGTTTAGGACAACTACAAGAAATAAGAAAAGCCACATTTGCCAAGCTTCTCTGTGATGTTGGAGATTCAGTGGCTGAAATCCAGCCAAACCCTTTTAAACTTCCAGGTTTTGGGTAAGTTGTACTATTTCTACATTGAGATTAAATTTAACTAAAAAACACACTTAAAATCTACTTATTTAATTTTAATTTATTTACCTACAACTTTGATATAGACCTCTTTTTTAAGGGCTCGTGGACAGTCAAAATTTAAAAACAATAAAAATTAGAAATTTTATCATTTATTTATTTATTTACTTTCTTAACGCATTATAACAATATCTCTCCTTTTGAAAACCTTAACTTTTGATAATAATTTTACCATTTATAAACAGCATTTTAGCTTTAGTTTTAACCGACTAAATAAAGGAAATACAAATTAAAACAATGATAAAGGGAAATATTTATTAGGGCACAAAGCTCTTCAAAGCAAAAAAGGTTGTTTCTAAATGTTATATCTAGCAGATTGCATTCCCTACCGTTAGTAAAGATGCATAGATAATTATACTATACAGGGTGTCCCAAAAGTACCACGCCACAGTGACACCGGAGGTAGGTCAGCTCAAGAGGAACCTAACCAGCCTAACATGACCTCAGTAAAATATGACTTTATTTTTTTCAAATTGCTAGACCAATTGCAAATTAAAATTAAATTGGTCTAGCAATTTGAAAAAAATCATATTTTACTGAGGTCATGTTAGGCTGGTTAGGTTCCTCTTGAGCTGACCTACCTCCGGTGTCACTGTGGCGTGGTACTTTTGGGACACCCTGTAGATGATGCGCAAGAGATGCCGGTATTTGGTTAAGTAAGGGAATGTCCACGAGTAATCGCCTTTAGTTTTCTAAATAATTGTACATTTTCAGAAACCGTTTTACAAGCTGCAAGGACATTGATGGAATAAATCTTCGGGCTTGGAATGATTTACATTGCAGTGACAGAAATAGTTGAAATGCATCGTCAAGATTTGTCTAATACATGAATGAACTATAATAATAAGACACTGCTGTTGTATTATTTCAATAAAATCACGCATTTAGTGCCAGCGTTTTTTTTTGTAAGACATAAATGTGATTAAAATTATACTTGTTTGCGTATTGAGAAGAAAAAAATGTTTTTTTAATAGGTTTAATGCTTTGATCTCTACAAACAAAAAAAACAATGTAACTACTTACAGACAGACCAGCAAACATAAATATAGTTAATGGTAAAATATAATAACGGCATTTAAATAATGTATAGACACGGAAAATTATGAAAATTCATGATATTTACATGGAGAGTTAATGTATTAATGCAATTTACGCTACGTTTACCTACTAACAGATGCAAATAAAGAAAAAAAAACTCAGATTAAAATGTATATTATTAATTCATTAACGTGATGCAAAATCATGGCGACATTATTTAAAGTGTTTAAATGCCGTCACACCAATTGACCTAGGCCTAAACTCAGCTCTAGACTACTATGGGTACTAGACAACAATTTAAATACTTATATAGAGAAATGAAAACTGAACCCTTTACCACGGGTGTCAACCAGAGTTGCCAGTAGGGCAACACCACTGCAGTACGGGTGTCAACTATAGCTGATCGAATCGCTTCTCGCCAAGACATGCCCGTATTGAGCGGTAACTGGGTGATTCAAGGCCCCGTAGGTAAAGGGTTAAATACATAGAAAACATCTATTACTCAGGAACAAATATTCGCCCTCATCACACTAATATCTGCCCTTGCAGATATGCACGGTCACTACTAACTAGGCCGACGCGTCGTCAAATTATATTACAATTATAAATCCGTGTATTATGTCATTTAAGGCATAATAAATATTATACACCTGTCAAAAATATGGCTTGTCATTTAGGTAGATAGATAGATAAAAATCTTTATTCACATTTTACGCCATGACAAATTGAAACACGTTTACGTAATTAAAATAAAGTAAAAAAAACAAAATATTAAAAGCTTAACCTATATTTAAAACTACAACTAAAATTAAGATGCGTGCTTCAGATGTCACGGCATAGTTATGAAAGGGCTCCGACTCAGCATGTGCTGCGCTCATCGCTGCGGCAGCGCTGATATTCTGCCATTTAACGCCCAACACCACAATAGTATATGACAACGCAAAAAATACATTTTTTAACCATATTATTATCATCTACACACTACCACACACCACACACACAACGAATTTTTATTAAAAGGCAGCAACTTGGAGGTTCTGGCATTGCTGACGTTTATGAACGATTGTGACTGTTTACTTTTTATGGCTTAAAAAAACAGATCCATCTCATCTCATCCAGTGTCTAGATTTATCTTAACACTTCGGCTAAATAAGGAATCTTAATATATTTTCCCATTGCACACTGAAAACCAATAATGCCCAATTATTGGCACAAACCAATAGTGGCACCATTGGTGTTCATTTTACTATAGTTAAGGGGATATAATATTATTTTAATACTGATTACATTATTTAAGTTGTATTTCAATACATACACAAACACATTATAAAGATATTCAAAGCCTGAGTTTGTATTAAACACGCCTCCACCATTAGCATATTCCGAGTATATTTCAAATTAATTCAGTGAAAACGATACGCTTGCTGAAGAAGTATTAATTAAAACCGCCTAAGCGGGACATAGAGTAAAATAACTTGATTAAATGTATTTTACGGTTAAAGATACATATTTTCTCAGAAGATTTACAAATGCGCTTATAGAGAAAATTCAAGTTAGTTAATATGATTTATAATTATAACATAGCATGCCTGTACCTGAGTTAGTAATGATTTTACGCTAAATATCTTAACACTAGGCTGTTAGTATATTAACTCAAAAATTATTAATATTCAATTTTGAAATCTAATTACATAAAATCATATTAGGTAACATGACAATTTAATAGGCATTTTCCAGGATTCGGAGCTGAAAATTCTACATTGATAATTATGTCGCTTGGTTTCATAAAATGTATTAAAGAGAGTTATAAAACTAAGTATAACTCTTGCGGTATTACAGTTGATAAGTTGGGCACTTCAAGGTTTAATTCCGATTAACAGACTCAAATATGTAAGAGACAAAAAATAAAATAATACTTTAAAACGGACTAAAATTAAATAATTTGAAGTGATAGTCACATTTGATTAGTAACTAGCCGGTCGGTGCGGGTAATGGGATAATTTGTTGTGATCGTCTTTCATTTCAATTATTTTTAAGTAATTTATTTCATTATAATTATACATAGTACACCATAATTCTATTATTAATCCTATTCAATAATTGTTTTTTTTTTACATACCTATTTGACTATTTTTTATCTTTATCTTCTGTCTCTTTCATTGTTGTACGTTTGCCATCTGTTGTTTTTACTTATCTCTCAATCGCTCAAAGGTTACCCGGAGGAAAACTCTTATACAGATAAGTTCGCTTTGTACATAACTATTGTACCTCTGTTTTTTTTTTAGTTTATTATTTTTTGTTTGAGTCATAAAGAGTTTACATACATACACACATAGATTAAAATTCAAAATATGTGCCTACCTCATTTATTGTGTAAATATACAATAAAAGACCGTATTATGGCTAAATATTGCATTACATATATTATACCTAAGTACACCTTATATGCGCAGATTATAAACTGTACAAATTATGTAGATGATAATTTAATCACAGAAGCAACACACTCAACAAACAAACTCAACTGTAGGTGCAATACATGTCAATTTCATTCTGATTCAATGTTGTGTTCACCCACTGCACCCAAAAACTCAACCCATCAAATGATTTACCTACAGTTACTGCTCAATGGATAAAATTCACAAGAATAGGCAGCATTGGGTGACTACTGTCGCGTCTGTTTCGGTTATTCTGCGTGTTAAGGGATTTGCAGGCGATTTGCATATTTCTAAATTCTATACGGACGTCGCGTGGCTTTGTTTGTCATTATAAATCATATTTTATCACTGCTTTGACACTGCTGGTAAATGATTTAATGGATCTTGGTACTTGAACAGCTTACATGAGAAATTTAAATATCATCGTCTGACATTTTATTTTGGAAAAACAAAGAACAAACAGATCTAACCAAATTCGCTGGTTGTATGAAATGGTTAAAAATACGGAATGAAAAGCGCATTAAAATGAATAAAGAATCACTATAAAGAAGTTATCATGCCAAATAAGTCCGCTGCTGGGATTTCCTGAAAATATCAAATAGGATCCGAAAACGGAAAAACTTCAACATATTCTGCATTAAATTAAAACTTTATAACATGAAGAACATGATCGAAATAACTTTAATATTGTTTATTTATAATCGTAAACATATCGGGAACATTATTGCTTATAGGGCACGTCACGTCTAGACCAACAAACAACACGACTACGGCGCCCTGCCTCGCGCTGCTGGGTGCCTGATGAGATTTATACACAGCCTTATTCTGACCGTGACCTTTATCGTGCTTAAAAACTTATTTGAAATGATTATAGAACCATAGGGTCAGAATAAAGGCTCACTTGTTACTACTACGCGGCGCGTGTAGCGCCTACATGAATGAAAAAAGAAAGAAAGAAAAACATTTTGGTGCTCATATATCGCCATTGCAGTTTTTGAGTGATTACGTATTATGTCATTTCGCCAAAGATGATGGTTTACGCTAGACGAGTCGAGCACGAGCAGATCGAGTGTAGTCTTCCTGAAAACAAGCCTACAACAACCACTCTCCTCGGAGGTTTACTCGCGGTTTACTCACAGTTTACTCGCGGCTTGTTCAAGTGTCCATAATGCTTGAGCAATTGGCACAGATTTGTCACTAAATAGGTTCATGAGCGCACTGAGACAACCATGGAAATCCCTTTGTGTTCCTAAAAATAACCATCAATTGTACGAACCAAACGCCCAACTTACGATTCATTCATCATTATTATTTACATACATTATTAACTACGTGGTATGGGCTAATATTTGTGTCATCACCGCGAGTTTTTGTTTGACTTTTGGAAGTTTTCTTTGTATTTAAGAATTGATTTATTTATGATATAAGTACCTGTAGTACAAGCCTAGAAATTATTTTGGGACTAGGTCAATTTGTGTAAGATTGTCCCTTGTTTTTTTTTGGCTCTTTATGCGTCCATGCTTCAAGAACGTTTCTTGTTCAGGGCCATACAGCGAATAGGGCGTCGAAACTGTCATCGCATTTGTCTCCAAATGTGTTTGCAACGCCCTCGCGTTTTCCGGTTGTGCTTTTAATGTGAACCAATTTCTATAACTTCGTGGTCTGAATTTATTCAAATATCTACATTACAGTAGTATTAATTTTGACAAACGAGTACAGTAGGTAATTAAGATATTGACATCCTGTAAATAATTCATGAAGTTATTAATTAATTGTGTATTTTAAATAATTAAATATTAAAAAGGAATTAAATTAAATTAACTACATTACTAGTTAGAAAGTCAATCGACTTGTTGTGGTTTAATAGTCCTGTTTGGTAATATTAAGGCGATAAGGTTAATTTGATAGAACAACTTTTCTCCGTTATAACTCAATGAAATATAAAACTATTAATTGTGCTTAAGGTAGGAATTTATAACACACTAGCTTCTGCCCGCAACTTCGTCCGCGTAGATTTCGATTATCTTTATTCTCTCTGGAACTTTTGAATTTTCCGGGATGAATAATAGCCTCTATGTTAATCCAGGGTATTTAAACTATCTCCATTCCAAATTCCACCCAATTCCGTCCAGCCACAACACACACACACACACTAAAACACAATCTTTCGCATTTAAATATACACCGTGCCTGGGACGTACCTGAAAGATTTTAACCATTGATTCTAGACCCTATTTGGAGTATATAATGTGGTATAACATGTAGTCCAATATCGCATAATTTCCGAGATTTTATTATTTAAAAAACAATTCCATAGTTAATTTAATTTGAACGGAACAATTTTTTTCATTTTGAAAGTAGACTCGCCTTCAGGCTGTCAAAATGAAAACTATCGCGATTGCGAGTGCGATAGGCAATAGGCCCGCAGACGTGAATGAATAGATTAGACTTTGTCAGATCAAATGAATTTCTATTTCTATTTTTCTATTTTCTATGTTTGATACTAATTGGGATGGTGGCTCGCGAATGTTAGGTTGCTGCGCTGCGTTATTTCAATGGAATACGGTGAAACAAGTTTAACTTCACTGTCGATCATGCTTATTTGATTCAGGGACTATGTTGAAGCGACGCGACGTTCTTATTTAAGTCCCTCGATTGATACCTTAAATCTCAATTTGCGTAAAGCACAAATATGATGACAAAGAAGAGAAGCTACTGAGAAGAAACACCGCAAGAAACTCAACTGTCACTCATTTCTTAAATATTGCTAATGACAATTGTGATTTTCTGAGATTTAGGATTAAGTAGTTCGATATTAAAACAACAATAGTTAGGCCCGGTTTTATAGAGGTCCGTTAGTAAATATGTCAGATCAAATTTTAGTAACTTCATACAAGTTTTGACATTCCTGACCAAAATTTGATCTAACGAATCTTTATAAAACCCAGCCTTATTGTGTTTGCCCCAAACGCTCACGCTGCGACCAACCCACCAACAGCAGTGACATTTCATTGACAGATGCGGTTGTTAGGCAGGAAGTGGTGCCAACGGCAGGGCGTTTATTCCAGTATGCCACATGTCTCCCTTTTTAAAATAGTTAATTTTGTTACAAAGAGAAGACCTCTGTTGAGAAGAAGTGCAGCAAGAAACTCAACAGTCAGGCATTTTTCTGTTTTTTTTTTTTTACATAATTCTTAATAAACTCTTAACCTTATATTTCGTATAACATTCATCACATGAAGAATAAATAAAAATAAGTAATTCTTATTTAATAATACCTACAAATGTATATTATGTTCAAAACAGTCTTATTCTTACTAGTGTGTCAATGCAACAAGGGAACTGATCACTTATTGTGGTTACTCATGTAAAGAATCTGAGCAGAGGGCTTATTGTCTAACGCACTCGCAATAGCAACCGGCTTCAAAGTGGAGCAATTATTTTCATTTTTTATGCAGACAAGCCTTCGATTTTCAAAATGAAAACGATCGTGATTGCGAGTGCGTTAGACAATAAGCCCTCAGTATCTACTTGGATTATCAATTTAGCTCTATCCTTCGATAGATAGACTAACCTTTAAATACCAATTTACAAGTTTCTAACTACAAAAATTCCCCCTTAGTGGAATTATTTCCAAAAATCCCTTCCTAGTGATCTCTAAGGGTACCTAAGGAATATTCCGACCAAATTTCAAGTCCCTAGGTCCAGCGGTTTGAGCTGTGCGTTGATATAATCAACAATCAGTTTAGAATTTTTATACAGATTTATTAAAACATTTCTCTATATCTGCCTTAAATCGGTTATACTGTGAAGGTAATTCTTTTATCATATCTAAGATCATGATCACGAGAGCTAATGGTTTGCTATATCAACCAAAAAACTTAGCACAATACGAGTAACTAAGTTCTTTCATTCCCTAGACATATCTTTCCGCCGACAAGTCTGAAGACAAAAAAAGATCTTTATTTGCTACGGGCTTTACGGACACAGTTTTCGCATTCATATTTCAAATAACCGGCAAATCCTCCCCAAATACTGTCGTTATTAACTGGCAAGTCCCTGGGTAAGTCCAAATATTAAACTCGCCCAAAGAAATATATTGCGCGATAACCGAGGATTAAGTCAGTGTCAACACAGCCGGGTTTATACTACGTGCAGAGTGGCTTGCAGTGGAAATGATAAAAGGTTTTTGAATGCCACATTGGCATGGTTTCAGTATTTAGTGCAATTAAAGATAAGTAAAATATCAATTTCCATGTATACCTAATAATAAATGTATCTAGAATCAGAGTCAGACACACGAAGCGGTACTTATTGATTCGTCAAAAGGTCCCTTTGCAGTCTTAACCACTAATTCAGATATAAAAATATTAGTGTA
Source organism: Acleris cristana (assembly GCA_948252455.1). NCBI lineage: Eukaryota > Metazoa > Arthropoda > Insecta > Lepidoptera > Tortricidae > Acleris > Acleris cristana. The sequence goes on from OX411779.1 coordinate 12,417,770, forward strand.
TGTAATTGGTGTATTTGTAGTAGTAAACGTAATGTTTTTAGAATTGCCCCCGTCAGAAAATTTTACATGGCGTTCCAAAAAATGGATTTAATAGGTATGCAAACACCCGTACAAAAACAACAGTCGTATTATATTTGTAACTAGTCAAAAAACTGACGTTTATAGAATTGACAGATTTTTGAAATAAAAAAATAGCGTCTGGTACAGCCTGTTCGGATTGTGGAATAAAAATACCCGGAATTTTTATTTCTTTGCACTGCATTGCAATAAGCTTGCCGAAGAACTTAGCGGCGCGAATTGGTTTGATTTGTTAGTCTTTTGAACTAATTTATTGAAAATAAAAAAAACGATCTATAATTTTTGGACCGTTTTGTTTCTTAGCCCATTATTGACAATCGCTCAGTTTGTTTATTAACTGATGTATAAGCCATAAAACTTGGGAATGCACGGCATATATGATTTGTTTGTCAAGGTCGACAATGGAAAATGAATTCCCCATGTACCTAAGTACCTAATGTTGAATTTTTTGCAGCTTTTTAGCTGATAGCCTTAAAAGGGTAAATCTAAAACTTTGTAATGTTGGTAAAGCTATCGTCAACAGAACGGAATAAATCGGAGATTCTTCTCTGAGGGTAAAAGTAAGTACCTAAAGTCTTTGAAGTGTAAAAATTAAAGCCTGCATATACTTATAAAATATAAGTTCGTTAGTATAATTATATATGTATCCACTTTGCAAGTTATGATATGAAATAAAAGCAAAAAGTTAGAAGTGACAACTAAAGCAGTGTTCACAAAGAAGTTGCATAAGCACTTTAAATGCTAATAGGTTCAAGTAATTATAACAGTGGTAAACTAGTTCACTCCTGAACAAGTTTCTTCGAGTTCAATTGTAGTAGATTTTTTATTACTCACGTACATAGAACAATTTGTACAGGAAGGAACATTGGAATAAAGTTTTTTGTATGGCGCGTAACGGGCATACAGCGGCCACATGATGTTAAGAGGACTCTGAAACCCATCTTACGATCACAATCTTAAATGCATTGTTTAGATGGTTTACCTCTATGCAAGTATTTTTTTGGGGTGCGCTTCAATCAGTATAAAAACATTTTGCATAATTTCATTTAACTAACCACGAAAAGCATGAACGTTTAGTATAAAAACCAATTGTATAATTTTAACTGGCATATGATCGAATAACATAACACTCATTTAGCATAACTGTTATTTTCTTGTTATTATGCATTTTAAGTCAATTTCTTCTAAGTAGGTTAGGTTAGGTTAGAACTGTGACCACATTAATAGTAATGAAAGCAGTTAGAAATATTTATTTTTCAATTTAAAAACATTATAGTTTTTGAAATTATGCATTTCGTTTTATGCATCATGACTATGATATCGATGGTTTATTATGCAGATTGAAATTATGCAAAATGATCATTAGACCATTTGTTTTTATGCTAAACATTACACACACATTTTTTGTTGTCTTACCGCAACGGAACACAACAGTGCGTACCCTGCTGTTTGGTGGCAAGTTAAAGGGTATGATGGTGGTATAGTGATCTCCGGGAGGTCCCTGCTCAAGGTTCGTCATATAAAAAAAGTATTTGTGACGAGCAAGGATCCTTATCCAAAAATCTAAGTTTCTAGTACTCAAGTAAGGATAGTTGAATCTCTTTTTTATTTATTTACATACGAATGTTGAGTTAAAGTAAACTTAGCCCCAGACAAGATACATATAACACTATCGTTAACGATTTTCGAAAACTGTCAACGTGTATGAAATTGACAGTAGCGCTTGACACGACTGTGCCTACCCTTACCATGACTTACAATTACCGTACTCGCTAGCGAGTCGAATGCTCTGTGCGAAATGCGAATACAGTATTCTTATAAAATGCAAAGGACAGAGCATGCGACTGGCTAGCTAGTAAGGTAATTGTAACTCATGGTAAGGGTACTTTACGTCAATCCTATTATACACTTTTTATAACGCTAGCGATCTCGCCATGCACCTTGTCTAGGGTATTGATTCTCTCAAAAGCAAAGGTCAGCGAATGCAGGAGTGAAGTCCAAGCGGCGAGTTTAAGTAATCCCGTCAGAGCGAGCAAAACATATATTAGCGCGTGCATTCTCAATTAGGCAGCCTTGTACGTTCGAGAAGCCATGCTGCCAAATTGAGTACACGCGCTGAAACGTGTTTTGTTCGCTTTGACGGGACTACTTAAACTCGCCGCTTGGACATCACTCCTGCGTTCGCTCACCTTTGCTTTTGAAAGAATCACTACCCAGGGCCTCTGGCATTCGAAGTTTAAAACTTTGTGCTGCAGTCACAGCCCAGAGGGCCCTGCCAAGATGCACTACGCTAACTAGCGTTTCTATTCGTTTCGTTTTCAACGTTAGCGTAGTGCATCTTGGTAAGGCCCTCAGTACCTACTTAAGACGTTTACAAAATATTTCTCATATAATATTCTCAAAGAATAACTATCATTAACTTCATCATCTGCTAAAATCTTCGCCAACCATTTCTTTCTCGCTTTAAACCCCACTTCAGAAGCATGCATAATAAATCTTCAAGTAACACAGCTTACATAAACCGACAAGTCATTTTAATGCACGAACTGCTGCACAAATATGTACACACGGATATGTTTCTCTACGAGTAAGTATAATTGCGGATATGATTTTGGTTCATTAGGTACCTTCCTATGAAATGCATAATTGATTCTAGCAAAAGCAATATAATTTTAGTGGTTGTAGATTGTTCAGGGTCCGGGCGGATCGCTCCCATCATATCCTTTAACTATTTGCTATTGCTTTTGCTATTGTTTTTGACTTTCATACAGTTAGTATGGAACCGACGTCCGAGGTGTTAAAAACAACCGAAGCAGACCTTTTGTACGTAGTTTAGTTATGTTTGGAAACATAAAATGTAAAACTGCATGTCGTGTTAGTTTGTTCAACATACTTCATTGTGATAGACCAAAAAAAATAACTTACGGTCCTCTGTAACTCAAATTAGTTAATAGGTAGGTATTTATGTTATCCGCGTAAAATTATTTAAGAAACCAAGTCGAAAGTAAAACTTTTTTTAATGTAAGTAAAGATAATCTGAGAGGGGACGTTAGGTTAGGTTAGTGAAATGGCACCATTTGCGTTTGCAACTGTTTGGTTGTATAAGATCACAACTTAGTTCCTAAGTGGCGATCATACCTGATTATCACCTTAGTTCCTAAGGTGATAATCAGATGGTTCACTTGGATGAATGTTCACTTGAGCGAATACTTCTTTTTTTTTATTCCATGTTCACACACCTTGGCTAGAATGACGTAGAAAAGAATATTCACCCATAGTTTCTTTCAGTATAGCATCGAATGAAGTATTGCGTTTTGGAATTCGTTTAATTTCTTTTACAGCTTACCTTCTTGTATGTTTTTTGTTATTGCATATGGCGTAGGTGAAGATTTGTAACTAAACATCGAGGTTTCAACTTAATTAAAAAAATAAAAACTTTTCACATGTTTACATTTCCATCAGGGTTACTCCATTCTTTATTTCACCCGTTTTTTGCCTAGTGCTAAGTCTGTTTAGAGTTGCGTAAAACGGAAAAGTTTCCGGCGTAAATTATACAAGATGATCCTAAACCTCGCAGTCGTTAAATAGCGAAACTTTTCAATTACCGCTCCTAAGTGCCTTGAGTGTTCGAGATTTTAAATTTGGCATTTAAGAGCAACCTGTATGTATAAAATTATATGGCTGTTTTTACTTATGAAGTAGGTACTAGAAGTAAATTTTATTTGGTTTTAAGAAAGTTAACATTGAGCAAAAGATTAAGGTGTAGGTAACATTATCCAATAAGATTAAATTATTGTCTTACAGTACTTAGTCTTGCCGTTATGTGCCGTCACTGATAGAGGTGCCTAGTAAAGTGTCTATTTTTCGTCTCATCTTTGAAAGTATGATTTAAATGGCCAAAATGGTATAATTTAAAATTAAGAGAATACAATTTTGCATGGATCTTGAAAGGCTCAATTTTGCAGCCACATAATAATTTAATACCTAATTGGTTATTTATTGAGAAACATTTTAAATAAGCACTCAAGCATTTACTTTTTATCAAAATGTTATCTCCAACAACCAGTTGCATTCGCCAACCCAAAATGCAACACAGCATCGCAAAGGTCAAACTTTAACATTTTTTTATTGCTCAGATATGTACATATAAATTATGTTGTAGTTAAGCCAAAACATTCTTAGAGGTCTAGGACACATCTCTAAACTAAACTTGCCTAAAATCGATTTGGGGAAAGGGGCGATATTTTGGTTACCCACCGTAGCAGAATACAGGGAGTTTCATTTTAGGCCGTACCTACTAGAAAGTATATTTATTACTGTATTGACTTAAATTAAAATCCTGAAACTCATGGAATACAATAAACGTATTGAGTATAGAGAAATCTAACATTTTTTTTATCTAAATAGAAGGACCCACGACATTTCCCGCGTAGACTTCGTTTCCATTTACGGAGCTGGCAAGTAATCCGGGAATGACAAAAATCTTAATAATAAAGTATGGAAGTTAAAATAGTCATTTAAATATACACAAAGGCATGACAAAACTAAATAACAACTTTACTTTATTTCAGCAAATATAGGTATATGAACGTCTTTTTCAGTGATTTACCCGCACAAAACGAAACAAAGTCGACCGTCGGAACCCCTTTTGTACATTTCGCTGCGACCAAAAAAGGGTTCCGTAAAAAGTGCCAAGTAATTACACATTGTGTACTAGAGACACAGACACGCGAGGGGAAAACAAAAGGCGTGTTTTACTTTAATATTTCACTGTCTGAAAGATTCTGATTAAAATGTCTTTTAGTGAACATGTCCCAAAGTAATGGTTGTTATGATTTCGAAATAATATCGGAATACAAAGCAGTATGAGGAAGTAAAACAGTTCCAATCTCCAACCTACTTGCATACATAAAATGACACATAGTTATTGTATCTACTATCTACCGGCTCATTGTAACTTTGATATTATTATTATCTTCTAAGTGAAACATAAGCAACAATTTTAACAACTTGCATAATATGAGATGAGAAAAATACAATAACAACAGACCTTAGCACAAGGATAGGATAGGATTTAATTTTATAAAAAAAATCGAGTTTGAGACTTGCCAGCACGCGATAGAGCGTAGCATCTTAGACATTAAATTGCAACACCGAGTTCGAAAAACATACACATACGTTCGAGAACAATCATTATCGCCGACGCTTCGGTTCACTAATGTTTTACCAAATCATCATTTGGCAAACAATTTCATTTTACAAACTTTCATTTCACAAAGATGTATTTCCCATCACATAATGTTATATTTTTTGTGGTCAAAAGTGTAACCTAACCTAACTTATTTAACAAGCACATGTTGCCTATGTAATATTATAATGGTTTAAGCAAAATTACATTTTTGCGAAATGAAAGTTTGTAAAATGATACGTTTGTCAAATTAACTTTTTGTAAACAGTCAGGATACGTATTACTCCACATATGTATGTCAGAATAAATAAAGTGTTAGCTTTACCCAAAAACAGTTTCACTATACGTCATTATTTAACCTATCCCGACGCGTAAAAACTTGTTCACTTTACTACCCGTTAATGACGGTGGTCGGGGATTAATTCAGTTTTTGCTGGACCGCAAAGCGTAACGATGTGGAAGATGAATAATTATTTCACGGGTAAATACGTGGTCGAAAAACGATACATTGCTAGTGGTATTTAAAGGCTAAACTATTGTAACAAAAGTTCGCTTCACAGATTTTACACTTTGTCAGCATGACAACTTCAAAAGGAATGTAGTTGTTGGAAGTTTTTTTGACTGAAACAGGTTTGCTCTCCCCTTTTAGTTTACTATTTGTCCGTGTGGATATGAATGCTTAATTGATAGTGCTATATTGTCGTTCTAGCCTAACCTATTTCTACCAAACGGTACAATAAAAAAATATATTCTTTTACCTTTATTCCTCATATATTTTTTATTTCTGTTGTATTAAAAAGCCGTTAAAAAAGGTGTCGCATATGCGAAAAACAACCATTATAGCTTCTAAGCGTTCTTATAAACTTACTTATTTATAATAAAAATTAGATAAGATAAACTTGCGATAAATTTCGGATTATTTATTATTATTTATCAACCGAAATCTTGCGCCGCTGAGCAAACGGCTTTTTCCCTTTTTTGCACAAATGCATAAATTAGTCGACAAAACGAAAGTGAAATTATTGCAAATAATACGATGGTTACTCACGGGAAACAGTAATTTTGTTTTTTTTTATTTATAACAGAATAAAAAATAATAGGTATAAATAAAATTCTTATATTCTGATATAGCCTGCGATAATAAGTCCTAATATTTTAATGCAAAAAAAAAAGTAGTTCCAGTTTAATAACTAGTCAAATTTTGACCTAACGTTAATTGACCTTCTTATAGAGGAAGCATTTCTTATTTACCTATAAAATACTCATGTTCCCCAAACAAGCTATATTGGCACGGTTGTTTTGTTTCCGAATTTTAGAGCCAAAGTAAAAGCACCCAAGTTAAAGTACTAATGAACGTCTTCGGTATGAAACTCTTGCCCTAGTTAGCAAGTACCCACCTGCAACAATATTTGTAGAGGAGCCCTGGTATTTGTCCCGAACTTTGTTTCTCGACCGACTTCCATTTGGGTCGGGGTGTTTATTTTATTCTTGATAGGAATTAATGAAGTTCTTAGTGAAGCCCTAATTTCGCAGCCTTTTATTTGTACGACACAGTATCAATTTAAACTTGAGAACGTTTTAGATAATTTCGAATCGTTTTCTTAACCTCTTCTGCCAGGTAAGAGACGGTATAATAATAAAGTTGACGACTATTCCAGGGTTTCACAACTTACTACTTCGCTAGCATCTCCTGGAAACTCACGATCTAAGATAATAATAATGTTTACAGAACATAGTATGAGCACAAATGAGTATTTTTTTAAATATCAGGTAGGTTAGTATGTGCTCTGGTCTAATAATAAATCTATGTTTATTGGAAAAGTTCGTAATTTTTAACCGTAATGCATACTCGTATGCTTTTCGTCATAAACATGATTTTACAAGAATGAGAGTTGGTCAAATTTATTTGGGTTTATGTATTATTTTTTCCCTGTGTAAAAACAATCTATGATTTCATATATTTTATTATACACTCTTTGTTCATAATCAACGATAAAGTAATATCAACAAGCATATAATACAATAAAAGAAAAACACAATTCCCCAGAAAATCAGTTTCGGTTACAAACTATCGCGAGAGGAACTAATTCAATCGGCGTCTCTGGAGGCGGAAGTTTTGCCTTTTATTTTATTTCGTGTTTCGGCAATTGATACAATTTGTTACTTAGAGGATTCATGTTGGATTAAGACGTAGATTGCTTCGCAGTTTTTTTCTCTAGCTTTAGGTAATTCTACTTATCTGAGAGCCAGAACTTGAGTGCAGATAAGTTGTAGTTAAATCCAAAATGTCGCACTTTAAAGTGTTGAATGACTTGTTTCGATTTGTTTACCGTATAAATACTTCTTATTTTCATGTAAAACCCAACTGGATGCTGTTATATATATATTTAGTATGATTATATAATTATGTTCGACCTATATCTATAATTATATACATTGGTTGACTTTGCTCCGTTCGTGTGCTGGGGCCAAACAAAGTCCCGTGGGCAATGCCTCGTTGCATTATAAAAAAACAAAAGAAATTCGAAGAGATGCGTAAGGACAATGGGATCACCTAAAATATTAAAAGAAGCTTACCCACTTAAATTGATGTAATGTAGAGTTAGCATTGTTTTGTTCCGGTGCGGGCATAAGATAATGTGTGAAATGAGTAGATTATGTCTTAGTCCTCAGGGTTGGCAACGCATTTACAAGGTTCTGCACGTTGTTATGATTCCAAAATGACCTTGTTGCTTTTGTAGTATTTAAAAGATCAACATCAATTCACACAGAGTACCCATGTAACTACTCGTACCCACATTTATGAATAAAACAATATACTGTCTTCTTAATTCATTTCTGTTATTAAATAAACAGTTCGTTTTTTTTTGACAACACGTAAGCCTAGTTGGTATTGACGCTGCTTACGAAACTAGCGGTCCTGGGTTGAATCCCGGTAACGGCAGATTTGTGTCATGAGCGTGAGTATCTGTTCCTGAGTTTGGTTGTTTTCTATGTGTTTACGTAAGTATTTCTCTATATAAGTATGTTTACTCTTGCCTAGTAGTGGTACCCATAGTACAAGATTTAAGGTGACGGGCATCCATAGGTTCCTATCCAATTATATACTGATGACGTGTATCGTCTTTCTTACATTTTTGTTTAAATCATGACATGGTATATTATTGACCCAGCACCGACCTACAAATAACACTTTTTAAGTCAAAACAGGATAGATTTTAATATTCTTTCCACGGCGCACCCGGTTATACCCAGAAAAAAGGAATGCCCGGGCGATCTCTCGGGGACCGGTGAGCAAATAAATTAACCACTATCGGATATCCGGGACTTTTGTCCGTTTTCTTTTGAAAAGAGTTGCGGTATCGAAGGGTCGTGCGATTATTTTAAACACGAATTCATTGTTTTTACGTTGGGTTTATAGATAACTAGCTTGAACCCGTGACTTCATGGCCAATTTATTTCGATATAAATATTTATAATTAGAAATCAATTCAACGGTTTATTTGTGAAGGCATGACAAACCAACTTCCTTTAGTCTTTGAATGTAAGTATGTAAACACTTTATTGTACAAAAGAAATACCGGAATAATACAGTACCGTACCTACTGCTTCTTTAATAGATCACATTATTAAACAATACCTAAAGGGAGTAGCCATGAACAAAATTTTCTTGATACTAATTGTCATAAACAATTACTTTGAAACCATCTTTGACTTTACTGTTATAAATCTAAAACGAGACTAAATCGCATAAAAACATTATTAAATATACTTTTATTTATTATTCAATTTCGTGGAGTCCGGTGATCAGCAAGTCCAAGCGACTTCATGTATCGTCGGACAAATCCACGGACACTGTGATGCCCGATCCAGACTCTCACGCGAGTCGACTCGAGGCCGACATACGTTGATGTTATTATAAAAGTTTTACAGACCGTCTCGTATTTAAAGACGGCAGTGTATCTCGGCCTCGCGTTGACTCGCGTGAGAGTCTGGATCGGGCATGAGTGTTGTGTGCCGGTCGGCAGGTATTTCGATTAAACAAAAACAGCACAAAGTGCGGGTATTTCGAAAAATTCGCACGCAACGTAAGACATCGGTTACACGCTCAGTATTTCATCAGTCTGGCGTCAGTTCAATCATGATCGAGGGGGACGCAGCTATTATGTTAATATAGCTGCGTCCCTTTCGAGCACGGACTGAACTGACGCCAAACTGATCGTGTAACCCTTGTCTAAATGAGCACCAGCCCTCTTAAGTCTTCTTGTGACCTCGAGGTATATAATGATTTTACGCGATTATGTCCCGTTTTAGATCTATAACAGTATGTGCGAACATCGAGAAAGTTTAAAACAAACAATCTTTGACTTTATAAAGCTAAAAACCAGGGAACGTAAAGTGCAAAGCTAGAAAACCTTCAAGCGAGAAATGTTCAACAAGTCCAAGGCAGGGGAAGTTAGTTACTTGAAACTGCAACTCATTTCCCCTGGTTGCCCAGGTGACGGGCAAGGGGACGAAGACGCGGGAAAAAACTATTTATTTCCCCCGAGATCTGATGAGATTCAATCAAGCATTCATTCAATTAGTTGAGTGATTGACATTTGTGGGGTGCACTTTATCTCAGCAACCAGAATATAATGTTTTTGTTACAACAAAACTTTGAAGAAAATGGTTTTCTTTAGTATTATTTAGGTAGTGAACTGAACAGTAAATCACCATCAACATAATATACAACTCTGACATAAGCCTATTCCCTTGTTCACGATTTGCGGCATTCCCATTCGTGTGAATAGTACCTACGTTTTTGTGCATTAAAATGTATCATTACATTATACACTAGAGGACGCCCGCGACTTCGTAAGCGTAGAATTAGTTTCCCGCTACTCCCCCCATTTCTTCCCGTTGGGGGTCGATTTTTGAAAAATCCTTTCTTAGTGCTCACTTACATCATAAAAGGAACCCCTGAACCAAATTTCAAGTTTCTAGGTACAGTAGTTTCGGCTGTGCGTTGATATATAAGTCAGATTTGCCTTTTAGATATTATAGATAAATGTAATGTAACTTTCATACCATTGAATACTTCCAAATTGCTACTTTAATTTATTTATTTTGCTTTACCTACTCACAAAAAAAAACACAAATGGCGGACCTTATAAATAATGGCATTCCACCGGTCAACTATAATATAATCATACAGAACAGAAACTAACAAAAGTGGTGCACAGAAAATGAAAGACAGAAAGCAATGCAAATAACATATTTACAAAATACTCGTAATAACACAAAAAGTACTAATGAAACAATTAATGTAGTGTATAGACAAAAATTAGTACAATACTTAATAAAAACTAAATTAAGCCAGCTACGACGAAATAAATGGTCAATATTAACGTATTAAAATGTCCAATACCCTGTTTCTCCCACCAAAAGTAATCGCTCATTTTCCTCCTCGCAGGTTAATACATGTTTAACCTGCAGTCCCCAATTTCTATTCGTGCCGCGTCTCCTTGGTGCATGCTTGGAATCCTTAAACGGGTGCCTTCATCTGTTTTCAGGACTTGGCTTGTTTTTTCCAGTTGGCCGCTATAATCAGGTTGTTTCACGATTTGGTGCGTCTTGACCTAAAGATAATAACAACTTTGACTTGTTTTTGAATTTAAGGTTTATAATATTCTTATAAGTGTTATTATATCGATAATTTATCTTATTTAACACGACCAAAAATACATTTTGATTATACAGGGAGTCCGGTGGCAGATTTATGTTTTCAACTTGAAATAAAAAAATAACGGCTTAAGCTAGAAACTTTATTTATATCTCATTATAAAGATCAAGAATGCGAATTTCATTACTTAAAGATAATGTCGTCTAAATGTCGTCCCCCTACACGTGCACATTCCTCAAAACGGAGCCTCGCGTTTTGTACCACTCGCTGCAGCATATTCTGTGGAATGTTGCTGATTTCACTAGCGATATTTTTTTTTAAATCACCTATAGACCGTGGGTTGTTATTATAAACTCTGCTTTTAAGATACCCCCATAGAAAAAAATCCATAGGGGTCAAATCGGGTGATCTCGGCGGCCACAGGATGTCTCCAAAGCGGCTTATCAATTTTCGAGGGAAATGTTCGCGAAGCACGTTCATCGACACTGTGGCCGTGTGTGGTGTAGCACCATCCTGCTGAAACCAGGTGTGTGATGAATAGGACGGATGTGCAAGCAAATTAGGCAAAAAGTAATCCACTATCATTTGTCTATAGTTTTGACTATTCACATTAACTGCTTGGCCACTTGCATTTTCAAAAAAATAAGGCCCAATAATTCCATTAATGGATAAGGCACACCAAACAGTTACTCTTGGACAATGCAAAGGTCTTTGGTGTTTTAACCGTGGATTAGACGATCGCGGGGCCCAGCAGCGACAATTTTGCTTGTTGACATGACCACTCATGTGAAAATGGGCCTCGTCACTCCAAAAAACGCAATTTAGGGTACGAAGTCTGTGCAACATTGTGTCACAAAAAACTTTGCGCTTGGTGAAATCATTTTCATTAATTTCTTGGACCAGTTGAATCCTGTAGGGATGAAACTTCAAATCTTTTTTCAGTATTTCATGAACTGAGGACTTTCTTTGGGAGTCCTAAAGCGGCAGCTCTCTTCCGCACTGAAAGTCGTGGATTTTCTTGCAAACTCCGTTGCACACTTAATATGTTTTCTGGCGTCCGTGTGTGCCGACTGGGGCCTGGTCTCGGGATATTTTGTGCCGAAGAAGTTTCTCGGAACCTTTGCACCCATGATCGAATCAAATTAACACTCGGCCCGTCACTTACACGACGAATATTGTAATGTGAACAAAATTGTCGGCGTGCAAGAACATACGAATCTTTAGCTTTAAAAAACGCTTCAACTGCATAAGATCGGTGGCGTTCTGACCATTGAGACATGATGAAAATAAAATCCGCAAAATAAAAAATCGTTCCTCTCCATTCTTTTTTAACTAGAATCCATTGTATCGTTTCTAAACGTAATTTCCGTCATATATTTAATTGGACCAAATATTTACGTATCTCGTTCCTAAAGTTATTGGCAACTTAACCCTAAACGTTAATCAGAAGCTTTGTCACACTACTAATACCAACAACATAATAAATCATTGAACTTTTCAATATTGTGTTTGTTTACACGTACACTTATAACTGACCCAAAACAGGGTGTCCAACCTAACGCGGGTTACAGAAGGGACTTTATTAAACCAAATGCATATTTAACGAGCCTGTAATCCGGGGCCGTGTTAAGCCTGTAAACTCAGATAAGATATGGTATTACTGATGCCATAGGCTTTTGTGAGGGAGTTATAGGTGATATATGTACCCGTTATACGACCGAGCTTGTCCTTATGAAGGTTAGCGAAGAGAACGAAATCCACTTTCTAACTCAGCGGTGCTGACAGGAACATCGTTGTAACTCTAGTGTTTCCTGCGACGTTCAGTTCTGCTATTGCTTTGCTGAAGAAGAAGGAAATTGAGAAAAAGAATAGCAATATAGAAAACGAAGAACCCTATTTTAGCACTATTTCCGTAGCCGAAAGTCATAGCTGAAAGTATACTGCGACGCGCGATCGGCTCTGTCATAAAAAGACAATAATAATTTTAATAGACGCGATTGGCTCTCGCCGCATCCGTCCGTATCCATTCTGATCCGATGCGATCCGAGCCGTTTGGTGGAAGTCATCCCTGCGGCGCTAGAAAAAAAAGGGTTCAAATTTAAAATAATTATTTAAAATAATTATTTAAATTACTTATTTAAAATAATTATTTAAATTGATTATTTAAAATAATTATTTAAAAACAAGTTAAGTACATATTATTATGTAGGTATGGTAAATTTATAAATCTGTCTGATTACATTTGAAATTAACAATACATTTTTAGTAGCTAAGTATACAATTATTATGTCAATAAAAATCTTAACAATAATTAAGAGTCCAACAATGCAAACTGACTATTTGTTTGTCATTAGGGTATTCTTTTAGCATTTTTGCATCAATGGTTCAAAAATCGAATTGGTAAAATTGCCTCAAAGGGATAAGTTCGTCTTTGTATTTTTTTTAATGTTATATTGCCTGTGTTTTGTATTTCTTTTTTATTCTTGAACAATAAAAAATATACATACATACATACATAATTTACAAACTAGATAGTTACTACTTTTTATTAACCATACCTATTCTGCCCAAAGCTCTGTACCCCTTTAGGCTTGTTTGGTAAGCGAGAACGTTTTAACACTACTGTCCTATTTTCTCATAAATAAAGTGCATTTTGAAAACTTAACGTGGTGTAAATGTTCATATTTCATAGCTATTATTTTGGAAATAATAGCGTTGAGGTGAAAATGTAGATTGTAGCGTCTAGCGGGCTCAAGCCAGTGTTAGGTTAAACTTTTCAAAGTAAAACGATAGCTCACACCTTCATACTGCCTAAGTTACAAGCGAGAGGCACATAATAGGGAATATGCATGTGTTACAAACTTTCATATGCATGTGTCATTGTAACTCTAAAATAAATGATGTATTACATAGTTTTCCTGACTTCGTGTAATTTCTTAGTATTTTTTTCACATGGAGTTTTTAAAAAGCAATTCTCAAAAAAATATGAAACAACCGTAAAAGAGATCACCAAAAGTGAAATCGGCCAAGAAATATGAATGATACAAAAAAAATAAACTGCTAAATTAGACAGCGACTAGAAAGAGAGATCCGATATGAAAACTGTCAAAATGTTTAGAATTGAAATAAGCGTTTGTCTGCCAGCTAACGCCAATCCTAGGGTGATGGCACCAGTAATGAACAAGGACGAATAATGGACACTTGATTCTTATGGTATAGAAGATAAGGGTTATTCATTTATTTTGAGACAGTCAATTTATAACCTTATGACCTTTGAATTAAGAGTTAAGTGTCCATTATTGGTGCCTTCAGCTAAAAGTGTCCAACATTGGTGCCGTCACCTATACCATTTTCTATAGCGATAACGTTCTTACCTATATAATTATGGCTTATGTTGTTTTCCTCAAAACGCAAGCGCTTTTTACTTTAACCATAACATTAAAGACAATACAAAATTTAATTAAACTTTCGTCTGGATAGTTTAATATTGGTTCTCGCCGCGACTTTGTTACGAGTTGTATTTGTAGCTGTTACTGAGACAGTTTTGATTTTCATATACGGTTACATAAGAAGAGAAACTTGACGGGTGTTTATTTTCCCTGTGACGTGACGGTTTTTCAAAAAGAGTAATTTTAAATTTGGCGTCTTAAAAAATAAATAACCATATTTAACAAACTCAATTAGCAACCAAATTACCTTTTACCGGTCAATTGTTAATCTAAACCACTCAGGGACGAAAACAAAACAAAAATAATCATCAAAATCGGTTCAGCCGCTTAGGAGGCGTTCCGTGACATACACACGTACACAGATACAAATACTTACAAAATATTAATAAAACAGTAAGGAATACTTTCTAGTATTATAACATTTTTCCCTCGCATAAAGTTTCAAAGTAAACAGCGCGTAGCATCTTTACCATTGGAAATACGAGACGTCTGTTCTTTATTCTGCAGATATCAATACCGATGTCTAAGATCTGTCGTCGACGTACAATCAATAAAATACCTAAGGAAACCGTTAACAGCCTCCCTAGTTATCCCTTTAGTCGTTCACAGAACGAGATAAAGTTTCACAAAGTACGAACACTTTACAGTTTCAAAACAGTAAGAAAACTACAAAAACGGTCAATCAGAATAATGCATAATTTACACAGGTACGAATCCGCCAGGAAATACTTCAAAAAGGATGGAATAATGACAGTTATTTCATTGTACATATTTAACAGCTTAGTAGAAATCCATAGGTACACAAAAAGATATTATGAAAATTAGGAAAGACGTCCACAAATTTAACACACGAAATAAACATAAGTTATGCATACCTAAAACGTGAACTAAGAAATATTACTTAGGGCATACTGTAAGTTTCTGGAACTGGCCACTTACAATAAAAAAAATAAAAAAGCAATTACGAAATTCGAAAATGGAACTCTCTGGGAACATGTTACTTTTTAATTTGCGAGACTGTCATTTCTTTTTTTTATTTTGGCGGGATTTAAAGAATTGTGTGACGCTAACAAAATGAATTTAACACGTGAAAATTTTCGCTCAATGATATTTTACGATTTTCGTTGTGGCTTAAGTCAACAAGAAAGCTGCCAGAGACTTCAATTGGCATTTGGTGATGAAGCCCCATGTCGCAGCTCTGTGTATTCGTGGTTTAGAGAATTTAGACGTGGACGAGATCATCTCCACGACGATGTACGTGAAGGGCGGCCGGCGACTGCGGTTACAGAATCGAACATTGATACCGTAAGACAACTGATTGAATCCGACAAAAAAATTAATTGCCAGCAAATTCGTAATATATTAGGCATTGGAATGAGCCAAGTGCAAAACATTTTGCATCTACATCTGAAGGTTCGGAAGCTTTGCACTCGTTGGATACCGCATGATTTAACGGAAGACCAGAAACGACTGCGTGTCGAGTGGTGCCGTAAAATGATTAAAAAGTTTAATGGAGGACAGTCATTGGCTGTCTATAATATCGTGACAGGTGATGAAACCTGGGTGTATTGTTTTGAACCGGAAAGAAAAAGCCAGTCAGCGGAATGGGTCTTTCCTTTTGAAGACTTGCCGACGAAAGTTAAGAAAATTCGGAGCACCGGCAAGAAAATGGTTGCTTCTTTTTTCGGAAAAACTGGACATTACGATACAGTGCCACTTGAAAACCAAAGGACAGTGACTGCAGATTGGTACGTAAACAATTGTTTGCCCAGAGTATTGGAAAAAGTTTGGGAAAAGCGTCCTCGTAGCAAAGTCATCCTTCACCACGACAACGCGTCCGCACATTCCGCTAAGTTAACGAATGCATATTTGAAGGCCTCAAACGTGGAACTGATGACCCATCCGCCTTACAGCCCGGACCTCGCACCTTGCGACTTCTTTTTGTTTCCAAAAATAAAAGATAAACTTAGAGGCTTACGATTTACAAGCCCGGAAGCGGCGGTGAATGCGTTCCACGAAGCCATTGACGAGGTCCCTACTGAAGACTGGACCCACTGCTTCACACAATGGTTCCAGCGAATGCAAAAATGTGTAAATAGTGAAGGCATATACTTCGAAAAACAATAAATGTATCATAAATATAATATCTGGTATTAATTTTCAAAATCCAGAAACTTTCAGTATGACCCACGTATAAACAAGGGATTCCACTTAAAATTAATAATGTACAATTTACAAATAATGTACTTAAAAGAAATAACGTATTAAAAATGTGTGCTTTATACGAATATAGGTTATTTTTTCTCAACACTGAAAACACTGTTAACATTATGAGTGCAACTCCGTAAAAAGTCCGATTTAAGTATCAGTATAGTTAAAATAAAAATATTAGAAAAGGGATGAAATGTATAAAAAAAACATGAAATAATATCTTTATTTATATATATTCCTAAGCTAAGCTAATGTGAGTTACTTACTAAATTTTATTTTGATAAAGTTTACAAACAATATTTCTAAGTGCACATTTATTTACTTTTTATCTTGAAATGATTATGTAACTGAAATTTTCCATTAACTAGTTTTTCATTATAACTTCAACATACAAAAATCGTAGAAATCGGACTTGATTTAGGGGCTGGGAAACGTTATCGCCCAAAGATGAATTTGTATGGTTGCTGTTTTTGTTTTTTTTAACAGCTATTGTAACTTTTCATACTAATTTCAAAAGTAGAACACGTTTTAGTATGAAAAGTTACAATAGCAATATATAAGTATAAGTTACAATAGCATATGCAATAGCCCCGCATCACCTTACGCGATTTAAGCATCGCTTCACTATCGTCTTAAATATCGTTCTATGTAAAACTACTGTTTTCACCACGTTTACTGTATCAGGGGCCCGATGGAACGAGTGGAGTCGTACAAAGACGCCATTGTGTCTTCCGACGGTGGAGAAAATGAAAATGCGTCACTTAGTTGTAGCTGTAGCATGGCTTCTGAAGTCTGCCAAGTGACTTGAACAAATTAATTAGTCATTTATCGAACACCCACTAGTATAGTTCCAAGAAAGGGTGCCTGGGTTGTTTGACATAGCTATAGTTAACTATTATAGTGAATATAAGATGTACTACACTGTGAATTAAAGCGAAGTAATATTAGTGCTTGTCTTTTTGACATCAAACTCATTTTTGCTGACTTTTGCTCATATCTTTTTTGGATCGTGAGAAATCTGTCTACTTTTTTTCCACCGATAATGACACATTTAGAGCTCAGGGGTGTGATTCTCTCAACAACGAAGCACGGACGGACGAACGAGTGAATATCCAAGCGGCGAGTTTAAGTAGTCCCCGTCAGAGCGAACAAAACACATTTTAGCGCATGTATTCAATTTGGCAACATGGCTTCTCGAATGTATAAGGCTGTAAAATTGAGAACGCACGCGCTAAAATGTGTTTTGTTCGCTCGAACGGGACTACTTAAACTCGCCGCTGCGCTTTCGCTCGTTCGTTCGAGCGACCGCCGTTTTTAAGAGAATAACACCCCTGTATTTAAGAAATGTTCCCGCAAATTTACTTGTAAAACTTCATATATATAATTATAAGTTTTAGGGGCGTAGCTATACAACGATACCTAATCGATGATGGATGATTTAAATAACTCGCTGACTTTGGTAGTTTTTGCTTGGCTTAAAGTGACTAATTTACTGTCTGGCAGACAGTGTGGGATTGACCAAAATACGGGTTCCTAGTTAGACTACGGAACCCCAAATCGTGCAAATTAAATTAAAACACAAAAACAAATAAGGTACGATCAAAATGATCCCAACACAAGTCTTCAAGATTGATACTCGTGTTAAGGTAAGCGGATTCAGACCACGACAGGTTAAAATTGCAAACATCTGCGGCCGACGGCCGAATTTTTGTGCGAAATTTATTCCGTCCTCGAAAGAGTAAATTACAAGAAATATTGTCAACGCCAACTGCTAGGGAAAGTTGGGAAGAGGGGAATATGGAAACATTTCGTGTTTGGGTACTGGGAAATCTGCCGTACAAGATTTAAGACAAGGGTATGTTTATTTACAATTTTTTAATTTTAAGCTCACATATTTGCCAGCCTTTTTTTAACTTATGTTAAAGACAAGGTTAATTTTTGAAATGATAGGTTAATTTGGTTATCGTTAGTAAGCTTTTGTGAGCTAAAAAGATAGCTAGTAAGTACATGAGTAAGTATAATATGACAGGTAGAATGATTATTATAATTATATAAATTCATAAAATAGAACTAATATTAATGGCAAACTGCTTTGTTATGTAATTATATTTAATGACGTTGGCACTTTTAATAACTTGCAGTATTATGTATATGCTATCACAGTTTGTAAGTTTCAGTATTGCATGCTGTAGTTTTAATTAAAGGTTGAACGCTTTGTCATTATCCCAATAATAAATACAGGGTGATGCCAAAAGGCCTATAATATTTCCTCATGCTAGCCAATTTCAATGCCTACCTGATACATTCGTTTGAACAACGCTTTATTTCCCAGCCCCCTGTATTAAGAATCTATACAAGCATGAGGTATCATTTGAAAACGAATAAGCTGCAATTAGGGGGAATACCATAGACAATATGGCGCCTCACGATACGAAGGAGCTGCATCGATTTATTTAAAGACAGCGTTGCAACATACGAGTAATTAACTTATTTATTATTTATTGTGCTCAAAGGAAACCGCTGCTGTTATTGTTTTGTATTGAAATTTGAAATATTGCGTGCATTTTATCCGATATTCGTATTATCTGTATTTTAGCATGATAAATCATCTGTTTAGATATTTTTTAGGTATGTTTACCTGAAAAACTAGACCCTAATTAACATTTATCAGCAAAACACAAACCTAAAATATAAAATAAAAAACCAAAAAATCCCACATCACCGCCTTAAAACAAAGTAACAGGCTCAAAGGTCCCCATAATTTCAGCAACAGTACTCTAACTGGACTAGTGATTGGCTCTTAGCTATAACAAAGCAACCTGTAAGTTTTTTTAATAGCGCAACCACTTAGTTATTTTAGTGAATTCTTGTTCGAGTTTGGACGACGTTTCAATTTGACTAGTAGAAACTTATTCAATTGCATAAATTATAATAATAAAAGTCATGTTTTTTCACAATATCAATTGGGTACTGATACATTATGTAGTATGTTATGTTTATTACTTAGGATTTTCACCCTTCCAATACACAGTCATGGGTCATGACAATTAGGTGCTAAAATCATTCTTAACTCATGGGGGGGGACCTAGCTTATTTTATTCCTGATATTAATGGGTACTAGCACTATAAGTATAACCGGATTTTAAGTGAAGAATTATTTTTAAAAAGATCTTTTCTAATGAGAATTTCATTTTCTAACAAGATATGTGGTTTATTAGATTAAAGATGAGAATAAATCCAACATTAAAAAAATATTTACACTGTCAGTAAATATTTTGAAGAACGTAATAAAAATAACAATTAACCATTTCCAACAACGCCTTATAGAATAAAAGTTGGCTAAACTGTAATCCCTTGATCCAGCTAACTCCTTTACAGGGCAACTAATCAAACGATTACGTTGACTGTACCCGGGATTAGCGGCTTACTGAGAAGGAAGTTTTTCCTGCCGACTGTACGGCACGGAGCGGGATTTAACAATTGTAATTGTTTTTTTCTAGTGTAATTGACTTTGTATAAAACTCTCATTCCGTCACGATTTTGTATTTTGCATCATGTGTAATTGATGCACTTTCTTACAACATACATTTTTTTGTCGGTCTTCAACAATTCCCATTAACTGCTTTTTTCGCAAATGGTTACCTACTTCCTAAGAAGTCAAGTTAAATTTAAGAATAGATTAAGTATTCTTATCTGAGAACAAATACCATTCAAATATACGATCACTCAAGTAGTTTTTTGTTTTGGTTTTCTTAGTTATGTGTTGTCTTTTTTATTTATACAGGGTGGTCCAAAGAGTGAGGTCCAAATTTTTTTTATAGATTCCTTACGCCAAGGTGTATCCAAAAATACCCCATGTATGTTCAGCGATTTTTAATAGTTTCGGAGATATTGATCGTTTTAATCGGATTTTTTCTAATTTTCCCTTATGTCCATGTCTCGAAAAATCATTAGTTTCATGTTTTATTTCATAAGTTTTTCAGTGGTATCTTACACAATTAGAATCATTAGGAATCAGCGAAGTTTTTAAATCTATTTGCTCGTTTTTTTTCAGTAATTTTTTCAAGTAATCACATAAAGTTTGTTTCTCCATACTAGGTGTCCCAGTGTTGGGTATTTTTGGATACACCTTGGCGTGAGGAATCTATACAAAAAATTTGGACGTCACTCTTTGGACCACCTTGTATATCTGAAAGACTTACAAATAAACGTTAAAATTAATCAAACATAAATCATGAATATTAAAAATAATCCTTAAAATGTATTCACAATATAAAGAAGGAAAATATTTAGAACCAAACATCAAAAGCTTCTTGAAGCGCGAACAAAAATTTCAATACACACAAAAAACTCGTTTTCAGCGTTCAATATCAATAAATTACTTTCAAAATCTCGTATGATAAAGAACTTGTAATTTCATTTGAACCTTGTTTTCAAAATCACAGGGTTTCTTTTTCTTATCGTCATTATTGTATTCGAGCTTGTGAAAAATATACTTCAACATGAGTTTCTAATATCAGTGCTCAGTCGAGTGAGATCCTTTATTCTCAAAAGGTATCGGATCGGATATTATTTTTGTCTGAACGCTAGCAATAAAGCCGGATTAATATTCTGTATTAGAAGAGGTTTTTGGGTTAAGAGTTCAAAAAAATATACATTAAATACATAAAAATACTTTGCATAAGAACTTATGAGAGGCAGGCCCTTTTTAGAGCTATTGCCAAAGTATAAATAGAAAAGTAGGTAGTCTCCGGCCTTTATACGATACGATACTGATATTTTTGCGGAAGATTTATTTTTCAGTTTAACTTTGTGAGTGCTTTGAATTTACTGTAAATTTACTGTGTTCTTCATTAATAAATAAATACCTATAATTAGTTAGGTACTTTTGTTTGAAGACCAACTACTGTGTATATTGTGCTATTGCACCCATAGTACTAAAGTCCTTGTGAGGTTTGTGATCTCATTTCCATCATTTAAACTTGTTTACATACAGTTAGACTATGGTAATCCAGATTGCTATGATCTTGTTTATGCTAAAAGTAATTTACCTAGCCCTTGAATGATTGAAAAATGGTTATTTGTTTTGCTCATCATCCTCATTATAGGATGACGGCAGCAATGTTGGACACTTTTAGCTGAAGGCGCCAATAATGGATACTTAACTCTTAATTCAAAGATCACAAGGTTATAAATTGATTGTCTTAAAATAAATGGATAACCCTTATCTTCTGTACCATAACAATCAAGTGTTCATTATTGGTGCTTGTTAATTACTGGTTCCATCACCCTACTTATAAACATATTTTGGCTTAACTCGAACTATTTATAAGGGCCAATTTCCTCAACGTCAGCCTTTGCCAATTAAAGGTCCAGTGTTCAGCTGTGATTCGTAATAACTGACCAATCTGACAGGAGATGCGAGGAAACGGCCAATTTGCTGTGGAATTGTGCAAGTAAACTTACGATCCATGTAGGGTGACGGTACCAATGTTGGAAACTTTTGGCTGAAGGCACCAATAATGGAAACTTAACTCTTAATTCAAAGATTATAAGGTTACAAATTTACTGTCTCATAATAAATTACTTACTAACCCTTATCTTCTGTAACATAGGAGACAAGTGTCCATTATTGGTCTATTCTAGACTGGGTAGTTATTTATTATAATTAAATATTTGACTCATAATAAAATTGTTATTTTCTATGTATTTAAGAATGTCAATGGGAACTATCCTATAGTACAAGCCCAGAACTTAGTTTGGGACTATGTCATTTTGTATGAATTATATTTATGATATTAAAGTAGGTTTATAGTAGATTGTGAGGCTAGTCCTGTGATTTTGGTAAAAAACAGAGCTGAGACTCAATTATTGTCACTAAACATGTAAAAAAATGCCCAAACAAGTTGATAACCTACTGGCTTGGAGTTTTATTATTGATTTAAAATTTATTGCACAATACACAAAGAAAGTACAAATGGTGAACTTAATGCCATAAGGCACTCTATAACAGACAACCAATGGGCCGAACGAAAACAATTTAAGATTGAGAAGGATATAATGTTTTGTTTTTGTCTCTATTAAACTAATAATAAACACGACAAAATACTTTTAATGACACAAAGTGAGTGGGCTATTGAGTGTGGTAAAATTACTAGTATTATCTTTGTGGCAATAAAAGAGTTATTGAAGAAAAACACTAAAAACGCTAAGCTCTAACACAAAACTGACATAAAAACTTAAGAGAGTAAATTTAACATATACCATGCGCTAAAAGTAGGTACATTTGAGTAATAACATAAGCATATTGAATGCCAAGAACTCCAAATCGTGTCAATTATATGTAAACATTATCTTGCCTGGCACTGAAGGCGCAGCACAAGTGCAGATGGATCATTAGACCGCTGCGGTGTTTGAGAACTAGGAACGGACTTACGCAGAGATGGGCACTCGAGAAGCTACTAGGGATGGAACAGTGTCGATGAATAGTTCTTAATATAATAATATTTATTTAAAAAAAAAGGTTCATTTTTTGTTGTTATTAAGTATATACTTACACACATTATTATTATAATTTTTTGATTTTTATTGTTTTACCTCCTGGATTCCACCATACCTACTAGGAAAGGTCACCTTTTTCTTTATTATTACTGGTATTCGAATGTATGATCCTTCTAGTAAGGTTTACTATCTGTTGTTCTACCACTCTCGTGTACCATTTTCACAAGTATTTAGTGTTAATCAAATACTTATTGTTAATTTGTTACTTACTTTAAAAACAATATCTCATTTTGCGTCGCATTGTTTACCGCTTCCAATGTAAAATGTAATGCAATTAGTATGTTAAAGTATGGCACTCAAGGTCCTTTCATAAAATGTATTTTTTGTAATACTTATAAGACTGTATGTAGCCTAAATAAATTTAAAAAAAAATTTTTTAACCAACATCGCATTTATATGCATTTCGTGCTTTTGATAATTTTAGCGTGACAATATGGAACATCGACTTTATTGCAATGGCATTTACCAACTTTTAGCATGTAACAATGGATAAAGTCCATGATAAAGATTAACATTCTGGTAAAAATTCAAAAAATCACACTGTATTATAATTTATGATTTTTCCATTGGAAACAAGTATTGTTTAATTTGCTTTAGACAAAAATCCACGTCTAATAGTTTCTTTTTTTCAAAACACGAAAAAATAACACTAAGTAAACATTGTAAATTATAATTTTAAGCACCAATGTTAGCTGCTTTTTCTTGCAAAACCCGTTACCTCATGCTATAAAAACAATAACCTGCGGTTCAAACCACTTAGAACTACCGCAATATCAAATTTATTACCTCATCAAATATGGGTCGCGACATTCAACCCAGAAACATCGATACGGCAATTAGGAAGCCCTAGCTGAAGTGTTAGCAGGATGTGTGACACGCTGCTGTGGAGGTAATTGCTGCATTTCACACTACACTTGCCTGGATTCTGGGAGTACTAGTCTATGAAGATGACGTTTTGTTGCGACATGGCGAAAAGATAATTAGGGGTCATGGGAAGTTTTAGGTTGTAATTAAGATATTAAATTGATGATGACGCGGTTATACTGGTTGGTAGCAACTAGTGACCCTGCCTGCCGAAGCTGTATCTTGTCTTGTCTTGTGGTCTTGGATTCGATTTCCTTTAAGAACCAATATTTTGTGTGATAGGCGTGAGTATTTGTTCCTAAGTCTTGAATGTATTTTTTAATTTATTTAAGTGTATGTATCTTAATAAAAGTATGTTTATCGTTGTCTTGTACTCTTCGTATAAGCCTAGAATTCAGTTTTGGTATGGTGTTTTTTTATTGTATATAATCTTTGATAAATAAACTCTAGTCTTAATTCTAATGAAGATTTTTGAGAAATTTAGATTAACTTCACTTAACAACAAAGTTTGTATGATCATCTCTAACATCATCATAATACTATGCGTTGCACATAACTAGGGAATGCAAATAACCGATTATAACCGGTTTTAACCGGTTATTTTTATACCAAAACGGTTAATAACCGGTTAAATTGCATTCGCTACACATAACACAATCCGTTAACTTCACTTGTACATGTAACATTCAGTTCATACAAGTTGTGAAGCTCCCGAATACGCCGGCTTCTCCGAATTTCTCGCGTGGACGCATCTAATGCAGTCGAGCCGGAGTTGGTGCGCCTGCGGTAGAACTACTGGCAATTACAGGTAATTTCGCTAGTTGCTGAAGCAAACGATGGTCTGAGATTGAGAGTAGGTCATGATGTATACATGGACTGATTCTAGAATTTTAAAGAATATTATTTAAGATGTAAAACTAGGAAATTTACAATGCGTCAATTTGTACTTGTTCGCCCAAGAAGATCAACTTTTGTCAAAAAATAATAGTTTTTAGACAATATTTTGCACAATCATTATCAGCTTATCGAGACCACACTAACGATTACAAACTCGGCGATATTCGTTAACAACAGCGGAGATGATGTTGCTACATACATAAAAAAAAGTAATAAAATCAAAATTAACAAATTCTTTTAATTTAAATATTAGAAAAAAAGGTTTAAAGAAAATGAAATAGGTACTGATGAAAACATAACGAATCACATATTTCGATAACTAGACATTAAAAACATGAAATAAAAATAAATGATACTCGAAGGTACGACCCATCTTTGACGCAACTTTGTTAGATTATTATAAAGATAAGTATCTAATTTATCTCAATTAGGTACTCAAGACAAGCCCAAGACCCTTCGTTATCTCAGTCCTCGTCAAAGGCCGGACTTCAAACGGACCTGCACCTATTGTTTCAAGTAGCTCTCTCAAGTCCCCAGTCAATATAGATTTTTCTTGATGTCCACACTTTTTGGTCTTCCTTTGGTTTATTTTGTTTTGTTTCTTACACTGTTTGAATTACGTGTGAACAAAGCTTCACTACGTTTGATTTTTTTTCGTGTATTTAAATGAATTTTTACATCTACAAAAATAGGCCTGACAATATTTGTTAATTTTTGATTTTAGAGAGTTTTTCATCAAACCACATTGTATCAATGATTTAATCATATTCTGCGTCATAAGTCTCATAATTTTCGTCAAAATCTTTGCCATCTTGCAAGTCTTCATTCTAAAAATCATTGCAACTGCAACTGCATTTTGTTCAATATTTTTTTACACAGGATATCTTATCATTATAAAATTGTATAACGTAATATTAATACGAGCTTAAGTCATCGTTGTCAGCTAACTAGGTGAACCTGATAAAGCTTTTAATGGAGATTAAATTCCTTTGTGAGTTCCTCCCACGGCTTATGATCAGGTACACATCAGATAAGACTAATTAGGGTACTTTGTAAAAGATAAGAACGGTAACGGTGAAGTAACTCCTCGTAAAAAATCTTAATTAAGTAATATTTAGAAATTTATTAAAGCTTAAAAACAAAATAGCTCTTAAAAATAATGAGATACATAGAAGTGATGTATCTCCAGGTTACAGTAAAATTAACGATTTAAAACACGCACAACCATTTACTCAAATCATCAGTCGACCAACTAGCCATTTGTGAAAAAAACAAAAGCGAATTAAAAATGGCCTCCTTTGCATAGACGTTTGCATTAACACAAGCAGCCAGTGGCATTCCGATTACAATTTACCACAAACTATAAACCGTTACGGTGAACCTTATAGTGGGTGAAACATGGTTTAATTTTAAAAAGTAATCTGTGTAATGTGGTGGTGAAGTTTTAGCATAAATTAGCATGTGTCGAGTTTGCCGACGGCTGTCGACAAGGCATATCAATCACGATAAAGAAGCATTTTGTACTGTGACACTGGCCTCAGGTAATGCTATGTAAAATAACAGTACTAAGTATTTTAACTTGAATTTAAGGGGCCAGTTTCACACGCAATGCGTTTTTATTGGTCATGTCTGGGTGCGTTTGGAGGAAATTGTAATTGGTGATGTAATTAGTGGTTTGACTATTGTGTAAACATATCCAAGAGGGCTGATTACGACGTATTTGTTCAAGTCGTTGATTTAATTATTATTTATTAGATACAGATTAAAAGATAAGATTTGTACATTAATTTGGATTGCACAATCAAACTTGACTTTCTGTTCACTAGATTAATTCCATTGTGATGCAAAACTTTATATTTTTTGTTCTAGGGGGCTACCATGACATAGTTATGCCGTTCAGTTTACGGTGAGAGAAAGAAGCAGAAATGTATAACTGCTGAAGATCTGTCCCTGACATCCGTCTTAAACTAAATTGCATAGCCAATGGTGCCTGTTACGTGTAACTTTAGTTCGACTATTTCGACGTTTTTTTCCAATTTCCAACAGGATTTTAAAGAACAGCTTGTCCAACGAGACAGAAACCTAGTGGTCTATATTTTATCTGCTATTATTAAATCCTGTCTTCTAGAGTGTTTACGCTTGGCAAAGTTGCATGAAAAGCATTAATTACTTAGCCATCCGACATAGCATGTCCGCATTAGTTTTGCTCGGAGGCAACTCTCGGCTCAAGAGAAAAGCGATGGTCAATTAACTAATTAATTAAATGGCGATTTAAAACTGACAACATAACTATGTGAAATAGACAATATGGACAACGCGGTTATAGCCTACTTAGTAGTGATCCTGACTACGGTGATAGTGGTCCTGGGTTTGATTCCCGGTAGAGGCGAATATTTGTGTGATAAGCACTTTTTGTGCCTTGAGTCTTGGATTTTTTCTATGTATAATCTGAGGTACTTAGTTATCTTAGTACCTATATGAATATGTTTATTAAAGGTAGTTGTCAAGTACAAGCCTGGGACTTGGGACTAGGTTTCAGACTTGTGTAAGATGGTCTCCTGATATTTATTTACATTATTTTTGTAACGAAAGCTTCTTTCAATATTGAGCGGAATATTGTTCAGAATGGTAACGGATAAAATTTAGTATAATGTTGTACTAACTTTTACCCGTTACAATTCCGTGCACCAATGTCCAATTAGTGTTACAAAGGGCGTTATGTCCAGCTGATGGTTCAGGCATGAACCTTAGCAAATAATTATTGATGCTTAAACACACACTACGACCATTAAAATTGTGAAGAATAATACAGCATTTTGTCACTTGGGTGTAAAACTCGAGAATGATCAAATTTTCCAACACTTACTAAATATCCCAAAAATATCGTTTAAGGTAAGAATATTCACGACGTTCTTTCTTCCTTTCCATTGGCCAGATTGCTTGTTCTATTCTTGGACCATAGCATATCGAGGGCAAGACCACAAAATGGATGGAGTCCGTTTAATCTCCTGGGTTTTAATTGCAGCACCTCCCGATTCAGCGGCCGTTTATTGGACCCAAGATTTATCGGCGAGTTGCGCGCTCGGACAATTTTCATCGGCACATGCTTTATAGAGATATTAAATGAAACTTTTTAATTGCCTAAGATACAAATTGAAGTTGTGCAATTAAAAATCATTTATCATCTTTATCATTTTATTACAAACTGGTTAGTATCTAGTTAAATTTAACTATTCGATGGTATTGCTGGAATATGTAATGATTGGAAACTTTGTAACGATTTAAAGCGATTTATGTATCCTGTTGTGTGGTTTCTTTGATCGTGTTTATGAAAATGCTTGTTTATAAATCTTCACACCATAAGTCTGATTTTGCATTTGCGATAACATATGGTTCTTTTACAAAAAAGTCCGTTCGGTTGACTGTTAATGCCAATCAGCATCTACTCGTATAAGTACTTTACTCCCTCGGTATCATTAAAACCTGTCCATCTTCATTTCTATCGAAGCCGAGTTTAACCCGTACCTCAATCTGCGTTCCATTTTTAAATTCCAAATTGAAATTCACCGGCCATATGACGACAAAAATAAATCAAAATTTCGGATTCGCTTCACTTCCGCGCGTAATTGGTCGAAACTGAATAGGGTAGTCAAATGTGTCCTATATGGGTACTTATTTGCAAATAATTGGGACGTGTTGATTTTTTAATAGCTAGGGTCGGCTTGGGTCGTTGGGGTGCGACATTTTGTTTTTATTGTAATACCTACTGGCATGGTGATTTGCATTGATTTAAAAATAATAGCAATATTATTTCGTTATCAACACCAACAGCGTAGCCCATTTTGCAATGGTTCTTTTATTGTATAAAATAAATAACATATTACTAGCTGTATAAATACTAACTTTAGCAATCCGCGCAGAATTTGTAAGTTTTTTTTTAGAAAACCGTGTGATTTTTCGGGATTAACTGTAAAAAATGTGAAGCAAAGTAGGTACATCATTAGTCATAACATTACAACTCTTACTTGAAGAACTATATTGACATAAATAAATGGAAAGTGCATTTAAGATAATTGGGAACTCCCACCGCTTACCTTTGACATGCAGATGGCAAAATAGATGAAACAGAACACATAAAATCCATTCGACATTCGGAGAAACGAGAACCTATCGACATTTTGAAGCGTCGACACATTTCATCTGTTAGAGACTCGGAAAGCGAATTGGATTCGTTTTTGGTGTTGCCTGCAGCTACGCGTTTCTGGTTATATCCTTCGAATTTTGTTATGAAAGTTGAAAAAGTCTTTTAGCAAAATAGTACGAAAAAATATTTTGGTTACCATGCAAAATTATGTCCGTAAAAAGGCAACTCTTTAAAGTAAAGCGGTGTTCAAATAGATTTAACTAAGTAACTTACACATGAGAAACCATCAGATAATAAGAGAAGAAAATAATAATGTTGCTTGATTAACTTATTATCAATGAATAATGGTTTAAAACAATACCCTTCAATTATGGAAACAAAATCAAATCTGAATGAAATCATTCCTTAATTTAATTAGTCGTTTACCTACAACGACCGAGAATCATTCTATAAAAAAAAAGTTATATTACTCACGATAACACTCAACGCGTTCCTCTTGGAAAATACAACTGGCCCGGTGAAACAATTTTTTGCTGAAAGTGCGATGCAACAAAATTATGAATTCGGATGAAATAAAAAGTGGAGGAAACATTCCTTTTCTCTTTTTAGTTTACAACAAACTGGCGCCGACTTTTTAAATTTCATTACAGAAGTCTATCTCGTTTTGATTGCAATTTGCTGCTGCAAAAATATGCAATGGAAGCGTAATTCACTTGTGGTTTTTGTACAATGCTGTATTTTTATTTTATGTTTGTCGCCTGTTGATGTTAGTTCTTTACTCGAAGCATTTTTTTTGAATAAACTCGCTTTAAATTGCTTTGTAAGAAAAAATTACAAACATTTTACATTATTTCAACTATATAACTTTATTTTATTATCAGTCCACAATGCTTTACAAATAGCTTGAGTCAATGTTGAAGTTGGACTACGATTTTTAAATAAAAAGCAATATTTCTTACCTAATTTAGCAACTTGTCAACATTGCTCTAGCTAGACTTATCAAATATGTCATAACCAAACGATCAGCTACACTGTTTTGTTTAGGTGTACATGGGTAGAAGTTTCATGAATAATTACAGATCCTGAAAAATGGTAATTGGCTGATATTTAATGTCAAGATATGGTGATACGCAAGATTTTACTGTCATTAAGTCATAATGTAATTTGTCGTTAGTAATGCCAAATAATTTGATTACTTCATAGTGATATACGAAAACACATTATTCATTCATTGACACATTCGTAAACCCACGCAAGTTAACGAAACCTTTTTAAATACGGAAGTAAAAAAAGAAAAGTTGGAAAGCCAACGATATAACACCAATATTTTTTACCTCACTAACCATAACCAAGAACAAATGTAAATACCCTCCTAAATACCTCTTCTCACGGTCATTAGGAGTGCAGAGTAATTGGAGACACATGGTTTCTGAACACCAGGGTGCCTAATTACGGAAGAAATATGCCCACGATCACTAATTAATACACGTGCATCTATGATTTAGTGGAAGAAAGTTTTTTAATGCATTCCATGCCTAAGATTTAATACATAGAGTCAATTTTGTATTAGGATTAGGGAGAAGGGCACCGACTGTTAATTTTTAATTTATGCTTCACGGTCAATCATACAGTTGGTGCTGCTCGGGACTTGTTTGATCCAATGTTTGTGAGTAATTGATCTGTTTTTTTTTTTAAAGTAATTAATATGAAGATGCTGAAGATTAAATTGACGATGTAATTATTTATAGATATTGTAGTTGGTACAAGGAATTCTTGCAAAATGTGTTTGATTTCGTAGGGTTTCATAAACCAATGTTCGAACTGTATGAAAATGCAGTTTAATTATGGATAAATGATTTTCTGAAATGCCAAAATAAGTAAGTGGGCAAACATGGAAATATTGAGACACTTTCAGGTTCAATTGTTAGAACTACGAGTATATATGAACATCTATGCAAAAATGTTCAAGTTCAAGTCGTTTTTCGAAGAAATAAAATAAACTCCAAAACAAACAAAAATATCACAGAGTACTAAATCAAAACAAGGGTCAAAATGACCCTTATCAACGTTCTCTAATTACTGACCCTCGGAAATGTCTGCCCTGGATATTAATCCATTTAAAATACATGCCTTCGCTGAAACAGGAACGATATGATGACCTAGTTTAGGGCCTAGCAAAAAAAAGGTGTTTTACTTTTTAAGAACCCAAGTTACGGAAATGGCTCTTATGGCGGATATTATGCATTTTGTTTTAAGTTTTTTATGCGTTATTCTTAGATACGTATTAGTTCGTCGTTCCATCTAAACTGCGAGTACGAGTAGACTTTGAAACAACCTATTAGGTAGGTATATAGAAATGCCAGGCTATTTGAGTGAACTATCGATTTTTTACTATTCTCTCTCATGGAGACTCTCTTGTAGGTAGGTACTTTCTTTTGGAGAATGGTATATCAAATGAATCAGCCTTAGAACCATTTGCACAAAAACTTAAATCAATTCAAGTATCTGGATTTAAGACTGACATTTCCGTACATTTTGACACAGCTAAACTTAAGCCTAAATCTAGATTTATCTTCATGCTGCAAGTGGCGCTTAGAGTTTAACCACAACATCGATGAACTTTCTTTTATTGCGCTATAAAAAAACATCATCATTTTTGTTCTGCCCTCCATAAGAAGAAGACCTTATGCATATTTCACCCTTTTTCTTTCGGACTGTAGTTTTCCTCTTGATGGTTTGAAATTAAGTAAAATAATTTAGAGCAGTGTATCGGCCATTCCAATTGCGGGTTGTTTCAAACCGAATTGACATTTGACACCTCCCAATAACAAATACCCGTAAGTGCTAGCATTAAAACCACGATCACTAAGATCTGATAACGCCCAGGTGCGCCCGCGCTGCGACTGGCGGCTTGCTGTAACAACATTGTATCTACAATCCACGCCTAGCCAATCGCTATCGAATCGATTATCAGCTTCCTAGGTAAGCTAGGGGTGGCTCTTTTCTGTAAACCCTCATCATCATTTACGTAAGAGCTATTCTTTTGTCAGTTGAGTAATTTCCATTCTCCTCTATTCCGAGATATCCGAGCCTTCTCTTTAATGTCTAAAGAATCCTTTTTAGGGTTCCGTACCAAAATGGTAAAAAAGGAACCCTCATGGTGAGACTCCGTTGTCTGTCGGTCTATCTGTCTGTCTGTCTGTCTGTCTGTCTTAGTAGGAGATCCGATTAGGAAACGACCTTCACCCAGCTGTTTATTCGATAAAAAGTATTTTTTATGAAATTGAATATGGTAAGAAATATATGGCGAATTTCAGTCCAGTACAGTACATAATAAAGAAAAAAAATGAACTTTTTTTTTAAAATTGCTATTGGATGTTTAAAAGAGCAATTAGATACTAATCGAAAGTATGAAGACTATAGAATATGCAAACGTTAGGTTGACTATTTTATAATGACTAAAACTATGGTATACATTGATTAATTAACCTAATTCTCAGCTTAGTCTTTAGTTACTGTATGAATAAATTGATCTTGTCTGAGATGCTTGTCGCAAGGTATGACCAAAATGACAGTTTTATATTAACTTGACTGTGTCAGCTCAGTAGAGCTTGACCGGCGGAGCTGACTAATTAATGATTTAGTACCTGATCACTGTACTGAAGCAGTATTCTGAGATGTAAGAACCTAAGAAGTTACTGGCAGTGAAAAAGATAAAGATAAAATGACTCCTATAGCTCTCTGTTAATAACGAATCTCAATAAATCAACATTATGGTCCAAAAGTATGCAGCGTCTAAAAATGCAGTATTTTTTTTCCTATTATATTTTCGAATCGACAGCCCTATCCGATAGATACCATATCTAGATCACTATCACCCGGAGATGCAATCAACTCAACACCTCGGGCTCGCCCTTATCTGCGAGATAACTTCAGATATTAGTGGTCACTTTAATTTTACTATTATTTGATCAAACTGTTATTACGCCGGTTCCTTTTCTCAGAACTAGATTTTAATTTTATACGAGCAAGGTTGTGTGTATAGTATCAAATTGTTGAGATTGTAAACGATGTTTTGTTAAATACCTAGTTTACCAATTTTGTAAGTAAATGTATCAAACAAACATTAAAGATGTTGTTTATCCAGAAATTAGGCCGCCCGGGAATCTTGACTCGTCAAAAATCTACCGGCGCTTCCCACTACTAAGAATACATTTTTATTTTCAAGACATTATTATTAAACGGTCGGTTTACATTAAACTTTTACATAGGTATATCAATTCAAATATAAAGATAAAGGTTTTCTTCTCAATTAATTTTTCTCCCCCTGAAAATAATATATAGGTATATTTGATATTTTAATGTAATAAAAAATGTAAAATTATACAGTAAAAAAAATATGCTTGGGGGCATGTGCACTAGTTGAACACATCATTCAATTACATCCGTCTCAGACAAATTCTCAAACAAAACCCAATTCTATTGTTAACTCCTTAAAAGAGTAACCCGATCCCTAGTTTTATTCTAACTTCCCATTCAAACATAAAAGAGGATGAAACTTAAAACTCAATAGAGAATGCAAAATTAAAAAAAAACTTGGGAACAAGAATAGTCAATAGTCACTTCATATTGTGTTTGTTGAGTAAACCACATGAGCATCTGAGCTATCAGGTTACCATGGTGTTGAAAATGTTTTAGAAATAAGTGGTGCAACAAAATGTTTAACTTTCATTACTATTTCTATAAAAGACACAGGGAATGATACTGAAGCAAACCGCGCAATGCAATGAGATAGTCACGAAACTGTTAACAAAACAAAAGATGCAACCAGTGCCGTAGTACAGGTAAGCTTTGCTTCCCGCAGGAGTGTGGTTGCAAGTTGAGTGAACTTAACTAACCCAAATTGACAACAATAATACGATTGTCTTACATGAAAATATTTGGACAACCAGTTTTAATTCCAAGGAAGATAGAGAGATACAACGGCTTGCTCTATACTATTCTTTAGGAACAATTTCCAGCATAATATTTTGATACGTTAAATTTTATTCTAGCTACCTACTAAAGGCTCTTTATAAGTACCTAGTTGTAGTACTCTAATCACAAATAATACATTTTCAAATTCAATAGCGCTCTACTTTAAATTTACATATTATTTTCTATGTTAGATATGTGGCCAATTCTTGCCAAAAAGTTACACGGTATATTTTTTTTATTGCATCAATAAAGACTCATTAGTAATCTCTAATGATGTGTAGAATACTACCTTCCTTTCTTGGAATATAGGTACGATACCAAGTCTTTGCTACAGATCGCTTAAACTTGAACTAACTTAAACTCCAAAACTACTAACAAGAAGTATGAATTTACACAAAGCATGCCCACATTAAGCGCACTAATTAGTCCCTTCAGTGAATTCTCGTGAAATGGTATGAAATGAGACGACACACGACAGTTTCGCTACAAATTTATCGTCGCTCAAAACTTCAGTGTCGGTTGAATTTATGCGAAATGCACAACGACGAGGACCAACGTTTTGACGGAAATTTATTTATGTTCCTCGCACGATTAGAGTAGGTATACATAAGTCCGAAACTAATTTAAAAATTGTACATTCTGCCCCTGACAGTGAACTGACTGCGGCCGCTAGTTTATATGATGTCGTGATTATAAAATTCGTCCGTTTTGCAATGTCTACCGAATTATCATATGTACTTGACTCTGTTAAGCTTTTAATAATAAAAATCTTCTATCTCTAGCTTCTCTATGCTTTCTTTAGTCACGTTTTAATTATCATATTTTTTTGTTAATTTAAACTTCTCGTTCCTTGCCACGATTCAATTTATTGATATCATTTTAGGGCTGATTTTTCAATCCCCAGATAAAGCTATCCGGAAGGTAAATTTTAGGTCTGTCCTTTTCTTTCATATGACTTCAGAAAAGGATAGTAATACATTTAACTGACGGATAGTTTTATCTGGGGATTCAAAAATCAGCCCTTAGAAAAATAAATGAGACAGATTTTTACTGTTCTATCTCTGAGCTACTAATCAACTGGTCTGTTCAAATGTAGTTTCGATTGGTTTATGCCTAAAGACTTGAGTTTAACGTGTTAAAATGATATGTACAGGTAAAAACTATGGAAAAAGGCATGGTCGGTGATGTAAAACGTAAAAAAAATCGGTTTGGAAGCCATTTGGTGTAACGAAATTTATAACGCTATTACTTGGTATATTAGATCGATAGGAAATTAAAAATTAAAATCAGATAGCTTCCGCTTTTAAAACTTCAGCTGATTGCTAGCTGAAGTTGTGTTAATAACTAAATTGATGTTAAAACGTGCCGCAGTTCTGTGCTAGAGGCCGAAATATTGAAGTAAGCGGGCATAATTTTACGGGCGTTCTGCCTCGTCAACGCGCTTTGGACGCCATTTTAGGTGTAGATTTTTGTTCCTGTAAAACCTAATGGGGTTTAGCCTCAATAGTTACATTCAAAATTGTATGATAGCGACTTTTTTTGGAAATATTGGCTTAGACGAGACTACTACAGGAAGGGTTGATGAAATATAACCCAAAAAGTGTTCAAGTAAAATTGATGATCTTATAATTTGTATTTCTAACTACTTGTATCAGCCTATTTGAAACGATATTTAAATAAAACATACCTACAATCAACACTTACAAATATTATAAACATCGCAGGCTACAAGTAGGATGTACCTACCTATAGTCGACAGCAAAAGAACATCGTGACAGATGTCATGTCGCCGGCGCCATGTTGGCTGGCGGCCAGATCGCGACAATTGCAATCTATTTAAGTTTGTGCAGGCAGAAAATGTTACCAGAGGGGTTTTAATAATGTTATCACAACTAAAAATCCGGTTCGAAGGTCCAGTAACTTGTTTTACATGTAAAAAGGTAAGTAAAAACAATTATACGAGATAAAATAACTTTTTTTTTATCGGAGAATGATCAACGCAACCCATAAACACCCGCAACACTAGAGGAATCGCAATAAAACAATATTGATGATGAGGGTGATTAATAATTATTTAAGCGTCTCAACCGCCTTCAATGTTGTCTTCAATATATTGACGATATAATTATATTAAATTTACATGTAAAAACAGCGGATTCAAAACCTAGGGTGGTTCCATGCCATTTAAAATAACAAGAAAATTGGTAATTTTATTTGCAATAAAATGCGAAGACAATTTTGACGGCAGTAAAAACTCCTGCATCTTTAATCCCTGTATCCTCATTAGAAAAGGTGATGGCTTGCCATCATGTAACCTGCATGGCTCTTTGCCCCCCTCTTACTTATATAAAAAAAACTTAAATTTAAATAAGTGCGGTCAAAAACAATATTGTTGGTTTGACCCAGAATCTCAAAATAACAGAAACGGCTTAATTACATCACCCTCGTTTAATGCTTGTGCCAATCTCTTGAAATAATTTAATCCGTCAGCAAAAACCAGTACAGCATGCAATTCTCATCTACAATTGTCAGAACTAATTCGGACTTTTCAAAATATTGCCTCGGATTTAACTCTCTCGCAAACAATTGTGTCACTTTACAAGTCACAGCTTTGACATGACAAGAATATGCACTCTTGTTTACTGACTGACACATAATTATGCATTTTTTTATTTTGTTTTAGTTCTGGTAACGCAATAAACACGAAACTGATAGTTTTATTTTTAAATCACATTTGTTTATTTTAATTCGCGTTTGAATATTTAACTCACTGAAAGGTTAACTGGAAGAGATCCCTTAAAGGGATAAGTTCGCCTTTGTACATACCTTTTGTGTTTCCGTTTCTTTTTGATTTGTTATTTTCTGTCTGTACAATAAAGAGTTTACATACATACATACATATTATTATTTAAAATGGTAATTAACATGAATAAAATTCCTGCAATTTTGGCATTTACACTTACTGCCGCACTCAGAGACGTGAATTAAATTTAATGCATGATTAAAGTATCTGCTGTCACTGTCTTTGCTATAGCAATAGAATAAGACAACACGTCACTAAACAAGCGTTAAGTTTAATGGACGTCTCTGACTATGGCAGTTAACAAGTAATTACCGTTTTTTTTGGTGGTAGTAAATAGGTAAAACACAGTGGCCAGTATTAAAATTTTAAAATAGGTTGGACAATATCGATACTATGAACTTAATAAAACCTTCATACTTACAGGAAAAAGGAGTTTAATTTGATCCTTAAAACGATACCTATTTAGGTACAAAACACACGCACTCTTACCGTTTATTGCTGTCGTGACAAAGTTTGGATAAGGCATGTCACCTTCTGACACGTAAATAAGAACGAGAGTGACGGATGCTTTATCCACATTTGACACGCGATATAGACGCAGCCATACACGGCCCGCTGTTGTAAGTGCCTTTTCTGTACGAATATATTTTATGCCAGCTTTCAGTGACCGCATTATGCAAAACATGTCAACGCTCGCGTCTACTTTATTTATTCGTGCTTGGTTAGCTTTGACATTGTTCTGATTTGTTCGAGGAAGCGTTTGGTTTAATCGTCAATTTCTTTGTCCAACACAATAGGACATTGAACTTTGACCAAATTGGATTTTTTTTATTATTTTAAGACATAATTATGATGAGGCCCTGTATTCTACCACGACTAGGGCTTGCAATTCGAATATTCGAATATTCGAATAATTCGAATATTCGGTTCTTTCTGATATTCGAATAATGCGGTGAATAGTATTCGAATATTCGAATATTTATGGTTATTTGGACAGACGGACATCGCCCGGGGATGATCGGCTGTCTCTGACCGCGTCTTGCGTGCGAAGAGTTAGTTGCAAATGTTGCATTGCATTGCAGTCAGTTGCTCGCTCGTATTCGTATCGTATTCATCACGTTGAAGTAGCGTCGGGTCGCATACACTGAATTTCCATGTAAAGCCTAAAATTATTTATTTAAGATGTTTATAGATGTTTGCGTTGATTTTTGAGCTTTTAGACAGATAATAAATGAAAATGAGCTTCCAAGCTTATTTTTTCTTTAATTTTTATGATTATTCGAATAGTATTCGAATAATTCGAATATGTCCAAATTAAAAGTCGAATATTCGAATATCTGAATCTATCGAATATTTGCAAGCCCTAACCACGACAAACCATATTGCTTTTCACCTGTTACCGTATTGTCAACATTTTATATCTATACCATATAAGCATTGCACCAGATATTAAAATTGTACCTATTCCATATTCCACTGTTTTTTATATGATTGCTTTTAATATCTTGATAGTAAAAGCAGCCGAGACAGCAACCTCTTTAAAACATAATGGAAAAAATCCTACACCAATTCTGATACGATATCTATCGCAGCAAGGTGGGCTAAACCAAAATGGAATAAAGTCCCAGAAGTAATTCAATTCAACACAAACTTACGCCAACTATATTATTAAAAATCCTTCCACACAATCCATGAACGGAGTTCTGTGTCAGACTAATTACAAACGAAACAGCGAGACAGAATTCCCTCTCTCATTATGACGAGATCGCGTGAAGCGGTAACGACGAGAAAATCCTAATTATCCGCTTCTATTAAGTAATTCCTTTCATGTTGGATATATTGTGTTCTGAAAATGTCCTTGGCTTTATATAAATGACGAGAACCAGGACGTTTATTAATATGTATGTAATAGGGAATTCATGTATTATTATAGATTGAATGTGGGTACTTTTTAATTACTATGAAGCTTTAGAACGTTTGTGTGTAGATGTGGATGTAATTTTTTAGAACAAGGGCACAATGTACAATATGACAAAGCAATACCTTGATGTATGTACTATTACAGTTAGTTACTTTTGTGTACTAATTCTATTATTATCTGGTAGATGATTTTCTTAACACACAATAATTAACCGACAAGTTTTAACTGTCCCATTATAGCATACAAACAACATTTTAGGGGTGTGATTCCCAAGTAGATAGTCTTAAATTCGTTCAAAAGACTTCGCTTGATCGATCAATCGTTGGACAAGAAACCGATTTTTAGGGTTCCGTAGCCAAATGGCAAAAAACGGAACCCTTATAGATTCGTCATGTCTGTCCGTCCGTCCGTCTGTCCGTCCGTATGTCACAGCCACTTTTTTCCGTAACTACAAGAGCTATACTATGGAAACTTTGTAAGTAGATGTATTCGGTGAACCGCATTATGATTTTCATACAAAAATAGAAAAAAAACAATAAATTTTTGGGGTTCCCCATACTTAGAACTGAAACTCGAATATATTTTTTTCATCAAACCCCTACGTGTGTGGTATCTATGGATAGGTCTTCAAAAATGATATTGAGGTTTCTAATATAATTTTTTTCTAAACTGAATAGTTTGCGCGAGAGACGCTTCCAAAGTGGAAAAATGTGTGTCCCCCCCCCCGTAACTTCTAAAATAAGGGAATGATAAATGTAAAAATAATATATGATGTACATTACCATGCAAACTTCCACCGAAAATTGGTTTGAACGAGATCAAATAATTAGTTTTTTTTTAAATACATTTATTTAGATGTATAGTGGTACGGAACCCTACGTGCGCGAGTCCGACTCGCACTTGGCCGGTTTTTATAAAAGAACGACGAAGACGATGATCAATATAAGTTTGCAAACCTTTTTTTTTCTGATCTCATCATCCTTTGGTATAATTAGTGGGTTTATATTAAGAAATATCTCGTTAATTATGTGTTCAAAACTCAATAATTTTGAACCCCACCCCAATCAAATGAACTTTATTAATTGCCGAAGACGTCTTTCCTCCCCGGATGTCGTAATTAGACGTATAATGAATGCCATGTGTGACGTCACCTTAGACGTTACCAGTAAATGGCAACATATGGTATGATTTGTATGGTAAGGTTTTATATGACGCTAATTGCTATTGGATGTGAATGTTAAATTATAGGAAGTGAATGCGACTGTTTATAAATCGTATAAGGTACTTAAATAATACCCAAATAAGTTATTTATAGTTTTCACAAGAACTAACGATGCGTTTTTAAATAACATGAACAAATTTTTAATTATTTTGTGCGTCTAGCAGATCTAGACCAATTTTCAAAAGACCATTATTATCATCGTATTGTTTTCAAATCGTCCGCCGTGACTATCACGTAAATAAGAGCTATCAAATCGTTAAGAATACGATAGCAATAGGTGTAAATACAAAGCAGAATAAAGTTGTACAGTACATAAATACAACTGCATTATAAACCTCCTCCTTTTTCCCCTTAAAAAATGATAAACCAAGTATTTTCAATTAAACGAGTGCTGTCTATCTGGTCAGATGGCTTATTGATAACGCACTCGCAGTGACGATCGTTTTCATTTTGAAAATCGAAGGCTTGTCTGCATACAAAATGAAAACAATTACTCCACTTTGAAGCCGGTTGCGATTGCGAGTGCGTTAGACAATAAGCCCTCTGATTCGTAAGTTCTAGACCACTTTTAATTAGATCAACAATTCTTCTTATTCTTAGCTAAACTCCATGAATTTCCACGTTGAACTTCATGGGAAGATTCTGGTTTAGACCCTGCCGATTATTTTCACCTACATTAGGGTCATGACGATATTCTTGGTTTATAAATCGTCCGCATTTGTAGATGGTATAATTTTCATCTTTCAATACTGGCGGCAGGAGTATCTGCGTTTAACCAAATAAGAGGGTATATTATAATGCATTCCATAGATTTGCATCCATCAAGAGGACTGGAATAAATAAGGTTCTCGTAAATGTAAGAAATGTCGTCTTTTGGAGTAGGTATTCGATCCATCTAGCTCGTGACATTGCTGCCGTGCCGCGCGTATCGCGGCATCTCGTGAGTCTCGTGACGTCATGGCGTCATGCTGGCTGGGAGGGGTGGCTCATATTACAGACGTTAGATTTTGAAAAACTTAAATACAGTGTACGAATACAAATAGCAGAAGAACATGTTTATTCCAATTTGCATTTTCCATTTATTTAATTTGGTAAGTAGTAGTTTAGTGGACAAATTAAATAAATTACCTGTAATTGAAGATGCCGCAGCATCGCCAGGGGTGGGTATTTTTTTTTTTTACGTCCCTACCATTATGACTTTTACAGCAGTCAATCATAATAAAAAAAAATGTGTCATTACTGTTACAACTTTTTTTTTGTAACAAACTGTAACAGGTCAGATAAGTCAGTAGGTACACAATAACGTTATTTATTTTTACGGAACGAAGAAGGTAACCGACAAGCTATTTGCTGATAAGTAAATTGAGGCCCAAAGACGTTAATTGGCAATTTATCTAGTCTTTATAGCGAATGACTTCCCTACCTACAGTCCTACACACGTGCACACAACAAAGGTAATTTTGCTTAGCAGGAGTTGGTTAGAGGGTGATAGTAGGGATCTGGCAGGTTTTACCACGACAGTTTTATTCAACACCGATTTTTAGGGTTCCGAAACTAAAAGGAAAAACAAAACCACTATAGATTTTTTTTTCCTTTAATCTTAGGTTCTTATTTCTTACTAATATTACAAATGCGAAAGTTTATGTGTTTGTTACGCCAGAACCGCTAAACGGATTCGAAAGAAATTTGGCACAGTGATAGATTTTATTCTGGAATAGCACATAGGTTACTTTTTATTCCGGAAAAAATTGCGGTTCCCGGGAAGACAAAATTTTTACGCCGTCCGCGTACAATTCGTTAGGCGGACGAAATCGCCGGTAGAAGCTAGTGTTAAGGGGCTTCTAAACGGGCCATATTTTCACTGCAATATGTGGCCGGCAACTATTGGTGTCCGTCTCTTACTCGTATGTTAGAAAAAGACACCAATAGTTGCCGGCCACATATTGCAGTGAAAATATGGCCCGTTTAGAAGTCCCTTTATAATAAGGTATAAGAAATTTCATCTTATTAA
This sequence comes from Acleris cristana, assembly GCA_948252455.1. NCBI lineage: Eukaryota > Metazoa > Arthropoda > Insecta > Lepidoptera > Tortricidae > Acleris > Acleris cristana. The sequence goes on from OX411779.1 coordinate 12,459,761, forward strand.
CTGTATCCCATCGCTTGCGCCTCAAGCGCCTAGTTAGCGACTTGACGGACGCATGCGTTCCGATTACATCTTCAATGCGCCCGACCGATCAAGATACACGGGTATTCGTAATATCCCAAGATGGCCACTGTTTGGGAGGTAAATTGTTTTAATTAAAATAAATAGTTGAGTCGGGAAAATTTATGGTAGTGGTAACGTTTTAGCGCTTTCGGCGATTTATTTCTATGAATTTGAACTGCATTTTGTGAGTCAAGAATAATTTGTATGTGTAATTAAATTTTGGAGAAAATATGTATCAACTTATTAAAGTGTAACATAAATAATAAGTAAATATCGGGACAATTTCTCATCAATTGACCTAGTCCCAAACTAAGCTCTAGGCTATGGGTACTAGACAACGATATAAATACTTATATAGAGAAATAAATACTTAAATACATACAGGACACAAATACTCGCACTCGTCACACAAATATTTGCCCATAGGTACCGGGAATCGAACCCACGACCGCAAGCTTCGTAGGCAGAGACACTACCAACTAGGCCAACGCGTCGTCGTCGTCGTCATATTTTTGCACATCGTCTCACGTCCAGAGGAGCTTTTGAAGGGTTAAAACGTTGGATAAACAAGGTTGACAACCATTTTCTTATCCTTACTTTCGATTAGTATGTAATTGGTTTATTAAACAAGCAATAGCAATTTAAAAAAAAGTACATTTTTAGTATTTTTTATAATTATGGACTGTACGGGACTGAAGTTTTTCAGTGAACCTATTCGCAATATTAAATTCGCCTATTACCTACCATATTAAATTTGATATAAAATACTTTTTATCGAATAAACAGCCGGGTGAAGGTCGACTCCTATTAAGCTTAACATCAAAAATTTGAACAAACGTCTACGTAGGTACCAGTTACCCATTTTCTACACTTGCATAAATGTCATTTACTTAGTTAAATCTCTATCTTCACTAAAGCGGTACATGTTTATCGTGAAGACACGGAACGGATACAGTTGCTTGAAGTGATACTCTCCTCGTGTTCATAGTAGGATACCATTTTAAATAAATTTACACATGGTTAAAGTTATGTATATTTAAGGGCTGATTTTTCAATCCCCAGATAAAACTATCCGTCAGTTAAATGTATTACTATCTTTTTCTGAAGTCATATGAAAGAAAAGGACAGAGCGAAAATTTACCTTCCGGATAGCTTTATCTGTCGATTGAAAAATCAGCCCTTATTCAAATATATTTCAATTGAGAAAGTCAGTCAAAATACGTTTAATTGGAGCGTAACAAGTAGGTACATCGCTAAGTAACTTCTACTCGTATTCTGTTCTATGTTCTTTTGGCTCCAAAAACACACTAAGGACATTCAAAACTAAAGAGTCGACAGGATACTCGCGTTCCTATAAAATGTATGTACCTATAATTTGCCTCCAAACAAAGGTGAAACTCTAACAATTTGAAATAAAAAAGCCAAATCTATTGCAAATAAAGGTCTAGAGTTCCAAAGGTAAAAGAGAGATGGCGGAATCAAGGACATGCAGATCTTGCGCAATCTTGCGCACAAGTCTCCGATATTGACCGATTGATCGACAATAGCCATTATAGGCATTGATAGTGGTAAAAATAACCATCATAAGCGTTTAAAATGGTAATAATAAATCGTTATAAGCCTTTAAAGCGCAAAATTAGTACCGGAGTACGAGCTTACCGGCCACAGTCATCTCCGGCGTCACAGTCAGAACATTAACCACATAAGCATTCAAATGTCTGCAAATATCGGCAACGCGGAGTGTTCCACAAACAAGGATGCGTTTTACTTAATTGCATGCGTAATGACTGCCTGTATTGTTGGTAGCAATGTTTGACTTGTTAATTGGATTTTGGGCGTAATTTGTTTTTGAGAGGTTTGTATAGGGATTTTGTAAGATGGGATGTTTGGCAACACGAAGTTTTTTATAAGACTCGTATTTATTTTTATGAAACAAGAGAGGTGCACTCACACGTACAGTTTTTAACGGCAATTTATAGCCAGCAACAATAACTGTTTTACTCTTATTTTGTGCAATAGTAAGAGATGTCCGAACGAGATGTTGACAGGCAATTATCGCTTGAAAAATTTCCCACGTACATAATAAAGGGGTTTGAAGTCTGCAGAGGTGGGAGGTGCACAGTTGTTCGGTCGAGGCGAAGTCTTAACTAGTTTTAAGCTATCTTATTGAGAATGCACACTCAAAAATATTGTTTGTACGCTCTGTCGGGACAACTGAATATCGCTGGTTAATAATTCGTCCGTTGAGTTGTAAAGCGAATTGTTTAACAAAAATCACCTTCCAGAGGGCCTATGTAAGAGCTTGGCGCGTTATAGTGCTTTAAATACACGCGCCCTTCTTTTTTTTTTTTTTCAATTATATGGAAGTGCTTTAAAATGGAAACGGTTTAAAATCATCGCCTCAAATGAAACAATTTTTTCCAACCTCTTTAAAAGTAACTTAAATTTTCATTTTATTACATTACTATTTGTCCAAACTTTCCTTGTGAAATCATACTATCGTGATATAAAAATACTTTCACCTTTGTGATATTTCGATAGCAATCCATAAATCTCTTTAAACGTTTAATATACAAAGATAAGCATCAAAGCGCACTGATTTCTTCATTAAAAGATCATTCCATCATTTAGTCTACGTCCATTATTCTTCTAAGACAAGCTATATTTTTTTAAATGCATTATTACAGTTTAAGAGACGTTAATATAACTCAAAGTTAAAGGTAACGGTATATTTCTTAATTACTGGTTAAACTGTGCTCGTAATAAATCAATGTTGTTTTATATGGTAAACATGCGTTTCATTTAGTTAATTGATTTCTATCAATGGAAATTGCACCGTACTGTTATGTGGAGTAAATGTCAGATTGCTGTAAATGAAACTTTTGGATTGAAACCAATTATGGAAAGGTAAATTAATTTGATCATGGTATTTTTTTATGGCATATAGAAGACAAACGAGCACACAGGCCTAGTAACTGTGACCAACAGATATTCGCATATTATTATTATATGTACGGATTTATTAAATGTGAACGGATTTGTTTTAAAGTCACCAAATATTAATGTTGCTACGAAAATTCATAATCTATTTAATATCATACACGTTAATACACGTGGCAATATACAGACGAAATCAATATCGGAGTATTATTCAAAATAACCAATACTTAAAGCTCTTCATCAACAAAAATTTTGATTAGTCAAACAGTATCCAGCAAGTCTCCTTTCCAACAATCAAAAAAATCCGTTCCGTTTTTTTTTCAATGAAAAACCTGCTCCTTGTATTGAAGTCGGTTAAAACCACTTATAACATGGAAGAATGAAAAAAAGGACGTACTTAGTAACTTACTTTTAATTTACTTTACATTATAATTTTTGGCATTATTTATGGTTTCAAACGTTGACTAAGCTACCAATAAAAGATACAACAAAAGTGAAAAGTTACACCCTTCGCGTTGGGGTAAAAGTTTCATTTTTTCTCTTTTCAACCCTTGCGAATGGCGCAGCTGAAACAGGCTTTTATATTGTCATTACTACGCTATTTTTGTTATTACTTTTTTTAATAGATTGCAATTCAAAATTGAGCTTTGATTTTAGAACGAGGTATAAAAATTAATCGTAATTAGTCCTTGGTATCAACCACGATCTAATGATAAAATACTCATAACGTACATTTTTAACCAGTAGTTTAAAAACAACGGATTTTGAAACAGTTAAGAATGTCCAATATTTCAAATAAGTAATCGATTGTTTAGATATTTTGTTGTTTGTACCTGTGTTACTAAGTACAAGTATATCTGGGGGATTATTATATACATAGCTATTGTTCAGTTTACGCTGAAAGAAAAGACAGCGTCATATAACTGCTAAAGCCTTGTCCTTTACGCTTGCCGCAAAATGATCTGCATAGCTATGTCATAATAAAATCAATGTAGTCTATCTGTGTGATATTAGGACGTATGTACCTTTGTAACTAAGTTATCGGATATTTTGATAAGTATATCGATCATCATCAGAATGAATGAAATCCATTTTAGTTCGAAGGCCGTGTCTCCCCCAGAGCAGACCTTTTCAGGTTCTGAACTCCTGGTTATAGGGTAGCATACACCACCCTCATCTGAAAGTAAAAATAATCTATGTGAAATTCGAATGGACATTCGAGTAAGTACGTAAACAGTGTGTTTAATCAAACATAATATTTGGCCACTCTACAAATACCTACTCGAAATTGCGTTTTACCCAGTAATATTTGCTAATTCCAAACAAAATCGTCATTTCAATAAGGTAGTGGAATAAATAAGGTTTTTTATTATCATGACTTTTAGTATGCCTTAGCATACATAGAAAACTTACCGAAATAATAACAGACAAAAACAAGTGAATCAAGGAAAGCAATCCAACCAAAGAACGAATTCTGGAAATGAAAATAAGATTAAAACCTAAAACATTTAAATGTAACAGGCAAGTAAATAAAAAGCAATTTTTCTCTCCGTTGAACTCGAAACCAGAAAGTTAGGAACATTACACAAACACTCGAAAATACCGAGATTGACGTAATTCCCTGAAAAGCAATAAGTCGAACGGAAGCCTCCCACGGAAAATTTCCTATAAATATTAACCCTTATAAATATTCCGGGGGTGTTTCAATTTTGTCTTAATCTCCAAAAGGATTGTTTACTAAGTAAACGTTCTGAGGGTTGCAACGTCTTCAGGCTGGAGATATGGCTTGACATTCTATATAGGATATGATCTACTGGGACTCAGTAAATTACCTACATTAAAGATGACTTCTTTATTGTACCTATATGTAATTTACTGACTCCCAACGTTCTATGATGGTATGCCAACTCAACTCAACTATTTACTACAAAAGTGAAAAAGTAACATTTGGATTGCAGAATTTATTTCATAAAACTAAAACACAAATTAACACAGATTTTGTAAAGAAATTTTAACGGTATAAATACATATAAAAAAAACGAGCCCGCATTTCTTATTAGTTTATAATCATATAGAATGCCCTAAATAATAATTTTTGAAAACATACCTTAGATTAAGTCGGTTAGTAATTTTACATAAATTTACTAGAGTAAAGGGGATGCAAACATCAACTTAGATACCTACCTACAATTAAAGGCATAAAACAAGTAAGAGTGAAAGGCAAACTCGGTATCCTTCAATAAACATCTTACACATCCCTAAAGTTGACCCGAGCGGCGGGTCCGTCTTACTGGATCATTTACAATTCTAATTAATCCAAAGTGTAAGATGGGCATCGCCCGTTTTGTTACTAAATTGAACGGACCGTATTGTTGGGCTTTGCATCTTGATGTTTCGCTGGGATTTGCCGACAGAATACTAATTTTGATGTAATAAATTGGCAGGATTTTTGTTAGACGAAATCTTTGGCTTTTGGAGAAGTATCTATAGGTACCAAGATTTGTAATTATTTGACAGTATAATAACAATACGTACCTATAATATGAAATAAATATCTTCGCCGATTTCAAATATCATTATTTAGGCCAAAAGATCAATTTACGCGAAATTATTTGGCACATTCTTATTTGTTACAAGTTAAACGTCTGATTATTATGTAAGTATATTTATCTTTAATTTAACCTACATTTAAGACAGCGAACTGTTTTTAGACAGGACCAAGGTTTTCAATAGATTACTATTATTAATGTAGAAATCAATGGAATTGGAACGTTTCAAATATGAACGGACTCAACAAAATAAGCAATATTTTAGCGCAGCTAGCCCTTCACAATCCTTGCACTACCCATATACCTACATGAGAACTCTGCAGTACCATGCAGTGCAGAATCCATGTTTTAATCGGCCATGTTTTCACCGTACAATCGGATTGCAATGTGGGCGGCATACAGTCTAATTGAGGCCATTGTCCTGCGCATAGTAAAGCGGTCGTGACCGAAATACATCGCAGTGCAGTAACGGGATAAGTAGGTCGGATGCAATTATAGCTAGGACATCGATTACATTAATGAGGCAATTATAACAAAGAAGTCACTGTAAGTTCCGGGACAAGACAGCCGGTGAAATTACTAGCATAGAGGCTTTCCATCTTTGTCCTCAGGGTTGCCAACGCAATTGTGGTCTTAGGATTGCAGTCTTGAGAATGAAAATATTTATGGGTCACAGATTACCACCAGGTGGCCTGTGTGTAAGTTTTCCAATTCCATGCCATAAAGAAAAGTTACATCGATGTTGTAGTCGTATCGTACTGATGACGTTATGAACGCTAGATATTACTGCCAAATGAACAAGAGCTGTCCTAACGGTAACAATGTGATTGCGATATCGAAGCAATATAACCAAAGTAGAATTGCATTTATCCAGCCAAGATTAGGAATCATAGTTTACCAGCACAAGCACCGGTGTTAATCATCTCATTTTTGAAAGGCTTAAATATGTAGTTAGAAAACAATATCTTCTCAAAAGCAATATAAAATAGGTACCTACAAGTGTTTTTGATCGATCACATATGATTCAAATACGATACATCAGCTTCGATAATAGGAAACTAAAATCACTCCTCAAAAGCGAACCACAAAGTAACTAAAACATTTTGCAAGACAAACAAAGTGTATGTTATACTAAATAGTTGAAGGCAGGTCAAATAAAAATGTCTGGTTTATCAAAACGTACAAATGTGGCGGACAACCGGGCTAACGAAACCTTCACAGCGAGATACTTCCGATATGAGACGGGAGGGTTGACTATAGGCGTAGTCGCGTTGATGTCATAGACTTTCGATCCGAGATAACTGCATGCATGGATTTTTAAATCGCATTTCTCAGCAAAATATGAAAATACTGTAAAAGAGATCACCAAAAATGAAATTAAAATTAAAATGGCCAAGAAATACGGATGATACAAGCATTTTAAACTGTAAATTACACAGCGATTCGACAGAGAGATCCGATATGCATTGTGACGTCATGTACAAAACAAACTACATGTTAAAAATTTTTTGGCTTATATCTTGGTTATTTTTATAGCTACTCAAAAAAAAAATCTCAACTGTTTGTTACGTGAATCAGCTTTTATTGAAGCTGTAAAAAAAGTCATGAATATTCCCTATTCCAGATAATCTGTCTCGTGAACTTCACTTGTTTCACTTTACTCTTTATAAGGGTCTTTTGATAACTGCAGATTTTAGTTCAATTGGAAGTACTACCGATTCGATTATTGCTTTACTAAGAGAAAGTTGTAGACGGTTTATGGGTATAAACAGTCAACAACATACAATAATGTATTAAAACAAAATACAATTGTGTATAAAACAAAATACAATCATATTCAGAATATAAGAATAATAACAATTTAGTAGTCTGCACTTTTAATATGCAAGATGTTATATTAGCAAAGTGAAAAATGGTCAGCAAGGATGTAGATTTACTTTTTTGAGTTTTCATTTAAAGTTATATTCGCTGCACCGTACTAGTAACTTTTCTATGTATGTTTTTAATTTATCGCATGGAAAAAGCTAATGATCACACAGACCACCTTGATGATAAGTGAATTCTACTGTAGTCATCTCTCAAACTTCCACGAAGATAGAATACCTTTGCCTTACTGGAACACGAAACCCATCATACTCGTATACCTTCATAAGGTTAACAGCTACTCGTACCTCGACTCACGGGCCAAATTGAATAGCCACCGTTTTTAGGTGATTGCCATACTCCGATAGATTAATATCTCGGTCCGTATGGCAAAATGTGATTCCCAATATCGGAAGTGTTTCTTTGAAATGTTTTAGCTAATGAGTATGCTACCTTACTACCTCATGTAGAGACGAGGTTTAGACGAGAAAAGGATGTTTTGTAATGTTTTTGACTGCCTGAACTTAGGGTAGAGTACACCATTAAATATTTAAGAATTTTTAATGAATAATAATATTTCATCTTAATTTAATAAACAAAATACAAACAAAGCTCAGTCTTCAATTTTAATAAGCAAAAGAAAGTAACTTCCTGACTAACAACGTTGTTCCCTAATTTGAAAACCTCTTCAATTATTTTGCTTCCAAATTTCAAGAATGTAAACAGATTATGTTCTCTAGCACTAGTATTAATCTGTTGTATATCTAAGGCATTATCCATAAATCCTAACATTACAATACATTAGACTACAAGTTCGCAGTGAGCTAGACATTCAATATTTGCGAGCACACGCTAACTTACGGTGTTATTGTTCTGTATTGATGTTGGAGAATTTGCAATATTGTTAGCCTTACAGTTCGAGATTTAACAGGATCTTATACTGCAGTGCAGTACCGCAGACTGCAATCGATGATCAAGTGCTTTAAAAAAAAAACATTCATAAATCAAAACTCCAGAATTCAGATCCATATTACAACGAGCCTCAAATCTTAGGGGAACCAGACACGCTTAGTATTCAGTTACTTGAGTGTGTTAGGTTCCCTTGTAAAGTTGTTCCACGCTAATACTTGCCTCAGGGTATACCACATAGAGTTAGACTAAGGAAGACTTTAATTCTAGCTTGTGACTAACCGAAAACTTAGAGTGAAATCATCGTACCATTTAACGGCAAGAAGACTACAAAGATAGTTTAGATTTGAAAACAACTAAATAGATTCCTAGACAATCAAGAAAAAATGCATAGTGACGACGATTTAGTTAGTATGTCTCTTTCACATAGTTCCACGGTCTAGGAGTCACGGTGAAATCTCTATTATTTATTTATTTGTTAGTGTTTGTCCCCTGTTTCTCGGTTCGTCATCAATAGAGGGTGATTGGTATTTTGTAGCTTTTTTTTCATTAAATGTGAAAAAAAATACTAGTACTCAACTCAAACTACTTAGCAATATTATTTTTTATTTATTTAATTAAAACATTATTTCAAAGATAACCAAATATGTAACAGTTGCTACAAATATTAATAACTTCTTGATTCAAGCGAACTATAACATTGTGAACGAAACATTCAATCTCTGTTTCTTGCTAAGAACACATTGAATAGATGTTTTATTCATCCAGGCTATGCTAAATCTATTATAGGGATATCTTCCGACACAATATAAACGTCTCTTAGACGTCCGCAAATATTATTCCAGCTCGACAAACAGACAGATGGAAGCACTGAAGTTGGAATAAAATATAGTTTTGGATGAAGTCCAAAATGTGTGAGTACTCGTAATAGTTTGTTGGATACTTAATGGATGCACTATTATCGTTCTTTGTTCTTCTACTAGAACAATTTCCGGACATATTTTTATGTGGAGATAAAATTGTTCGCTTATTTTTGAAGCAATCACTTATTCTATAATAATCTAGCTACTTAAGTACTATTCGTCTCGGTAGACAATTTCATTACGTCATCCCGCCTCACTACTTCATTTTTCATATCTTGTCTCAGCCGTGCATTGTAAATTAAATGGCGGGGCGCGCCATAGTGGATTGAAGACATTATATTTTCAGTTGTAATTATCTTACATAATAATGATGGATGTGATTATCACATTCTTAAAACAGACATTCTTACCTAATACGCCCGAGAGACCCAAGAGAGGTTGTCGTATTTATTAGAATTTTTATAACATGTAAGTGTCTAAGAAATGAGAGCAGTTCACAAGAGTTTTTTTTTACTTCCTGCTTATTTATTTTATTTTATTTATTTTTATTTGATTGATTCAATAAATCCTATTAAGTAATGTACAACACTGCGAAGTTTGCAACAAAGATAGGTGCATTACCTATCCATGTTGCATTTTGCATTAGACTACATTTTGTACAATGACCCTAGGCCAATCAACTATTCTGCTACAATTTACGTCCAACTTTAGACTAGAACCAATATAGCACTACTCGCTGGGAATCGCTTTGCATAGAAAATGATGCGAAACCAACATTTGCTAATAGTCGGGTATGCACTAACCGCTCTCTGCCTAAAGCGACTGAGTTACGAGCCTTTATCAGCTTAATAATAATTAATACCATGAGAACAGGGCAATTACATAGATTGATTCTAGTCAAATATGGAGTGTATTCAGATTTGTAACAGGTTTGGTTTTGCTGAATCATACACTAAATGTAGTCCTAGGCCTAGGTAAGAGCCTTGCGCAACCGACAAGAACGCTTTGGTATTAGGGCCTATTGACATTTGAGCTAAAAGAAAGCGTTTGAGCTAAAATAGAATTCTTCAAAAGCTGTAAAAATATAGCAAGTCAGTGTGATCCCTAACTAAACACCAATTTGCACATGATAGCGCTATGAATGTTCGAAATACAATACTACTGTGGTGTTTCGCAGTTTTCTCTGAAGTTACAGAAATATTTTATAATAGGTAGGTACTAGCATTTGCTCCTGATATTATAGTGGTCTTTATCTCTCAGAATGCTGTTTTTTTATATTAAAATATCCTCAATGACCCGATCTAATAAAGCCGATGTTAGCTAGATTTACTGATTCTCTTGCGTATAAACTTGACGAAATAATGCTTGGTTAGATGTCAAACTTGTGCTTACTTTGTTTTATTAAAACTAATAATGCACCTTTTACATGCTAGATAAACATAATTGTAGTTAGATTCTCATAATTATCCCCTAAATGATTAATTTGAAAAAACTTTCCACTGCTAGGCTAACTTCATATCTCCTGAATGTTTAATACACGTTCAATCCAAGCGCTGTATCGCATCGACCATCGCATGTAATATTCATAGGGTGACTAATACTGGAATCGATACTCCTTCTGTTATATTTGAAGGCTTGATTGCGGGGAAATGTTTCGATTTGATTAGTAGCGTACGTGGATGTGGGGTTAAGATGGAGTTATTTGTTTCTTTTCGGTATTTTATTTCAGTAAAGGCACTTTAACAAACTACTTTTATTACTAAGGTGTTGTAATAGTAAAAAAAAACAAGAACATAAAAAAAATATTTCAGAGCTTTCTTGGACTGCGGATTCAAGTTGTCAGTTAGGTATTGTATTTAGTCTCAAAAAATGTTTTAGGTATGAAAATACAGACTAGGACGCCTATTTTACCTTATTTTTACACCTATTGCATGTTGGCCGACTTTACCGCCTTTTCAGTCAAGCAAATACGAGCTATTATATCATTAACAATATGATAATCATTAGGGTTAAGGACAACGTAAAAGAAGGATCAAGGACGTAGTTATAGTTTGCAGTGATATTTATGTGAGGTCACGATTTTGATTCTAAAACCAAATATGTAATGTTTAGAGGTCGCAGAAATTATTGGTTTTTAGCGAATTTTCGTCAGGCTCCCTCTTATAGACCAAATACCACAAACCAAACCAAATTACAATTACGTTTCAATCCTTTTTATTAATTTCATTGTATTTTTTTTTGCAGAGATTTTATTTTTTAATTATTACGTCATTGACAGAAATGAACTCAAAACATTATTCTGAACTATATTATCCCACATTCCAAAACTGTTCCGCAACCGTTTGACACAAAAGCACGGTTATCTTTGAACCGTGAACCAGCAGCGGTCCGTTAATGAGACAGCCAGTGACATACGCAGCTTTGAAACAGAATGGAAAGCTGAGACAAAGGCGCAAATGGGTGCTAACAAACGGACAAACAAATTGACAGTCGGAGTTACGAGATGTGTTCGAAAGTACTTGTTTGTAGCACCTTTTGTGGTGGCTGTAATTTGTGCCCGGTGTGGCGAAAGTACAAATCTATGGAATTAGGTAGCAGCTGTTGGAGTTTGACTGCCGACTTTCTGGAGGAGTTTGGACCACCATGTTTGAGCGTGTTTTATCAAATATTATGTTAATGTTAACAGCTTCCTCTTCAACTGTATATGACATGATTTTAAAATAATGACGACATTATAGACAGTAATCGAAAAGGGAGCGAAAAGGTTTTCTATGAAATCTGAGGGCTTATTGTCTAACGCACTCGCAATCGCAACCGGCTTCAAAGTGGAGCAATTGTTTTCATTTTGTATGCAGACAAGCCTTCGATTTTCAAAATGAAAACGATCGTGATTGCGAGTGCGTTAGACAATAAGCCCTCTGGTCCCACACTCGAATAGCCGTGAGTGTATCGTTAGATAGGTATTTTTGAGCTCAACTTCGACCTAAACTAGGCTTTTTTTTGCCATCGTCGGACAAACAGGCAGACGGTCCAACCGATGGGAAGTGGTGACCGCCGGATACGGACATTTGGAACGCCGGAGGCGTCACCAATGCATTTATTCACGTTTAAATGAAATATAAAATTAAAAAGTTACGTCAATAAATACGTATTCTTGTCTCAGTTATGCATGGATAGATTAATACACGTTTTGAGAAATTAACAGCAGTCTCTCCAACGTATAGTCCTTCATGAAAGATTCGTTGCCGCTGCTCTGATTTTTACTGATTATAAATTCGATACCTACCTATATTTAAACATTCCATAGGTAAGTACATGATCCGTCACATTTTGGGTAGAATACCTATTATGCGGATGTTAATGTCAGTTTTATTAAGTTGATAGTAAAAGCTAAATATAATATTGAAAAGTAATATGAATTCCTCAATTAGATGCATTAAAAATTGTGGATTAAATACCCGGTTTTATTACTTTCAATTATTGTCTATTTCGCATAGTTCTTGATTTATGGTTTTTTGACTTTATGGTGTTTTGTGTGTGGCTGCATCTTTGTTCAAATTGCGCATGATTTCCCATTTAGTGAATTTGGTATTAGTTCAAGGTTTATCTCTGAGGAGATTGTTGCTAAATAAAATATTGTACAACAAAGTCAACTCATAAAATAATAATCAAACATAATTTAAAGGTTTATACTAAAACTGAATTAATAGAGTTGCTCAATCAATGTCTTTCCGCCTCCAGTAAACAAGCATTAACTTTAAAGTATCTCCATTATGTACAAACATTAAGTACAACGACACGCATTTTGAATGCAGGTCGAACGAATTTACATAAACCCGAGTAAAATGGCTTCTAGTTGGGCTAAATCTAAGTTTTTATTGCCATTATTTCTTTGAATCGATCTCGGCATTATGTTTATTGGTTCAACAGTCTTGGCGACTTGTGTTAGATAATTATATTTTGGGCTTTAGGGCTCATATAACGTATTTTAGGATGTGTGTACATTATTATTACGAAATAAGAATCAAAGCCTCAAGCGTTATTTATAACTAGAACACAACTGCAGCTGCAGCAACTTTGAATAGATTTTTTTCTAATCTACGTCTCTAGTAGTTCTAGATCATTTTGTCATGTTTTGCGATAATAGTTTATTTAGCAAAAAAAAAGACATTTGTTCTCTTATTTTTAATGCTTAAAATAATTAAACGTCTTCCATAATCCTTAGTCTCATAAGAAATTTAAATGACCCGATCTTCAGCAATGAGAATTTTTTTATAGTTTCTCAGCGCCCAACCATATTTCACAGCTAATCCTGCGTAAACGCGTTATCGCCAGACGGCGCAAGATCACGAATAAACGATCTAGATCAGACGACTCAATGCGGCCGTATCTGATTACAGGGACAACCTCGACACTACCTTTATTTGGTTTGAGGCACAAGTTAAAGGCGGCAAGACGTCGTAAACAGCACCATCAATGGTCCATCATTATTATAAATCGAAAGCATGAGTATCGGTCCATCCGTTTGAAAGTTACGATGCCACAGACAGACAAACAGATACACAGGCACACAGATCGTTAAATAAAATTATACATACATAAATGCATTAAATCACGCCTGTTTCCCAGAAAGGTAAGCAGAGACCACTTCTTTCCAGCTGCTACGATCCTGACCACAAATTCAAAGTCAAAATATAACAAGGTTGTGTCAGGGGTTAAAAGCTATTTGCTTCTAAATTGGGCCACAAAATAAGGGTCATTACTACCGCCCACAGTATGCGTCCGCGCAAGTAGTTAAGCGAAATGTCTTCTTTAAGGTAACAAGATATAGGCCTTTATTGGCCCCAAGTTTTTGTTTTATTTTCCCAAGCGCCGTGTGGGTTGGTAAAGCCTTGTTCAAGTTTAGCCAGTACGCCGGCGTTTGTAGAAATGGGAATGGTAAAAGACAAAGGCGGCAAAGAGAACAAGAACTAGGCCTTATGGCTTATACATAGTATTTCGATCAGATCCCAGTAAAAAGACTTCAGTATCCTAAACTGCATTATCTTAATTTACTCGTATTTTAACAGTCGAGAAATCAATATCATGTTTAGTTGTTATAATGAGACAATCATTTCGTATCTTAATAATACATATTAATGTGTATTTTTTGTATTTTATAGTTTTTGTCTAGAAGAGTAACGGAAAAAGTGTGTTATATTTTAGTTAATGGTAACATGTTGATCAATACATCTGCTATCATATTGTTTTTATTGTCTTAAGTCTTGCTTTAATGATAATTATGATTAATGATTGTCTTCCTAAAAAGTACGCACTTACAATATTAATTTCTTGGTCGGTAAATCTTTGTACGGCCGTCGGATTTCAACAAGTTCTTCGTGGGTTCGAGTTTGGTAGTGAAATGGCTTCATTGCATCGTAAGATACTATGTCTATTGTTTTTACGCAATCCTAGGAAATCTGATTGTTTTTGTAGCTTAGATTTTACTGATATTGCTAGGAAGTCACTTTTGTATTGGAATTGCTTAATAGAACTTGTTAAAAACAAAATATAAAGCTTCATAAAGTTTGTATACACAGTTTTGTAGTTTTGAATACCACTTGCTACGTTTTTGTGTTACCTCAAGGTACAAGCGAATGTCTCATTCGTTTTTCTCTTGTAGCAGTTTTTTTCTGGCTATTGAATCATTTAGGCAATTTATTTATTTCTTAAGGAGTTTTCCATTTTTAGTATTGTCTGATACCAAATATTTAATAATGAGAATTTATCCTTAACTTCAAGGTTTCAACAAGACGAAGATATTTTATTGTTTGGCCAATAAATAGGATTATAATTGGCGTGCTTACCTTATACCTTCTTTAAATTTTCGTCTGTTCAATGAACACAATTTGCATGTTTTTTTGTTATGTCTCATTAAAATTATATTATACAAAAAAATCGTTACAAAAACAGTGGAGATATTTAATTGGTACATAGTCAAGACAATTCCAAACATACCTAAATAAACCTAGTTCACATTGTCTTGCCTGACTAATAAACGAAATTTGTTTTGTTATTTTGTCTTAATAAAATTATATTGTGTAGGTTTCTTCAAAAACTTTTTACAAAAGTGGAGATACTTAATTACTTAGGTCAATTCAATACAGTAAAAAGTTAAACAATTAAGAAAACAACGCAAATAATGAAATGAACGCAAATATCGAACTTTAATTTTTAAAAGTTCAGATTATTATCAAATTATCATGATCTGAATGAATCTGAGCTTTTTTAACAACAAAAACTAATAAGTAATAGCAAAATTTGTATTTCAAATTGTTTTATAAATAAACGACCTCACTCTCAGGCGGAATAAAAGCCATTGACTACATGATTGGATTAATTTCTACACAAGGGATTTTTTCAATCATTATAACTTTTCCCACGTAAGTGAAAGTCATTGCGTACGACATCCTGCTCAGTGATAAATGGTCCAAGTTGCGAGGTTAGTTTTTAACCAAGATATGAATTTATGATTAATTGATGCCATTAACTGGAACTTGTAAACGCGGGTTTAATCTTGACTTGAACGAATAAAACTTTTTGCTCTAATAAAATCGTGTCACAGTAAAAACGTAACAGCAAGTTTTCTCTGGAATTACGGTCATGAATCTGTCCACCGGTTAGTTGACATAGTTATGATGTGATGAAAACTTGATAAGTATAAAAAGCACTACGTTATGAGTTAGATATTTGATTAGCGGAGAAAAAAAATACGACATGAATTGTTCATTTCGTATTGTTTTCTTTCTTCGCTAAACCAATTTATCATGTTGTAAGAAAAAGTTTCTTCCGTTTTAACCTACCTATTTCAAAGGGTTCTCAATTCATCGGAAAATTCAATATGATATGTATTTAAAGCTTTAATAAAATTATATATCCTTTTGGTTCTGACACAAATGTCACTTTTACCCAATCCTAACTAATGCAACAATTCGACACTAAAAAAACATTAAACCAATTGCAGTACTGATTAAACTTGTGCTGTAATAAAGGTTTTTACTTGTCAGTCGCCTTGTAACTCGTGTATTCGCTTTAAACATGCTTTTTATATGCAATTTATATGCAATCGGCTAATCGACAGGTCTACGAGACGAGTTAAGATGTGCCTTTTAATGTATGAAACAGCTGCGTGTTCCGCTAATGGATTTCTTTATTTATATGATGTAAATTTGTATGTTGTTAATGTTTTTTCTTTTAAGAGTCATGTAGTCCTTAAATGCGTGAATCAATCATGTGGATCACGTGCAGTCGGAGGTACCACTCCCACCGTCAGATCGTGCGACTCTTTACCTAATGAGTCGGCTTAGGGTGCGCCAAAGTTCATATAAAATTGCAACTCCGATTATTGAAACTCCGAATTTTTTTCTCATAACATTTTACATCATAATGATCACTCCTCATACTCTTCATAAAAAATGTTTATACTAATGATCGGAACTCATACTCATCTGAACTTATAACGCCAATATTCATGGAACCGTACACTTTTCAGAATTTCTTAAATATCTTACGTGTAAATAAAATTAGGTTAGGTTAGGTTAGATTTATAACAATCCTTAAAAAATAACAGTTTCTTAAAAAAAATCATTATGTGTTGCGATAAGTATGAGCAAAATTTTTCGAGGAAATGAAGTATGAGCAAAATTTTTCGAAGAAATGATGAGTATAGACACAAATCGTTATTTGTATAAAAAATCTAAAGATCAATTTTATATGAGCCAATATGGACCCGTCGGCTTAACATTGTGTCTGCCACCCTAAGGTTGAATTCCGTTTGCATGTTATAAAATACTTAGGTCGATAAGATGAGCCGGTCAACTTGAAGGGTCGACTTTAGCGACAGGTTCATATTATAGGACGTTTTGTCAAAATTAATCAAAATAAAATAATAAATAATAAATATCAGGAGACAATGTCACACCAATTGACCTAGTCCCAAACTAAGCTCTAGGCTTGTACTATGGGTACTAGACAATGAGATAAATACTTATATAGAGAAATATAATACTTAAATACATAGAAAACATCCATGACTCAGAAACAAATATTCGCGCTCATCGCTCAAATATCTGCCCTTACCGGGATTTGAACCCAGGACCGCAGTTTCATAGGCAGGATTACTACCAACTAAGCCAGCGCGTCGTCAAGCACTTACTTGGCCAACTGTAAGTACCATAAAAAAACGAGGTCAAAAAAGTTGTTTCGTTTTAAAATGTTATCGGTTTATTTTTTTACCATTATATCATACTAGCTTTTGGCCGCGATTCCGTCCGGCACGTCTGCGTAGAAGTCATTTATCGCTGCTCCCTCGGGCACTGTCCCATTTTCCGGGATAAAAACTACCTTATGTCCTATTCCAGGATCTAGCCCATACGTGTGCCAAGTTTCATCCCGATCCGTTCAGTTGAGATTGAGAAACAAACATCTAAACATCCAAACTTTCTCATTTTTAATTATTAGTAAGTAAGATAAACCTTCTGGGGGTCTTGTCAAGAGGCATACAGCAAAGTTAGCGTTTTTCAAAATATCTACTAACCCCCTTACTTATAAACGTGGAATAACCTTGGAGTAGCTATGCCATGTTTTGTCCTTATCCGTCGTATTCAAATGTCACAACGACAGGTAAGGTCAAAACATGGCATAGCTACTCCAAGGTTAT
This sequence comes from Acleris cristana, assembly GCA_948252455.1. Lineage (NCBI taxonomy): Eukaryota > Metazoa > Arthropoda > Insecta > Lepidoptera > Tortricidae > Acleris > Acleris cristana. The sequence goes on from OX411779.1 coordinate 12,477,643, forward strand.
TCCACGTTTATAAGTAAGGGGGTTAATGTATAGGATTGACGTAAGCTCATGACAGTTCGCTCGACCGCTTACGTCAACTCCATACATTTTCGATAGTCGATAGAATACAGAAACGTTAGCAGCGACGACGCCTATACGGGGGTTATTACAATTATGACATGGCTATGCAGTTCATTTTACGGCGAGCGTAAAGGATAGAGCTATAGCAGTTGTATAGCTATGTCATAATAACCCCCAAGATGTAATAAAAAAAATGTGTCAAAAGATAAATGGTATCATAAGACTTCATCTTAACTCAGAGAGCATGCATCGAGAGTAGATATCTTTGTTTACTTTATTTGTAGCTATTATTAGCAAAATATTGCTGAATTTTTTCATTGTAACTACGTAACTACTAAATTTTCTCAATATTCTTTTTTCTACACATCATAATAAAATATAAAAGGAAATCTAACACCTCAGTTAGCAAAACTAACAATAATGCAATTTATTTTATTACCCCCATAAACTATAAATTGATTTATATAAATAATATATTATTGTGTGACCGCATTCCGCTCGATAAACGTTTAATCAATTCGCTAGTTGAATTGAAACTGAGCCGCTACAGCGGTGGTAGTAATCTTAAATTATCCACGGAATAAAATTGGGACAAGTTATAAGATCCTGTGGTTTAATTTCGTGATTTAAGTATTTATTCCATGTGATACCTCAATGTTCATTTAAATTTTACAGGGAACACTCAATACGTACGGAATACGTACCAATGATAATAAAATTAATGTGAAATTGTATTTAAAAATTAAATTGTAAAATGTATTCATTCAATAAAATAAATAATATTCGCAGGATAACGGAACTAATCTTATGCTTAGAGTTTATAACAATCTCAGACAGATAATGTGTATAAATAGCCGTGTAGCCTTTCAGACTAGATTTCCTGTACTATGAGAGTGTTGATCCCTTATGACATTAAAAAACAAGTACAGGGCTTCGATTCTACTTGTTATCCCATTTGATTCTACTTGGTATCCTATTTGATTCTACTTAGTATCCCATTTGATTCTACTTGGTATCCCATTTTATTCTACACGGTATTCCATTTGATTCTACTGGGTATCCCATTTGATTCTACTTGGTATCCCATTTGATTCTACTTGGTATCCCATTTGATTCTACTTGGTATCCTATTTTACTTGGAGCCCATCACGATAGAGAAGCAAGATGGGCTAAACCTAAGTGAAACAAAGTTACTGAAAATATAATACCTATATCACTAACCCGATAACCAGGAGGACGTAACAAGACATATAGGTATAGGTGGCCGGGGTGGATCTTGGTGGCTGTAGTCAAGAAACTTACTACTTCTTACCCAGGCGGTAAGAAAAAAAAGTGGGAAAGCTTGCTATATACTAGAGAAGTTCTGAGGATTCTATGATTTGGTATGATTATAAAAACAACAATAAAGGAAGTTGACTACTACACCTATTTATCAGAATTGAAAGTTAAGGGATCTCCGCGTATTACGCGTGCACCAGAATTTGTTGCGAAAATTTTAACTTTAATTTCCAGGGTCCAAGGATATTGTACGAAACTTTGCTAGAGTTTTAAAATATCATTAGTAATTACCTAGGTAGTGTTCTAAAACGTTAAACATAAACGAACCTATTCTGGTAAACGTCTACATACAAATAGTATAGTATAATCCTTGCAAAAAATATCTTTAACTTTGTTTCAGACTTGCTGGAACTTTGTAATCTAATTGATTTTTACACCGTAAAATCTAATTGATTTTTACATGCGATCGTATTGTTTTTAACTCACCCGCTATTACCTAATGTCTAGTAAACAAGAGCTATCAAGACATTGATAATACGATAGCAAGTCAAAAGGAATTAGCTCTTTGTAATATCTGTGGATGTTTACTCATTTTATATAATCTGTGGTAAAATAATGTCTGCTGTCACTGGGGTGGACTCGCCTCTTTCCCATCTACGAGTTGAAGCCGGACACAGTAACCTAACATTAAGACAATATTATTGAAATATACGTGTCTCCATCATGCATGTGTTTTACTTTTTAGTGTTGTTATAACAAAACACTAACGTAACCGCAGGTATTTTTGGAAAGCTTAAAAAGTTGTTTGACTCAGCTGAAAACCAGTTTAGGACAAAGATAAATTAGGACAAATGACGATTAGGACAAACGATATTATGGATCGCAAATGACACCCGTTGCACTAAATACTACACTCTTAGTTCTCAAAAAAAATCATCAAAATCAACATCAAGTTAACCTTTAAGCAAAAAAAGGTTGCAGACATTACACTTGTACCAACCGAGGTAAATTATCGAAGTGATAATTTTATACCTATCAGAAATGACAGACTGACTCAGACCCGGCTCCTGTATTGATCGTTTGTAACCGCCGGTTGCATTGCGATAACGACTGCACTTTAGCAAGGAATTCATGTTTAATCAACACCTTCAGATAATATTGCATTAGACGATTTTCAAGGAATTCTGATAGATAAGAATCAAGTTATTTTGCTACGGTACGCTAGTTAACTTAGTTACTGGGTGCTTAGAATATCAAAGATACTTAAAATGTGTGGTGTGGGGCAAATGAAATGCATATTTTTTTTTTTAAACTTGCCAGTAAACTTGAATGCTGGGGACCTAGTGTAAAAGGGTAAGTCGACTCCAGTCGTACTAAAAAAGGGGAAAATACATAAATGGAGGTACACTTGTACACTTGATCTGCCCAGTGACTGTGTTAGGTGTTATCTCTTAAAAACAGAGCCTCTAGTGTATTTTTACATACACAAAAAGTCTCGATTGCGTTTGCGTTTCTCGTGTGAATAACATGGTCACTTTACACTTACGCGTTCGAGACGCTTTGCCGCGTGAACTTCAGCGCAATTCACACAGCGGGCGGGAGCGGGTCGGGCGCGGGGCATGTCGTTTTCATCGCGCTGTTGTCACGCGGGTTGTCGCATTTACACAGCGCCGAACCGCGGCGGGCCCGCGCCCTGGTAGTGGCGGGCGGCGGGCACGGCGGGTCCGTCGCGGGCCCATCGCGGGTCCGACGCGGGTGCGGCAGTCCGCGCCCGACCCGTCCCGCCGCGTGTGTGAATGCATTCAAATAATTCCATGTTAAAACACCCGCCGAACTACCGACCCGCCCGCTGTGTGAATTGCCCTTTACACTCGAGGCACTGGATCAAATGAGCGTAGTCATACGAGCTCGCTGACTCGACGGGTAAGGCGGGTAAGCTGAGAATGCACGCCCTTAAATGTGTTTTTTTACGCATTGACGGGACAAATTCAACTCGCAGGTTAATATTTGGTGCGTTGAGTTCTAGAAAGATTTGTTTAAGATAATCTACCGATTCTTCAAGCCCAATTGTATTTGTGTTACAAAGACTTGGCTGGTACAGAGCAGCACAAAATTGTGTTTTAGTTAAACGTAAAATTTACTGACTCATGTAAGTATTTATATAAACAAGAGACATCTTCTATAATGCACTGTGTGTTAGTTTTTAGCCCTTCGGCCCCAACTTCTTCTATGCAGACATTTATTATCACAGTGTCCTCGAATGTAAATTTTAATAATTTAAATAATAAGTAGAGGACAGGCTAAAAATAAACTTAGAAATAGGGTTTTCAATACTTAAAGTAGCCCAAAACTTTCTAATCTTATGTATAACAATTTTAAAACACCCTTCCTTTGAGGATCATAAACACTAGTTAATACAATAATGTTAATCCTCAAGTACCTTAAAATACAATGTTATACGAGGTAGGTTGTCGATTGTAAAATCACAATTACTTGTATTTTAATTTTTTTTTGGTTTTGTCACTAAATAGCTCTTTCGGACATGTAAAATGTAACCTACTACTTCCTTTGTAAATAAAAAAAATAACTATATCAATCTAACGAATAGATCGCTAAGTTTTTTAACAGAAAGACAATAACAAAAAACATTCGTAACAAAATGATCGCCTGGGAAAAAATACAAGACCTAAGAGAACATTACTAAGCTAAATACCGTGACCTAAAAAGTCAGGTGCACGACAAATCAACCAGTAATTAAGTCAAAAGCTCACATTTACGACATGCCACCTACCGAGATCAGATATCGTGACTTAACTGCCAGTGATTATAAGAGATTAATATGAAACAGGATGCGGTTATCTATTTTATATAGTGTGATGTAAGGCGACACTTGCTGCATGGGAAGGAACGAGAGAGAAACGATACGTTCATTAAAATTGCCCTATGAATGATTTATAGAACAGAATTAAAAAGGAAACTTTTTTTTGCCTATCTTTCTAGTACAGGTTGGGGAAAAAATGGAAAAAAATGAGGGCGATATTTGGAATGTATTGGCCACATTATTAAATTTTAGTCTTATGGCAAGTTTACACGATGATAATTTTGCGGCGCTGTCCTGCGGCATGCTGCCATGCTAGTTATTGTCGGCGAGATTTTGGCGCCTCAAAATTGTCATCGTGTAAATCGTGTAAATTAAGTAAATGACAGAGCTGGGATACGAAAATTTGGACCAAAGATAGGTAACGGTAATATTTGGGTCTGGGATTTTCATGCAATATCATGGTGCCAAGGTTCCGACGTGATGATAAAACTGGAAGTGGTCGTGGAACTACCGATATACTTATGGTAAACAAAGACCCTCAAAGTTTGAAGTCGGTTCAACTATTTCGGACACGTAATCAGCTAAGAACTAAAAATATTTTTGCCAAAAACTTATTCATCGAAATTGAGTGAACATTATCAACGCAAAGTGCAAAATTTCATTTTTGTTTAAAAAAACATTATCAATGTTATTTTTATTAATTTTAATAGCGTTAATGATAATAAGAGAAAGTGTCAACCTTTTTTCTATGTAAAAGTGTGTATTGTTCATTCAACCGTTTTGTGTAATCAGTTTAACACCGTATCAAATCAAATTAAACGACAGCGTACGGTGTAATTAAACCTGATAAGCCGTCAAAAGACGTGACAACACAAAATGTTTTATCGTTTTAATCACGCTTGCGTGAATAACCCTCATTTTACGCCACTAAAAGGGCCTAAATACAATACAACCTCAAAAGCACTTGTGCCTTTTTTAACAAAAATACTGTGCCTTCCAACCGTCCAATCGACCAAAATTTAACCATGCTACTTTTGTAAGTTATTTCTTATATTTGAAGTGTCTAGTTTATTTGGTTATTTATAACGACATAATCGCAGTAATTAAGTAAATTTCGCCTCTTATCCAGTTACAGCTTTTAAGCAATTTGTTCCATAGGCTTTACGCTAAAGGCATATTAATTGAAACTTAACGCCAATTTGCGTGTAATAGATATTTTATAACAGGTAGCTGGTAAATTATTAGTAAACTCGTTAGAAGGAAGTATACATGTAAGATTAATTATTGGTAACTTTCCTTTACTGGCTTTGAATACTTAATTTTACTTGGTGTTTTTTGTTAAAATATGTCGTAATACGAACTAAAATTTACACTTGTTTCAAACTCTGACTATCCAGTTTACGCTTTTACGTGTAAGTCAGCGGGCCTAGTATGGCTGCGTCTATATCGCGTATCGAATGTGGATTAAGCATTCGTCGCTCTCGTACTTATTTACGTGTCAGAAGGTGACGGATGCCTTATCCAAACTTTGTCACGCGATAAACGCAGCAATATTAGAGCCCAGGGGGTCTAATATCTATGGCTGCGTTAACCAAGTGCCAAAATGTGGATAAAACATCAGTCACTTTTTGACACTTAGTATATACCTAAGTATGAGAGTGACAGATGCTTTATCCACATTTTGTCACGCGATAAACGCAACCATACTAGGTCAGGTCCGCAAGATGGTAGATCCTTTTTAGGGTTCTGTAGTCATCAAGGAACCCTTACAGTTTCGCCATGTGCACTTGTCCGTCTGTCCGCAGTTTATTACAGACACTTTTGTACTACAATGCTGTAATTTAGCGTAGTGTTACATTTAAATTACGTCGACAAAGTTGTAAAAAAGTAGAACCCTAGTACCCTAAGTTTAGTTTGGAACTAGGGCAGTTTGTGTGAGAATGCCCCCTGATTTATTTATTTGTTACATGTTTATAAAGCGGACATATTAATTATATAAAAAAATGACAGACGTTTAAGATCCTTTTAATTATAATCTGACTTCAAATTAATGCTTCATTCTGATGAATCTTACAGCTAATGGATAATTCACCCATTTACCACCAGCTATCACAAGCCGACTAGTCATTATGCAGAGTATGTAACGAAGTACAAGTAAGGGGCGGTACGGTGCTTTCGATATACTGAATATACTATCGACGGTTTGACGCGATTGAGTCTGGCTGAATAAACTATTTTACAACTTTTTAGGAATACATTAAGAACACAGCACATGTTTGAACATATGCAATGCAACACAAATTATAAATTATATTTTTTTAATAAAGAGCGACTCAACCTAGTCCCAAACCATGCTCTAAAGTTTTACCTAATGGTATGAGAAAACGATAAACATATTATTTTATAGAAATGAAGAAAAACAAATTTCCAAACAAAAGTAAGTACAACAGACTCAAAAACAAATTATTGCGCTCGTAACACAAATGTTTGCCCTTACCGAGAATCAATCCCAGGACCGCTATCTTCAAAAGCAGATCTTTGCCGTCTAGGCTAACCACGTCGTCGCATTTTACAAAACTATTGCACTGAAGGTACTTACTTATAATGGTTTGACTAAATAAATCACATTCACTAACTAAAATGACGTGACATTGCTGCGCTAGGAACTATGACAACTTAAATGGTCTCAACCGCAAGAATATCTTCTCAATATTCCTTGAAAAGAAAATTACTACCAGTCACATTATCTATTCCCGAAGCAACCTAGAGGTATACAGAACAAACCTGGCTATACAAGCCGCAGTGCCTCCAAACAAAGACACGGGACAGAATAGTGTTTTATTAATGAACCTCGGCGTAGGATTAATAATGTGTATATCGGTGTCAGGTGACGCGGCTGTTCGTGCCGGTGCTTTAGATTATTTACGTGTAACAATGGCACATGTAACGTTAGGATTGTGTTCACTAAGGCCAGGGCCTATAAATTAAAAATTCACTTAATGCTATCGCAAACTTTATTTATCGACAATATAGTAGCTCTTATTAACTTTACAACACAAGGTGCTGAATTGTATTGTACGAAACATACGCCAATAGCGTTTTATGTCCTGGCTATGTCTTTGGGCAGTAGCGTTAGCGGCAGCGATAAGTTGTGAGCGAACAATCCAGATGACCCTAAAAAATATTAAGTCCAATAAAAATTACTACAATAATGAAACATAAACTTTAACCTAAAACTCACCAAACTACCAAAGAAAACTCAAAATATGAATTTTCAGTTAAAAATTCACAACTCAATGCGAACCAGCAGCAGTTAGAAGAAAAAGCAATGTTAACCAAAGGCTACTGAGGCGGGCCTGAATTTTTTATGGGCTACCCTAGCCCCCCTTAGAAAAACACCACCTCGCTAGGGAAAAGACTAATAAACGTCCATCGGTTTGCCATGGATTCGACGGAGTAGATATGGCACATGATACGAAAGATAAAAATAAGAAAGGAAATAAGAATCGCGTTACACTGTATATTTTATTGTACGTTAAAAAGGTAAATTTTAGAAATATTGCAGGTTTGTCCCTATTCTTCCGGTTATAATTTTAACTTTCGAAATTGCTGTAAATTATATGAAAATATTTAAAAGCATAATAATAAGACTTAATATACCCATAGTCTCCCTGAGGATAAAGATATAAGAGTTCTTATCGGAACTTGAATCCATTTGTTAAGCTATGCTAATGAAACTGAATCTACTTTTAAGAGATATTTTGCCACATCCGTGCAACCTGGCTTCGAACCAAACACCGGCACACAAGAACCATCTGTTAGTTCACAGGGTAGCGTAGGTAAACGCAATTTTAAAACCGGCTGCCACAGCAGCGTCAAGCCAGAAAATAGCCCCAAGCCTTCAATTTGTATGGCTCACGGTATTAATAATGTATGAAAATGTTATGGCTGATACGCTATTATAGTGGCTTTGTTTAATACGAGGGGCTAATGTGGTGTATTTGCAATAAGTTCAGGAGAATTTTGAATTAAATATTCCGTCAGCAGTAATTATACACATCAAAGGAGGTGTAACTGGACTGCGGGCCTATTATGGCCGTGTTTATCGATGTGGATAAATCATCTGTCACTTTCTGACCTGTATGTAAGTGCGAGAGTGACGAATGCTTTGTCCACCGCTATAAAGGGGACCATAATACGGGCCCTGGACTGTATTTTGTAAAGGTGTACGTAGGTAAAACGGGAAAATCCAACTTATAACAATACTTACTTGTAAACACAATGACTACTGAAACTTACGTAGAAAAAAGTCTGTTAATAGAACTGGAGAAATCATACATTTAAATTAACATAAGTCTGCTGCAAATAATTCATGGCTTAGGTGAATAAATAATCATCTCTCAAAAACCTTTCGGAAACCTTCCTCCGATAGATAACGTAGTGTATAAATAAGCGGATTAAATCGATTTGTAGCAGAACCAGTTACACGGTATTTGCTCGATGTATTGACGCGTCTGGATTTATGATCGATGATATATTACTTGCATTTAACAAGATTGCTTTAGAAAGTTTACATTACTGATTTATCTAATATTCTGCTGTTAGGCAAAAGGTAAAGGGTATTTGATCAGTTTTTACGGGATTTTAACAAATATTCTAGTAATTAAAAATTTTCCTGTTCAGGAATTTTCTTCGTTCAAAGTTTAATTCAGCCTTATTGTCTCACTTGGTTCTTCATCGTCCTTAAACAATATAATTTCCTTCACTTGCTTTATAAATTTCAAAGCCTTTTCGATTGTCTCGTTAATGACTAAAATTTGGGTCACCCAAACACACCATAAAGCTGTTCCTTTAATTTTTTACGCCCCAATATCCATCAGTGTTTCGCCAACGTCATTGTCTTGGCCGATAGCGTCCCCCGTTCAATCTTCCTTAGGGTTTAATACCAAAAGTAGCTTCGCGTCATCGTTGTTATGGACTTCAAAACAGATACAATGGGCGGTATTTTGTACTCAGTATGGTATCGAGAAGTTTTGCTGATATTTTATCGTGTCTACTTTTGTAAAAGTATTTTGGAAGAATTCTGAGGACAAACTGTTGTTAAGTAGCTTAAATGACTAGTCCTGTTAATAATGTCGATATTCAGCATAGATTTCTAGCCTAATTTATTTTGCACTGTATATTATGTGAAATATCACTCTTGTTTATTCATGCTCTTATTGTTAAGAAACTCTCTTTGCACCAGAGGAGTATCAACAAGTATTTTTCGTTCCTAAAAATACCTGGTACGTTCACCAAGTATTTGACTTCCCTTCGAGCCTTATTTCTATCATGGTCCTACTCACCCTCATCAGTGCCTTGGTAGGCTTGAAAAGGACGTACTACCGCACGTGCTGGTTTCCCAGATTAAAATTGATTGCTCGGACGTTGCCTTTATCTGCGGGACAAGGAACGATTGATTCTTCATCAATCTTTATTCGCGGGTATTAACAACTTTTCTTTCTTATTTGGCGTTTCGTTAATGCACGTCACGTTTCATTTTAAAACAGTTGTGATTATTTTAGCTTTTTGTTTTTGTTTCGGAGGTTTAAAAGCTTTTTCGCTAAGGTCTTGCCTGTTGTCGATCCATCAGAGAGACATGTTTTTTAAATTAAAATTTAAACGGCGATGATGGAGCGGTTACGGCGGCGCAGGTTTTCGTAGGCCGATGTATTCATTTATGCTTCGGTTGTTATTATGCATCAATACAAAAGCACCAAATTGATTTAGCGTAAAATGACAAAGATATAAAAAAAACAACGATGAATATACTAATTTAAAATGTAGACCACGTGAGTTAAATGAGAATGCAGATCATTCTATGTGAATAATTTAATTCGAGTGTCATTTCATCAATTTCTTGCTATCCCATAAGTAAATGTTTGTAGGTAAAGGTAATTTGTAGTATCCGTGAAAATGTTATTTTTTCAGCTTAAGCCTATACAATATCTAAGTAAGTGGCCAAAGTTTTCAAAGTAGGTAACTGTTCTACTATCTGTATCAGGCCACCAGAGAGTTTGCGATATCTTTACGACTCAAATAAATTAGGGAGCTGAATATACTGCTACGTCGACGTTTATTTACGAGCTTTGATTTTTCAGATTAAAGTTTTCTAGAAGATTCAGGCTGTTTTCTTGCCTGATTATCTATGTTTATCTTTATTGTGATTTTTGGATGGATCGTAATGACATGATTTTTAAGCAAATTTAACGTGGAAGTCTGATTATTATTACCTAGGAATGTATGTATTCGGTCAACCTAGTAGGGTCTATCCATAATGCGATTAAACTACAGACTAACTTTAGCCCTGGCACTTCACACTTGGAGACTCTTTTTTCGTAAAGTACGCTCGTAAGCTTTTATTCGTTCTCGAAATAACCAAACAGGGTGATTCAATAACTAATTCGTGGCCGTTAGCCCGTTGTCTCATTAACGCGCTCGTTACTGGCCGGCGATAAAACTTTGAACGCCTTTAATTTGACGATTTATTTATAACGATCGGGGAGAGATCAGAGACGTAGATGTGGCGAAGGACAAGTCGGTACGTACGTTAAAACTTTTTTTATGAAAAAAGTAATACCATTTTATTTTGAGAGTTCTAAGTTGATGGAATCAGTAATAGACAAGGACCTATAATGGACACTTGATTCTTATGTTACAGAAGATAAGGGTTATTCATTTGTTTTGCAACAATCTATTTAGGACCCTAGGATCTTTGCATTAAGAGTTAAGTGTCAATTATTGGTGCCTGTCAGCTTAAAGTGTCCAACACTGGTGCAATCACCCTATATTTTCTTAATTTTAAACTTAGTTTTCTTTGTCTTGTTGTGTATTACAAGAAATTGTATTCGTGAAGGATGTTATATATTATATGAACCACAATATCTTAATTCAAACACAATTTAAAACTTATTTACCGTTTCATTTATTAGGGTTTAGTTGTATTTAAAATGAGTAGCTACAGTTCTTGAACGGAATTGAACCTCAATAATTATGTACATAGAACAGATTTTATATTTTAAAAATATGATATGGTTCTCGTCAGGAACGGATATATTTTTATTGTAATACATACAACAGAGCGTTAAAAATACTAGTCAATCGTCACAGTATAAAACTTAATTTTCGGCAGCAAAACCAGTTTTTGAACGCACGAAATAAAACAAAGCATAAAAAAACGTATTCAAAAACCTTTCAAACACAGAACCCTTCTTTTAATTTCTGCCAACAAAACTAAATCGACTGCGGGTTGATTGACGTTTTTAATTAACAAACCGTTTGGGGGCGATTTTGTTTTAAAGTAAGTTCTTCTTTTAATTCGGTCACTCACTGCCCAGCGAGCCGAAAATGTTGGCAGGTCCTTGTCAAAGCAAAAAATGTTGATAATTTATTTTAAAAATTCTTATCTTGAAGTAGCGCTGTCAAAATTACAACTGTCAGGATTTTTCTATTGCGGCGTATTTATTTCTGGTTCAGTAAATAATTTGGCTTTGTCTTACTTTATGGTTATGCAGGACAATTTCAAAAACGCAAACATACAAAAAGTCACAATGCAATTTGAACATGAATCTGAAACATCTCAAGCCGTCGTCATGTTAATCTATCTCTGTAAAATACATTGTACCTACTTACACAGAGTTTTCAAATCCTTGTTTAGTGTATTAAACTCTATTTGAAAATTGAGTATCTACCAACAATCACGCTTGCCAGCGCATCATCCAGCAAAACGGATTGTGTATATCCTGCTTTACACGGTGATCGATTGTCCCAGTTTAACCAATTTGGCGATGACGTCAACCCAGTCGGATGTGTTAAAAGACCTTAAATGGCGCTTAACGAGCTTGTGATGAAATGAGTATTGTAAGAAAAACCATTACTTTCCTTTTAATTACTTTTTGGTTGTGTTTATCCGAAATACTCGGGGTTTAATGACGTGGGAGATGAAATAACTGTAATATGTTTGGTAGAGCCAGAAACAGAACAAGTGTCTAATTTTAATTCCTACTTGTCTATTTTCTATTGTTCGGATTTAATTCAATGTTATTTACCTGAATTTTCAATGGAGATATTGTAGGTACATAGGCCATCATAAATGTGGAATGTGGGAGCCACTATCAGATTGTCAGCAATACCGCAGTTACACGCACCGTAAAGAAGGCTTAGTCTGTTCAGTACATTTTTATAAATAAAGTTTTGTTTTTGTGCGTTTGTACAAGTACAATAATAATAATATGTAAAGAAATTCGATACACTAAATTTTACATTATTCCGTCAATTTAAATAATTATGTTTTTTAAGTCATTTCCATCGTTCCATATTCAAACAACACATTGTTAACAAACGTCTTCACACTTTAGAGAAAGTTTACTAAATCGGACACCCTATAAATATAAAAAAAAACTTTTTATTTCAAATTCTTACAACTCCGAACATGTTTGTAGGAAATGTTAAACAAACAGACGGCGTTAAGACAAATCGTTACTATGTCACAATATATGTAACAATACAGTTCCTATGTTGTATGGTAATAGAAAGAGGCACAGACAAATGTAAGGTCGCTTTATTTAAATAGGTCAGCCGAATCATATCTCCGGGCTCAGGTATAGAGACAATATACAGCAGGTCAAGATAGTAGTCCAAGTTTTAACGATTAATTTTCAATTACGACCGAGCGTCGGTGGCCTAGTGGCTTAGGCCGCTTCCTGACTTGGCGGTATGCTTGCAGTAAAACGCGCTGTCGGCATAAACGCTGCGCGTTGATTGGTAGTTGCCACTAGTTGCCTAGCAACCCTCACCGATTCCGCGTTTTACTGCAAGCATACCGACAAGTCAGGAAGCGGCCTTAGGGGGTCGACTCGTGATCGTAAGGTACCGAGTTCGAACCCCCACGGTCACCATGTACCAATGAGTTTTTATAACTTAAGTGCATTACCCGACGCTCTTACGGTGAAGGAAAAACATCGTGAGGAAACCTGCACATTCGAACAGCTGAGTGTGTAAGAGGGTAATTGCATAAAAGATCCTAAAGGGTCGAAGTGTATCCGAAAGGGATGGACCATCTGTAAGATTAGATAAGATAAGATAAGATCAATTAAGACTGCGCCGAGCGTACGCCGGATGTACAGTGGCGCCATCAGTACTATTATTGTGTTTTCTAAAAAACTAAAGTATTTTCTTGAAATCAGACGGTGCTTTTTTGTACTAAAAATTAAAACACAACTTAAATGATATTTCACATAGTTTAACAACAATTGAACTTCGAGTTATCAACTTAACGGGAAAAAATGGCCACTTTTCCCGTTAAGCTGACTAATAAAAGGGTAATTGTTATTAAAGTTGGTTACGTATCTCATAAATTGTGCTTTTACTTGCGCTACAAAAAAGCATCTCAGTACACAGTGCATTACTGGCCTTAATTAACTGAATATTTTTGACAAGTTATTTATGTTTTCGATTTTGACTTAAAATAATCGATTTAACAACAAATTACAGGGGGGTCCCCATACAAGAAACGTGTATTTTCGGCGTGGCACGATACCTTAAATATTTATGTTTTATTAATTTCAGACATCTAATGGTATGTAAATAATTCACACGTACTAAACGTCCCAAAATAACGTAATTGTTCTGTAAGGTACCTAGTTCAAGTTTTGGTTCGTAAGGTTTTTGGGAAAAGCTTTTATTTTCTAGTGTGCATTGCTAAAATGCACTACGAAGAAACAAAGTTTAGCTGGAAGAAATCCCTTAAAGGGACAAGTTCGCCTTTGTACTTGTTTCTGATTTGTTATAAGTATTGCCTGTGTTTTGTATTTTCTTTTTTATTCTCGTAGAATAACGAGTATACGTATGTATATGTAGAAGTCATTATTCAAAAGTGCCGTTAAAACAAAATAGTTACCTATATATTTTGAACTTTAAAAAAAACCATTATCAAAATTTGAATCTGCTGTGTCTTGAATCCGTGTGGCTTAGTTAGGCTACCATCGCTTTGGCGTTATTTTAATTTCCTCATACATATTTAGGGCCTGCGCCGCGTGACTCACGAACGTATGACGTTTGAATTATGTCATACAACTTTCTGTTCGTTTTTTTTTATTCAAAAATTTATACGATATCCTCACGACTTTAGCTGTATAATATTTATAGCGTCCTTATTGTTTTTAAGCGCTATTTCTTGTTATTTCTAAATTTACTTAAATGTATTATTATTAAATACAATAGCCGATAGAAACTGGATAAGGAAGACGCTGGTCCATAGAGAATGGAGTGCAATGGGAAAATTACTCGGAGGTAAGCAAACTAAAGCGAAACCTGTTATTCGTTTGACAAGTTTCACTACAAACAAAGAGCTGTCATATTCCTTTTTTTATTTATCCTTTAGGCTAAGGTAATGCTAATAGTGCCGTTAAGCCCAGAAAATTGTCATAACAGTCATTTAACATTTTTAGGACGGTAAGAAGAAAAAAATAATAACTGTATATTTTTGATTTATAGACCGAAGACTATCGCACTATGAATTTTTATCAGACTAAGGGCCTGTTTCACAATCGACGAGTAAATTAATCTGCCCTACTCTAGACCAGGCGTTAAGAATAAAGTAAAATTGTCTCTTTTTATTAATTATTTTTGTTTCTTTGTGATTTTTTCGCAATTGTATTAAAAACGCCGTTTGATACACATGCGGAACTGACATTTTCATTCGTCCCGAGCAGGGGGCGTACTTTTGATGCCGATGACGTCAAAATGACGACATTTTATACACAGGGTGCTTTGCTTTAATTTGGCAGGTGTTTAGGTATGTATTAACTGGTACAAATAAAAAAATGTAAAATAAGAAGCGGTAAAATAATTATAGTTAAATACACTAATCGCAATGAAAATACAGATCACGGCGGCATCAATTTTTATTTCACCACTCATTACTAAAAATGGCGAATTGAGTCAATTTTCTTTTATTTAGTCATATTAATTTTTATTACCTACAACGTAAAATATATTTTTTTTAAATAATTATGTTACCCGATGATTTTCGATACTGCCGTTCTCAATCAAATAGTTTCCACTTACATTTTAGGTATGAAGTAGGTGTTTAATTTTCTACGCGTCAACCGATTACTTAGCTCATTTTTACATGTTTAAATGATGGTTAATAATTACAATAAAACCATTTGGAATCATACTCTATGTAGCGTGACGTCATTTTTGCGTCAATGGCATGAAAAGTACGCCCTCTGGTCCCGAGTCTCGTCCCTCGCTTGAAGCACTTGTCAAGACACCTCGGGACTCATTTGAATTTGGCAAAAGTTCTCTATAAGCATACTTTTGCCTAAATATGTCTATTGTACGCTTTTCATTATTATTTAACGTTTTTAACCAACATAACTCTCCACATTGGTATAGTTAGCTACAACGCCTCCAAGACAAAACAATTAATTTCTATACGGTGCCGACAGTCCACATTAAAATCTCATTAAATAGCCCACCGTAATAAATCATCATAAACTACTGTCCTCGATAAAATAATAGGATTTGCCACATTTCTAAACCCAAGAGGTATCTCACAAAGCACATTTGTCACGGACAATAAGTTTAGCTACAACGCCCCAAGCGTAACAAAGTCCTTGCCGCCTTTTTCTATGTATTTCTAGAGAACTACAAGTTTCAATTATAAACCCAATGCGTTTTGCTTGAGGCTCGAAATTGAATAGCAAATTTAAGTCGTATATACGCATTTTTTTCTAGAAAAAATGCCGTGTTTTTGGTGATAAAATCCTTATACGATTTAAAATAAGGTTTAAAATTGAATTGCTCTTGTGAAAGTATAAGTGCTGCAATAATTCTATAAGAACATCAAAGAGAAGCGTATTTTAGAAAAAAGTGTTGCTAATTTTGAGTTAGAGTTTATGCTTATTAGAGACAATTTACGTCAGTTTTTTTAGTTTGTGTGGGTGGCGGGATTGAAAAAACGCCTTTGTCTGTGGTTGACTCTGGAATCGGACCGCTGTTTGACCATTTGTTTAATGGCGGTCTTGTAGGTAGTTTGTATTATATTCTATTAAAAATAAAAAATATAAACAGTGTCAGTAAAATAGTCTTTGGTTTACAAAGGTAAGATACATATTAATAAATAATGGAAAAGGTCATCAATTTCGAGAAGAAAAATAGTCAATGTTACTAATCGTAATATTCCTCCTGTAAAAAAAGTAAATTTAACAGGTAGGTTAGGCAGTTTGTAAGTGAAAGTGGCGTAAATATGACATTCTTAGAAGTGGACATGGGGTGGAAAAAAATACATTAAAGATATTCTTCGTGTTAAAATTGCAATTAAATATTGTTGTTTTATTAAAACCCATAAAAAAAAGTACCGTGTGGTGCCGGGTTTTAGAATGTTGCCACTCCGTGTCTTCCCGTGGATGTCGTAAGAGACGACTAAGGGACTAAAGGCTGTGTAGTGCTGTTAGGCGATGGGTTTGCAACCTGTCAGTAATACACTGGATAACATCTTAGCCTGGTTGTGCAAAATGTGGTCACAGAATTATCAACAAGTTTTTAGAGTTGTTGGTGAGTCTGTGGCTCTGCCTATCCCACTCTGGGAATGAAGGCGTGAGTTTATGTATGTTGTATTAAAACCCAAAAAATAAAAATTGCGGGTTGTACAAACCGCTATTTCGTATTCCTTGTAAATAATAGACCTAAAGGGATCAAATTATGCATTGTTTACACAGGCCCCGTTGACGCAAATAGGAGCTAGCACCGAAACAGCCCAAAACCCCCCGAATCACGTCTTAATGTGTGTTTAATGTATTAATGAGTAAAGTCTTGGGACAGTAATTGTTCGAGGGAAATTTCCCATGTTTGCTCTGAGCCTTATTTGTTGTAAGCCTATGCGAAAACGCCAGAAGTATGAATTTCTATGTTAAAGTGACGCCGGGGGGAGCCGTCGATTTGTGACAAAGGGTCGATTGTTTTAAGGAATTAGAGCGAATCTGGATTGAATGCTTTACAATTATTTTAATATTAAATGTTTGAAGCTCGTTAATTTGTTTTTCTATATCGTACTTACTACATAGATCGTAAAACCAGAGTGTATGTGATATTGGCTGTTGCCTATTTATTTCAAAGTTTGTATTTTGAGACCGGTTTTAGCTAAGTTTTCCAAAATTAGTTTTTTACATTCAAAACATTCAGTATTGCATTTTGTCAAGCAATCAATTTTTTTTCAGTGCTGGTCATTTCATGAACACTATTGTTTAAACTTATGAGATTAGATTAACTTTATGGTTCTAAAAAATATTGAAAAGTAAAGAATGATTTTAATGAATGTCATATCACGATTTTCTACAGGTCGCTTAGATTAATGTCATAGACGAACTTCCGACACGTTTCAACAGTGTGTGGTCACCTTCAAAGAATATAAATTTACAGACATGCCAAATCCTATCTAATTAGTTAATGTACCTATGGCGGTCTTAACGGTCCTATGCCGTACGTACAAGTCAACCCAAAATACTAAATAATCCATTAAAACTATACAACCCTTGAAGTTTCTTGTTTGAAATTAAAACTTTATCTCATTATTTAGTACCTACCTTAAAACTTTGTGCTTAATTTTGGGCTAGATCAATTTTTCTAATAATGTCCTCACATTTATTTTAATTATAAGTTAAAACTTTATTATTAGTTAATACCGACCTGTTAATAATTTCGAGAATACGATTTTTAGAGTTCCATGAAATGCCTTACTAAAAACATATTATTAGTTGTTTACTTGTACTAATTTCCGAATGAAAAATAAATATTCCTCGATGAACACCTTCTAGTCTAGTCTGTAATATTTAACAATCTTTGCCAAAATGGCGGACTATTTGAAGTCCTAGGCGGCGCGTGCGCACGGAAACTATTACACTCATCCACGCGTTTATGAATTTGAAATTCAAAATAGAAATTCTTTCTTTCTTTCTTTGTGTTTCTTATTTCAAAATTTTCAAATTAATAAAATAAACGTTGATTCTATAATTCATGTACGCGTAGATTATATTATAAATAAGGTTTTTTTTCATGACTCATTACAATACGCAATTTGTTTAAATGTAAATAAAAATCAAAATAAATATTAGGGGACAAAGACACATCAATTGACCTAGTCCTAAAATAAGCTCTAGCCTGTACAAACCTAGAGCTTAGTTTGGGACTCGTTGTCTAGTACCAATAAGTACCTAGTACATATGGGTAACTACTCTATAATACGATGTGACCATGTGAGATAGTTTCTTATTAGGTATTCGGTAAACACGCCCAATGTTAAACGGTGCTATCATTCTAGATGATAGAATGATTGCCGAGGTAATAGCTGACAACAATAGTAAAAGCTCGCCCCCATGCGGGTCATAGTTTAATGTTGCCAGCGTCAAAAAACCGAGGCAATTTTTCATTTATTTATAGGAGATAGTCAAATTGTGGCGAAAATATAAAACTCGTTTTCTTGTCATTGAAATAACGAATAAAAGGAGAAACTTTACTACATGTGCTTGGGCATGAGATTTTAATTTCTCCTTTAATTTTACTACAGGACATGTGTCCATATTATTTATTTAATAGGCCCTTGTGTAGGTCGCTACTTGCATTTTTAATGACCGAACGTTAGTCAAATATTGATCGTAAGTAATATTATTATAATTTATTAAATTGATAAATAAAACGTCATATTGTGTGTTTTGTGTAGACCTGGCTTACCAACGATATTATTACTTAATCTTTACATCGAATAAAATTTATTCGTCTGTTCATTTTGATTTTTTTCGTTAAAAATTACATCATGGCTTCATTTTAAAATCCTTTTTCATGTCCGGTTCATGTACTTTTTAACAAATAAAAAGCCCTATCCCTGGCAATACTCCGATATGCAGATTTAACAGGCGTCTCATAACATGATCATTCATTTTATTTAGCCGTATCATTAACACAATAAAAGGCAATTACTGTCATTGTCATTTAAAATTATGTTTTTTTATCAATACACGAGCGGGGTGGCACTTGATTGATTGATAGGGTGGGTAAATGGTTGTTCCCGTCGACATACTGATAAGTGAAATGATCATTTTATTAAAACATATTTACTGTTAAATAGGGCTTAATCACGTAAGACATAACGATTTATTTTAGCTTTGTATGACAGCCTTATTCATGAGAAGTTTTTGCACCGTGTTGCTAAATCTACTATATACTGCTAGATCCGAGATATCGGATTGTCATCGCCATACAAATTCTCAGTTACTATTTTATCGAATTTCAATCGGATGTGGTACAAAAAAGGCCTTGGCCAAGTTGGCTTTAATTTCGAGGTAAAATATATCTTTCAAGGTATGTTTCGTGACGTCTTGTGATAACCGTGTAATTTCTAGTCCATCCGTTTTATAATTGGTTAAAAAGAAAGTCAATTGTTGCTTTCGCCCTTTTTCCTTCATTAACAAGTATAAACAACCAACAATTGATACAAGATAAGGGAATACATCGTAAATCTCTGTCTCTCAATTATAAATGATCTATAAATGTATAGTCTAGTCTACGTAGTGTAATTGGAATGTCGGAGGATATCGATCGAGATTTATCTTAAATGGAGTAAAAGGCCGATGGAATACAATGTATTTATTATAGGAATGCTTCAATAGAAAGTATGTAAACCAGTTTAAAAAAATCAAACTGAATGCCTGGAACATGAGGAATATTTAGTTAGTTATTAAGTAAAGTCTATTTGCGATTATTGATTTTTGCTCCGGCTTTACAGATTGGTCCACTTTTTGGTCCAATAGGCGCACGTCCAACATTTGGATCGAACTATCACCATTGGCTCAAATATTGGACCGAGCATGTCATGTTGGTGATCTGAGCCAATGTTGGTACCAGGCTACCAGCGGCAACAATGCAGGAATTTTAGTTTACAATTTGACAGGTATGTTTTCTACCCAATAGTTTTTGTACCTATAAACTTACTTTCTAACACAGCTTAAAAAACATAACATAGCTCCAATTTAATCACATTTAGTAAGGTAATAGCGTGGTTTGTATAGTTTTTTCCCGAAGTTTATATTCGATAACACGATTTCGCGGTCTGTAGCTCCGAGTTGTAACCAAAACGCATTTAGTTTTTGTCCACTCCGTTTCTAACGAGTGCTTACGAGTTTTTACGGTTCAGTGTTTAGGTATCCGTAAACTATCGCAAACTTTCAACGTTTGAGAAAGTGCGTGAAGGAAAAGGGTGAATTTAATGCATTCATTAGTATAATAAATTACCTGACGTAGTTTAAAAGTTACCCTTTCCAGCACATAAAAATTACTTGAAAAGGTCGTTAATGTCTAAAGCGTATTATAGGGTCGAGGACTATCTAACAGACAAAAAAGCATAACCTAAACCCGAAACTTAGTCAATAATTATTTGTTCAAATGCAAAAGCTTTATGTAGGAAAACATATCGAAACTTTTACGCGGTTGTCTTGCACTGTCTTATGTACACATAAGTAGGTGTTTTTTTTTCCTTTTTATCCCTCTATCTCTCTCGTAAGATTTTTCGCTTGTTTTCCTGATGAACTACGCATGTAATTTGGTATAACATTTAATTTAATATTTAAAGCCATATAACGTATAATGCTAGATTAAGTAGTACCATTGTAATATGAAATATGTTTCAAAAATGACTGACTGCTGAGTTTCTTGCGGCGTTTCTTCTCAGCAGTGTGGTCTCCTCTTGGGAAGCGCTGGTAGATTCTTGACGTGTAAAAGTAACCGTACGGCTTATTTACTGAATAAATGTCTTTTATCTTTTTTTATCCTTATCTTTTATAATACATTTCTTAGGCATAATTCCCTTATGAGTATATTTTCTCCCTTACTTGTCTTGTTATTGTAGTTATTAAAGGCCCGACGATGCACTAGCGATTTTGCAGATGCCTGATGTGTTCATTGACAGCGGTGATCATTAACCATCTAGTGACTTTCTTGCTCAATGTTTTCTTTTGAAATATAAAAAAAAAACAACCCAAACTGAGGTCTTTAAATAAAGGTCTACCCTCAAGCAGACCTCGATTTAAACCTTTATATGAGGCAAATACTACTAAAACAACTAGTTCAATTCAAATTGTATAATATAACGAATCAACCGTATATAAATAACTTTAAGTTCCATTACATTTAAATGGTATTGAAAACCAATAAAACGATAAGGGCATAAAATACTCGGTTTGTATTAGATTCTAAGATAGTCACGGAACACCGCTCTTTATAACTGTTAACGCTTGACCACATCTGTTTTTATTGTTATGGTGATGATTTTTCCTGCTACGTTATTAAGGGCTTTTTAGAAAGTAGCTATTCATTTTGCCTTATATCGGAATTAGAATGACAGCAAAAACGTCTCGACAGGTTTTAATTTATCGTAGAAAAGCTATCAGAACGAAAAAACCGAAAACGGTTCATAAATCCGGCCATCTCAATGAAAGCATTCACTATTCTTTTTTCGAATAACTCTTAACACAAAAACGACCAATCAGCGCTCAGCTTGCCAAATAACTCCTTTCAAACCCCGCGAAGTGTGCGACTTCCCAACTATCCGTGACATTTCTTTATAAATTACTCGACAAGTGCGAAAGAGAAAGCTGTATTAGCTACTTTAACCCTACTTTTAGCAACTGAAATGGCTTCCTACGGGAGTTCGCGACTCTTTTGAGAGCGACGAAGCATTAAATAACTGGCGATAAAGACCGCCATTCACGATTCAAAAGAATCGTTGAGCAAATAACGAATAAAATGAGTCCGCTGGATAAGGCCGCCATTCATTATGTAGCAATGTAAATTAGTTCCTTTGTGGAATATGTCACAAAGGTATGGCGCAACTATTTCATCTTTTTTGGCTATGTCAATAACAGGGTATATTTGTGCGAACTGAAATCCTCCAATATTGTGGTATTTTCTACGAAACAGTCATCAGATAAATGTTTTAGGTAGGTATGACGTGATTTAATAAATTAATAAATTAAGGTTTAAATTGATTTGTCACATACATTTCTAGGTTTGCCATCGCATTCATCTTTCCATCTCATTAAATATTCATATTTGTCTCATTAAAATCTAGTCGTAGTGTCTAATATGGAGCGCGAGTTGTTTAAAAAGTTGTCAGCCTCAGTTGTAATTTACAGTTATTCTATATTGGAAATATGCTTTCTTGAATGTCATGTAAATAATATTTACAACAGGCAACAGTAAGTAAAAATAAATGAAAGGGCGGGAATATTGCGTCAGTAGCGCTACGCCACCGACAAGAGCTCTTCTTCTTAAGCAGAGTAGTTTAAAAAAAACCGGCCAAGTGCGAGTCGGTGTCGCGCACGAAAGGTTCCGTACCATTATCTATACAACATTAGCAAAAAACGGCAAAAAATCACGTCGGTTGTATGGGGCCCCCCTTAAATATAAATTTTATTCTGTTTTCAGTATTTGTTGTTATACCGGCAACAGAAATACATCTTCTGTGAAAATTTCAACTATCTATCTATCACGGTTCATGAGATACAGCCTGGTGACAGACAGACAGACGGACAGCGGAGTCTTAGTAATAGGGTCCCGTTTTTACCCTCTGGGTACGAAACCCTAAAAAGCTAATAGTAGAATTACATTAGAAAACTCTGTATTTCAACGCTCTGCTCTAACATAATAACGTCTAAATTCTTACGTGTTACTTGCTAGCAGAAAGATATCGTCCTATATTTATGTTAAGACGACTAAACGTTTCTGCATTCGCTTGCCAAGTTTACACGAAGACATGCGAACAACTAGTAGATATATCGGTTTAAACAGCGTTTTATCCCCACGAATGCCGTTCTTTAGACATTTTAAGCACCAACTCCATTCACATCTAGGACAGTGTTTATTTTGCCTCGTCTGAGAGGTGTCGGCCCTGGGTAGTGATTCTCTCAAAAGCAAAGGTGAGCGAATGCAGGAGTGAAGTCCAAGCGGCGAGATTAAGTAGCACCCTCAGAGCGAACAAAACACATATTAGCGCGTGCATTCTCAATTAGGTAGCCTTATACGTTCGAGAAGCCATGCTGCCAAATTGAATACACGCGCTGAAATGTGTTTTGCTCGCTTTGACGGGACTACTTATACTCGCCGCTTGGACTTCACTCCTGCATTCGCTCACCTTTGCGTTTGAGAGAATCAATACCCAGAGTAATGTTTGCAGTATAGACATTGAGTGAGGGTTCTTGTTGGTTTATAGGTTTTGGCAGTGTATGTTATGTAAGGGATACCACTTTGCTAGTTGTGTACTAGAAATTACCAGTTTTGTAAGGTTCGTTTTGTGACAAACGCTTAAATAAAACAAGGCTTGTAATAACAATTCTACTTTTAACAATGCCTTTTCTTACGAGTCACTAAGTCTAACCAAAAGTAGCAATAATAATTACAGGACTTCTTTATTTTATTAATTAGAAATTTCCTCCCTTAGAACATTTGGATATTTTTACTCAATTTGCAACTCAATGTACTATCAGCCCAATGGAACCCTGACCCAGCACAGAACATTGTCCCAGTGACATTACGATTCAAGTCGTAAGAAGTGTCAAAAAAATCGTTTTATAACTTATAAGCACTTGTTCAGATTGACCGCAGTTTTTCTTTTATTCATGCGAAACCTATTACAAGCAATGCCTTCAAACCTCGAAACAAAGCAAACAAACTAAAACAATTTAAAATTCCAAGTAAATTCCCTTATACATCCCATACCAACAGGTTTGCTACGTTTTGTATGAAGTAAACAAATATCTTACATACATTAATGGCAGAAAGGCAATTTAACGACTTTGTCGACTATGAAAATCGAGACGATACTTACGTCGACTAACAATTGAATTTACGAGTTGGCATAAAGGTGACAAGAAGGCGCCGTTTATCGCTTTTGTCTGCAGTTAAGTTAGCATTGCATATCTATTTCATAAATATATTTAACTAACTTCTCCCACGATACTCGTACTGCCAACGTAAAATTTGTTCATTCGTTATTAAATGGAAACTGTAAAAAAAATCAGGAATGAACCTGTGGTCTTAGATAAGATAGTTAACGCTAACGTAAACGATTATCGAAAACTATCAAAATTACGTATGGAGTTGACATAAGCGCTTGACAAGCCCGTCCGGCAGCCTACATCAATCCTGGGCCTTTTTTTCTAAAGTGCCTTTGACGACGTATCGTATTGTTTTTAACTCGGCCGCCATTACTGTCAAGTAAATAAGAGCTATCAAAACGTTTACAATACGGAAACACTATACGAATATTTTGTCTTACGCTTCTATTCATCTGGGTAAAAGCATATTGCCTTTTACGTGTTATGGTATTGTTTTTAAGTCGGCCGCCATTACTGTCAAGTAAATGAGCTATCAAAATGTCGACATTATGATAACATGTCAAACATAATAAGCCTTTACCGTATAGAATCTCGGCCCTGTATATTTTTCATAACAAATAATGTTCTCGCAACGTAGCTTAGTAGGCCTGCTGTGGCCATTTAAACGAACGAACAAAAGTAGGGAAACGCTTTTAAAGTGAACCCATCCCAAGTGTACTTTGTGTAAAAACATTACTAGCTTCGATTTGTTACAAAGGTTATTAATAATTTAGACTGTTTAAATTATTTAAAAAATATATTCTAATTAACTACTAATCAACAATTTTTATAATGCCGTTGGGGTGTACTGCTTACGCATTGCAATTTGCTTTTAAAGTGAACCCATCCCAAGTGTACTTTGTGTAAAAACATTACTAGCTTCGATTTGTTGCAAAGGTTATTAATAATTTAGACTGTTTAAATTATTTAAAAAATATATTCAAATTAACTACTAATCAACAATTTTTAAAATGCCGTTGGTGTGTAGCTACTGCTTACGCATTTCAATTTGCTGGATTTACAATTTAATAGCAAAATGCTATTCATTGGTGACAATCAAGACTTAGAATTCGATTTTGCAAGTCAATCTGACCACAAATAAAGGTCAATTACCTATATATTACTGTAATACAACTCCAACTCTTTCAAATAAACGCGCATGCGTGATTAAAACAAAGTCGTCCGACTCTCTGCAAGACCAGTCGTCTTTCAACTGCTCCACTAAAGGGACGCTCGCGATTCTAAACAAACTTAACCGACTCTTACGTGACTAGTAGTGATAGTGAAGTTGTATTAAAGTAATATTGTTGTTTTGAGTGTCCTTAAAAATTGTGTTCAGGATTTAAGATTCGAATTGGTAAACGTAAGTGTTTGTAGTCATTGTTTATTATCCGATTTTTAAGGTCGATGGACTCTGATAGTATTGGCAACGTTCCAATTTGTGTACTTGACAGATAGTAGTGCGGGTCTCGACCGACCTTGAAGCTGTCTTGTTTTGATTTATGGGCGTGAGAGTCTTGAACTTTATACATAAGTACTATTTTAATTTTGATCTTATGTTAAAATCTTTTAGTCAGTTTCTTTTACATTTTTTCAGTGAGAAAGTTCAAGTGCCCATTGTGATGTGCGCCTCTCACGCCTCTGTTATTATGTTTTGTCTCTTTACATCACATATAAAGGTGTGTTGCAAAAGTGATATACTTTCATTCAGGTGTATTGTAAATTAAAAATCAATGCAGTTTGGACTATACCTACGAGTATCTGTATTTGTTTATAAAACCATAAGCAAAAATGTATGTTAAGATAAGTTTTATTTTTAAGAAAATCATATGTTTATTTTATGTAAATTAAGTCAACCGCATTGTATTATATCGTCTTATATAACCTTATGTAAAACACGATTTAGCAAACAACGTTGCTAATAATGATTTAAGCAGATGTTGATTTTCATTTTTTTTAATAATAAGATTTAAATAAGTAGTAGGTAGTATTTGAGTGGTTTGTATCTTTAATAAATTCAGGGATAGGAAAGTGATTCTGCGCACGCTAACATTTTTGCATCTTAGTTCATGTTAATTATTACTATAAAGGCAGATCTTAATTTTTTCACTAAATTGAACTATTTAAGTAGGGTCTTGTTTTGCCACTGTCTTGGTAACCCTCTCATAGCTCTTGTTTTAACTGCCTGTTTCCATTATTCTATACTTCTCAAATTAATGTAATATTTTAATTAACAAACCACTGACCTCCGTTATACAACCATTATTACCAAGTTTATCTTTACGCTGTAAACATTTAGGTCGGAGTGGTCACACATTAGCACCCATGGCGTCAGCTCAATGAGGCATTGTTCGACGATAATTACTCGTAGTACTTGAGGGCAGTGTAGTATAAAGGTACGAATTAGGTCGCGTTATGGTGGTATAGTTGCTGATATAGCGCTAATAGTGGTGCCGTTAAAGATTTGGTCGTATTTAGGTTTGCAAAAACTTCCAACCAGGTTTTTTAATTAAAACAGTTGGGTGAGTTAGAATAATTCGCTTAATTATTTGAAAGATGACAATTCTCATTACATATCGCTTTGTAAATGGATAGCTCCTAGGTTAAATAATTATTTCGTATTATATTTTACGGAACCTTTTTAAGATGAAATATGTTCTGATTCAATGGAAAACAATAAGGAAAACGCGACCGTTTGCTAAACATTCAATGTAGGTTTTTTGTGTGGCACATCATATTATAATAATTATTTTATTAAGTAAATCCTGTATAACATGCGATAGAACGCATATGCAAAAAACAAGATCTCCATCTTTAAGTATTGTAGTTTTTTTATGTATAATCCTAAAGACGTTTTATCATAACCATCTTAGCTATTTACACGTTTTGTAATAATAAGTAATAAGTATAGGTACATCTTTTTAATATATATATTTGACTTTTTTATATTGTCTAAACATATATCAGCGCCGCGCCCCGAAATATAAAAGAGATTCATGGCTGTTTTAAAGTTGGTTGAAAAGTTATACGAGAACAAACAAAAAATACAAGCAACGATTCCTTTTAGAGGTCGTTAGGGAAGTCGTTTACAAAGCCTTTGGAAGAAGCCATTTTTTCACCAGGTTCCAGTATAAAGTCAAGCTCAAAGTCAAGTCACTCTACTTTAGTAAGTTTATCGAAATTAAACACTTCTACAAGGTTTGCTGATTTATCCAAACATAGATTTAGTATTGCTTATGCTTAGAGACATACTTACATTAAGTAAAATGACGACACTAAAAAAACTAAGTTTATTTCGGGCAAAATAAGCTTTAAAAGATTCGTACTTTTAGTTTAATTGTAGAGTAAAGTCTCATTAATTTCAATTCCAAATTTAAACCCATGACCAGCAATTTAGCGGTCTTACAATGAATAACAGAACCCTTATTTCACGCGCAAAATCGTTCGAGCCCAATTTTATACACCGTCCAACAATCATCACGCTATTCGGGACCGCGCAAAAACAGCGCCGCCGGCCAACCTTTGTTATTCTGACTCGCTGACAAATTTGCCGACAAACCTCAGACCCCTAGAGTCAAAGAATATGTTGAAGATTGGAGATCTAGTTTGTGGTTTTATAGACGAACGCTAACTTGTATAACTTGATCTTTAATTTTAACTAGATTCTAGAGAATTCATATGTCTAAGTAAACTGGTGAATTGGACATTGAGGTCAACATTTTATGTTAGAGAATAACATGGCTGAAACAAAGGTCTTTGCGGTTAACGATCGTGTTAATTTTAACAACGATAAACGCTCTTAGATCCATCGGAGGAGCTATTGATGAATTTGATTTATTGGCAGAGTTATCGATGAATAATAGGATGGGAGCATAGTTTAAAATAGTACTTGATAATTGCTTGAATCAGAATCGAAGTAGGAAAAAATGCGTAGGTACTTTTTGAAACATAGTGGGAACTTTTTGCCTCTTCATATCAAGTATGGGGTTAAGAACCTATGCTGTGTCAAACACACGAGTATTATATAGATGACATAGCTTATGAACATGACATTTAATTTAAGCATATTTTTGACCTGAGGGCTTATTGTCTAACGCACTCGCAATCACGATCGTTTTTATTTTGAAAATCGAAGGCTTGTCTGCATACAAAATGAAAACAATTGCTCCACTTTGAAGCCGCGGTTGCGATTGCGAGTGCGTTAGACAATAAGCCCTCAGGATTTAAATAGTGTGCAGAGGTGTCTGGGATAGCATTTAAGCCAATTAACGTTGTATACTTGGACAGGACAAGTCACAAGCAATTGTACGAAATTACACGTTAAATACATATTTTGACTTTGACATACACATACATACCTACCTTACCTTCACGCCTGTTATCTCTGAGTGGGGTAGGCAGAGCTACAAAATTACCTACAACTTTAAAAAAGTTGTTAATAATTCTGTAAACACATTTTGCACAAATAGTTAGACTAAGATGTTTACCACGTTTTGACCTTGACTTTTCCCGCAATTAGTTGCATGCTGGTTTACGTTCCAGCTCACAGTGGCATTGCTACATTAAGGATATTGTCTGATTAGTTATGAATAGACAAGATCAATCGTTGACAGCATCGTTGTTTACATAAGGTCAGGTTCAGGTCACACGCGCTTGCCTACATTTAAATACAACGCAAAAGGTGTACCTGCGTAGTATGAGTATGCGTATACCTTGAACTTTGTATAATACGCATTACGATGTACCTACCCATACTTTAGCAAGAATGAAGAAGGTGCCTAGCGCTAAACTAGTACCTAATATGCATAACACCATAAGAATATGACGTTTGCAAGATTATTATTTCGCCTTCTCTAATTTTCAGAGGTGAAATTGTTGAAAGTCAAAGGGCGTTGTACGTCTGAAACCCTAACTCTCCAAACAAAATGCAATATAACATTATTTGGTAGATTTATATATTTACTAAAAATCACTTAAATACGAATGAGGGAGTTGACTACAAGATGACTTTAATACCCAAAACAAAATGTATAATATCAAAATTTTCCTTAACCGTTGGTACTGATGGTTACATTATTTTAAATATTTCCATAAATTACTGAACCTGCAATTACGTTACTGTTAGCGTATTTTAAAGCAGTCTGTCCACTGACACAAAAAACAGCGCATTAACATGCAACAGAGCATCGAACCCAGATCAATAAACGCAACTCTAACAACTGAACTGCTCTAAACGCTCTAACGAGAGGTTGCGTCATGGACTGAAGCAGTTCACAGGAGGTAGCTAATTGTTGTTAATGTAGGGCGAATGATTTGAAGATGGTAATGAGGAGTGAAACTATGGAATCAGCAGGGCGAGTCAACATTCATTCTACTTAAATTCGCTGCTTGGACATTCAGGAGTGAATGTCCAAGCGGCGAGTTTAAGTAGTCCCGTCAGAGCGAGCAAAACACATTTTAGCGCGTGCATTCTCAATTAGGCAGCCTTATACGTTCGAGAAGCCATGCTGCCAAATTGAATACACGCGCTGAAATGTGTTTCGTTCACTTTGACGGGACTACTTAAATTCGCCGCTTGGACATTCACTCCTGCGTTCGCTCACCTTTGCTTTTGAAAGAATCACTACCCTGATCGTAACAAATTTACAAGATTGAAAAACATATATTTTTATGTAGTGGTGGTAGGACTTTGATCGCTACCACCATTTTATCCTTTAACCTTTAGCAGCACTGTTCGCATTGTTGTGTTCCGGTATGGGGATAAGACTACCGGTGAACATACTAGCATGTGAAAATATTAGTGTAGTTAGTCTTAGAATTACAGTCTTAAGTTTGTAATCTTGTGAATGTACATGTCTGGTAGGTCTCAGATCTCACTTACCATCAGGGGTGTTATTCTCTTAAAAACGGCAGTCGGTCGGACGAATGAGCGAAATCGCAGCGGCGAGTTTAAGTAGTCCCGTCCGAGCGAACAAAACACATTTTAGCGCGTGCATTCTCAATTAGGCAGCCTTATACGTGCGATCTTATCGACAGAAGCCATGCTGCCAAATTGAAAATGCGCTAAAATGTGTTTTGTTCGCTCTAAACTCGTCGCTGCGATTTCGCTCGTTCGACCTACCGATCGCCGTTTTTGAGAGAATCACACCCCAGGAGGCTTGTGTCCTCGTTTGCACTATTAGGTAGCAAAAAAAAATTTGGAATCA
Organism: Acleris cristana; assembly: GCA_948252455.1. Lineage (NCBI taxonomy): Eukaryota > Metazoa > Arthropoda > Insecta > Lepidoptera > Tortricidae > Acleris > Acleris cristana. Next base: position 12,507,975 of record OX411779.1, read on the forward strand.
ACACAGGTTATCGCGTAACCTGTAAACGTTTAAGTGAATTTCTGCCCAAGTGTTCCGATGTTTAAAGGATTTTTTTGCAATTTTCATGCCAACACACTAAGTAGATCTCGAATGTGGACTTGGTTTGTTAGAGTAGAAGCTCAATTTAATGCAAGCATATTTTCCAAAGCACAACCCGATATAAAATGTTTAGATATCCAATTATTTACCCACATGTTTCCAAAATCCTGCATTATTTTCATTCTTGGTGCCCTAAAAATATTAGGATAAAATTCAATAGGTCGGAGAATCATTGAATTTATAGAAATGGTAAGCTACTGTGCGTTTGTTTCATTGACAAATATATAAACAAAAATCCATTTTTTTAATTTCTGTAGTCTACAATAAAAAAAAACTGATAAATTTACCTCATAACGCAAGTGGTTTTGGAAACAAGAAATAATTATTTATTAACATAATTATTATGCAACCAAATTGAAAAAAAAATTCACAATGCAGTACAAAACATTGATCATGATTTAATTAAATTATGTTCCGCGTATTCAAAACCTGGATTTCAAAAGCTGGTTCAAAGTAGACTTAGGTACAAGAGTTAACGTCATAATGCTTAATGTAACAAAAGTCAAATAAAAGCTTGTAAAAAGCATTTTAAAGATTCCATTTCTTATAAATAAACTCTTTGGTGATAATATTCCGAGGCTGATAATGATAATGCTAGCATGAGGCTATAACAATTGGCAAGTCAAAGAATGCCCACCCAGTAGCCAAGTATTTGCAATTAAGCCTAACGAATTTGAATAACATTAGCAAATGACAGCATGTTAATAAAATTCTTCTAATGCGGTGCCCATATCAGAAGCTGTAACAATCGGGTGCAGTGACCCCTAGACGTGAGTTTAATAACTATGCACAACGCAAACGAAACAACTATATATTAGCCATTGAAACCAAGAACATAACCAGTATAACCAGAACCTTCAAACGTGCCGATGTATCTCTTGACAAGAACAAAGTTGTGGCTAATGAGAAGGGCAGGGAAGAGCTTGTAACACTGGCTAGTTAGAATATCCATGGTGGAATGGACGATTTAACATTTCCGAACGACGCTTCTAAGAAAGTTAATAGATTTGAAATGCGTTGGACTGCAAGTAATGTGGATTTTTTTACTTTTAGAACTGGAAACTGTTAACGTCTGGGAAGTGTTTAAAATTATTGTATTTCATGGAAGTGTTTTTTGTTTCATTGAGTTCGATTCATAAGATATTGTTGCAACGTTTAAAAATAACTAGTCCTCGAGATCAATCTAACCAGTTCCTACTCGGTGGGTCTATGATTATCAAGATGCATGTCTAGCTACTAATAGCATTAAATTAGTTCTTAGATAATTATTATCAAATGGTTTTTATATGAACTCTAAATTACACCTTATCCCGATTGCGGTAAAAGATTTAAAAATAAATTGAGGCAAAGCCTATTTTCTATTTCCTTCTCCCGTCAATTTTAACTTGCATGCTTAATTTATAAACTGCAAAAATTCTCTACATATTTAGATAGTGTATTCGGCAAAATTAAATAAACAAAGAGTTACCCTTTCGTCTCCTCATTTCATAAAAACATTACAGTATTAATTTCACAACGGCCATTCAAGTCGTTAACGCCAGTCGATACGTTATCGCTTTGACTTTCGACTCGACTATCGCTCGCAAGTGTCATACATGCCGTTACTCTCTTATCTGGAGAAATTGCAGTGAATAGCTTCTTGTTCTTGAGGATATTCAGCACAATGACTAAGTGTTTGATACATAGCTTTATCGTTTTGGGATGGAATGACTTCTTTATTAGAGACGAAGACAATAACTTGTTCGAGTTTGTTAATCGCTAAGTTTGTTTCCATTTTTGAGGATGCTAGGTTTCTAATAATGATTTTATTGTGTAACTAAAGTAGGTATCTAAATAATTATCTATTGTTCCGTTGCTCCATTATAAGAGGCTAAAAGTAGTTTATAACTTTGTTTAATAAAATTGCATATTTACTTATTATATAGGTACATGCCAAATCCAAATGAGATTATATATTAGTATTTTATGAAACAAAAGTTACCTCTTTATATTTGTATCCCGTCTTATTATTATAATAATATTTACTAATGAATTTGGTCTAAAACTAACATATTATGTTTACAAATATAGATTGTGACATTACAATTATTTCCGATAACTCTAATTCTTGTTCCCATTATGTCAATAATAATTATATTATCAATTCTTAAATAAATCAGTGAAATAACGATTATTGCTTTTTGATTTATCATTATGTTGCAAGTTATGTTTTAGTTGTACGGACAAGGAAATGGCAGTCAAGACGACGCTATAAAACGTGATGAATTGAAAGTCCTCCATTTGTTTTGAAGTACCTACTCTGCATATCAATATTATTAGAAGATTCCGGAAAAAATACGAGTATAAAATATTTTTTTAACAACATCAGTGAAGCATTTTTATGTTATTTAACATCGTCTGTAGACGATGGCGTGCTTCCCTCCTTCATTTTGAAATTCAAACTTGCTGTACCGTAAGTACAAACTTTTTTATTCCTTTTATCTGACAAAATTCTTCTATTTGCAAATATTTATTCTCATTCTTAAAAATCAAAAGTTAACAGAAAATTACCTAACTCACCCTCGTAATTTTAACTAAAATTAATGATTCTAACCAAGACCCAAAAGCTTCCAAAACTAAAGACTACTAAACAACCACTTACAACTATAAACTTGGAATTCTATATAAATCAATGCCAGGAAACTTTGAACGTTTGACGTGAAATTGTTAACTGTAGTCATTATACTGTTAAATTGTCAACTGCCTGTCACGACTTGCGAACAACTGAAGTTGGGTTGACTTAAACTTTGACTACGGCTCCGCGCGGTCGTTAGTTGACAGTAGGTTGCTCAGTGACATACAAAACTGGAAAAGTTTTGAAGTAAACAATTGGAAAACAAGTACGTTTAAAATGGAATTATGTGTTTTGACGAAAACCACTTCGATCAAAAAATATATTTTAGTCCAGACAAGTAATTTGATTTCAAAAACATCGCCGTCCTTAACATTTTGACGGACTCTCAGCAGCATTAAGAATTCGGACGAAGTATTTTTATTTTGAAGATAATTGCTTTAGGTAATCCAGGGATTACTAACCTACTTGTATGTGTCAGTAAATTATAGTAAGTAGTCTCTTTGTCGTTAATTCGATTTCGGGTAACTGCTACTTTAACAAAATAAAGGGAGCTTATTTTCCAAAATTGGTCGTAATTAGCCTGGCCTAATTAAATTAGGCAGCCGCAATGCTAAAGAAATTAATTTCGTCTACAATCCCGGTCTAGTTGAAGGCACCGAGGGACTGCTAATCTGACAGTAACAAAGCCCAACGCTGGCCAGGCGGACTTATTAACGTGCCCCTGTCACTCCGCCGAGTAACTTTCAATTAGGACCTTCCCCCGGATCAGACGCCGCAAAGTATACGTTAATCTCGCAAACGACCTTTACATTACTGCCTCATTTGAAACGCTGGCTACGTCAATGGTAATAAAAGGATTAGTGGATGCAGCTTTGTAATGCTGGCTCTAATTGGGAATTAGCGGTTCGTGTGCGGATTCGGGTAAGGTCTGTGTTTGGAGTATTCTGTATTAGGCTTGGCTTCTTGAGTAGGTGGTAGCTTAAAATAAGTATACTTACTTTTGTTAAACCAAAATAGAAAAAGTTAACCTTATATTATCTTGTATATCTATGTAGAACTAACATTTCTGCTAATGTTAACTAGATACAACAATCGTTTTTCAAAGAAATTGTGAATATTATAATTGTGTTCTTCCTATTAAAACATAACATTATTTTTGGGCATTTTCTAATAAGAAATACCAACTAATGTGGTTTTGCAAAAGATAAACACATCAAATTATGACCAGAACGGACCCAACTCTGACCTGTAGTAAAAAGTTCATATTTGTAGTCACATTCAATTCTAAGAACCACCGTATCGAGTGGAGATCAAACAATCGATTCTTTGGCTCGGACTAATATTTGTGGACAAAAAATCGATTTAAAAGGAACCGGGTGACGGGGATGTGATTTGAATAAATATCAGGGAATACAGTTACGTGGAATAGATTGGTGTCTGGTTATCTGTTCGACTGATCGGATTTTTTATGTTTGGTGCTAGGTAGAATTGGATACCATTGAAAGCGGTTGCTTATTTTGAGTTTTATTTGCGGGTTAACTTTGAGTGATTTTTTAAAGGTATTTTCAGTTACTTGTCAGCTTTCATATTTTATTTTCTTAGTTGTGATTGAGATTTAGAAACCACCTTTTAGTATAATAACGCAAATTTATTTGCATGAAGCATATGCATGTTGTAAATTTAGGAAATTTCTTGAAATATAGGAAAATTATTAGAATGTAAACTAAGATAAATAAATAAAAAACATTTGATTCAAGTAAAAGATGGTACTTACTGTAAAACGTGGTGAGTAGGGATTAAGGGATGAGTAGGGACACAACCTAAAATGAAGCATATGTTACTAATTATAAGACTGAAATTGTTTCCAATAGACGTAACGTTAATGTCCATTTAAAACTTGTTCTTATTTATAACAAGTTATTACTTTTTTTTAGGTTGTGTCCCTACTCACCCCTTAATCTCTACTCACCCCGTTTTACGGAACCTAAAGATATTACGCTACTTTTTCAAAAGCATGTTCTAATAACGTGTAAAGTACCTACGCGCAAAATAATCATTTCATAATCCTTTAATATCCGTTTTCCAAAACAAATTCTTTAAGCACAGAGAAAGTAGGTATCACGATCGATTTTATTAACCTTAATATTTTAAAAGGCGTTGTTCCTGATCTTATCTTGGTTATCTTAGATAAAGCGGATTACTTTTATTTCATCATTATTAAATCACTTTGTAAAAGATTATGTTGGAAAGTGATTGACTGTTATCCGGCCAAATAGCTATTAAGACTCTCAAGTTGGTATGAATACATATTATTTACCCTTGTATAAAATTATAATGATTATGTAACGTTAAGTAATCTGTAAGATTGTCTTATCATATGCAATACTGTTTTTTTAGAATTATTCGGGAGCAAAGCGATTAAGTATAACAACTTTATTACAAATCGCTCTGCTACCCAACAATTCCTACCGACAAATTCAAAAAAGAGCAAGACGAGGTACACCACGCTGCTCTGATTTCATATTCTCCTGGATTCCTGCATCCATTATAAACAACAAAATGTTCATCTGCTGTAAGTCCTAATACTACGTTTATAAACTAAGCCTAAACGACTGAACATCCTACACACAAAAAAAATATACCGCGAAAAATCCAACCATGAACCAACCGAGAGAGATTTTAGTAACAAAGGATAAATATGTGGAAGAATAATCCTTGAGGAACTAGCAAAGTAAGGCGCTGGTAAAAGCTAACTAGAAATAAACTCTTCTCAATCATTTACAGGTGTGCCCTAGTTTTTAAATCTCATTCCATTTTCATATTTCACTTCACACCAACCATTATCTGCAACGAGAAACAAATGTGTAAATGTACCACCATTTTTAAAAACAACATGACCCGAACTCATTCCGTCTACATTCTGATTCTTGTTACAATAATTGAATTGATATTTGTTTATGCACATTAACATTGCTTTGTTTATGACTGGTTCACGTGTTGGAACATTGTTATTTTATGAAACACCACAGGCATCAATCACGTTACTGTTTTGCTCAAATAGGTAAAACTGCTGAAATGCTCCGGTGTGTTTATTTTTGAAACATTTTGCGGCAAAGTCTAACTACAGGGGTCTATTTTACTGGATAAAACCATTATGGCTTTTAATATCTTATCGTTTTATTTTTATTTTAACTCGGCCGCTATTACAGGGGCTCTATTTTACTCGGTATATTGCTTTTGAGATGTTATCGTATTGCCGACGTAACGATAACTCTTATTTACTTGACAGTAATGGCGGCCGAGGTAAATACAATACGATACCATGTCAAAACCATATGGTTTTACCGAGTAGAATACAGCTCCGGGTCAATTGTCATTATAATAAATTTACTATGTTTCTGGTGAGAAAATATAAATATTTTTATTGTTGCAAAGAAACTGACACATCAGCCTTAGCGTCTGTTTTTTTTTGTTAATTCCACTAGCCGCTTTAATACTGCAGTGTTATATTAACTTAAAAATATCCGGAATTTATTGTTCTTCCGATCACGGCTTGATCGAAGCCCCAGGTGCAGGCATTGTGTTTATGTCTTTTTTATATCTCCCGCGAACGATACTGAAATAATAAATATTGGAATACCAAGCCAAATGAAATATCAATGGGTATCTATAAAAAGAAGTTCACAAACATTAAAAGCCAATGGCCTGGGTATGATAAACGAGAGTTTTTTCGCAAACGTTAAGACTAGAGGATGATAAATCGGTTTTTGTACAGAATGTTTTTGCGGTGGCTTAGGTGGAAATATATTTTTATTACAGTTTATAACGGAGGTAAAATTATACTCCTAATTGGAACACATTAAATTGTTAAATTAACTTACAGGGTTTTAATGGAAAAACTGTCTATGTGTGTAAAACAATTTTTATTTGTTGTATGTGTAAGAATGCGTTTTGACGAATACATTGCATGTAATAACAGTTTTTCATGTTAAGTTTATCAAAAGCAACATTTCAGATTTTTAAACCTTCACATTCATGACAAGTGATACTTAAAACTATGTTTTGAACGTCTAAGAGTAAAAGAATACGTTTAAATTTAAATTTAAATTAATGAAACATTGCCCAATCACCGTTACAGCTTGACAGTGTGAGCCTAAATTGAATGAAGAGGCTTAAAGAGAAGTCAGCTTAACGAATTTTTAACGCTACGATATTAAAAACAGATTTAATAGAGGTCATATGCCATTAATTTCGATAGGCAGAAAAAACTTTTGCAATTTGACGTTTAAATCCTCTGTTTTTTTTATGGTATAGAGAAGGCAAACGAGCACACAGGCCAGTGGAAACTGTGACCCAGAGACATTCGCATTCACAAGACTGCAATCCTAAGACTGCAAATGCGTTGCCAAACCTGAGGACTAAAAAATATAAATATATAAATATTTTGAAAACTGACTGATTGCCATTATTGTTGATGATGCCAAAATCTGTTTGACATCTGTAAAATAGCAAATAGTGTGAACATACAAATATCATAACAGAGCTGGGCTAAAAAAAAAACGAATGAAAATTAATGGTAGGTATGGCCACGGGCAATTGATGCAGAAAAAGAGGCTTTGTGAACACAACTCAATGATTAAATTATCACAGAAAATGAGAATCAAACTTTAAAAAATACACGGCATTTGTACTAAGCTCGCATAAACATAGGGAGCCACCACAGGATTCAAAGTAGGTAACACTCATCTGACGTTTTATGGCCAAGATAAAGACGTAAGTCTTAACTCAGCCTCGCCCTTAACACCGTTAAACGATAACTGACATGACGGAATTAAGCCGCCGACTTATTTAGCCGGCAATTGTTAATTTCCTCCAATCGACTAATGGGCTAAATCCTCTCGTAAACTTTTGTAATTGGTTGATTGCTCCCCTGTACCGATAGATCAGCTTGATAAGCCTGGGATTGTGGGTTAGGAAGACAATTTAAAAAGCATTGAGGCAAGTTTCTTTTTCTGTTTTTCAATATAGGTTAAGGGGGCACCCCAACATTTCGTAGTTTTCAGAATATAAATGTGTGCGGTAATTTTGAAGCTATTATTATGCTGGACCTGTTTTATCTAAAATACACGTAATAGTAATTGCCACACGTAGTTAAAACAATCGAACGAAGAACTATGAGCAATATCCAAATAAAACGTTACTTAATATTTTTTCGTTATTAGTAAAGATATTGTTCATTATTTTGATTAATTTGGCATTAATTAAGTACTTAATGCCAAATTAATCATAATTTTGTAAATAGTGTACCGGTACCAGATGCACTCTGCGAACGTCAACGAGAACCAAAATCAAAGAAAATGATGACTCATCCGGCCGAATTGAGATTAAAAATACAAAATCAATTAAATTATAATTCAATCACTTTTTTTATAAAACGTTATCGTTTTTCGAAACTTATTGAACATTATCATGTTTGTAAAATATAATTCTGTCGTACCGCTCTCTTATTTATCTTTTGTATGTTCTTCTATCTTGTTTTGAATTTCATTTACCTGCTTTACCTGCCTTAGTAAACTAAACTGGTTTATATTCTATTACAAACTGGTCTATAATATTCACTAGTTTGTAGAGGAATTCAATTCTACCTATTCATATATTATAATGTTATCAATTTACTTATGTTTCAGTTATAGTGTTTATAACAACTCCAAATGAATGTAAATTCCTTTGGAATAAATTTGAATTTACTTAAACGATTACACGTAGATTACAAATATTCTACTGCACTAGATTAAACTAAAAAAAAACAGATCTTTTAGAGGTACTCTCACTTACTGCCGTACTCAGAGACGTCAATTTAATTTAATGCTTGATTAAAGTTGCTGCTGTTTTTGCTACAGCAATAGAATAAGACAACACGTCTCTAAACAAGCATTAAATTTAATTGACGTCTCTCAGTGCGGCAGTTAGTCCTCAGGGTTAACAATGCACTTGCAGTCTTTTAAGATTGCATTCTTGGGTTTTCTGTCTTGAGATTGCAAATTATGGGCCCAAAACCTATATCATCAGGTGGCTTGGGCCTCTATTCTCGGTATTAAAAACTATATCGTATTTGACCTGGGGCCCTAATATGGCTTCGTTTATAGCGTGACAAAATGTGGATAAAAATCCTGAACACTTTTTGACACTTACATAAGTACGAGAGTGACGGATGTTTTATCCACATTTTTTCACGCGATAAACGCAACCATACTAAGCAGGCTGTAACGATATTGTTTTGACGTCAGCCGCCATTACTGTTAAGGAAATAAGAGCTATCAAAACGTTGACAATACGATAACAGATCAAAGACAATATGGGTTTTAGCGCCTAAAATACCGGTCCTGTGTGATTGTTGTTTTTCTCCATGTCATAAAAAATGAGAGTAAAGTGAATAATAAGAATTTCACAGCTATTTCTGAGGTCAATTGATTTTTATCCCATTTGCTCATATTCCACAATTTTACGCGTAGGTACTTTTACAAAATGCAAATAGACTACGCGTATACAAACAGGATGTAATTTTTTACTAAACTACTTGTACGTGTACAGTCAGGATAACTGAACCATACTGATTTTCAAAATGATCCGTCGAATGCTCTTTGGTTACGTATTTGCATGAAACTACATCCTCAATGTACCGTCACTGGAGCAGATTTCATCCACTGACCAATTTTGCATAATCTGCTACTTTATCACGAGCCTAATCAGGATTATACATCCTATTACAAGGGCTATAAAGTTTTATATCACAGTACTTGCATGAAACGTCACTGCTAATACAGTCCACATCACATATTCAGCGACTCGTAAGGTCACAGACATTTATTATGCATACAGCAGACCTGAGCCGGGTCCGAATCAATCCAGGAATGTTCGACATAATACAACCAGCAGAAACTCCCTGTATAAAGAATCTTGTTTGTTATTCTTTTGAACTTGTTGCGATGATTGGATACGTAATCATTTTATTTGTGAGGATTTTATTCAATCACAGAAAGGCTTATGATATTCCTTATTCAGAAACTTGACATGTTGTTTACGTCTTGTTTGTGCCGCAACATGAATTATATTTTGGTTTCTGGCGCTTTATGAATAAAGATTTGAATCACTTGGTACCAACTACATATTAAGCTTCTTTATTCCCGTATACGATACATTTGAAATTATACATCATTATGTCATCTAATGATATCAACTTACCAAATTGTCATGTATTGAAAGATATGTTGTTTCGAAATTGAGGCTTGTTATTGCAATAACGTTCAATAAGGTTGTTAATACAGTAAATCTGATAAAATCTGTCAATGGTGAGCGGCTTAGAATATCGTTAGCCAAAAAATAACATGCCCTCTGTCCAATCAACTTCCCCCAAAGAAGTCCCCCACTGCTATCTTATTTTGGCAGCACGGCAAATTGGTCCCTTCAACCCGGATATATTTGATACTAATATAGATATCTGGGCAAAGCGATGAAGCGATTAGCCGCCTGGCTAAGTCCAAATGGCATAGATAATAACTCGATACCAGATTGCTAAAGCTCCCTTGTTTAACAACATTCTATAGTAGCCCCTATGATTACGTGCTTTGGTATTAAATACCTACTGGTTGGCAAAAATAAATTTGGTCAAGGTTTATAACTTGTAGTTCGTGTAGAAAGAAACGCAATGTACTTTTTTATGTTAATATACCAATTTGAAGCTAACCTAAAGCAAAATACTGATACCTAAATTTGTTCATTTTATTCACACTGACATTTGTAGAATCTTGAACATGCATAGACAGCTCTTTATGACTGGTCCAATACCAAGCACTATCACAGATCTGACAGCAATTTCCGACTACATTCTTGCTTCACTGCCCTATTTCGAAACGCAGCTATATTGTTTCGAACCGGCTGATAAGGCTATACCTAAGCGTCGTCCGCATTAGGTCTCAGCTCATGTCCCTCTACCATGCCATCCACACGTTCCAATCTATTTACGAACCAATGCATTGCATAACGTACGTTGCAGCGTTTCTAAGATAAGACTGGCATGTGAACGTTTAAAAGCGTTAATGGACTTCCGTATGTACGTTTCAGAGAGTTCTGTGGTTAGATCGCGTGCAGTGCCTTACTTATTGCTAGTGTTAACTAGCATACTTTCCACGGTTACTTTGTTCTCATGTTTTTCTGTTTAACGATTAAGGGAACTGTAAAAGCTGTACGAAGAAACCAATTTGCCAGTTTAGTTTTGGCTTTCTAGCGAGGGAGTAATTTATTGTTGAGGTTTGTGCTTTGTCGCCGAGTCGCTTATACTGTGAGCGAATATCATTATATATCTGTCTAATCTGATTGAGCTTCACCCCCTTCCGTAATATGATGACATTTGGTTGGTTATTAGGAAATGTAAAAATTTGTCGATCTCTATTTTATTATCCATGCTTTCCTTATTTAACGACTGTATTTTCACATACAACAATGGTAACTTTCCGTACATACCTACATACTGTAAGCACTGTTATCCCCTATGCATATGGAATCGTATGTAAAGTGGGAACTTAGTTATGCTAATTTATTGGTTGCTTATTTGCACACTTTTACTGCTTTGACTGACCCCTAGGTTAATGGCAGTCAGCAAACAAATTTAAGGGCTAGTTAACTCTAAACGAGATAGTTAACTTATGAAATGCCTAGTTTGCCTTCATATTTATGAATATTAAGGCTATATTTTCAATCATTGCCGTGCTTTAATATTAGAATATTATATATTTTTAATTTTATTAATTCTGGAAGAAATTTATTCATAATCATGCATTTGAAGGTACACTTTGAAGAATCATCACTTTCTTTAGCTTTTCCGTGGAAAATTAGGCACTTTTTAACCGACGAAAAAAAACGGAGGAGGTTCTCAAGTCGACGCGTATATTTTTTTTTTTTTTATGTATGATCACGCATAACTTTTCACAGCGCGGTCCGATTTTAAAAATTCTTTTTGGGTTTGATAGAGTATACTTCCGAGGTGGTCCCATTGTCACCAAAACTGAATCTGATGAAGGGAACCGTGAGGAATTGAGGGAACTCTTCGAATATTAAATGCATACATATAGCGATTTTAGTATTTTTAGTAACAAATCCAGCATTTTCATTCAGAAAGTATCATTTGGTGAAGTGGAACTGATGATGAAGACCACAAATGGCTACTATGGCTACCATGGTTGATCACGCATAACTTTTTACTGAGTTGTCTGATTTCAATAATTCTTTTTTTATTGGATAGAGTATACTTTGAAATTGCTCCCATTTCATTTGAACTCCCCCCCCCCTCCGTCATTGGTAGAAATATAGGGATTCATAGTTGAACCCATGAATTTCCTTCTGTGAACCGATTATGTTCAAACTTAGCACACATATGTAATTCTAATGACACTACAACATGACGGAGACTTGATGTTGATCTGATAACTGAGACGGAAGACAGATGAGGGAAATCTTCAACGGATTACAGCAGCTACCTCGTGATTTCTCTTATTCATGCATCTCAATGTGAACTTTATACCTAACTTATGTATGATGCACGGATTATGACTACCATCGAGGGTCTGATGATGGGGTTTGATGATGGAGTTGGAAGGCTGTCGAGGGAAGCCCTTATTTGTTCGGAAACTAAGGTATAAGGGTATACTTTGAAGTTGCTCCCATTTAATTTGGAACTCCCCCCCCCTCCGTCAATGGTAGAAATATAGGGATTGTTAGTTGACCCCATGAATTTTTATCTGTGAACCGATTATGTTCAAACTTAGCAAACATATGTAATTCTATTGACACTACAACATGACGGAGACTTGATGTTGATCTGATAACTGAGACGGAAGATAGATGAGGGAACTCTTCAACGGATTACATCAGCTACCTCGTGATTTCTCTTATTCATGCATCTTAATGAGAACTCTATACCTAACTTAAGTATGATGCACGGATTATGACTACCATCGAGGGTCTGATGATGGGGTTTGATGATGGAGTTGGAAGGCTCTCGAGGGAAGCCCTTATTTGTTCGTAAACTAAGGTATAAGGGTATACTTTGAAGTTGCTCCCATTTAATTTGGAACTCCCCCCCCCCCCCTTCTGTGAACCGATTATGTTCAAACTTAGCACACATATGTAATTCTATTGACACTACAACATGACGGAGACTTGATGTTGATCTGATAACTGAGACGGAAGACAGATGAGGGAACTCTTCAACGGATTACAGCAGCTACCTCGTGATTTCTCTTATTCATGCATCTTAATGAGAACTTTATACCTAACTTAAGTATGATGCACGGATTATGACTACCGTCGAGGGTCTGATGATGGGGTTTGATGGAGTTGGAAGGCTGTCGAGGGAAGCCCTTATTTGTTTGGAAACTAAGGTTTTTAAATTATTAATCAGAGTGTAACAAACCTATTGCGACGTAATTGTGTGTAGTGTGTAAACCTCTCAGTTTCTGCATTTCTGCTAAAGCTCGTTCATCGTGTGGCTTTTGTAATACCTAACTTATTTCGCTCTAACTCAAACACCTTCAAGTAGGTAGTTTAACTATACTAAGTGCAACATAAACCTGCCCCTTGGCAAAAAGTTAGTTTCTTTCCGAGGTCGATTACAGCTTTATCAAGTGTTGTTCCCATGTTGTTGTTGTAGCTAACCCCATGTGTTTCTGTTTAGTCCACCAGAGTAAATCTCTTTAACCGAACAATTGTCCTCGCGTGTGATATCCATGGACTTGTTTCTCTAATAAGTCCATGGCGATTATCTACGACGAGGCCCACAGGTATATGTTATAGGTGATATGTTACCTCTAAGCATGACACGGGATTCGGTAGCTAATTTAAGCTCAGACAAAAGACCGCCACAGTTGTTCACATCTTTTGGAACAACATTATCGGGAGGTTTCTTCCCATAGGTAGCAACTTCACGAGAGTCGTCTATGGAACGAATTGTATAGACACGGTTGTGTTTTGTAGCGAAACAATGAATAGTTTAAGTAAGTAATCAAAGAATAAGTATCTATTAACAGAGAAAAAAAACTGAAAAGTGAAAAATAAAACTTTTTAACAAAAAAATTAAACCGCCGAAAAAAGAAAACTGAAAAGCAAAAAATAAAACAGAGCCTTTTAAGTCTAACTAAGCTCCTACACTAATGTTAATACCTTAATAAATCATTTTGAGTCGGCGCCAAACAAACAAACAAGCATGGCAGGCACCGACTTCAAACCACTCAGGAGGTAGTACATACCATCACACACATACATCATTTTACTTTACGAAATAGTTAATTTGCTTGTTTGTTTGTTTGGCGCCGACTCAAAATTATTTATTAAGGTATTAACATTAGTGTAGGAGCTTAGTTAGACTTAAAAGGCTCTGTTTTATTTTTTGCTTTTCAGTTTTCTTTTTTCGGCGGTTTAATTTTTTTGTTAAAAAGTTTTATCGTTTATTACTTTCATCACTGAAACATTTTTTTAAAGTATTTGAGGATAATATTTTTTTATCGGTCTGAAAACTTTATGAGAAAAAGGAGATATAATTTAAAACTTAAATATCTTAGAATGTGGTTTATAACAATTGGATTGCTTGGTTAGAGTATTGAATGCAAGTTTGAAAGTAAGTGCGTGTAGTGAACGATGTGTGTGTATGACGTATGTGTGTAAGGGTATGTGATGGGTGAGTAAATGTATCGGGTAATGTCCGAGTGTTTTACTTGGTGAGCAAGTATACATTACTACACTAAAACTTTAATTTATATAAAGTTAAAGGCCATTTGACCGTGAACGCAGACAGGCGGTTGAGGGCTCGATGTTAGGTCCCACTGGCTTCTATACGTTTGTGACGTCACATCACCGTAAGCTTCATTACCTTTATTAGGTACCAATCGCTTAAATACATCGACCACTTCATTTACAACTAACTAATATTTATTTAACACATTCTTCATCAAATTGACCCATTACTCAATACAAACTGTATTGATGCGAATGTCATGTCAAATTTGTGACCGGAACGGACATGACACGTGTTGACCAATGTTAAACCGTTAAGCAAGTATCAACGCGTCATGTGCACTTGGTACTTGAAGCAATCGACTTTGAACTTAAATGATTATGTGTTAGGGTTTTCTGAAAACGATATAAAAGGCAGTCGTTACGATAATTCCTTAGTATATTTAAATGACTTGAAAGTTTGTTCGCTAAATACTCGTAGTTTTCGTCAAGTTAATGTTGTGTATGTTAAATATAAGCGTTAAAGGGTCGCTAATTTGTATTGTTTGTACGTGAAAGCCGTTACCGTAATAACTTGTGAAAATATGACTAATAAAATGTTTATGGCTTACGGTTACTCTTTTAAGTTCGCAGTTGGCATTAAGTTTAAAGAAAACCCGGGAAAAGCTGCGTGCGGTACAATACAACAGCAACAGTTCTTACAAGTACTTAAATGTTTACAACTTCCGTTGTATTTAGAATTGCTTAGCCATAACAATAATTAAGTCAGATTTGCCACGTAGCTTAAAAATGTAGCAGCGGTTTAAAAACCAATGTCACATCAACGCAAATTTTAAAAGGTCTAGGAAGAGATGATTAATTATTAAAAGGTACGTCCTACGCGCCTAAAAGTAAGACTAAAAATGAAAGGTAATTTTCCTTACTTATCTTAACTAATTAGTCACATAATCATCATACTTCCAACAAGCTTTTCACTAAAACGAACCAATTAAGTACCTATGAGTTTAATATATCTAAACATAAAATGTCATTGAAAACAACATTGTATTCTTCATAAACAGTCGCAACTCTCAAAATATTTGATCAGCCGGAAGAAATATATTAATTCTATTTACCACCATTGTTAAACCGAAATGTTAACATCCCATTGATTCATATTCGATATAAAACAAAGCTTTATTTTGCATTTAGCATCGGATTTGTTATGACGACATGTATTATTTTTATAAAATTTAAGACATGAGCGGTAGCGGGTTCAAATGGCTTAGTAATATATATAATATATAATATAAATGTAGTCATATTTACATGGCATATCAATTGAAAACAGAATACAATATTTTATTTCTGCACTCAAAATTATTGCTATAATTTCAATACCCACAATTACGTCTTTTTTGCGATAAGGCTAAATTCAGAATATTTCCACACTTCTTAGGAAAAATACTTACTCAATACTCAATTGGTACTTTATTCCTTTTAAGGCAGTGTATTATCTACTTCGACGCAAAGATTGGTAAAAACTACTGTCTGATTTGGAAATCATTTATTCATGTGTACATTGTTGACGTTTGTACTGTGGTAGGCCCGCAGTGCCGGCTCCTTTTTTCTTACTTGATTCACTCACAATAAAAACTCAATATGACTATGCTGAACTTTTATTTTAAACTTTCCCTATTATAAAAACATAGTTCTTCATTAAGGGCTTCTTCAACTCGGTAATGCGTAGGCGACTGACGTTGTTCTAACAATCAAAGCTTTTCTTCCTAATTTAAAAAATCTTCGATTCGAATATTACCGACGTAATAGCCAGCCAGTATAACTTAGATGTAGCCAACCCGCTACACGTAACGAACCTTCACAGTACCGTAAGCAGTGTAAGCACATTTACTTTGAGTTTTGTGCACGCGTTCTCCCATAACTTGCTCGCAAGCAGCTGAACTCTTTTGTTATGGCGATTTTCATTGTTAGTGATTCAATGAGCGTAGTTTTTTGAATCGAACCGTTTCGAGTGTAGAACGTATTGAATGATTTATACTTCATGAGTGAGTGAATGTGCTTCCATTCTTTCATTCTTATGAGTGAATGATTCCGACATGTGTATTAGAAGCTTGTACGTGTCAAAATGTTTGGAAGATTGATTTATGATGTCACAAATTCTGTTTGAAAATGGTTATTAAAAAAAATCAAACGAGACCTTTAATTCCATTTATGATCAGATTTATTGCATTTTATGACTTATTCCATTGTTTGTTCTATTGCAAAGGAAATTAATAGTGTCAAAAGGTGGGACTGAGGTCAAACGTAAACCCTTTTCGGATAAAAGAAGAAAAAATCAATAAAATATACCTACAATTGAATAAATTTTAATTGAGTCCGTATTGCATGTCCATTAATTAATAATAAAGTTTGTGAAAGTGGGTTCACCAGCACCTGCGGCCTATAAATAAGTCACAAACAATAACAATTAAAATTAATTGTCTGGGTGGAACTATCATTCTTAAATCCCTTAGGACTGGATTAATCATGTGGCTTTTTATTACTGGAAGTAATCCCATTGAAATGGTTTTTTGTATTATTGGATTAAAGTTTTATTATACTGCAGTGAATTACTGTCAATGGGCACTCTATTTTTCTGTACAGGTAATTTTTCATGAAAGGTGTTTTTTTTTTCAATTTAAGTATTTTTACCCGACTGCGGCAAAGCCCAAAAGGAGAGTTATGTGTTTGACTTGTATATATGTCCGAATCAATGTCCGCTCGTTACTACTAAACGGCTAAACCGATTTTAATAAATTATTCGTGGTTACATTCGTCTTAACCACACTAGAGTGTCATAGGCTATATTAAAATTATTTAAATGTGAAATTGGTGAAATAAAAAAATAAAAAAGATTATTAACATTACTTTGACGACATTATCCAAACAGCAGTTGGGTTTTTTAAAGCTTGCTTTTCATTAGACTTGTTATCATGAAATGTTTGATGTAAAAAAGTGGTAAGCGAAACGCTGTTAATCAACGGGAAAATACTAATTTTATTTTTTGTTTCAGGTCACTGTCATCTTTAAAATAAACTAAGGTAATATTGCATCTCACTCAGGCAGTTTACAAAAGACACAAACCCTGATTATGTTCTTTATGCAGCAAGTGCTTCAACATGTTAATTATAGTGTAAAATACCATTACAACCTTAGGCCCGGTTCCCACTATGCCCGGACCGGCAATTTTGCCGGATGCCGGTAAGGCTAGTGGCTTATGACGCTGTTCACACGGCATAATGTGAACAGCAGTATATAATAAATTGTACAGCCACTACCCTTACCGGCATCCGGCAAAATTGCCGGTCCGGCATAGTGGGAACCGAGCCTTACTAATAATAATCAGGACAAGTTACAAAGACAATACTTTACATAATCCTATTTAAAAAGACACGCTTTTCAAATTTAATTGTCTTGTACAATTCCATAAATTTCTCCTAAAGGCGTAGTCACACCAATCAGGGCTATTAACACGATGCTAATCGATTCGACCCGACTATTGTCTGACATTGAATCGCCCGACCGTTTTATTTCATTGTACAAGCCCGCACTTTCACCCTAACCCCACTATTTAAAACTAAACATTTACAATCTTACTAAAACAGTTACACACAACCCTATTACTGTATGACTTAAGATTCAAAATAACGTAAGGAGACGTCTATTAGTAAATTGGGGCGTAATAATTTAGACAATTTTGTGTTAGTTAACTCTTCACAGCCTTATTCAAAGAGAAACAGAATTTAATTTTAAATAGTGTAGCTGTATCTATAGTTGGTGCAATACGTATTGTTTACTATGAACTATTTTAGTGGGACTGATTATGTCATGTTTGTTAATTTGTGAAATGGAGTCATCGTTTTAAATTATGTTCTATTGATTTTGTTCCGTTCCCATGAAATAATTGCCTTTGCTTATAACGTATCATTAAGTTTGTTTATTGGTTGTTTTATGGCCTTATTTTTATTGCAGTAGTTATAATTAATAGGATATTATATTTTTTATAGCATTTTTGTTAAACTATGTACAATGACGTCATCAATGTAAATTAAATCGCCTAAGGCGATAGATCGCGATCAGTTCAGGGTCAACTCAAAAAAAATTGGCCACAAAGAAAAACATTTTCATAATTGGAACTTCATAAAAACTAACGGCCATTATCTGCACTCAAAACAAAACACTGGCCATCATAAAAATCAAGAGGCCATTAAAATGATTAAAAACGGGACCCCCGCGAAGTTTTAAACTATACCTCCATTTACGCGAGCACGCCAAGGGAGGGCAATGGTTTTTATTTCAATGAAGGCACGTCATAGAGAAAAAAATCCGCCAATAATAAAATTATCGGAGAACCGCCGGGCTATTAAATGCAGGTTGCTCGTGAAATATATGGACAGGCGGGCGTTGAAGATATGGCCGCGGGCATAGTACGAAATCATTTCATACGGTACCAGAATCCCCTAATCCCTTATTAAATCGACCCTATTTCGAGTTCTCGGCACTGAATGTTATATTATGGTTTTAAACACATTAACCAGGTGCTAAGATTTTTTTGTTTAAACGCATGCTCTTGTATAATTAAACTCTAAAGAAAATCATTGCTTAGCGATAAAGGTGTCATCGCTTGCTATAAGAATATGAGGAAGAGTAGGAATAATCTACCTTTTGAAGTGGTTCTTGAACTATAAAAAAAATCATAATTTTATATTGTGCTGTACGAAAAACGCTTCCGCCTATCAGTATATCCGCGCACGCGCTATAGACCGCGTGATATTTATGTTTACTTTATGCAGGATCCGGAATATTCTCTGGGAATTTGCAGCCTAATTCATTTAGCGGCTCAAAACTGAACCTCGGGCGTTAAAAAGGGTGCCTAACGATCGATATAAAAATATTTCCTATAATATCAGTCGCTATAATTCATTTGATATAATTATTCATATAACAACCCCTGCACAAAACAAAGCGCTACCATAAAAGTAGTTTAAGATAGGTAAATAATACAACATGATTTTTATATCAAATGATGATTATACCAACTGATGTTTATAATAAATAAATGATATGCCAAATGATAATTATAGTAAGAAAAAATAGATATTTTGATATTATACCAATCGTTTATTATATAAAATGAATTATTATATCCTTTGAAATTATATCGAATGTTATTATATCAAATGAAATCATATCAATCATTTTTATACCAATCATCATTACACACCCCGTTAATGGCTAGGTTAGAGGGATATAATATTAGATCTGTATAACTTTGCAATCGTTTAATGAACTTTTATTTGAGTACGCGTGGAAATATCATTATTGTACATAATGCTAAAAGAGGTGTACAGGAATAGATAAAAATAACGAACTTTTTTCTCAGGCAAGAAAGACTTCTAAGAATAGTGGTACTTTAAATCATTCACTAAGCTGTAAAATTTAAAGAGTCTTAGAATTGCAGTCTAGAGAATTCAAATATCAATGGGTCTATCTAAAGTAAGGTGGGCTGAGTGCTCTTGTAAAAAATATCGATCGACTTATCTTAATACCTTTTACCTAAACAATTTTAATTTGCATTTCAAAGTTTACGAAAGGTTCAAGCTACTATTACTACTGTTAAATTCGTTTGCGAAGTCGTACGTCTACTACTATGGAGTTTTAAAAAAAACAGACGAATTGAGAAGCTCGCTCTTTGGTTTGAAGGCGGTTAAAAATAAACAATAAGGTTTTAATTTTAAAAAAATATTTCAAAGCAATCCTGATAAGGAATCAACAAACCTCAAGGTTGATTATGGATCTTTTATCACTTTTAAGCAATATCTGTTCCTTAAGCTCTAGGTTTGAAAACAGTGATAGTAAATGGAATTTTTTGTATTAGTTATTAAACATGATGATACAAGTACAATAATGCACTAAACTTTGCCGCGCTCTCCACGACGTCACTCGAGAGCGCCAACAGTGTTGATCTTACTGCAAAAAGATACTAAGAACTTAGTTATTTCTTTTGAAATAAGACTAATAATAGTGGCGATATCCCCTAGAGGACCTGAGGGGCTATTGTCTAACGCACTCGCAATCGCAACCGGCTTCAAAGTGGAGCAATTGTTTTCATTTTGTATGGAGACAAGCCTTCGATTTTCAAAATGAAAACGATCGTGATTGCGAGTGCGTTAGACAAATAAGCCCTCGGGTTTTAACGTAGCTCTTCTTTGTTAGGAGACGGTATATGTCTAGATTAAGGGGTCTAATACCTAATGAAAATCCTAAGTTTTATTATTCCTAATGCATCAAGTCGGAAATATAGTTTATACGAAATTAATAAAATCGTACTTAAGAGGATTGTGAAGCTGAAAATTTCCATACAAAATGCGATAACGTTTATCTCCCCTTAAACCTAGTCCGATTTTTGAATATGTCTTAGATATTATGAAAAACTATATCTGTACGTTTTTCTTTACAAGAATATATTTCTAAGTAGAAACAAATTCAAAAACAAAAAACGGAAGCGTACGGATCTAGTTTTTCATAATCACTATACCTACTCTAATATCTAATTAAAGACCAAAATTTAACAGTTCCCATCTTGATTACTTCGTTATTTTAACATGATTTCATAAAAACATAAATGAGAACTAGTGTAACCAGTAATATTAGGGTAAGTTTTATTGATAAAATACATACACTTAAACCAAAATGCAGTAATCACAGCGAATGTGCGCCCGTTGAGGTTAAGATTTTGGTCTTGAATTAGATTTTCGAGTGTACAACATATTCAAAAAGCGAGAAAATCGGACTTGATTTAGAGTGTGAGCAACGTTATCGCCCGCAGCAAAATTTGTATGGAAAATATTTGACAGCTACGCGATTTAAGCGATGCTTCACAATCTTCTTAATATCCGTAGGTTTTTTGAAAAACCTAAAAACTCGTCTGATTCGACTAAAAACCTGTTAGGAGAAACAATGATTCGGCCAAAATGCATAACGAAAAATTTTTTGTGGCATTTGTCCCAAATATTTAAACAGAAACTGTCGGATAGAATAAATAAAAGTCTTTAATAAAAAAAAATGAGGTGTAAGAGATAGATAAATTGAATCTCAGTTTGTGGCTCCGGTGGTGTGAAACTATCAAACCAAGTTTGTAGTCAGATTTGTTAACATTCGTCAAAACCAAATAACTCTTTTTCATTTTCATAAGTTCCCGACATGTTTTCTGTAAATAAATTATGATCGATGGAGTGCAAATAACGTCATCGATACACAATCACACATCCCTCATTTCTACCAAACAATGGCGGCAAATTTCCAGGCTATCGGATTACGGAGTTTTTAACGGCTCCCCCGCCGCCCACCGGTTCAATCGACAAATGAAAAGTCGCCTTCAATTAATTAGTGGAACCCTTGCGGCTTTGAGCGTGAGAACAGGGCCGTAAGTTGGAAGAATCCAGACTGATTTTTGCAGGTTGTATTTTTTTGGCGTGCTCAGAGCGTTGCAACCGCCCGTCGTATTCATGATTATCAATCTATGTATGAATAACTAAACCGACCCGAATGCAAATTTATGCTTGCACTGTTATCTTTGTCTACGGTATTTTGTTTGCGGTAGTACAAACATTATATTTGTAATATTTTTGATGTTACGGTAAACTCGTTCTTACAAGTAACACCTTTGACAGATCAGTGCTGCAGCAGTTTAAACTTGATGTTAAAGTGACAAAGTGCTAAAAGTAATATGCAGCTAGGCTAGGCTAGCTAAGGCTGACCGTGCCTAGATCTTACTCACTTAAGTAAAAGCGGCTGTGCGTGATCATCTCATTAATTTAAAAACAAAAAGAGGAGAAAACAAGAGCCATAAATAAAAGAGTCGCTAGTCTCCCGAGATCTGTGCCAACAATCAATACTACCCTCGGCTACTTTATAATGAGTTCATTAGGAGTTCGGCCGATAATGCTGAGTGGGCGATTCGGATGATTCGGCTCACTTTTAGAGCACTCATTTGTCTTGTTCTAGTCATGTCATCAAAAAGTTCTGTTTTTCTTAGAATCAGTAGATGTTTCATTATGCGAAATACCTTCTTTATTATCACGTTGACTACTTTTTGATCACTATAAAATCATTTAGGTTTTGTTTAGCTTGTGTCGTATAGATAACCAAGTGGTGCGGTTATCTGATCCACAAAATAAATAATTTGACAACTTGAAGTATGGCGGTTGTCTAATGTCTACGCGGCATAAGTAAACGTTATTTCTACTTTGGTGATTTAAAAAAATCAACGTAACAAGCGTCAAGCGCAATCACTCTAATGTTTTTTTGCGTTTTTTGTAATGAATGGCACAGTTAGTAATAGTATCAAAACCGATTTTAAATTACAAACCCATTTATCAATTAAACATCTTTTTACATCCAAATTAAACCATCCACACGTTCTCTTAAAATATAGCTTACCAATTATTTCACACGTTGAAAGCCCCTTGTTAGGCGCCACGCGCGAGACGCGAGACGTGACAATTTCCAAACGTCACGTCATTTCGAGGGGGTGTCAATTATTTGCTCGGATGTTTCATTTTGTGACGTTTCGTTTCCATTTTTGTTTTTGACGTCTTGAAGGGTGCTTTTAATCATATGGATTTTAAAAGCGTGTATTTTGCGACGCGTCGAAGGGTTGATATTGCACTTTCGTTGTGATATTTTTTTGTTTCAGAGTTTATATTTTAGCAAGGGGGGAATTAATATGTGAATCTGTCTTTTATAAAAGGAAAGGATATATAAATTTTAAGCAAATAGACACATCGTGAATTTGGATTATTATAAATATGTGTCAAAAAATCTAAATAATTAAAAACTTGCTTATAAAAAAATATTCATTAATTATTAAAAAACAGACATACATTTAACAATATTCCGGTTAGATAAGATACCTTTTAAGACAAGTTGTCGGAAACTATAAAGTTTTTTTTTCCACTAATTCCTGGATTTATCAGAACTTACCGAATTGCAAAAACTATTCTCGCTAGTGACATTGTACAGGATTCCTATGAACTACATTGCAGCACGTGTGAAGTAATCACTATTGGTAACATGGGTTTCCGGCCATTGTGACTTATTCTGAGGTGTCTCAGGCTCAATCCTTTCCTGAAACTTTGGGACGAATCGTGGCTAGCATCGGATATACATCTCCTCGTTCCTTTACATGTTATTCCTGTTGTGTTTTAGAAACAGAAACAGTTACAAAAAAATTGAGAAAATAATGGCTTACTCACGGCAATTAGTCAGAAATGGAAACTGTTTCAGACTATTAGGGAGTACTCCATCAATGTAACAGTGAGCTCTCTCCATATTATTTGAGACGTAAATTATACATTTTACCGTTTTAATTTTTTGCATGGATGTAACTTTACTAATTTTATTAATAGATCACCACGCCTTTTTATGACGTCGCGGTAAACCTAGCTAGCAGTCCCGGGTTCCCGTAAGAACATATTATTTTGTGATGAGCGCAAGTGTTTATTAAGTGAGTCTTGGATGATTTCTGTGTATGGAATCCCACTAATATTATAAATGCAAAAGTTTGTGTGTGTGTGTGGGTGAGCGTGTGTGTGTTAGTTTGGTATTCCTTCACGCTGCGACGGCTGGACGGATTTGGATGAAATTTAAAATGGATACATTACAGGGTGTTAGGCAGAAGGTTGGACAAACTTCAGGGACTAACTCTGTAGGTCATACTCATCAACTTTTATTATGGGACCAACATCCAAATCGCGAAAAAAAAAACAGCTGTTCCATACATTTCGGCTGTTTAGCTCTCAAAGTTTGTATGGAACTGCTGTTTTTTTAATATGTCCTGGATTAAGGCATAGGGTACTTTTCATCCTGGAAACTTTTAAAGTTCCCTAAAGAATAACGATAATCGAATGTACCCGGACAGAAGCTACTTTTCTATATAATTAAGTACGAGTATCTTTATCGTTGTCTAGTAACTACCCATACTTAGTACAAGCGTATCTAGAGCTTAGTTTGGGACTAGGTCATTATCTGTGACAATATCCCTTATAATATAATATTATGTTTTATGATAATCATTTAGACCGTCTTGCTTCTATAAAATGAACTAAAACAAAGTATTATACTTAGAGGCTTTCCACTCTAAAGCTGGCCACATACATTTAGCTTTGCAAAGTCTACAATTACAAACTCATCAAACCACTTGTACAGCGTCGACAGTAGACTTTGTCACGCGTCAGTCGCGTTACGCCGATGAACGTGACGTAGCAATTCCAGACGTGACGTAGCAATTCCCGACGTGACGTGACGCTGCGGTTATTGAATTGTTTTAGGGAATGATACCGTGGCAATTTGCATGAAGCTAAACGGGTGTTTAGGCTTATTTCTAACATATGGGATGTCGGTAGTATAATGAGTGGTGTGTAAGTTATATTTGGTAGAGATATTATAATATGTTCGCCGAAGTAATTATGTTAAGCGTAGTTAAGCAGCTTATGTTTTTTGTTATTACCAAAAAACTTTGACGCACTCATATTTCGGAAATAGAATCATATTATTCATATTATTTCGTTTTTGCTATAATGCTTTGCCTACTTACATCTACCCCAACAGTTTCTAAGTACGATAGTTAGTCCGTTACCATCATCTTACGAGATAGATTTGGTTATCTAAATAGATATGATTAATTTGTTTTGCTACCTAAATAATTGAAATATATAAGGCAAACGATTAAACGATGTTAAAAAAATACTCCAGATCTTTTACAGTAAGTAAGTACGTAATAAAGTTCCAAAAAGGACCATTTTACTAACCTGTCTAAAATATCTCTTGTTAAAAGTAATAAAACAAGGAAAATT
Source organism: Acleris cristana (assembly GCA_948252455.1). Taxonomy (NCBI): domain Eukaryota; kingdom Metazoa; phylum Arthropoda; class Insecta; order Lepidoptera; family Tortricidae; genus Acleris; species Acleris cristana. The sequence continues at coordinate 12,533,388 of OX411779.1, forward strand.
GACACAATATTTGTGTGTATTGTGACATTTAATCAAACCTCAGCAATAGCATTTGTGGTGAATTATACAGGTTGAATTATCATAACGGCTGCATATTTTAGTTCTCAAATTACCCTTATTTTAAAATAGTAAAAACAAGTTACCGTAGTAGGTGCTGCAGTGCCAAATTGCCGCCTCAACACGAAGTCTCAGTATAATATGACGCGTGACACCTCATTCCGAGCGTGACACTTGAGATTTTTCGCGCCTTCTTTTTATGAAAAAACTTTTTGACACCTTCGTAACATAGTTAAATTTATAAAAAAGGGAAGATACATATTGTATTTATTTAAATTAAAAACATGAGGTATTTTAAGGGGGATCTTTACTCATTTGCCGCCAATCAAAGATGTTGTATTGACTTTCTGCAAAGTAGTTAACATTACTTTGTTCACTGTCGATGGATTATAATTATGGATACGAGTATATAGTTAAAATTGTTACTACTTACCGCAAAACTGGAGGTTAACATTTCACTATGTGTACCTACATTTTAAACATAATCCCAAAATGAAATGCCGTGTGGTGCCGGGTTTAGAATGTTGCCACTCCATGTCTTCCCGTGGATGTCGTAAGAGACGACTAAGGGACTAAAGGCTGTGTAGTGCTGTTAGGCGATGGGTTTGCAACCTGTCACTAATACACTGGATAACATCTTAGCCTGGTTGTGCAAAATGTGGTCACAGAATTATCAACAAGTTTTTGGAGTTGTTGGTGAGTCTGTGGCTCTGCCTACCCCACTCTGGGAATGAAGGCGTGAGTCTATGATGATGATGATCCCAAAATTCTTATGACGTCACGAGATTTCGTAAGTCAAATTCAAATTCATTGTTATGTTCCGGTGTAGGGATAAGACAACCGGAGAAATTACTAGCATAGAGCCATTCCATCTTGGTCCTCAGGGTTGTTAAATCATTTGAAGTCTTTAGGATTGCAATCTTGAGATTGTATCTTGAGAACTCAAATGTCTATAGGTTTCAGATCCCGCTTTCCATCAGGTGGCCTAAGTGAGACTTCCCTTGCTATAAAAAAAACTGCGATAATCCATTGAAATAAGTAAAAAAAGTATTTAAATATGTCTGTACAAGATTAACGTTCATTACTATTATGTCACACATAAATAAGACAAAACACATCCATTACATTAAACTCTGGACACAGCTGGATAAAAACGCTAAATCTAGATAGCCGCATGAGTCTCAAACAAATGGTAACAGGGGCTCAACTCATTTGCATATGGGACACGGTACAATTATACATTATACAGTACACATCATGGGGAAGTGGAAGGGTGTCCGCGACAAAAATGAGGAGGGGCATAGCAAATATACAAATTTTGCGACATGTCACCAGGCTGGATGATGTTATTTATTGATTACCTAGGCGTATAGCCTAATTGACAGCTGGGATATGCATGAGGTGCGGGGAGACTATACACTCTCCTGAGGGGCTATTGTCTAACGCACTCGCAATCGCAACCGGCTTCAAAGTGGAGCAACTGTTTTCATTTTGTATGCAGACAAGCCTTCGATTTTCAAAATAAAAACGATCGTGATTGCGAGTGCGTTAGACAATAAGCCCTCTGGACTCATTGACATTTTAATCCCAAGAAACTTTATCAAGACTCAAATCCGGATAGGCATAGCGAGCTGTCACTGTAACTGTAGCAGTTACAGTAACGAGTTGCTAGTAGAGAACAGGTTCGCGAGCCGCGTACACATCACGATTTCACGTGCAACAGTAACAGATACAGCTCGCTAGTGTGTACCCGGCTTAAGATGCGTGGCTAACTCTGAATACGAAGATGGAATACCTTAATGGTAGTCATCTCACCGATTGCCTCATCCCTACAACGAAACGCAGCAATACGCAGAACGGTTTCACTTCAAACGTTAGTATGTTTATGAAAATTCGGTTTGTTTAGTAACGAAAAACCTAGTGTACTTACAACAGTCACTTGTTTTTTTTTAACGCTCCGCTTTCTATTACCTCATGACACATTTTGACACAAATATTTGAAACCACAATGACCTTTAATAATAGATATGACGTTATGAGTACACGTTGACCTTCTGTTTAAAGCAGAAATACTGGCGTCGAATCTGGTAGCATACAAAAATACTTCAGATCAATACTCTCCCTAGCAATAGAGGCTTAATTTGGAACCCTGAGAGACAACGATAAAAAAAGAGATAATTTAGATATAGGAGGCATGTCACCCTATTGTTACTGGCTGGATTGTATTTTGTCCTTGACCCTTAAAAATGTTTATTTGATGGTTTTTATTTTGAGTCTGTTTTTACGACGTTACGTTTCGATCGCGTTTGAGTGAAGGTGGGAATTTGTATGAATTTGGGAAATGTTTCACAAACGCGCCGTCATAGCAAAACTCTCCCCACCCCTACAGATTTTGCCTTAAAGGATACGTTTTAAATAATGCATAACTTGCGGTAGATATATGTACAGATGCCCTTAAAAATGTGTTGTATAATAATTTAAATTTAATAACATTATTTACCGTAAAATCTTGGTGGTATTGTTAATGGATTTGACTTATATTACGTTTGTTTAATGTTGTAGCAAAGTAATAAAGTAACGATGAGTTCTAATATCTACATCCTACATTTAATATTTTCTAATCAGAATCTGCAGATGGTCTCAAGCGTAAAAAGGGTTGATTGTATTCAAACCCCAATCACATTTGGAGCATCATTTTAAACACAACGTGCAAACAATGCGTACTCTCACACATACCCATAATTACTTAAAAGTATAGCAATCCAAAGGCAATTCGTTATACCAGAGTCAAAATCATCAGGGGGAAGGATAAAAGCAACACTTCATATTTGTTATTACGAACACCGCGCGGGAGGGTTCCATTCATATTCAAATCACTTTCAAATCTACAACTATTATTATCCCAAACGCATTGTGTAGGTCCTTAGGGACCTATATCATTATTTCTGGCCTCCTCCGGATCATTCCCGACGTAAAAGTATTGTTGTGTACCATGACCGAGCGTGGGCCAAATTATTGTCACGAGGGTGATTCCAAAACGCTTTATATCAATTTACTGGATATTTACTGTCATTATTGACACATGTTTTACGGTTAACCTATTATCTGTTATATTTAAATGGTTATCATAAGAAACTAATAGGAGTTTTACTAGCTATAAATTTTAAAGTCGAATCTTTAAGTCCGTGGTCGTCCATTAGCAATAAAACATTAGAGGATTCATCGGTCTCTTTGGGGTATAATTTATATGCCGGTAAATGTTTTTATGTACCATTAAAGTTCGATTCTTCTATCGGATTGTCTAATGTAAGTGGCGCCTGAATTCCGGGCGGATGTCCTCGCACGTAAAATTCGGTCCCGAACAAACACCGACCTTCCCCGGTTTTGTTTTTTAAATAAGCAAACTCTGTTTTGTCGGGATTAACTTCGGTAGTAGTAAAATATTGACTCAACTCATCGGTTACATTGGAGGTTATGTTATTGCAATAGTTTTAGGTAGTACATTCGTTTTTGTGTGTTTTGGCGTCAAAAGAAGTAACGGTGCCTAAACAACTTAAAAAAAATTGTATTTTCATACAGATCATATAAAAACAAATACTTTATCCTTTGTTTTATTTCATGATTAGTGCATGAATACTGTTCAACTCTTAAGCATTTTAAATTAATCCAAGTCATTATTATTTTTCTAACAACGACATTATCTTTCATCTAACCTATACACTAATACAATCCGATTAATATAGATAAAACGAAAGTCTGCCACACCTTCCTCAAGAGAACATTAATTATGTATGCGATGCATGTTTAATAGGCCCTTGCATTATACCTAACTGTTGGTATAGTTGTGTTAAAGGCCATGATGCTATATTAAAAACTCATATCAAGTATCGTTTCCGCTGATGGTGTTAGAATGATAAATTCCGGATATGACAATACTATAGCCATTGTTTTAGAGTTAACAATACTGGCAGACGGACAAAAAATGGGAGGGCAGAGATGAATAAATCTAAATCGCATTTGAGACAGAAAGTGGTCCAACGGCTTTAACGAGACGTGAGGAATGTATTGGCTATTGAAACGGCTCTAAAAGGCTCCTATTACCCCTTATAGTCAAATAAATATAAGGCTTTAAGTATGGTAACTACTGGATTCAAGAATTCTTAGAATTTTCTTGGAATATTTTATCCACCACAATATTGCATCAACACAATTTTGAAAAAGTAAATTGTTGTTAATATTGTAGACACACGTAAAGAATTATGAGGTTTGTACATTTTTTAACAGTGTATTCAACTAACATAATTGACAAGTACAAAGATTAAGCCTTCGAATACCTTAAAATACTTTCTCAATTCAACATGAAGTAGGTTTATGCTAAGTCCCATTTTCAACCAGCAATAGAGAACATAATTATTAGCAAAACATTAATAGATGTTATGCTCACTGCACCTTTAACACCAGCCACTGAGTTACGAGCTACTTTCAAATGCACAGTAAAGTGTTTACGAAATTCTCGAGATTTACGTCCGTTATTTAAATTGACGGAAACTTGATAACTAACAAGTTTCTGTTGATCAGAACATTTATTTAAATCCGGAGTTTAGTTCGAGTGGCCATTGAAAATATTGAATTTGCGTCAAAACGACCAGTTCGTGGGACAAGTGTTTGGTTACTGCTAAATTTATTGACGGTTTATTGCATAGTATAAGTTTGCTTTGGTTTTGCAATTTTCTTAAACGTAAATCACATTGGGTCATGATGTAGGTAATATCACAACTATTCAAAGACCCCCGTTTTGTGCGTTCTAATGATCTACTCGTAATTCACAAACGATTCGTTTACTACATACATTTAAAAAAACAGCTACGGTAATGCAGTTCTAGACCACAGATATAGTGTATAAACGTACGCCATCGTATTTTGTCCCATTAGTTCGTTTTCCTCTAGCTTTCTAAAAGAACTTGTCAATACTAAAGCTGGCGGAGAAAGCAAAATAAAAATGGTATTTTCGACATGTTTATTTACTAGATTTGACTATGAAAAGGACCTGATCATAGTCGGACATTAATAAAAACTTTTCAAACACGTTTCTTTTGCAATGTCTTTCATCAAATTTCATTTATGTCCCCTTGTTTTAATTTTACCATTCAAACCAACCGCCAATATGCCATCCACATGTTTTCGCATTCCCATTTTATTTTTTTAATTAAATCTGCATTTCGTTCGTTTTAACACGTGCCTTATCAAAGGAAGCGTCACTTTCGACGCTATCAGCTGAAAGCCATCAGTGCAAATGTGTCCAATTAGGCCTGCAGCTAAAACGGTCCTCTGAATTTTTGGGGGTTCGAAAAGTTTTTGGGTATTCAGAGGCAAAATATTTTAAGGTTTTTTTTGTCCTGATTATTTGTAACTAGTGAGTTATTTTTAAGTTTTATTGATTTGCTTTAAGATACGAGTAATTACCTCATAAATTTACTAACTTTGGCCCGTGACTTTGCCCGTGTAAAACTTATTTGTTGTTCTTTGGGCTTTTGTTGTATTTTTTATTTTTGGACGTTGATTAGTCAAAAAAAATCCACATCATTCAAGGTATATTCATACCAAATTGTATTTGAATACGATTTTTTTTTAAACATAACAAACAGACTCTTACTTACTTACTTGTATTAGAAGATGAGTTTTCTCTCGGTCTTTACTTTGAACATTTTAACTACCTATATAAGTCTCTTTTTACAAATAACGTTATCGTAGCTTTTACCTACTAATGCGTTGTTATCATGTAATATAAAACAATGATACGTTGGATACACTTGACACTTTATTTTGGATAATAATGTCAATGGACTGTTATCAATCGCAATTGATAATACATGACAACATCAAACGCCCCCGATAAGAACAAAAAGCTACACAACACAACCTAAATCCAAACAAAATTGAACCTAAAATTTCTCAAGGGAACTTTATCTTCCTGACACCGTTACCCAGCCTAATCAAACATGTCTTACGTACATACGGCATTTTATGAGGTAATAACTTCCGGACAAACCGACCTCTAACACCTTACACGTGCAAATGAATACGCCATCTCGCTTCATATTTTTAGAAGAAAAGGGACTTATTACGTGGGTTTTTTTGACATAATTTGGAAATGTTCCTTAGCAAACCACTAGTTGGAACATAAGGAAGTCCTGTCAGCGCTCTACTGATGATTGGCGCGGTAAAAGAGGTGGATAAGTTCGCCTTTGTACATATTTTTTATATTAAGTAATTGTATTGTATTGTATTTGTAGCCCGTGTGGTGCCGGGTTTAGAATGTTGCCACTCCATGTCTTCCATTGGATGTCGTAAGAGACGACTAAGGGACTTAAGGCTGTGTAGTGCTGTTAGGCGATGGGTTTGCAACCTGTCACTAATACACTGGATAACATCTTAGCCTGGTTGTGCAAAATGTGGTCACAGAATTATCAACAAGTTTTTGGAGTTGTTGGTGAGTTTGTGGCTCTGCCTACCCCACTCTGGGAATGAAGGCGTGAGTTTATGTATGTATGTATGTAAGTAATTGTATTGTTTTGGTTTTCACTTTGTACAAGTGTTTACATAAGCACGTACTTTTATAATTACTAGGTATTAACGACTGGTAGTTTAGATGCCAATTACCGAGAAATTTACCTTCATATTGTGATTTGTATCAACCACATCTATACTCATATCTTCCCTATCAAGTTAGTTTGTGACGGTACTTATTTAACACACAATTCACAATTCAGGCGTTTTCTTGTAAATTAAGAGCATTAAACCAAGTTTCATATACTTAACATGCCAAAAGCATAGCTTAACATAGCAAAAATATGGCCAGCAAATCTTCAAATTCAGGCAAGGCATGAGTATAGTTATTGCACAATAGTTGGCGTGTCAGAATCAGAACTATATCTAATAGTATTATAAGGCGGTCATCCATATAAGCTTCTCTTAAATTAATTATTTTTTAAATATTGAATTATACAAGAATCTGTTTTTATTGTTATATTCCTTATTTCTTATACAGCAATAGCAAACTCCTAATGTTGTATATCATTTGGAACAACATAGCTAAGCTATACCTTAATGTTTGTAACGACTTCATCTATTTGTAGGTCAAATTCCTCATCAATTATAAATATTTAACTTGTAATACCCCTGTCGACTCATTTCTCAATCGTACGCCACTCAACCGTATCTTCGCTATAAATTCTTGCGTTGTGTAGGTATAGGCGCAACATGTATGTGGAGAGGTTGTAAAAAGAAACAATGACGTTCGTGAGATAGGACAAAGGCGAACACAAAAAGTTATGTCGGCGCTCAGAGAGAGATGGGCTGATAACGAAATTATAAGCACACTAGCACAGTTGGAAACTTGCAGTAAGCCGCTTAAAGCTTCCACAACAAGTAAGTTATAAGTCAATTGTGGGTTGCGTTGTTTGTGTATAGTGGTAAACCCGAAAGCAAATATTAATAGGTAAGCAAATTGACGTATTTTTTGTAAATAAAAGAGAGAAGGAACTTGGAGACTGGTTTGTTGGCGATAAGTTTTTTTTATTAGGGAAAATAGTTTTGGTTAGTTTTTTACAGACTTTTTAGAAAGTTTCACGTCGTACGTAAAATTATATAATGTGTAGAGTCTCGTAATTCTCATACTGTTTTGAATTATACTGTGAGGCTGGCCCTTTGTAAAAGCGCCTATAAAGTTTGATTAAGTACACATACTTATAGTTTTAATAACAGTACAATGAGAATCTAGATAATGACTGAACTTGGATGAATTGTATTACTTGACTTGACTTACTATTATAAATGAAGACACAGAAAATTACTTGGTGTCTTAATAGAAATAAAAGTAAAATACGTATCAAAGCTTCATAGTTTATCACTATGTTCAAAATGTATTCTTTATTTTGGCGTCTTTAGCATAAGATGGAAACGCTAACATGGCTATTTACAACAACAATTAATTCATACAGTAGGTAGACTTAAGTAAAAAATAAAGGCCTCGAATTCTTCGCAACAGCCAAATAATGTTGATTTAAGCAGCTCAAATTTGGAAACACAAAATAAAAACTCGTCAGTTAACGATCGACGTCAAAAACAGCCCTTTGGCTGAATTCCTGAATTTAAAAGTATAATATAAGACAAGTTCTTCTTTTGGATTGTCCAGCCGGCGTGCACAAAATTCTAATTCCGACTAATGAAAATGTGGATATCTCGTCGGGAAATTGGTTATAAAAAACATGGTCTAGGTAGGATTACAAGTAACAGGTGGGTAGTCTGTATAACCTATCGGTTGGCTTTGACGAATAATTGGAAGAGGTCTTGTCTTATCTTCGTTATATATTTTAATTAGGTTACGCGGGCTCAAACACATAGACCAAGCTTTGAGTCTAACCAGCGATTTACTGCACAATACCTATTTGGTTAATAGCGATTCATTTAAAGGCGTGGAATGGAGTGCAATGCATTGGGTTACAACAAGCTGAATAAGAGAAAAATAAAAGATAAAGAGCAGAACACTACTTAAAGGATAACAAAACATAGAAAGAAGTTTAAGAAAAAGAAGTAGTAGAAGTTTAGTTTGCTTTAGCGCGCCAACTTTCTTTATGAAAGTCTTATTAATCTATGCCACAAAATGATAATAAATGAAACAATTAAAGCACACTACATATATATATCAGAACCCAGAAATTAACTAGCGTTTTTTATACAGGAATGCTGAGATCACTCATCAAATTCCTCCCGGCAGGTACGCGGCAAAACGATAAAAATGTGCCCTGGCATCATAAATATTCATTCCTCGAGGATCGGGGGGCCAACTGCTAGAAATATGGGGTTTGTCAAAGCGCAGTGTAATCATAATTTTTATGTGTCTGTCTAGTTAAATTTGGATATACATCGCAAAGTGCAGAGTATGTTAGGAATTAACAACAAAACGTTATGATTTAATGTAAGTAATATTTATGTGTTGTGCTCTTTGATGAGAGAACACGTTGAAGACGAATAGAATGTTGCAGGGAAGAGAGAGATGATACTTTATAAATAATTATAAAGTATGTTAACTTAACTCCTTGTGACTACGTAAAGGTAAGAAGGATAGGTACTATTACTAACCCATTGGAGATTATGCAACGAATTGGAGCTTTTGCGCCGATATTTTTGATTTAGGTGCGAGGGCTCATGTCAAAACCATATTATTGAATAATGCCTTGCCTTAGATACATACCTACGAGAATATCATCACAAAACAAATGTTGATCAAGTCGTTTAAACTTAATTTCAAGTAGAATATTTTCTAAAGTAATTGCAAAACATTTCAACTTACAATAGACTTCTTCATATAGGTACGTAGAAGAATTTTAGTCTAGTCTAGTAGTAATAATATTATATTTCGATTTTCAATTTCATAATCTTCAGAATTTAGAAAATAATTATACCTATTTAATTTAAGCAAAATTCGCTTCTTCGCTCCTTTGAAAACTCTTAATCCTTTCTTTGTCACCAAATTTTAAGCTTAAGTAGATTTCATTCAAACGAAATTTATTTTTATCTTTATGAAAGGAAGTTTGTTAAAAATAATTCAAAAGTTTTTTTTGATAAAGGGTTGACGTTCTAAGCTTGACGACACTTGATTACCTATCTGGACATTAATAAGTAATAATATGTCAAAAATACGTTCTTTATTAGCAAGGTTAGTTTCTTTGTCACCAATTGTGATTGAAGACTTGAGAATGCATGCACATGCTTCAGGGTCCACTTGTCATTAAGTGACCGTTGTGCACGTTTGCTTTCTTATAACTGAAAAATAAATTTGAACTTATTCAGCATTTAAATTGGTAACAGCTGGAATAATATAAGGTCCATAATAATAAGGCCCATGTCCAGCAATGGATGTCTTTCGGCTACTAATGATGACGAAGTATTTTTTTTATGCCATGCAGGAAGCAAACGAGCACACCGATCGCCTGATGGTTCCTTAGTGGGATCTGTGGCCCATAGACATTTGCATTGTCAAGACTACAATATTAAGACTGCAATCCTAAGACCACAAATGCGTTGCTAACCTTGAGGACTAAGATGGACTGCCTCTATGCTAGTTATTTTACCGATTGTCTTATCCCCAGACCGAACAATTTTTACTAAGTGCACATCATCGTCTGGTCTTTTTATTAATCATTTAAAAATGATATATTCAATCTCATTACAATCAAGATGCTGTTAAGTTAAATACCTACCACCAAACAGTAAATTAGAAATAGTAATAATAGTTTAATCAATATCTTCTTATTTGATATTAACTACGCTCACATGTGCAACTTAATCATTGAATTTAATCAATGCATAACAATTAAAAATTAAGTTTTATTTCTATAACTTCCCACTCGTTATTTGTACAGAGCTTGGGAAACAGCTTAATTAACAGCTTTCTCATGACTTCAAACGCGCAGTTTCTCCATTAACTATCATTTACATTTAAATTAGCTTTTTTTAATCCAATATTGAAATCTAAACGGTTTTAACACCTCGAATTATAATAAAGACCGTTATTTTTAATTCAAACAAGCAGTTAACCTGGTTAATATTAATTACTATTTGATTTAAGTTGGTGATAAGATTCTCGATCAAAATTATTCCGTAAGAAATAAGTAGATTTGGTCTAACAGACAAAACACCTTTGGGTTTCACCTTTAGATGTGTAGAAAGTCATATAAAGTGTCTACATGTTAATATTATAGGTATCATTGGGTATGTTATACACCTACCCACATTTCTATAAAATGATAATTATATTTTCGGCCAAAAACAACATTAATAATAAACAACCTAAGAACCACCTCCGACACCGTTGAAAGGCAACAAATATTATCTAAATGAAGACGCAATAAACTTCGGGGTTTCAAAACCGACAGCAAAAAAGAACCAAAAAAACAATCCCTTCGTTTCTCATAGTTATGCCATAAGGTTCAATCAATCAATGTCCCTAAAAATAAAAAAACGACCCACGTAAAGCGGGATGAAAAAAAACTTGCCTTGTTTTTGTGACCCCAAATATAGTTTATTTTGAAGTCGATAGTTGGTTCTATGGTTTGGCTTTTGTTATAAATGTTATTCAATTAAAAATAGAAGGATTGTGTTAGTAATCCTTACTAACAACTATTTATCTATTAAGCGTTGAACAGAGAACTTTTTTCTTTTAGTTTATTTTATTTTAGTGGTGTTAGGGGTTACCTTTTATTTTATCGAAACACCTTTCAACGAATGTAACCACGGAAAAGAAAAAACAGTGAAAGTGGCATGAGCTTCGCTTAGTATCAGACCTGTTGTCGCCAATATTCAAACTATCATAAAAACAACACGCCACCATGGAGAATGTTTTTGATGCGGCTACCGTTTTTACAGTCCAAAATAGCACAATAAGGCATGCTTCTGGATTTATTTCCTATTTTAGAAATATCGAAATATCGAAATAAGCGATCGCGGCAAAAGTATGGTAGGTTATGCGGAACTCCGCATAACTATGCCACACGTTACACGCCCACTTGACACTTCTACTGTTTTTTCTGTTCTGTGAATGTAACATTACGCAGAATTTTAATTTCATCGAAAGTCACGTCTAACCCAACCTAAGCTACGTAATTAATTTATAAAAAAATCTGAAAACATCACGATTTCAACAGAAAAATGCGATCGATAAAATTAGAATAGAAATAGAATTAGATTTTCTTTGGAGTGAAATTGAAATATGATGGGTTGCCGGTGGTAGGACCTTGTGCAGCGTCCATCTGCCATCCTACTACCATCTTATCCTGTAACCTACCACTAAGCAGCAATATTCGCATTATTGTGTTCCGGTGTGAGGATACGACAACCGGTGAAATCACTAGCATACAGGCGTTCCATCCTAGTCCACAGGGTTGGCAATACATTACCGGTCTTAAGATTGCAGTATTAAGATTGTAATCTTGAGAATTCAAATGTTTATGGGTCACAGATCCCCCTTATCATCAGGTGGCCTGTGTGCTCGTTTAACTAATAGTAGATTGTTCAAAAAGGGACTAAAACAAGCCATAATGACACGAGATGTTTAGCCTCGTGAGCGTGCGAGCGAGCGAGGGTGGCTATAGTTAGAGTTTTGTTATGGTTGTTTAGTCTCGCGTTAAACACTCTTTTCACTTTGAATGCGAGGAAAAAAAACGACGTTCTATACAGAATTACAATATTGATTAAAACAAATTTTTGAGCTTTAGTTCCGATGTGCAGCAGAGACTAAAGTAACATTTGAAGAGCATGAGAAGTGAAAAATCATAATTATTTATTTATATATAACTATAAACCTGAATATTTCGCGGTTGAAAGCTAAAGATCTCATAAAGGACATGCTAAAGCTGTCCCTAACAAATGGAGGAGAGAGATAACAAAACGGTAGGAATAAAAATGGCGTTACGTGACGTAGTCTTAGAAGTGTCCCTCAGGGCAGTAGTCTCTTTTTCACGAAATAGGGCACTCAGTCAAGATACGCTTCGATGGTTATTTAAATATGTCCATGACCATATTCTTGGATAAAGAAGTAGATAGCACATATAGATTAGATTAGATTAGATTTATTTATTTCATTTTGAAAATTTACATGTCATTTTTTAAATGAAAATACCATGAATTCTACAAAAAGATTGTCAGAGTGTATAAAAAATAACAATAAAATAAATAATAGTCAAAATCAAAAGGGGGGTAATCAAAAAATATAGGGGGGTTACAAAGACAAATACAAATGATTAAAGTCAAAAAATATAAAGTTGCTCGTCTAACCGGCCCCTAAGATTAACCTAATTTGAACAGTATTTTTTTTAATACATATTTAATGAATGAGTTTGAAGAAGATTAAACTAATTTATTTTATTTTTAATTTAATTTAAAAACAAAATTCTTAAGCAATAAATGAGCAAAGTGGTATTTTTATTTTTTAAATGCACGATGTAATCTAATCTAATGCTCAAGCGTGAACTCACAATAAAAACATCTTATATCATCCGTCCAAAAACAATTTTTCAAAAGATCACAATTTGCAAAGTAACAGTATCTACAAAGGCTAAAAATAAATTCTCTTAAGCGTAAAAGCATTCCATACATGCCCCGCGAATTCGATAAGCCATTGAATGATGAGTCAGTATGACTAATGAAGTTGTGAGTGGAGACGCGGAGGAAATTGTAATGGGTGAGAATGGCTATCGACATCCTATAAACGTTTTTTTAATAAAACGTCTAGTATTGTGTGCAAATTGTATAAGTACCCAATAAAGCATGAGATCGTCAATATGTTATGAATATCTTGAAAAGGGTTTGTCTTGCAAGTCAGGAAAAAAGTCAATTAAAAATTCCATGTGCCTTTTTAACGCACATATTGAAATAAAATATGAAATAAAAAATATTTTGGGTTTAATATTTTATCCTTTCGTAATCTCTATGATACGTGTATGCATTTGTTAAACATATTTTGATAAGAACTTTCGTGTCATATTTAAATTTATGTCGATATATTACGCTAAATCCTAGCCCAGGATACAACGTTTATTTAAATCCCAATGCCCTTGAAACTTTCTCCGCATAAAATAGAATCCTCACAAAACCTCTCCCAACGGAGTACACGAAAACGTACCCAGAACATATTATGATTTATTAAACCACAGACAAGTTCATTCAGTTAACCCAAAAGAGCGTAAAGCAATTTGTATTTAAAGGCGCTTATGCTATTTTGGTTGGGTGTCCTAACAGCTAACACACGTGAAAGGACATGCTCCCAAATGAATATAAAAAATATTTTTTGCATTTTTCATCATCATATTTACGCCCTGGAATTGTTTTCGACCGCTGGCGCCTCGTTTGACGTTTTGTTAGATCGTATGCATAGAAATTTGAAGGATGACGTCGTTTGAACCTTTTATACCATTCTGGTCACAAATAACGCAACAAATTCAATGGAAATCAAAATGGTGTAAATATATTTTTGCTTCAACATAACAGACGCATTTTCAAAAAGAAGCATTCAATACACATTCATTATAACGAATCTGATACCGCAAAAAAATCACGAAATTATTATATCACTATAAAATCAAATAATTAAATTAAGAGCCTTACTGAACTAAACGACATATCGCAAATTAATAAGCATAGTGATAATTTGAATCAACATAAAAACGCAAAATTATGATCGCGTAATTAAATATGTTCAATAACTACCACATACAGCGAAATTAATTTGACTTCATGAGTTTGAATCGCCACATTACTTAACGTTTTAATGATGTGAAAGAAAACTTCACATTTGAGCTCATTTTAGTGGACTTAAAGCTCAATGTTGATAAGCATGGTTTTAGTAAACATGACCCCAAGAAAACGAAAATGAGTAAACTACATGTCGAAATCGTTTTTTAACAAGATAACGATCAGGATTGCAAAATAAATAAGGTAGTTAATAATGCAGGTAACCATAACATGAACGCAATACATGATTATACATACTTGAAAGCGTATGGAAAACCAGATGTCGTTTAGGATGACGTAAGTACTAGTAATTACTAATCTGAGTTGGAAAATAATGACGTCTTGGTACTTACGTGGATTTTAAATTTCAGAACTTCTATCAATTTTGTTAAATCTTCACAAATCATCATATTTAAAAATTGCACGCAAAAAAGAAAAGCTTAGTTTTTAATTTGCTTTGAGACTATCGCTACTTCATGGTTACTGTAATTTCAATAAGGAGAACTTTGAACTGAAAAACATTCCTCTATACAAATATTTTATAATTAAACCTCTCTCAAATATTAAAAACAAAATGAAAAATCCCGGCTGTTTAGGAATAAAAATGATGCAAAAGTCCAGCCGTAATAAAAATGTTAATGTCAGAAGGCAGAGGCGCAATCAAACGAAGGCCTGAGTTAAGCAAGCTCGCTTGAATTTATTATAAATTTTAATGTCGCTCTATTCCCACAAATTGTAAAGCAAAGAATTCTTCGTCTATGTTTCAAGACGAAAATGGTGCCCATGATAGAAATTGAATTGACTATATGCTAAACTTTGTAAAGCAGTATATCACTAAAATTCAGTATTATTAAGTAAAAAATGGTAAGAAAGACAATTATTAATTCAGATATAAGTTATTTAAGTTTAGTTAGACATGTAAAACCATACGGGTGAATATTCGGGCGTTTCAAAAGCCGTCATTGCTGTCTTCAATATATTGATGAAAATAATGATAACTACCAGCAAGTTTTGATGTCAAAGTCAGCGGGCCCGGGGGTAGTATCCATTCCATTTAAAAGAACAAGAAATTTATAAAGTTTATCTTGAATAATATGCGAAAACATTAATGACGGCGGTTAAAACACCGAATAATCACCCAACAAAGCCAATTCGGAACTGTTAAATCACTAAATTTAGAACTACAATAACGTAAGACTTAGAAATATAAAGCTCTATTTTTGATACAAAGGAATTAAATTAACCGTTTATGTTTTTCGCATACATCATCTAATAATGCCCACAAAACTTTCTTTAATATTATTATATCAGAAATAATTATTAAGATAACTTATTATTAGAGCTAATTGCGTCAGCCAAATACCTCTTCAATTTCTATTTATGCTTATCTCCTCACATTGTTAGTAATATCCAATTCCAAGCTTCAGTGAGTTGCGACGCAAATATTCAACTCTATCGTCCAACGTCATAACCATCCTGGTTTAATATTCTCTTATTAATACTAGTCCTCTGGCCGAGTGATGGTAAAAGGAGAGTGGAAATAGTTTCAAACCTTCTTGAATCTAAAAAGTCGTTTGGAACGTTCATAACGTTTAACATATACGACGTTCTACAATTTAGAGTCATGAAGCGTAATTAAACCGTTGATTACAGCGCATGCTTTGAATCCGAGCCTATTTTACGATAATAGTCGCAGTGTTACTCGTTACTAACCATAGTGATTACTATTCAAGATCAACACGTATATAATTGAATTTTATTCGCCAGTAAACTGTTTTACAAACTGATGTCTGCCTTTTTGCAGAAGGCTTACGCAAGTAGTAAGTTGATACGAGATCGCAGAAGTATGTTTGTGATTTAAGTCAAACAATCTCACGATGTTCAATAAAGTTGGTTGGTTTTGGTATATTAAAATATGAACTTAAAAGTGAAAACGTCTGTCGCCGTTCGAGAAACAATTGCCTAACACAAAACGGTTTAGTAGGATGCGAAAAGCATTAAAAATGTACGAAGATAAGCGTCGCTGGAAGGGACAATGGAGAATAATGTAGTGTGGAAGCCGTTGGGCGTGGTTGGTTGCAAATTGCACGGATTCGCCCGGGGCCGTAGACAGTTCGTGAGCTGACCGCACCGGTAGCCCACGACACCCCGCCTCCGGCTCGCTAGCGTGTTTATAATTCAGACCCCGACGATGGGCATAGCTTATCCAGATTTAGTACTTCAAAATTTGAATACATGATTAAGGGAAATTGGTAAAAGAGAGAACAACGGTGAAATGGAATCATATTACGAGTATTAAAGCTGCTAGTTATACTTATCAAATGCTAGTAACTGCTCTTGAAAGTTTTAAATATTTTTACATAAGCTTAACTTATAACAAGTACCCAATTTTTTGATCTTCATTTCTTATACCTGTACCATCACCTACTAATTAAAACCTATTTTTCTATTTTTTTCTATATTGGTTAAGTTCAGTCAGTTTTTAGACGTAAAGGTAAACGATGAAAGGGTCAGCTTATCGTATCCAGCAGTCGGGCATAAAAATATCAGGTGTGATTCTTGGGGGAGGTTATATAGCTATCAGCTGGATTTGTTTTGACTGATTTGACAGTCATGATCACTGATGTAGGGTGCGTATAATTTCACGAGACAAAGTTAGTTCGTTATGATATGCCAATGTATTCACCGTTTCCACAGAGCTTAAACCTAAAACCAAGGTCGTGCTTATCAGTCGTGCCTGCAATTATAACCAAGAGTGGGACATGAAAGCATGGGAATTGTAAGAGCAAAGACAAATTACGTCGTGCGGCAAGCAAACAGTAGCTCACGACGAACCTACTGGTGTATCTCGGTACATATCGGTAGGTATATCCCAGTAAATCTCGTTTATAATTCAAGCTGCTGTATCGAAGCTCTGGAGATTTTATTAGGTACAATAAAACCGCAGAAGCCTCGCTCCGCGATCCCGGAGGGAAACCTCTTATTTAGAGCTCCTATTTGTTTGAAGTAAAAGGATAATATTGGCACGTACAAGACCTGTTTTTGTTTTTTGTAAAAAATACACTTACAGGTTATTTGCTCATTTGTAATCGCGTGTGTATTTATGTGCCGAGCATGACTGCGGTTAAAATTAAGTGTGGGTTTATATTGATTGATTGATTTATATGCTTATTTTAATTCACACAAAAGTACACCTGCAGAATTGTTTTAGAATTTGTGTTTTAGATGGTTTTGGCCATAATTTAACAAACTTACACGGGGGACGAGAAGTTTTAAGTAGATCTCCTATAGCATATAGACTAAAGTTTAATAGAGGTTTTAGATAACATTTCAAGTTTCTGGATAAAGCGAAAGAGGCCTGGTGTTTATTTTACACTGGTACAGTAGATAGATAAGTAAAACTTGAGGATACTTAGAGCAGTGTCTAAAATGCCAGCAATTCACTGGATAATTTGTGGATTAAAGGCATAATATCTGAAGGTTATTCTGACATCGCAAAGTGGTTTTCATTTTCATAGATTAAAACATAGGGTTTATAATTGAGTAACTTAGTTTTATGGAGTTTAGCAGAGTTTAGTGTAACAGAATTTTTTGACGTCATCTCGCAGCTATTGCAAATGGTACCCAAAAATAATAAAATGAAGAATAAAATTGGTGGGATTATATTAATACAAAGCAAAAACGTGGGAAAACTAAAAATTTAAAGCCCTTATAAAACAAACAGGCTAAACAAAAAAAAAACAAAAAAAATTGTAATATTTTTTTGAGATTTTTTTTTTCGTTTCTTAACAATAATGTAAAGCTTTGACTTTTAGGCTGCAGTTAGTTTCCGTTGATATGTTAAAGTCTATTAAAGTGTAAGTGTAGATTATTAGATGAAAAGAGTAGACATTATCCCTTAGTAACAGTAATCATTAATAATTTAAGACAAGCAAACTTTTAAACACATAGCAGAATGTTTTGCCAAATTTAATCTAAACTCTGGACGTGCTTTTTAACCGCCAAACTTATCATAACAGTGCGGAACCTAACAAAAACAACTAAAACCGAAGTTAACGAAGTGAGCTGGGATTAATTTTCTCGGTGTTTGAGTTGGACGGACTCGCCTAAGGCGGTTAGCGATATAACTCCACGCTGACTTGAAGACTGCGCAATTTGGTGGAAGACCCCAGGATTAATTATTGACCACAGAAAATGCTCTCTACTTTTGAAGCATCTGTTGAGAAAGAGTATTAAGCATTATCTAACTCGCAAGATCTTAGGGACCGGACGTAAGTAGTGAAGTTACTGTTTGTCCGTGCTGTTTCAAGATTAAACATTTCTTAGCTAAAAATCGATGTTTTGATCTTCTTCTTTTACAGCATTTTATCTTTACGCCTACTGATTCTACTGATTTGCTATATTATACCTTATATGGTCTAGGCCCAGACTAATAATCATGTATTATTATCATTTTTGTTGGGAGTCCTTTTTGATGAAATTTATGTTATGACTTAGGTATTTATTTTTTATTCGTGTTTATTCGATAAAAAAAATTTTATTCAAGCTATAAAGTCAATTCCTTCTAAATGCTATTTGTAATTGACTTAAATAGAATAAGCCTCAATTTATATTTAAATATTACGTACACCAATGATTACAATTATCTAAGGTCGTGACTTTTCGATACCGCTCCAAAACCGTTACATTTCCTTTTCATCCGGCTGTCAGAAAACTAGAACTCGCACACACGGACACACAAGAAGTAGGTAACTATTGTGATCTTTATTATGATTCTAACACGAAATTTTAAACACAGAGCTGTTTAAATTCTAAACTCTTTCTGTGCGTACGTGGTTAAATGACACGACACATGTGATCAAATACTAATATTACCTAGGATTCGGATTAAAAACTTCATAAAACTTGTAGAACGTGAGCGTGCACCGACAATACAACGGATGGACAGACCGATGAGGGCGGAATAACAATGCGGTGGCGAGCAATCAGTGCGGTTGCTGTTTGTTCGGATTAATTAGCTAAGCAGAAGGAAATTGAGAGATTGAGAAATGCAGTTACAGAAATAGGCGAGGTAGCTGATGAAAAAGATAAAAATTAAGTAAATGAAGAAGCTACGGTAGCTGAACTTACTGAATATTTTTCTTGGTAAGAAGGTTACGACTTAGTTATAACGGTAAATTCTGGAAGTGTTATAAATCAGACAGAATTTAGCGGGTAGGTAAAATTATTATGATCTTTAATTTGAAATATGTATAACCTTTCTACCCAACTGCGGCGAAGCCCAAAAAGAGGGTTATGTATTTTACCTGTATGTAGTATGTATGTCCGTTCCTATGTCCTCTAGTAACTACTCAACGGGTCAACCGATTTTTATGAGTAATACGTCATTAGATTTGTCTTGATGGCGCCGGTGTTACTGGGTACCTGAAAATCTTAAAAAACATTTTTCAACAGGATTTTATGTTTTTCATGTTTTTAACATACTCGTATATCAACGACGTTATCAAAAAATGCAGTCAGGTTTTTAAAACTTGGTTTTATTTAGTTATTCATAATACGAGCACGTGTTTTTATAACAGTTTTCCAAGAAAGTTAAAAGTGTTATTATTTTGTCAATTTTACATATCTCTAACCATAAAAATCTTAATGATGAATACAGGGAAAGTAAAGACAGACCGCCGTAATTATCACGAATAACTTTTCTTAAAATGGGAGGATGTTTAAAAATGAGGTAATTTGCAAAAACTCTTAGGGATTGGCAAAAAAACGAGATTCTGAGTGAGAGAGATAAATTTCGGTGAAGATTGCGATCGGGGCGCATATGGTAAACAGTTGGGGCCGGTTGTAAAATTTACAGTAGCATGATGAAAAAATGTGTGGTGTTACTTTTAGAAAAAGGATTCAGGCCATACTGTTTGGACATTTGCACTGGTTATTTTAAGATACACAAACTATTGATTAAGTCTAGTTTTAAGAAGGTTAAAGTTTACCATATTTTAGCATCGCCAAATCCAAATCCAATATTTACAAGCGAAATTGGTTTCAATCAATCGTTTATATCAGAAATAAACATAATCGTAGCAATATCATAAGTTAGTATAGGCTATAGGTTTATTTTTAACCCCCATGTCTGTGTATCTGTGGCATTGGTAGCTCCCAATCAAATGGATAGTTCTTAGCTTGGTTTCATAAAAATCGGATGGGCCATTTAAAAGATTTTCTTAATGTCTTTTAGCAGGGGTCGCCATTATATCGGGGTATTTTCTAATGAATAGTATTCATGAGCTAATTAAATTCATACAGACATCATCCTATACCAAGTTTGATTTTAATATTGAACTTTTAACAGAAACTATATCTTATGCAACCATACTATAATAAATAGGAAAACCTCTACTTCCTCCAGACTATCTTGCACTAAAGTAAAAAGACTAGCAAAAAACATCTTACTTTACCTCGAGATTACCCACACACCCCATTAACACCTCAAAACGACATACGAATACTTATCGACTCCCCCACACAATATATCAAACTTTTTAAACTGCTGGCTGCTTCAGACGAGCGACGCCGTAAACTCCAAGGAAGAGTAATGAACGCTGGTCCATTACTCATTACTGCGCGTGACTTGCTCGTGTGGCATGGCCTTTCTTTCAGTGTTACTACTGTTTGAAAATGATTTATGTGGTTAAGGACTAGGAACCGCTTGAATTTAAGTGATCAATGTATTTTCCAAATATTAGATGAAAACTTAAAGAAGATAGCATGATTTAAACTTATGCTAAGAAAGAATAATGATTGGAAAGCAACAAATAAAACAAAAAATACAAAAATAAACCAAGCTGTCTGTTAAACTATGCATTAACCCTTTTCGGACGGGGTATACGATCGTGCAAAGTTTTATCCGATATTTTCAGCTTCATAGAGCTAAAAAATTAAATTCTTCGTGGCCTCGGTTGGAAAGGGTTAAAAGCCGATGTCTTTCTTACCATTTAGCTAGGTACTTTAATCAATATCTCCCATTTAAAATTGGAGCGTATAGGTAGAAAAAGCATGATGCACAATAAAATTATAAAATATTGTTGTAACTAAACTCAATTTTCTTAAATTCTGAACGTAAAAATCATTTGATAAAACACTTTAGTAGTATATTATTGGGAGTTTCAAAACACATTTTACATGTTTTGTGTTTTGAAACTCCCAAGGCGTTTTTTGATGAAACGCTCATTTCGAGTTGATCGTTTTTTTAAACGCTAAAATAGGTGTTTTGAAACTCCCAATCGGTTTTGAGGTGTTTTGAAACTCCCAAGGCGTTTTTTGACGAAACGCTCATTTCCATTCAGACGTTTTTTTAAACGCTCATTATTTAAGAAGTTCATACGGTTTCAAAAACACATTCTTGTTCTGAAACTCCATATTCACATATAACTACTTAATATCTTGAAGGTGTAGGCGCATTGGGTACAAAGCATTCAAGCTTACAACACGTAGTACTTGATATAACGTTTATTTTTAGAAAATATGAAGTTTGTGAGACAACCTCAAAACTTACAATTGGAAGTCGTTTGTCCAGTTCGCAACGATTGCAATTCACGTCATGGAGAACTTTTACCGAACACAATTCGAAGTATAATTTGTGGTCCTTCTAACTGTGGAAAAACCAATTTAATTGTTGGTCTTTTACTGCATGAACGGGGGCTACGTTTTGAAAACCTTTATGTTTACTCAAAAACTCTTTTCCAACCCATGTATCGATTTTTGGAAACAGTATTAGCGTTAGTTCCCACAGTTAAATTTCAAAAATATCAACAAAATGAAGAAATACTCAGTCCACATGAAGCTAAGATTAACTCAATTATTATATTTGATGATGTTGCATGTGAAAATCAAAACAACATAAGGGATTACTTTGCAATGGGACGTCATAAAAATATTGATAGCTTCTACCTTAATCAAACTTATAGTAAAATTCCTAAACAATTAATAAGAGACAATGCTAACTTAATAATTCTATTTAAACAGGATGATATGAATTTACGTCATGTTTATGATGAACACGTTGGAAGCGATATGTCTTGGTCACAGTTTCGAGAAATGTGTGCTAAAGTATGGAAACTACCATATAATTACTTGGTTATAAATAAAGATTGTAGGCGTAATTCAGGATGTTATAGAATGGGCTTTGACACATTTATCATTATGGATTAACTATAATACGTAATGCAATGTTACGAAACATTTATTGCTTCATAGGAAACCATCATGATCAGACATGAACCTTGAAATGAATGACGAGAAAACTTTGAAAGAAAAAGTAATCAAATCTGTCGAAGCCGTTAAAAAGAAGGTTAGACTGATTCGTAATATGAAAACTGATAATGATATGATGTTGGAATCAGTATTGAAACCAATAACAGATCCGCTTAATGAAATAGCAAAAAATGACGACAGTAATTACATAAACACTTACGATACGAACGTAGATAATAATGTTCCACAATGGAGAAAGTTGGCAAAAAGATTTAAATTTAGTCCTAGTGAAGAGAAGAAGCAAACTATTAATGATCTTACTGTTGTGAGGAACTCTTCTCAATCTAGTCTTTATAATGAAGATGATGGGAATGAGACATCAAACGACGATGAAAGTGATGTAAGTGATGGTGTGGATAGTGAAAATATGATTGATCAGGATTCAGCAAATGATATTTCATTTAAGACATCTGATTCTTATGCATCTCCTCGCGAAGATCCTGCATTTCAAAAGCAATATACCACGAACATAAACATTCCATTTGGTATACGAACGGAACGGGACAAGCTAATGCTAGGAACTTATCCAGTATACACCAGTAACAATAAAATCAAAGTAAATGGTCGTACTTACAATTTAACACCAGGTTTAAACGAATTGCTATATAAGAAAATACCGGATTTAGATATTGTAACTGAGGACGATAAACGTAATTACAAAATCTTATTATTAGAGACTAATGCACATAGAAGAGATTTTAATGCTAATAAACCAATAAAAAGCAACAAAGGTATAAAATATTTACATGTAATAAGACCGCTTTTTAAATTAGCTAAAGAACGAACAGTAAGTGGTGATGGATTACCAACAATGAAAAGAGTTAAAAATAAAGTGTCTTATGTATATTGGGATGACCCAAACGAATTAGTAGATAGATTAAAATTACTTATAGCTTCCCGTGAAGCTGGTAATACAGGATTAGATAATGAAATCATATCCATTATTGAAGAATTGCAAGAAGCGGGATTAGTTAACAATGCTAATATATAAATCAGTTACTGTACTATTATCGTTAGTCGAGGCAGAACTTTTGACGTACAAATATATCATAAAATGAATATAGATAAATTTGGTCATCATCTTCATAAACGCCTGCGTGTATCTGAAGTTTCTGAACTTAAAAATAATGCTTTACTCAGATCAGATGATGGGCATTTCGATTTACAGTCATTGAGATTAAAGGGGCTTGCGCATCCATTGTCGCCTAATGATGCCGTTAATAAGCAGTATGTTGATCAGCTCGTTCAGAACCTTTATGAGAAGAAGTATCTAGATTCTTTGTTTGACACTATAAATTCACAAATTCATCAGCTTGCAAATCAGTTGAAATTGAACTTTTATACAAAAAAGGAAACAGACGACATTTTCACCAAATTAAACGATGGCAAAGCAGCAAGTCGTGAACGAGATACACAGATCAGCTCGAAAAAACTTTAAGCGACGAGCAGTTTTATTAAAAGGAATTGATGATTTGTGGCAAGCGGATTTGATTGACTTACAAAATTTGCATAAGATAAATAGAGGATATAAATACATTTTGGTTGTAATTGACGCCTTTTCAAAGTACGCGTGGTGTATTCCAACAAAATCTAAAACGAAAACAGAAATTAAAAATGCTTTCGAACAAATTATTAAAGCATCTAAACGAGTACCGATAAACTTACAGACAGACTTAGGGAAAGAGTTTTATAATAATGAATTCGATTGCTATGTAAAAAAATTAAAAATAAATCATTATTCTACGTATTCAATTAAAAAAGCATCTATTGTTGAAAGGTTAATAAAAACGCTCAAAACTAAACTTTACAAACATTTTAGTTTAATAGGAAATTATAAATGGGTTGGAAAACCTTTAAATGATATAGTTAAATCCTACAATCAAACTATGCATCGTACAACAAAATTTCAACCAATTGATGTAAATTTTGATAATGAGTCGCAAGTAAAGAAAAACATCCAAAACGTGCAATCCAATCTAGGTAATCAATCAAATAAATTTAACATAGGAGATTGCGTACGCATAAGCAAGTATAAAAGCGCCTTTCACAAAGGTTATACACCGAATTGGTCAACTGAAATATTTACTATTAAACATGTAAATCGCACTCGCCCAGTTACTTACCTTATTGAAGATCAACGAAAAAATACAATACTTGGGTCATTTTACGAACAAGAACTTCAGAAAACGAAATATCCTGATGTTTACCTCATAGAAAAGGTGATCAAAAAGAAGGGGGAAAAATTGTATGTAAAGTGGTTAGGGCTTAATGATAGCGAAAATAGCTGGATTGGTAGAAATGCCATTGTATGAGCATATTTATTAACTTTATTGTATTAAAAATCGTCATTAATATTTTGGATATGAAAGGGAGAGGACTTTTAAACAGTGCTATTAATCACTTACCAATTGAACTACACTTACCCGGCTACAATTATTGTGGACCAGGCACAAAGTTGCATAAACGTTTGCTAAGAGGTGATAAGGGAATTAATGAGCTAGACAACGCATGTATGCAACACGACATAGCCTATGATAAATATTCTAACCTGGCAGATCGTCAACATGCAGATTTAGAACTTTATAAAATGGCTAAACAAAGACTGAAAGCGAATGATGCTGGTAAAGGGGAAAAACTTGCTTCATGGCTAGTTAGCAAACTAATGAAATCTAAAATAAAAATCGGCGCGGGGATAAAAACATTTAAACAGTTTGTATCTAAGATACGTGCTGAATTAAAGAAAAACAAATCTAAAAATAAAGGCACTGCAATTAATCAAGCTTTTGCAGCTGCAATTAAAGTATTCCGTAATAACAATACGAGTAAATTACGAGTTCCTCGTTTAATACCGATCCCAAAAACTGGAGGTATTTTACCACTGATACCTATTTTTGCTGGACTTTCTGCATTAGGATCTTTGGCAGGAGGAGCTGCTGGGATTGCTAAAGCTGTTGGAGATTACAAAGCTGCGAAGAAAAACTTAGCCGAATCAGAACGCCATAACAAAATGATGGAATCTATAGCATTAGGAAAAGGTTTACATATAAAACCGTATAAGAACGGTAAAGGATTGTGTTTAAAAAGTTCAAAAAACTAAATAAAAGGTTACCTAGACGAGCTCTTACAAATATTGATATTTTAAAGTATTCAAAAGATATACCTTATTTTCGCGGTGTTTATATGAGAGATAGTTTGCCAAAACGACCAAAAAGAGTAGAATGTGCAATCATAAATTTAGATAGTTCTGAAAACCGCGGGACTCACTGGGTAGCCTATGTCAAGGACAACAATTACTGTGAATATTTTAATAGTTTTGGTGATCTGAAACCACCGTTAGAATTAATAAATTATTTAAAGAATCATGTTATTTCATACAATTACCTCACTTATCAAAAGTTTAACACTGTAAATTGCGGACATTTATGTTTGAAATATTTAAAACAGTTTTGGAGTAAACGTTTAAATATCTCTGTACAATAAAAACCATATCATTTTCATGATGTCTTTCACTTTGTCTATAACCGGAACCTCTTCTGCCTTGATCACTAATTATTCACCAGCTTTTCAACTCGATGGTGAATATGAATGTGGGTTGCTGTACATGTCAACTTTTAACTCGATACCGAATATAGATTACAGAAATAATACATTTTATTATGGTAAAAATGAAGAAGTAGAAATTCCAGAGGGGTCATATGAACTTCAAGACCTTGATGATTACCTTAAACGACACCTGCAAGGATGTACATTTTCACTGACATGTAACAATAACACATTGAAGACGTCTATATTGTGTTCTAAAAACATCTACTTCAATAAAGAAAATTCGATTGGAAAGTTGTTAGGTTTTGGAGAAGAAACTATTCAAGCTAATATATTAACAGATTCCCCTTTTCCTGTTTCCATTCTATCAACAACTATAGTGCGGGTTGAATGTGACATAGTGAGTGGATCATTTGTTAACGGTAAACCGAGCCATATAATTCACGAGTTTGTACCTAATGTTCCACCTGGTTATCGAATTATAGAAATACCTAAAAACGTAATCTACTTTCCTGTTACACAAAACAGCTTAAGCTCTCTCAAAATAAGAATATTGGATGTAAACGATAATTTAGTTAATTTGCGAGGTGAAGAGATTCAAATTTATTTACATCTTCGAAAAAAATGATAAATTTCAATAAAAGTGTAGTCTCGCGCGACAAACGTACTAGTACTCATTGTACTATCAAGAAAAGAAGACCTAAAGAACCAATTACAAAGCTAACAGAAGAAAATAAACAATTTTTAAAAAACATTGGATTGTTAAAATGAGTATATTAAATTTAACAGATTCTTTAAGCTTTGATAACACGATTGAAAGTTTTGAATATCATTCATATAAACCATACATAACAAGTTTTAATTTGAACGATGAAATTCGTATACCTATTAACCAACAAGATCTTTACGTATTGCCATCGGCGAGTACTCTCTATGTAGAAGGCGATGTTGCAGTATTCAATAGAGAGACAAAGACGCCGGTGAACAGTGTACAATTTACGAATAACCCTATACTTCACTTGTTTCAAGATATTCGATATGAACTGAACGGGATCGAAATAGATAAAATTAAAAACGCTGGAGTTACAACAACGATGAAATCTCTTGTATCCATGAATGAAATCGAATCGTCTATGTCACAGTTATGGGGATGGAATGTTAATGGTACTAAAATTACACATGGATCATTTTCTGTATCTATTCCTTTAGATAAGATTCTTGGTTTCGCAGAGGATTATAAGAAAATAATTATTAACTGTAGGCATGAACTTATTCTTCTACGATCCAATAGTAATATAAATAGTGTTAAATTGAACACCAATGAATACATAGATAACATTACTATATCTAAAATAGTATGGCGTATGCCACATATTAAAGTTTCTGATAGGGAAAGATTAAATTTACTCAAATGCTTAGAAAAAGATCGCGCTATTCAAATGGCATTTAGGAACTGGGATCTTTATGAGTATCCACTTTTACCTAAAACATCAAAACATTCTTGGTCAATCAAAACTTCATCTCAAATTGAAAAACCGCGATTCGTTATAATTGGATTGAAAACGGATAGAAAGAATATGGCTAACAAAGATATAACACGGTTTGATCACTGTCATTTGAGAGACGTCAAAGTTTTTTTAAATTCAAACTATTTTCCGTATGAAAGTTTAAATGTTAGTTTTGCAGCTGAAAAGTATGCTTTATTATACGAACAGTACGCTAAATTCCAGCAGTCTTATTATAACCGTGGTCAAACACCATTGTTGAGTCCGCAAGAATTTAAAGAGAAAGCTGCTCTGTTTGTAATCGATTGTTCCCGTCAAAACGAAACCTTAAAAACAGGCGCCATAGACGTACGAGTAGAATTAGAGTGTGAACAGGATATACCTGATAATACTGCAGCGTACTGTTTAATTCTGAATGATAGTATTGTAGAATACAAACCGTTAAGCAACATTACACGAAAAATATCATGAATTCAGATTGTTTGTTCGTGGATCTTCAGGGATTTAAATCGTATAAGAATGAATTTATTATTAAGGAATTTGCATACAGTACAAATGAATACACACAGGTATTTTCAATAAAACCTCCATATAAGTTTTCGACGTTAATGGAAAGCGAAAAAAGACAAGTAAGATGGATAGAGAAAAACCTAGGTATTTCATGGCATGAGGGCTTTGTTGATTATAGAGAATTTAAAAGAATGATACGCTGTTTTTTGGAAAACAAGAAAATATATGTAAAAGGGTTAGAAAAAGTTAAATGGATTAAAGATTTGTGTAGTAACTGTACCGTAATTGACTTGGGTTGTAACGGTTTGCCTAAATTTGAATCTATGTATCAAAAATATTGTAAGGACCAGAGTAGTTATAGTTGTTCAACGCATAAAAAATCTTGTGCGTTAAAAAATGTTTTATGTATTAAAAAATGGTATTCTGAAAATAATTTATCATTGTATTCTCATTTGTAATAAAGTACAATAAATATTATAACTGTAAAGCATATTTTTATTTCATAATTATTTCCCTTTATATACCTACCTACATATGATAAGATAGAGTGTCCGATCCGAAAACTACAAATTTAAGTGCCTGTAAAAGTTTAAAATAACAATGATAATGACAACTATTTGTTATTTCATGGGCACTTAAATTTTAAAGTTCGAATTGGACCCAATGGGGTTACAAAAGGTTTAGAAGTAAAATAAAACCAGATTCATAGGAAATAACATTTATTTATTAATTACCACACCTTTGTTTATAACATAGCATCTTAAATCTAATTTTAACTTTAATATTAAAACAAAGATTGATGACCCCAAGACAACGTCGAGACTTGATTATCTAGTATAACGCGTTTGTCATCATTTGACGACAGTGCTACTTTATTCAAGGACTGAGTAAAAATAACATGTTTTAAAGATTTAAATACAATATTGCGTTTTCTTATCCGCTCCTTATTTAATAGTACTTTTTTATATTCCTCAAAATCCACACCGCGCAATACATGTCTCTTTGTGCCTTTAGCCTTTTTCAGTTGTTTGTTTTCTGTTTTTATACAATATAATTTAGACCTAAGGCCAACGAACTCGTTTATTATTTCTCCACCAAGTTCATCTTTAAATAAACCGGGTACTTTTTTATGTTTAAGAGTTATACCGTATGCGTTACTGACAGAATAATTACTTGTATCAAAATAATGTTGAAAATTTCGTTTTATATCTACATACAAATCTTCTGTATTTATGGAATACAAAAAAGAATCTGTATCGGTATAACATAAACTTAAATTAGATCCATAAAAAGGTTTCATGACAGAATAGTGAAAATCGTACATATGAGTTTTCGATATTTCCAAAACAGTAAATCCAATGTAAATTGGCCTGTCAAGAGTTACCGATTCCGGTTTCATTTGTATGGCGACAAAATTTTCACTAAAAACGGTAGAACTATGAAAATTAGGTCTACCTGTTAGATGCTCTGCTGTGTATTTCTTTTTTGTTTTATTTCTATTATCACTCCACGCATTAACTAACAGAACATTTAACCTTTTTTCAGCGTCTTCCAACGTTTTTCCAAATATAGCATTGTTTGCAAGTTTGCACGAATTTTGCTCAAACACGGATTTAGCTTTTTGTCTTAACTTTGTATTTAAGTCTATGTATTGTTTTAAAAATGGACCTTGTTTAAATTTGATTACTCTATGTACGTTTTTCAATACCAAGCCATGCTTTATACATGTTTTTAAATGCACATAATGGATGACATACTCGTATTTATCATATAAATTTGGGATAAGTTTAGGTTGCTTTGAACCAGGCGGTGTGAATTTTTGAGGACAGAATGGAATGTCATTATGCAAGTCATGCAAATGTTCTGGATATTCTAAATCCACTTCCAAAATATAACCATAATCCGAATCATCAGGTGTTTGTAGGATATCGAGTACATTAATTTTATCCCGTGGTAATAATTTGAAATCATCATAAGGTAAATTGCCACACATTGCATAACCGTATAGATTATTACAGTCTATGTAGAATAAGAAACTGCTTGGATTACTGGAATCAAAGTTTGGCATGTATTTATTATTTGCCTTTGCATATCGAGTAGAACATAAACATACACCCCCACGAATACCTTTTTGAATCATTCTAATTATTTCAAGGTCATCAATGAGTTGCAACTTCACACCAGTTATAAGTAACATGGCATCAAAACTTAAACTTGGGGCAGTTAGATAAAAAGCAGGGTCTAATCTATAATTGACTTTACAAGTTTGACGAAACTTTTCAAATATGTCAGTTAGTAATAATACATCTGATTTAAGGTAAAGATCGGTGTATTCTCCTAAAGTATTAATATTGAATGATTTCCATACAAGCTCGGCATGTTCATAATCATATTTGGATATAATCTCATTTGTTAATGAGTTGTAAAAATAATGTGGCTGAGGTAAACATTGCTCTTCATAGCGACTCCAACTAGACATATACTCGTATGGATAGACGCCCTTTCGTTTCAATAAATCGAAATGCTCTTTTAAAGGAAAAAAATGTGAGAGATGAATAAAGTCTTCTTCATTTAAGGTGCTAACAAGTTCTTCCAAACTTGCTCCTAAAAATTTGAATGAATCTACAAAACGAACGGGCATATATTCATTTCGACTTGTAATGAAAAATTTCGTAAATGATATGTAATTTTCTTTGTTTTTTGCAATAACTTTGACTTGACCAGGAAGTTCACCCAATTGACGTATAAACAAATGACTGTCGTACCCTGATAAGTTGTGAAAAAATACTGGCACAAATGTTGGTAGGCGGTACCGAATATTACAATAAGAATGGGCTGCCCCTCTATAGCGTCCTGTCAAATGGCAATGATCTCTCACGGAATCGCCGAGTAATAACTTGCGACAAAGAAAACAATATTGAGAGTTCAAAAAATCATTTTCTTCTGTCTCTGTAATAGTTATTGGCTTCGGGTCAGAATATATTTTATTTATTCTATGTACATCTTTTTGCAGATATTCGAGAAATTTTTCTACGCAGTCTTTTCCACGATAAGACACAAATTTGTTTAGGGAGCTGTCGTATGAACTAACAATGTAGTACGCAAATGCAGCTGGTATGTGTTCCTGCAATGTTGTAGTACATTTCGAACTAAGTTTTTCATCCGTATTTGGTTGCAATAAGGATTCAAAGTCTGCATAAATTATAAAAGGCATATTTTGCATCCGCTCAAAATTTTTAAATTCAATATGCGCACCCCGATTAGGTAAAATTGTCTTTACGCCCCCGCATACGTGAGCATTAAATTTGTCTTGACTATTAAAAAATATCATACATTCATCGCAAAAAAATATTTTCCCGTTATGTTTTGTAAATTGAAGTTTAAGCAGGCGACTTAAATCTTTTATAAGACAGTAATGTGTTTGACGACCGTTTTCTAACATTAAAAGGTTAATATGATGTTGCTTCCGACATGTGGTTTTGTAAAGTGGACCTACGATTTCAGATTTATTTTTGAGTGCGTACACATTAATACTAATACGTTGATTGTTTTTTTCGAATATTTTTATGTCAGATAATCCCACAGGAAAAGTCATGTCCTTGCTATTAAGAACACCTTCATAATGGGGATATGAAGATACCCTATGCACATTATTTTTAGCTGGAAATAAAGCAGCCATCACACACCACAAAAAGCAAAAAACATCTTTATTTTGTATATTGATGCACGCCCGTTTTAGTTTTATATTTTTAGGCAAATCAATGAATCCTGATGCTCTCAGTGGGTTATATTTACTGATGTTTACCTCTAGGTATAAATTGCGCATAAAAGCCCAACCACTATCTCTGTCTTGAAACTCATCAATTTTTCCACAAATACATTGTAAAAGATTTAAAAATATTTCATTAAAATCATAGTTCTGATGTATAACTATATTTTTCGTTGCAAAAGATTTTACGTCGCAAGTATCGTTTTTAAGTAAAGAAAATTCAGCAAATAATTCAAAATTGACTTTGATAGTATTAAACACTGATTGTCTTGCTTCCAAAATTTTACGAACACTGTCGCGAAGGCTACGTATAAACTCGGCTGGTGCACAAACCTGGTCTGGCCCGCCTTCACGCCCCCGCACACGGTAAGATGCTATCCTACTTCTAAAAGCTGAAGCTATTTTTTCAACGCCTTCACCGTTATCAATAGAAATATTATTTTTATGCACAATACTTCGTAAATGGGCAGAAAAAGCTCGACTAGGAACAGATGTTTCGCAAACAGAACAAAATATTGATTTACAACTCATATTTGTTTTTTTAAGAATAGTAGATGAAAAGTGCTAGAAATTAAGATAAACAAAAGTATCGCGAGAATTATTATTTTTAGTAACAATATAACGCTCGGTGAAATTTTAAATTAACTACAGCTTTCTCCTATAGATCTTTTGTCACAATAGTTTTAAGTCAGCCACATTATTTAATTTCAACTGAACAAAACATAGAATTACAACAATTTTTTTTTTTTTTTTTTTTTTAAGAATACTATTTTAAAAGTGTTGGCAAATATTACAAACAGAGGTAACTAATACTAGAATTATTATTTTAAATCGTGATAGAACGTTCCATCTTCAGCGAAATAGTCCTTGTACATAATTTTAGCACTTTATTAATATCTGACACCTCTGACGAATTAACATCTAACTGTATTTTTAAAGTAACTAGAGATCTCTCTCATCAATCTTTTGGCGAAATGCTTTTTATGTAAGCCGCATTATTTAATTTCAACTCAACAAGACATAGAATTACAACTAACTTTTAAGAATAGTAGATTAAAAGTACTGGCAAATGTTACAAACATAGGTAAGTAATACTAGAAATATTATTTTAAATCGCGATAGAACGTTCCATCTTCAGCGAAATAGTCCTTACATAATTTAAGCACTTTATTAATATCTGACACCTCTGACGAATTAACATCTAACTGTATTTTTAAATTAACTAGAGCTTTCTCCCATCGATCTTTTGGCGAAATGCTTTTTATGTCAGCCACATTGTATAACTTTAACTCAAGAAAAAGGTCGCCTGATAATTGTGCAGTTCGACGCACCCTGCCCCCGGGAACTTGCCTTATCAATACTGACGGCAGCAGCAGTGGTTCGGGTTTGCGAGCACGCCAGTCACCATCTTCACTGTCGGAGTCGATTATCCAGCCGCCTGCAGGACCGTTGAGCTGCTCTAGCAGACTTGTCTGCGCCAACTTTTTTGAGCTGTAAATCGATCAAAAATAAATAAATAATAATAAACGGAACAAACATGTGCAGAGCTAAGTACCTATTTCAATTTATTTTTAAAATTACCATTTACTGAAATAAATACATATTTTACTTACCGTGGAGTCGGTGCTTCGTCTTCAGATTCAGTCGGCGGGAATTTCGTTTTTGACAGCTTCGACTTCTTTGACCTATAAAACAGAAGTTCCGTAATATAATAAAGCACTTTAAAATGTATTCAGGTAATACTTGTTTAAAATTGAATTACCGAGGTATTGAGACTTCGTCTCCTGATTCGGGCAGCGGGGTTTTCTTTTTTACCACCTTCGGCTTCGTAGACCTTTAAAACACAAAACATAATAATTACACCGCGACAATGCACTCCTAACACACAGCACCTTAGATATTAATTAATTACCTTGAAATTGGAGCAGGATCTTGAAGCTCCGAATATGGACGAGTCTTCTTGGAGACTTTCACTTCAGAGTATTCCGTATCAGACCTGTAAAAAAAAGAACATGGAATATTGTATACGATTTATTTAATTAATAATCAATAAAACCATATCAGAACACATAAATATTAAAAACTTACGAACATTATTTTAATGCAGTTGTAGCTTGCGACTGATTGACACTGGCTTTCTTGTAGAAATAAATGTAATTAAGCGTTACAACGTAAAAAGTTTCCGCTCAGCACTTTACAACACTCACAGAAGTTCTCAACATTTAGATATTTATAACATTCTATTTGTAATAACAGTACTACGGAATGCGAACAAAACAAAGTTTTTATAAAGGTTTAATACCTCAGACGTCGATTTGCAAAGTAAGCATTTGTGTTACAAACAAAAGTATCATGTTAAATATGTCGTAATCGGTGCATCAATGAAAGGAACCGGCGTTTAACAAAGAAGCCGACTTCATTTAGGTTCAATTTACACTGAATGCGATGATTGATTTATTTTATAGGACTTGTCAACAATACTTGAATAAACCTGTACTGGAGTTAAGTTCGTGTTTAGCATATTATATTTTGTAGGGCTCAATAATACATGTTTAAACCTGTATTAGAGCTGTGCACGTGTTTAGCAAAGGAAAAATATAAATACATACGTTTAATATCGCAGTTCTTCTTTAGACGCCAATTCAGAAAGTCGCAGTTTTATTTCGTATCCCGTACCTACAATAATACTGACTGAACTTCTTGAATTAAACGGTGAGTGCCTAACTTATTTACTAATATACTGATACCGTTTTTTTTTTTTTTTTTTTTTTTCCTAGTAGATATAAATCTAATTATATTCTCTTATTGTGCAGAGTATGATGACTTCTCAACACATTGACTCCGTGAAAGATACCAACGAACAGTTCCCGTCTTTTTCGTCTCAAACCCTTGCGGCATTCGACGAACCATTTGGCTACTCCCAAGATATGGATGCTTATTTGCAATACCAGAATAGATGTATAAATCAAATTCAAAATCCATCTTTAGAAAATTCACCGAAAAAACCCAAGATAAAGAAGAGAGCAGTGCAAATAAAAACTGATATTGGATTAAACTCGCATGTAATTAAAAAAGCGAAAAAAGGGAAGCGATTAATTAAGATCAGTATTGCAAACCTTGAATCGCAGCAGGACGCTGATGACCTCATGGCGGTGCAATTTGTCATCGAAGATAACTACGATGAATTGTTAAGTGCTACGGAATCATTAGTTGACCGAATCGTGAGAAGACTCAGTAACGTTAGCTATTAGATTTTACAGTATACGTTATTTTACATGATTGTATTTTTTAATAAAATTTTGTGTTTTTGCAACTTTGTTTCTCAATAATTATTCAATTCCCTACCCATGTTAAATCCAATAGTGTTACTATGCAAAACAAGTTTAGAAACTAAAGTAAATTCCTCTGAAGTTTAGTGCCGCTGTTGGATTTACGTGCGCTTTATATTTTATTAATCGCTTGATCGTATATCTTTAACATAATGTAACCCTTACAGTAGTAGTCATGATTCCTGCTTAATAGCCGTGTCTAATTCTGATGGGACAGCAAATTGTACATATGCACATATATTAATAAGGTAGCATGTGAAGTTAAACTTTAACGAATTGCGGACTTTATTTGTGCTAGTGAAAATACAAATCAGACCGGCGTATTTATTGACTTGCAACTAGTTTATATTTATAATTTCTTGCAACGCGTTACGAGCACGTCACAGAAACCATCCAATCACAGGCTCAGGTCTACATCGCGCTAACGAAGTTTTTAAGATTTGTTCATATATATACAACATAAAATATGTAACCGGCGTGCTCCCACCTTCCGTGACCGACCGGCGGAATGGTAGGGTTCACCAGCAACCTGTGGCTCGGCCTGATCACCCTTGTTACTAACCGCTGAAATCAACTCAAAATGTATAGGGAGATTCTATGCCTATGCGGTGGTGGGCATGGATGATCCACACCTCGGTGAGAGGACTAAAATCACCAACACGTAAAATGCGGTCATAAGACCACTGGGAACTTAACGCATCCCAGGTGACCCGTTCTTGATGTGGGGCTTGATCAACCTCGCAGCAAGTTGTGAAAACACCATAGCAAACCAAGTCCGTCGAACGGTGTGGTGCGCTATGTGACTCGCTTTAGCAAACCAAGTCCGTATGTAGCGGTGTGGGGCGCTTATGCGACGATAGCGTGTCTGGTGACGACCTGTGACGCGTTGTGTACATGAAATGAAAAACATCTTTTGTTCTGTTGCTTGTGCACCTGACAAATTAAAAACCAAATATTAACTGACAATTGTCGGGTGTACAAGCAACAGTTTTGCTCAAATGAACTGTGAAATAATCAAGTAACAAAATCTACATGCGAAGAATATAACTCGAGTACGTTGCGATAAGTTAAAATAAATTAATGGTGAGTTGGCCGACATAACCCTGTTGGAGTTCGAACCCACATCGGTGGAGTTCGACAGGGCGTATACGGAAGCGCAGTTGGAAGATAGAGTACTAAACACAATAATTCTAATATAGTAAGTATTACAAACAGGAATGTACAAAGATATAAATTACAACCATAAAACCGATTGGGAGTTTCAGAACACCATACAACCGATTGAGAGTTTTAAAACACCTCAAAACCGATTGGGAGTTTCAAAACACCTCAAAACCGATTGGGAGTTTCAAAACACCTCAAAACCGATTGGGAGTTTCAAAACACCTATTTTAGCGTTTAAAAAAACGATCAACTCGAAATGAGCGTTTCGTCAAAAAACGCCTTGGGAGTTTCAAAACACCTCAAAACCGATTGGGAGTTTCAAAACACCTATTTTAGCGTTTAAAAAAACGATCAACTCGAAATGAGCGTTTCATCAAAAAACGCCTTGGGAGTTTCAAAACACAAAACATGTAAAATGTGTTTTGAAACTCCCAATAATATACTACTCACTTTCCTTCTATCGTACAGAAAAAAAAGCAAGCAAAGAAGATAAGACGAGAAAGCTGTTAAAAATTAAACGATGGGAAGTAAAAGTGGCTGTGAAGTGGATCCTAACTATGCGAGTTCCATTACAGACATCTGGTATTCATCGAACTAAGTTAATATCTTCAGAACTTTGACGTACTGTGACGATGAAAGATGTAGATATATAATATCTCCATTACCTTGTAAAATAATAGTTTGCGTTAAACTTTTGCTAGACATTATTCATTAGGCTCATTTAAATACGTACTGAATTTGCACAGCTGATATGCTTTAGAAAAGATTATTACTTAACGACTATTATTGAGTTTTCGAAAAAATTATGAATAGTTTTAAACCAGTAATAAGTTCACTAGAAAATCAGTTTGATCTATTTCGAACAAAAATATGTCTCATTCACATTTAGCTGCAAATAGGGAAGAGCGTTTCAGCAATAGACGCGAACAACAGTTCGCGTCCATTGTCAAAATTTGTAACAAGACACCCTTTTAACTTTAAGTAGGTATCTATGATGCATTATATAGATTGAAGCATTTCCCAAGAATACTTGAGAATCACAATAAGGTTATTTGTATGCTAGTTAACGGTACGCCTCCCAAACAGCTGTATAGGGCAGATCAGGGTTTCACATAAAAACGAAATCCACCATAATGTTTCTCGTATTACTCGAGAGTGAGAGAAATCTACGGCTCAGATAAACGATAAGGTAATAACAGAAGCTGATCCGATCTTTTGTGCCCTTTTGTTGGGCGCAGAACACAATGCAGTTGTAAATTTTTGGGTTCTTAACTCCACAATTCCCGTCATTAATCTATGAGTCCGTTGAAACTCGAGGCGGGTCGGCTTTTGTGTACCTGCCCTTGCAGCCCCTGACATGTGCGCGACGGGACAAAAACCCCGTCTTGTGCAATATTGTCTGCCCCGGGATCCCGAGATGATGTGGAAATAATGCGGAAGAATATAAAACGCAATATTCCGCCCGCGGAACGAAGCTCGCATTTCATCCAATTTCAGACGTCTCAGACGAGATTTTAATCTAAAAATCTTTCTTACCCTCGAACTCAAATGGAACTCAGCCATCAATCGGCGTGTCTTTAACTTTATAGTGGCTATTTTTAAAAATGTCACCCGCAATCTTAGTCTCAGTTTTTCTGACACGTCGTTTTGGCTCTTGACATGCTTTAACACTTAACGTGCGCTTTTTCTGTGCTTCATGCATGTAGCCATATGCGTCATTAAAATCTTCTATGACTCCAAAAAGATCAAAAGTTATCTCGGTCCAGAGTGGTTCTCCCTGCGCCCCGATGTCCTGTCCCCCTCTCCCGTTCCCTGTTCCCCTTCGGTTAGAGCGGTAGAGGACTCAGTCGTGCCGCGACTTTGGTGCGCGTCGGGCGTACACGCTGCTCTCTGCTCGCGCAACCGCAGGTTTCGTGGAAACAGTTTTCGTTAGTGTCATTTGCATACGTGAAGTGAAAACAAGTTTTCAATTTCGTAGCCGTGTGATGTGAATGCGGTTCTAGGATTCGTTCGTCATTTTACTGCACTGCATTTAATTTAGTGAATGTGACAGACGAATTTGTTTTGGAAATTAAGTGCGTTGCTGACTGTGGATTTTAACTCTATGTTTTGAGTGGGACTTATTTTGTCTTCATATTTATTTTTGGTAAGAACAAAATTTTAATTACCACCTACCATTATCTTATGTAACTATAATATGTATTATGTAGTCATCGTCGTTTAGCGTAGCATCTTATAATTTCCTGTAATTTATATTTATTTACATACATTAACGTATAAGAAAGCTTTAGCTATTAAGTTGTAGTATTAACTAAGTAATAACTTGTATGATAGCAACTTTAACATAGAGTATTCGCATGTTTTCCAATCCGATGCACGTTATTAATGTTATTATACAAAGGCTTGAAAACATTTATAATTTCGCCTATCTCAGTCTAGTTTTAATACGAATTCCTTTTTCTTTGACTAAAATTTTAAAACTATAGATGATTTTTTTGCCAATACATCTGTGCCTTAGCTTTATCTCAGCTGGTCTAAAGCTTAAACTCTCTTAGGTTACGTCTTACGTATGCCTGAGTGCTAAAATACCTTGAATTTAGTTTTACGCTAAAAGAAATGATAATGCTAGGTGTATTGTTACTTAAACCCAGATTTATGGTATTAAGTTAATAAGATAATACATAATAACTTTTTAATCATGAAGTTTTAAGAGATGAAGAAGATAGGTATGACATTAAAATAGTTCTAGAAATTGATAAGGTATTAAACAGAGAAGAGTATTTAAAAATACTGCTAGTGACAATTTCCTAGGTAAACCAAATCCCAGATTAAATAAAAACGGGATTTTCTTTCTCTGCACTTGTTTGTCAGTTTCTCGGTAAAGAAGTCTATCAATTGATAAATGTGTTATCGGTTATCGTAGGTCCTTGTATAGAGCTTTCATTTGATAACGTTTTGTGCAGTTTCCGTTCAGATTGTTACCAACATTACTAGCATCTTGCCTACTAAGCCTGCCAAAAAGCAAAAGTGTTCGTTCTGTTGGGTTTCCTTGCCGCTGTAATGACCAACACAAAAGTATTATATTTTAATCTTTATGGTTGACAACATGGGTATTATTTACTACTCTAAGATAACCAATCGTCACACAGCTTAACTAACCATTAGGTGGCCTGTGAACTTCTTTGCTTTCTTCGTGCTGTAAAAAGTACCTACAAATTAGGTAATTTTTACTTTTAATTAGGTAGGTAAGTTTCATTGCTATAAAACGTAAAGCAGTTTTTACGTTGATGTTTATATCCTTAAAAGATTCGGTTTTTGAATGCAGATTTTGTGGTTATAATGAGATTAATGAGTATTGTTATTTAGCAATAAATTTCCGACAATTGTGAAAGAGAAGGTTTTTGAATTAGAAATTGTACCTACCACAAATAGCTAATTTGAGTACAGTTTTAACATAGGTACGATGGATTTAAATAATAATTAGATACGGTTTGTGACACTCATACTACGAGTAACAGAACGGTTTCATTTTGCGATTTGGACAGTGCTTAAAAACTTATTATATATTTTTGACCACAAAACAAATGTAGCGGCGGGAATTACCTTTGTACTTGGTATATAAATTAAGAGAAACCGTAATAGATCAAACAGGGTATTATAATTATAGTTAATCACTGGCATACCTATTTACTTTACTTGAAAACATTTTTGTCGCAAAAAGGCTACAAACTCTGCAACTCAATTTACCTTCTTCAGATTTTCGCGAAAGATGCTTTAAGTTAATTTCGTGCAATGTTTTTGCAAATTAGTACCTAAGTACCAATTGTCAAAAATAGGTATAAAGTTTCCCTGAACGATTAATTCAATTTTGATAACCCATTACCAATTTCAAACATTACTTCTTCAATAGTATGAATATCTTGCTTGGAAAGTTATTGATCATTACTCTCAGTTACACTTTTATCAGCATGTACATAAACTTGGTTATCTATAAGTTTGGGTGTTCCTTCTTTACTTGTACCGCGATGCATTTCTCCTGATACGTGAGATTTATGACCCGTTACAGCTGTCACTGCGATACTGGAGTCACGGAGTTATCAGGTTTGGAGACAATACCATTTTTTCTGGGTTCAGTAAGAGTTACAGTACCAAAAGTAAAGTCAAAATATCTAGGCGGATAGTAGGTACTATAACTTTAATTGTCAATTAAAAGCAATCAAACTCAGTAAATGTTTTATTTGATGAATTAAAACTCATAAAAACGATTCATTCTTCACAAAAAATAACAACAGAATTTCCGAATTTACAGAAACGATATAGATGCAAAAAACTAGAATTAGTTTTTCAAATGTTTATCAGAAAATAACGCAGTTTTCCGGATAAAGAACTCCGCTCATCACTTATTTTCCCTAATGCAGTTAAGACGCAAAAGTATTTGAAGTGTCTTTAAAACTATTTCCGCATCAGAATTTCCTGTTAACGCCCAAACAAAAAAACAAGGAAAAAACCGTTCGAAATATGAAAGGAACCCTTTTTATACCAGCCTTAAAAAACTTTTACGACTGACGCAAGAGTCTAGGCGGCACCAATTGTTATGGTTGAGACGAAATCTGATAAAACACAATTACTGTTCCCTCCGAAATAGGTTAATGTCATCTCCTATTACAGCGTTTTGTCACGTGTCGATGACTTGGAAGATAAGTGTTTTACCAATTTACCTTTTGTAACCGCTGTCAATTTAACATGAGATTTGATAGATATTCTGTCGATTTTAATTGGCTTTACGATCACGATACCCAATTACCCATACTTATAAAACACTATTTGTTTAGTTAACATCATCAATAATGTGTTGAAGGTGTTCATATCATCTCATTATTAGAAACAGATTTTCGGCTCAATGGCTTTGTCAGTAATTAAGACTCGTATTGAAACTGTTTCTTAAATCCCTTCATTGCGTCAATAACAATAAATTGTAATTATCATCACCTTTAGATATCCTCTAATGATTACAATCGTTACCTTCAATAAAATAACTTATTAGTTCTAAATTGTGAATAGAACCTCTACCCGTAACTCTTTTACGAAATCCTATTACCTACTTACTAGAGAGCCTTGAACATGGTGATTATTATTAGGAAAGTTTTTTATTAGTTATTAACGCTACACCTTCATTTAACAAGGTACAAAAACCAACATGACCAGGCAAAAACGTAGCTTTACAAAGTTTATTTAATTAGTGCGCTATCCTGTTCAATTTGAGGTAGATATCTATTGAAAACGAAACATTAGAATGTCTATGGTTTGTACAAGTAACGGGAGATGCTGTTTAGTTTTTATGGCAAGAGTTTTCTATCTTCATTTAGCAGTTTAACAATGATTGCTGATTTTTTTTGTTTGTTATTTGAAGTTGTTTAAATTGTCTAGACAAGCTAATTTATATTTTTCTAGTCCTAGTCTAGGCCAATATCCTATGAACAGATATATACGTAAACACAGTTATAATATCATTCAAATAAACATTTCCAAATGGGTCTCTAAGGAACTGAGGGCCACCACAATTAATTTATCGCTACCAATTTCCTAATACATATCTTAATTACTTTACCAGTGGGTCAAGGTTTTACGCAGCCCTAACCCATTAACTAACAGATCGCTATAAGCCAGATAAAACGGTTTTCATGACATATTCGACCTTTGCTATAATTGGAGAACACATAAAGAAAAGTTGCTCGATGGTATTGAGACTTGTATCTATTAAGACAAGGTTCTTTTTTTCTTCAAATAAAGATCCTATTGCAAAAGGAAAACTATACAATAGCCCTTTGGTATTACCAGTTCCCCAAGGTTTAATGTTTAGAATGACCTTTTGAAACTGATATTGGGCAAGTTTTTAAAGTGTGTACCTAAAGTAAAGGAGGCAATTAATGTAACATTAATAATGAATAAAGTGAAGTAATTGCTACATAAGGGACTTTATGTCCAACAGAAGACGTCTTTTAGCTGAATATATAAAGATAATAATGAAACAGCGGTCATTTTATTGGTAGTTATTGATA
Organism: Acleris cristana; assembly: GCA_948252455.1. NCBI lineage: Eukaryota > Metazoa > Arthropoda > Insecta > Lepidoptera > Tortricidae > Acleris > Acleris cristana. The sequence goes on from OX411779.1 coordinate 12,575,923, forward strand.
CAAATAATACTTACCTATTTCTAACAAATATTTGTTATCAACATTTAACCTAAAGTATTTGCAAGTAAACGTGATTTCAACACAAGCAAAGGTTAACAAGTAGCGTGTTGTAATCTCAATTACAACGAAATGAATAATAGTTTCCATTATAGGTTTAGATTCGCAAAGTTATTAGGACTAAAACAAGTTTATAAAACGCGACTTTTAGTCATTACATCAACAGTAGGCATAAAATTACTAACTACATCATTTCATAATTCGTTAACATAAAACAAATACAATTTTGACATTATACTCCCGTCACTCTAAAATGCACGATTTGACAGGTGTCAACGCAGAACAAAATATACTTAACCTCGAACACAAATTTGGTTATACCTTGTGAGCTGTCAAGCCAAACAATAAAACACAAATCATCAAATTTGACATCTTGAAAAAAATCATACTACGGATGCTTAGTCTAAAATTACGTTAATTATCAACTTCCAAAAACAAATAACTAGAGAAAACTCAAACAATGAAATTAATCAAAGGGAAAACAGTCGGGCTCGAGGCACGAGTTAACCGTTAACTCCTTGTTTGACTATCGTTACGTCATTAGATAAGTGTAAACGGAAAATCTGTGGTTAACTTGAGATGGCAAACAAGGGGCTAAACGTGGCTACGAAGGCAAAAGGTTCTTTGGTTCAGTGAAACCCGATACTGACTAATGATACTTCCTATGAAAGTGCACAAGTCATTGAATTGATCATCTAGGCAACAGCAGAACAATGTAACATTTTTGCCGTTATTAAGTAGGTATGTAACATTGTATTGATTAGGTTTTCAGAATATATTAGACTACTGTAAAACAAATAAAAATTATAATAAAGGAAATCGATCTATGGCTAATCAATATTTTACGTTCAAGCCATTCATATTATTTACTCCGAAAGATTAATGAGATTTACTAACTTATACATTCATAATAATGTGTTGTTTTAAAACAGTACTCAGTTTCAGCTGATGCTAATAAAAACAAAGAATCTAACTCCTGCTAAAGTACCTAGCAAAGATAACCAGGTCCAGTTCCAATCTAGATGCTTTGCATCAGCCGTAGACAAAAGGGCGCGGATTTATCTGGCTACTATCGCAGTGCCTGCTGATCGTAAGTCTAAAGCAGGCCTTGTATTCCTTTGCGGAATAACAGACGTTGACGGAGCAGATTTAGTATTAAAATATAATAGGTATTTTTTGGACAAACTTAAACGAGGATTCTGAGCAAGTTAATTGGAAATAAAATGATAATGCTACAACTACGACTTATATTCGACGATTACGATTATATTTTACGATTTCTATTCTAGTGGCGAACTTATTGGTTTGAAAACACAACAAACGAAAAATGGGTTATTTAAAAAGACCGGAGATTTTCAATGTTTATTTCTATATATTTCTTTCTGACACTTTGAGCACTCCAAATAAGTTTTCTCATTTGTAATTTACTATCTTCTCTACCTTTTTGTTTCCCCGTGAGCTTACTTGCTGCCACGAAGCTTTGTTTTATCTGAGATAAGGCAGCTTCCGCTCTTATCGGGAGCTTTACAAGGCTCTGTTGTTTAATGATCACTCATGTTACATCGACGTAAGTGATTGCATCGCCTTTTAGCAATTGGCCTTCGTTAAGAGCTTTAAGTCCCCTTAGGATGTTTTGTTTGTCGTTATTAGAATTGATGGTTTGCATTTTTGAGACTGTTGTCAGACATTTTTGATTTGTGTTACTATAGAACTAATAAATTGTTTTCTTTACATCTGAACTCATAGCAATACTAAAAGCTATGTAGTGGATAATTTAAAACAAACCCATTCCCTAATGCATTAACCCACGGTAAAAGGGACCCGTTCTGTTTAATTTACTTTTTTTGTCCCGACCCATTTCTCAAACGTTAAAGACGTATTAGCTACGGTTCCATGCCATACAAACTCCGTACAAAATGCCGTTAAAATCTTGACGCCGGTTGACAATAGAAAAAAGACATGACCAAACATACCTGAGGGGCTATTGTCTAACGCACTCGCAATCGCAATCGACTTCAAAGTGGAAGAATTGTTTTTATTTTGTATGCAGTTAAGCCTTTGATTTTCAAAATGAAAACGATTGCGATTACGAGTGCGTTAGGCAATAGTCCCTCTGGTTGATTTGAAAATATAAAAAAAAAACTAACTTTTGGACAGATAAATAGGAAGCAATATAATTATTCATCAACATCAAGTTCTTTAAGAAGTTAATATAAAGAAAACCTACTTAAAAGTTGCATTTTTATGGACGATGTTATTAAAATAATGTTGTTTTTTTATTGAGTTAACTACGTGGGTTTGTGGTAGGTAATTGAAATTTGTTGATCAGGGATTATTCTACTATTATTAAGTACAATGTTTTATTTTATTATTACAAGTGTGTCGCGTATTTTAGTAATAACCGAAAGCTGACTTAATTTAGCGTTTTTCTTCCTTACCTTCTTTACTTAAGATTTTTCATTTTAGGACGATACACCAACTATTTCAAACTTTACTACTAAATAGAACTGAAAAGGTGTTCTACATTTAAAATATTGCCAACAAAAGAGTGAAGTTATTCGTGCGGGAATGCTATCTCTCCACTCATTCGAGAACCATTTCCGAACAAACTCGAATTCGAATGAACAAAAAAGAGACCGAGTAGTGGTGTGTGAATTTATGATAAAGTTATCATATAAGAAATATTCAAACCTACTTTTGATAAAATAATTTTAAGCTTAGTATTTTCTTCAAGTTTCTGAATCTATTCATTCGCATTTTTACGGTATTTTTTAGTTTTTTACCAATACCGTTATTTCATTTCGGGAAAGCAATTTACGGAATTGTAGGTACTTACTCAAACTAAGATTTCACGTGGAATAGAAAGAGAAGCTCGGACTAATGCTTCTTAAGATTATCCCTATTATGAGACAAGGTATTCAGGACACCTGCTTCAACTAACGGCCTCGTCCCATACACACAAATACCAATATTGGCGTCCAGCCATTGATCAAATATTGGTCAGCTTTCCCGTTCTCAAACAGAGTTATTGTTTTAGGTGATGCGCACGCGGTGAGATGGCGTGGAGGGGGTTACTCCTCGTGCTATGGGTGGTCGGCGTTGCGGCTGATGGGAAACATGGTAAGTTTTGATTTATATTATAGTTTCGTTAAGTTTTCTATAAGTATGTTTTTATGCAATAAAAATGGCAAATGTCTTCTTTACTGTTAGTGAAAAACCAAACTGTAGTAATGGGTTTATAACCCTCTAATAACAACGGGACCAAAACAATATCAATACCTGGGGGGTTATTATGACATAGCTATGCAGTTCATTTTACGGCGACCGTAAAGCATAGAACTATAGCAATTATACAGCTCTATCCTTTTCTATTAGAGTAAACTAAAATTCAAAGCTATGTCGTAATAACCCCCTTAATCTTGACTCCACAACGACCTAACCTCTAAATAGAAATTTAATTGAGCAACTTTAGCTTTACTCATAAAAATAGGAACCTAAAGTTAAGGATAAAGTCCTTTTACTTTAAGCAATTATGATAAGTTATGCAAAGCCTTCAAGATAATAAAACCTTTAGACGCTGACACAATCTTATAAAAAATATTAAAAGCGTGCCAAAAAACACTTTAAAGAATTGGAGAAAGAAGATCTTTGCACCTAATCTTGAATCAGATAACTAAACGTATAAAAAGGTCTGTCGTCGGCAAGGTTCGAGTTGTTTGGAGGCATAACAATAAAAAAAAACGTCAAGCTTGATATGGGTACAAACTCCAGGTTCTTTGAATGGATAACATTTCTGTTACCTACGTTCTGTTCCGTTGATTGAAAATTGAAAAAGGAGCAAGAATGTTGGTTTAGATAGACTCGTAGCAGAACGTGACATAGTTAAAGATAATCTTAAAACTATGATTAAATATAAATTTTGTTAAATTTCTTGAATAAATTACAGAGAAACCCATATTTTTTAGACGCAGGATAAAATTGTAAAAACATGATCTAGAAAAACACTACATCTAGTTACCATGTTATGGTTACTAATAGTAAAGTAAATTTGGAGACTTGAACTTGTAGAGTACCTTCATCAGACATCTTTTTTTGTTAATATTATTATCTCTACATATTAAAGACAGAGTCGCTTCCCGCACCTGTCTGTCTGTCTGTCTGTATATCCGCTTACTCCTCCTAAACGGACTTTGATGCGGTTTTCACCATCAGTGAGATATTTTTTTCTGGTTTATGCACTGTTGTAAGATAAAACTCACCTAAACTGAAGCGAAGCGAGGGCGGGTTACTGGTTTTAAACCAAAAATACCACCGGTTGCCCAGGGAACCCTAATGGCATTGGAAAGGGCGATACAAGCACGAGGCAAAAAATCGTTCGTCACGAGAAGGGCTTCCAGCACGACGCCATTACGATCGGAATAACATCGCGCGCGGCAAAAAATCTATTAGGCTAACTGTTAAGTACGTGTATATAGTTTAGATTCTGGCACTCGATTTGTAAAGAACTTGAAAAAAGTTAATAGTTTTAACAGTAAATTGACACAATTAAGGGCACCGCGTGTAGTTGATAAGTATGTAAATTTCAATATAAACAAGAACATAGGCGAACAAAAAAGTGAAATGATCAGTTTAATAGAGCAAACCATGTCTAAAAATAATAAACGTAATGATAATGACCGTGTTTGACTCTATACATTAAAAATGTCACGATGATCTAGTTTAATTGGTACTTTAGTCAGATACACATTAATAAATTAATAAGCGAGACAAGTGGTAACAAAACATATGTGTATGTGTTGGTGAGAAATTATGCTCGAACTTTATTAAAAGCTGGTCACCGCACAGTATCACTTATTTACTACCAACTTCTCACAATAAGATAGTAGAAAAAGAGGTCACATAATAAATTCATAATACCACATCTTATAAGGTCCGTACTTTTACAAAAATGTCCCGCTGTTTATACATTACATTAACAAGGTGCAAAAAGCCCAGTTCTAAAATTACAGCCTTTGAGCGACCGACAAATTCTCACCCCTGGAAAAACACAAAGACGGACTCGCCTACAAAAACATGTAACTCGATATAACCAAGTTAAATTTGCAGTCGGACAAACCTCCGCAGGAACACTCATATGAGGCTACATCAGTTGAAGAAGCGCCAAAGTAACACGGTTGAATGTCCAATAGTCTTTGTATGGAATATCCGACCTTATTGGTTTTGTAAATACATTTTCTCACCTGAATATTTAAGTTGGTGGTCGCACAAAGCATCGAGTGCCAGTCAAGAGGTTCCCAAACAAGATAATCCCTTTGTCAGGTTATAATGGCGTCTCATGGGAGTCCTTTGCCATTATTTCTGTTTCATTCATGCGGGCAGCTGCCGCGTATCCTATTTCTTTAATGACAATTCTATTGGTGCAATTCGAACGTTTGCACTTGTTGGTTCGTTGACCACGTTACTTAACACGGTTTTCTATGTTGATAACCTCATCCCAACTTTCTCTAGGTATTATATTTAGAAACATGTTGTTTAAATAATTAAAATAATCACAATGCAAAGTAAGTGTATCTATCTGGTCGGCTTTTTAGAATCGATAACTTCGATTTTGAGATTCATGGTGAGGCAAAATAATAGCGGCCTTTACACGTAAAGTTCGGACCGCGGGAAATGCCACGCGCGCCGTTCCAATCTTCGTTCCGAACGAATATATTTACTTGTGGAATATGTGTTATTAACACTCTTTTCATATTTTCTTGTCTGCTGTCCGTTTAAACCGGAAAATACAGCAAATAAAAAATAATGCTCAATTTGTTCACTAATTTAAATCATAAATCATCTCTACATAATATTGTCAAAAACCATCAAGTCATGCTCAAATATTTCGTTTTTTTTAGGAAAAAAAATATCAATCCGCTTCTTTGGTAAAGTTTTTATGCGTTTCATACCTCAAGTTCAGAAGCTTTAAATCTTTTTGAGTGGCTAGTTAGTTCATTGCTAGTTTTTGCTGACCACTCCAATCTCAAGCTCTTGAATATTCCTTTTCATACTTCATTAGCTACTTCTCGTTCTGTGATATTCGCCTGCCGCCGTTTCTGTTGAAAAAAATATTACGTTTGCATTTTTTAAAGTCGTAATTAGTATGATTCTTGCATATTCCAATGGTTTAAAAGTGACTTTGTATATCTGTTGATGGTAGTAGCTATTGAAAAAAGGTATGAAGTTAACGTTAGCGTCCTTCTATATACAGATGTAAACCTTAATGCTAATTGTTTTTTTTTCACAAATGTAAACAGAAAATACTTCATAACACCTCCAAGTCTCATTCTAAAAAGTAAACAAGATTACACCACTTAATCCGTTTAAATCGACACGTCTAAGAGCAACATCTAAAACTAACATAAAATATCCTTAAATAAACATCTTAATGCTCCATAAACCGTCCTTAAAAGCATTTAATCGTCTACTAATAGTACAGTGCACTTTAGAAGTCTCTCATGTATCTATCATAATACGTTGATGCTTTACAGTATCAAGTATATTTGAGTTTCAACCAAAAACATCTATGTAGTGGGGTTTATTTTTAGAGTCGTCGACATCATAAAATACAAAAACGAATGTCCTTTGATTTGCTTTGACACCCACGTGGCCATCAACGGTACGATACCCATTTCCTAAAATTGTATAGGATTCTATCTCCTAGTGGAGACGCTGGCGTTTTCATATTTAACTAGAACAAGAATTTCACTCCCAGAGTTAAGTGCATTTACGAGTAAGTGCATCAAGTTGAGTTTGAATTCAGTGAAGGTTTTATTGCATCTTCCTTTAAGAGATTTATCAGAATTGTGTGTGATTTATTTATAACTGCTTTTAGTAAAAGGTGAGAGCCAAGTTCTTATTGTGATTGAAGATTAACACAGAGCATGACAACATGAGATCTAACAAGTTTCTGATTTTTTATTATAGCCAACATTAGGACTTAATAGTTGTCACTGAGTCTCCAAAAGGACAAGCTAAACACCAGACTTCCTCTAATCAATATATGTATTCTTAAGTACCTATATTACATTTTAGTGAATATTAATTTATAAGCTGTGATAAAGTATTTGCTGACACGCCAAGTTAAATGTAGGCAAACAGCTTCCCGTGAAGAAGTTTAAAAACAACATGCTACTGTAACAACCTCTGTTATTGCTACATCAGCAAGTTTGCTTCAACTAACTTCGGTGTGTAAACTTGCGTCTTTCGGGAATTAAACCACTAACCATACAAACCACTTAACCGACTGGTCGGTCAACTAACGAAGTTTACGATTACCGAGTGCTTCCGGTGAATCAGAACTTGGCTTGTACACTGCCGTGCAGAACCTCTTATGAATTTATAGCTCAAAACGGCCGGGTCGATGTTCGATATCTGGTGCTGTTACATTTTTATCCATAATCGGTTGAAGGGTCAGTAAGTGGGTGCATGTGTTTTACAACTAACCGATAAGGCAATGGTGTAATTTTATCCGTTGAAAATAAGTGTGTTAATCTTGAAAAGACTAGAGTGCATTCATTTGTTTAATATATTGTATGTCAAATGATGGATAAAAAAAAAGTAATTGGCCGTCCGTACTCCGTACTTATTTGGCCCGATGTTTTACAAATAGATCTACTGAAACACAAGATAAATAACTTTTTTTTGTTTCTCCTTTCCGTCTGATTAAAATAATACATTTTATAATGTAAAGTGGACGTCAATTGTGAAAAGAATAGAGGTAAACGTTCTTTGCGTTTGATTTGAACACATAGTCTAATATGTACTTACTATTTCCCGTAAGTTTGTCTGCTTACTAGAAAAACAACCACATTTCATGATCCATGGCAATAAAAACACTGATTAAGGACTATCAAGTACAAATGCGCTTAGAATCAATTTGTCTTAATTATTAAAGAAGCCGTTGGAAAGACGGCGTCCTTTTCAAACGTTAAGTACGGGATGACGCCAATTTCTAATACGCATTTAGAATTAATAGGGATGTTGCATGGATACCGTTGGAACAGGAAATGTCGATAAAACAGCGTAAAAACCACCACGCTATACGTATTTAACAATTAAAATTGTTTCCCATTACGTGACGTTTAGTATTACGTATGCTGCAACGCCAGTTTTTGTATTTTCACCAAATCGATTAAAAAGCTCGATGAAATGAAGCTTTTAAATATTAAGACAGAATAGTACTCGTACGGCCAGCCACGGTGCATTCTACGAAAGCTGACGACGGAAATTTGGCATAATTTATGTATTTCTTTAAATATTCTTAGATTTCCTAAATGCAATTTGTCAAGTAGCTGTACCATAAATAGTTATATCATAAGTGCCAATATTAAGCCATATTTATTTATAAAAGTTTTAAGCTAGTCAATAAATTACTGGCTACTAATAGACAATATTTAGGAAAAAACTATCGTTGTAAGTATCGATACCGGCGAAGCACTACTCTTAGTCAGAATTCGGCCATTCATCAGTCCAAACATACTCCACCTCTGTCGTGGCGATAAGGAATTTCTCCATTTACATTAATTTTCTTCAGCGTGTGGTATTTTAAATTAAGAACATATTTTCCTTTCGAATTATTCAACTCTGTTTATTGGTTAAAATTCCTTTGTTTTTATTGGACGAAATATTGTCCGTTGAGTTTTGGATGTTGTGGTTGGTGGCTTAATGATGTTGTTGATTTGTTTTGATTAGTGAATGCCGCCGAGCTATGAGGTCAAGTGGTTTTAACAGTTATGAAAATTACTTGCAGTTTGCAAATGGTTTCTGCATTTGGTACTTGTGTGTACAGTTTCGTTATAATCATCATTTATAGTTAAAGTAATTATGAACCTTTATCAATGTTGTTCATATTATCATAATTCGCTGTTTTTATAACTTTCCAGATACCCAAAAGTTATCATTTGTACTAATTCTCTAATTTCTACTACAAAGAACGAGAGCCTATTTTTTCGTTAAAAAAAAGGGTCCATAAGTTAGGTATTAAAGTCAGTTGTCGCAGACGTAGACCCTTTAGTAATTTACTGTATATATTCAGAACACTCGATCACTTACAATTTACAAAGACTTCGTGACACAAGCTTGCACGTTTTTGGTAAACGATTAGTCTAACAGTATATTTTAATGGTGATCTTCACACACTAATGTATTGAAGACAAGATTCTCAAACCTTATGCCTAAGTCTAGCTGTAATCGTCTTTTGTATGACATGATTATGGGACCTTTACGATAGGTTCGGTTCGCGCGCAGTCATGTTTCTAGTGGCCTAACACAAGATGCATTAGGCGAACGTTTTTCATAATCGAAAATGTATAGGATAATATGGCGGTCGAGTCGAGCGCTATATCAATTCTATTACATTTTGTCAGTTTTCGATAATCGATTACGTTAGCGTTAGGCATCTTGTCTAGGGCCCTGATATTTGTGTTACTAATTCTATTAAACTAAATGTTTATCGAAATATTTTTTCCTTTTTACGTTAAGGTTGATCTTAGTTTGTTTATTATCGTAGTTCTTTATCTTCATGACATAATTAAAATAATTTTGAATTTAAAAACTTGCCAAGTCCCAGCCAGTGAAAGAGACATAGCTATAGAAGTACCTATATCTCTGCCCTGTTCACTACTTGAAATGTTTCATCATCAGACAGCTCATATACGACTTGTTTGTCGCAGGAAAAACTAATAAAACATCATCATGTACCTATAATTGAAACTAATATTAAATACTAAAATACTAGAAGGATAGCATTGCGTTGATTAACAACCCTAAATAAACCGAATGCTCCAGCTGCTGAATTATTCACGTATATTATTTCAAACGCGGGCATGCAACCACAATTTAATTTAGTTACATGGACATTAATATTTGCTATCGTAATTTCCATCAGTGGTTACCTTATTTTAACAAATTCCACACAGTCATGAATATGCATTCGCGATGACTACATTGAACGCTACCAACGGATCGATCTTGTACAAAGGTTTTTTTGGAGAGAAGCTTTTTTAAACTATTTTGAGACTTTTCTAAGACAATTTAGAATAGTTTAAATCCGAAATTGAACACTTTTGAAGCGACATTACACCCGAATGCTTCCTAATCGCTGTGTTTTGTCCATATTCTCGTCAACCAGGAAAAGAGGCAAAACGATTATGCCAATCCGTTTTTTCACATACCTTGGTCAACTTCGTGAGCAGCTTCAAAACTTGCCGCATATTATTTAAACAGCCAACCGTGTGACCAAAAGTTACGATAAACAAAAAACACCTTTGTCTATCGGTTGGTCGTGACGAACGTGATTGATACTGCACCGAAAAAGGCCTCTAACGAAGCGTGTGCCCATTACACGACCTGATTACGAAAGCTCGAACCATCGTGGTGTTAATTGAAACTGTTGTGTGGAATTTAGAAGAACATTCGGAGGTTTAAAAGGAAAAAATGGATACTACCTTTTTTGTGGTATGGAAAAGGGCAATGAGCACACTGGCCACCTGATGGTAAGTGAGATCGGATAAAAAATTGCATTCTTAAAACTGCCCCCTCAATACTACAAATGCATTGCCAAGCCTAAGAACTAAGATGTGACGCCTCTTAGATGTCCTTAGAGGTATGAATTAGGCCTCAATTTTTATATCCATGAATTCTAACAACTTCAAAATCACGAATGGTAAATTCGTTAAAATAACGTTGGTACATGCATACAAAACTACAAACTTCAGCGGCATAGCAGCCAAAAAACATAATTCCAATGTTTTAAACGCTTGAAATTATTGTTGTATTCGCACCTTCATCTATGTTAGTAATGTCATTAGTTCTTGGTAACCAATGTTAATTAAAACAACATTCCTTTTTTAATCAAATATTTTTCAAATCAATCAAACACCACTCGCCCTTTATTTTGATCTAAGACCAACATTAATTAAAACCTTCTGATAACCGTTAGAACTGGAGGCGAGAAGCGATCGGACCTGTTGTTAATCAAAAGTTAAAACCAATTTAAGTTGACAGCCAGTTACACAATTGAGTGCCTCCATAAAGTTTTCGAAGTAATTCAGTGGCTGTTCAGGCTGTAGCTGCATTCGTACCTTTCTTGATACAGACCCATAGATACGGCGGCTTTTCAGACAATTTTTAAAATGCAAAAAAATACAAGTACATAATATTCGACAGTTTGCAGAGGACGTGGTTTAAAGCTCCAAGCAGTGAACGAGACGGAGATATGTAACCTTTCAAAATGTTAGAATAGGTAAACGAGCACACAGACCATCTGATGGTTTGTGGTCTATGAGGCCCAAATATGTTTTTTCTTTACTTAAACAGTGGATTTTTATGAAGTTTAGTGAGTAAAACGGTATCCTGACATTTTACCAAATCATCATTTGGCAAACAATGTCATTTTACAAACTTTCATTTTGCAAAAATGTAATTGTGCTTAAACCATTACATATTACATAGGCTACCTGGGCTTGTTAAATAAGTTAGGTTAGGTTAGACTTTTGACCAAAATTAAGTGGTGGGAAATACGTCTTTGCGAAATGAAAGTTTTTAAAATGACTTTGTTTGCCAAATGATGATTTGGTAAAACATAAGTGAACCGAGTAAAACAACCATGATTAACTCATAGGAGAGATACTGACTGAAGAACTTGTAAATATAGCTACATCCAAAAAAAAAAATCATGCCATTTATATTTCTTCATCCAAATGTATTTATATCTAAGAAAATAAACAAAGATCTCAAGAGAATAATCTAACCCATGAAACGGGAGTTGACATGGGATAAACAGGGGTTAATCAAAGAGTCTAACGGAATAAGTAATAGAGCGGAATAATAGGATGCATGCCAGTTATCGGCTTTTACAATTGATTAAGTTTCTGACATAGACGTCACGTCATGACTTGAAAACTTGAAGTTTAAATAACGGTGTACTTATTTGGTTTTGGTTTTAACAAGATTATTAGGGAAATGTATTTTAACGAATAAAACGTGAGCGATAAAATAAAAACGTTTATTTTTTCGGAAATGTATGTGGAATTGAATACGATAAGCAGTATAAGGTATTTAGTATAATAACATTTCAGTCTAGATTATCTGAGACCTAAATATAAATAGCATAATTAGAAGTTTTATCAAAGTAAAGTAAGCCACAAACTTACTTTTATCGTATGTAGATGTGGAAAATTCCAAAAACGGAACCGTCCCTTCGAATTCGGAAATAGAAATAAGCCGAACGGAAGTAAAACTAATTAAGTTATCCTCACTTCGCGTTATTTTCGTCTCCAAACAGTAGACGTTCATGTCAACGTAGTAAAAGTAACATACAGTGATGTGCTGATAGCAATTTCTAGCGAAATGTAAAGGGAACTCAAGAGCCTGTACACGTTCAAACTGAGACTTAACTCCAACAAGTTAAGGATGTAAGTTTGGTTGTTGTTAGATCGTTGCGTAAAGTGGGGAGAACAGTATCCAAATATCTATGTTTCGCGTGTAAATAGGCAAGTGAGCCGTCACACCAGGTGCGGAGAAATCGATGCCGTTAGGGTACGTGTTATTATGACAGTTGCCGTTTATATAACTGACGTTGATTATAAATTAAAGGCTGTAATTAGAACGTCGTTAGTGTTGGTATCTGAATCTCCAGAACAGTTTGTCAGCACAGCTTGCGGATACATTTGGTAATGGAATGTCCAATTCGAATGTACTGAAACGTTTAAGCTCGCAATCATGCATTCAAGTATGTTAATGACTTCATTAAGTATTAAGACTACATGTATCTAATCATCTGATCTCAAATTTGATTATCTATGATTAAGTTTACTATCTAATAGTGAATATGTTTTGTAAATGTGAAAGTTATGTTGTTCGGTTTGTTTATTTATCTAACGCTTAGATTGATTGAAAAAACAAAGACATATGACCCTGGTTTTCTTGATTAAATAGAAAACAAATGTAGTTTATAGTATTTAAAGCGTTATAAATATATGAAATTACGTTTACTTTATGCAAATTCTTTGTTGCAGATGTTTCCAGTACGCCAGAGCCGGACAACACGACAGCAGCTCCAACGCCCCCCATCCCTCTACGCCCCGAATACGCTCACCCAGCTGGCGTCGAAGCACTAGACCCCTACAACTCTGAAAAGATCCACCCTCCACCACACCATAGAGATTATCTAGACGAAGACTATGATGGTGAAGGACACAAAGAAGACGAGCATGATAATAGAGAAGAAACTGACGAACTGCCTAGCTTATCGGGCGACCATTTGCTACAAAGCTCAACGGACGATCTTCCGATGTTTCTTTTAGAACCTCAACATGCGTTTGTCGTTAGAAATAAACCAGCTATGTTGAGATGTCGTGCTGCTAACGCGCTACAAGTGTATTTTAAGTGCAATGAAATTCGATCAGTAGCTAGCACGCAGTTTGAGTTTGTGGATCCGCAGACGGGAGTGAGAATTGTGGAGGCTGAGTGTAATGTCACTAGGGATCAGGTGGAAGAGTATTTTGGGGAAGATAGGTTCACGTGTACGTGTTTCGCTTGGAGCAGTCGAGGTGACATCAAAAGCCAGCCGGCGGTTGTGGAATTAGCATGTAAGTATTTTCGTTTAGAATGTTGACACGGTGATAAAAATACATTCTTGTTTGAATAAAAATAACCTTGCTTATTACCTATACCCAAATTGGTCATCAGTAGAGCTTTCAAAAGATATCGTTTGTGTACTTAATATGAAAAGAAAAAGTATCGCGTTAAAACGAAGTGTCACTTGCAATAACTTCATTACAATCACGCCCGTTAGCGAAATTAAATTTTGCCGCCAATAACACTTAAGATGAGTATCGTGTTAAGTATCACATAAACACGTTGAGGTTTTCGAAATCATCGATACATTTATAAGGACAATAAATACGTCGATATAATCATAACGACTCGCTATATCCGGACGGGATGTGGCGCAACGTTACATCAAAACTCATAATTTGAGAGTTTCCGCGACGGTTTTAGACTAACCCGGTCAACAGCTTTGAACCCTGTTCCTAAGATGAAAATAACAGTTTCTGTGGGAAAGACTTTTTAAACATTTGAATCGCTTTATCCGAACCAAACTGGTGGAACCTGCAATACATTTTCACACTTACAATGTTTATTCGAGAAACGCTAGTAACTAGTTATCACTTTTTGACACGCGTGTTTCTGTTTTATTAACAACCTCCTATCGATATTAATGTTTATCTAGACTAACGATTGATAGTCCGTGTTGATCCAAACAGCACTTAGTTAATCAATAACATTTCAAATACCTGCAACAAACAAAGACATTAATATAGTTAATAGAATAAGTATGCACTACATCTATCATCATGATTCATAATAATTTCCCACTATCGTCGAACAAAACAGAGCAATAACAGAGGGTGTCAATATGTCTTCTGTTAAGTTTGATGATTTAATGAACGGACCAAATTGAAAATAAATTGATTTCACATTTTTAACCTTAAATCTTAAAACCGATTCTAAAAGCTATTTCAAGTATCAACAAAAGTCAAAGGTAAACAAATTCAATTTCCCGCTGAGTAACAAATCATACATTTTTATTACATTTCGTAATAATCAATTTGTATACCAATCCCAGGGATCAATATGAATTCACATCAAACTGTACAGCTACATTGTAACATGACAAACGACTTTTCTTTGAAATCATGCTACTAAAACGTGGAACAAGAAGAAAAAATACAGTAGGTTAACTAACTACACGAAGCCCATTTTTAGGCGGAATGATGACTAAAACTGGCCAAACTACTAACTGGTAAACTGCTAGTAAAATTTAACCGGAACTTTTTGTCTACCCCTACAGATTTACTCTAAATATTTGAATAAACTTCCTACGGTTACTTTGTCTACTGGGTACAAGTTTTAAAATTATTTGTCTTGTGAGAGACTTTTGAATACCATGTACTTGGACTAAATTATATTTTAGGAGCAGACCTTCTGTCTTCAAATTCCTGTCCTGCAGCCACCATTTATATTATTGTTCATAACTTCCATAACGGCCTCGATTTAATTCAATGCCCGGAGGTAAATCTTCCGTGCATATTAAATAAACGTCGGGTGCGCCATTGCTCGGATTTATGGCGTGTTCTTGGGCAACGCCGGGCCGCAGATGGAGAGGCAGAATCGATTGCTGCATGTAACTGGATTGGACAATTTGATTATGATTAAAAAAATGACAATTCAATTTTCCGAAATGAAAATAGTTGAAGCGACACATAATTTGAAATAATAACAACGAGAATAGATAGTTAATAGAAGCAAAGTCAAGTTGAAGTTGTTTTATTAAAAAAATAAATGAATGGTTATTGCAGGACAAGCTCACACTAATTAATCTTGTCCAAAAAAAAGCACTGGGCTTGTGCTATGGGTATTAGGCAACGATAAATATAGGTACTTTAATAGAGAAATACATTAAAAATGTCCAAGACCCAGGAACGAAACTCGTGAAACACAAAATATTTGCCTATATTGGGAATCCAACCGAGGACCACTAGCTTCGTAGGCAGGGCACACGCAATAGACACACTACACAATTGAAAAAAGTCTTAACTATTAAGTACATAATTTATAGAATGATCGACTGAATAAAAGTCTACTTCAATTCCCTTTCACTACAACTAAACATACAAAATAATAGAACTCGATTGTCCCTACGGGTAAACGGCGCCGGTTTACTGAACGATTAACGTCAAGTAACAGGTCAAGTAGCTTTTCTTTAATCTCCTTGGCTCGTTTTGCTCTTTACGGGATTGGTATCCGCTATTCCAACAGTTGGACATTTAAGATCTTAATAAGATTAAGCAATAAACTCGGATCAATACCTCAATAGGTATCGAATATTGGACTCTGTCAGAGAATAGCAGACATTAAGTGCCTTTTGTATTCCTTGAGAAGATTTAACGTCAGAAATAATAGTAGGTACACGACAGGTTTTATCAATGAATATCAAAGCTGATTGTGATTATTGTAATATTTAGTTGAAATTCAATTGGCGAAATAGTTTTAATGCTGAACTGGTTTGTCGGTAACTGTTTCATTTGTTTACCGTGGCACTGATCAGAATTCAAATAAAAGAGCCAATAATTCAATAACATTATACATTTTACCTTGCAAACGGTCGGGTAGCCGCTACTTTTGCATATTATGTTCAACATCTCGAAATTTTCGCGGTTTTATGAACATGGCAGAACCCGTGGCAGTACCTCGAGTTCGAAAACTTGGTTTTTAATAAAGGCATCTGTTGGACATATCCAAAATTGGCGGATACGAAATCTTTCGACCATGCAGGTACCCTTAACTAAGACAGATTAACTGAACTAACTCCTGTTAAAATGTAACCTGACACAAATCCTACTAATATTATTAATTCAAAAGTTTGTGTGTGTGTGTGTTAGTTTGTTACTCCTTAACGCTGCAACGGCTGAACGGATTTGGGTGAAATTTAGAATGGAGATAGTTTATACACTGGATTAACACATAGGTTACTTTTTATCCGGAAAAATTTAAAACTTCCTGAGGGAATAACGATAATCGAAATCTAGGCGGACGAAGTCGCGGGCAGAAGCTAGTGAAACATATTTTATTTTTTACAGTGGTAATAAAATATTATTTAACCAATCAGAGTCTTATAACATATAAAAGTACCCGTGTGGCCTAGTTACTGAATAAGCATATTTTATTTTATATATAGGGCTGATTTTTCAATCCCGAGATAAAGCTATCAGGAAGGTAAAATTTAGCTCTTTCTTTCATATGACTTCAGAAAAGGATAGTAATACATTTAAATGACGGATAATTTTATCAGTGGATTCAAAAATCAGCCCTTAACTAGTAACTTTCTCTGAATCAGCTCTTACAGCGATACAGAAAAATCGTTGACTAGTAAAACCATTTTGAATATGATGTTTTTACAATTTACTCGTAAGGATATTTACTTGTTTTCAAGCTGAAGCATTGTATGAAAGAGTATTACTAGAGAGAGCAGCAACACAAAAGTGTCACCTTTATATCAGCATTCCTTTGAAAGGCGTCAAACCAAACAAAACTGGAAGCAAACATGTAGCCCAACTCATAAACGTCTAAATATAAACAACGGGAGAAACGTTCACGCTGTTCTAATTGCGAGAATACAGCAGAGTTTTGGTTGAAAACAACTGAAAATTACATTGAATTTAAGAATTTAATACATGGTGTTCACTAATTAGTAAACAAAATTTGGTGAATAAAATTACCAAACATAAACCAAAAATGCAATTGCATCGGTAAAATTTGTAAGCTTACTAAACTTGTTGAGTAGTAGGCCTGTTATGTCCAGTAGGTAAATGTGTTTAGGCTAACGTGATGGATGAGTACCTAATATAATATATGTATATACTCGTACATACATATATTAAGTATGTAAATACTTTACTGTACTCAGAGCAGAAACGATATAGTAATTTGAATTGCGAAGGCGATCTTGGTAGTGATTCTTTCAAAAGCAAAGGTGAGCGAATTGCAGGAGTGAATGTCCAAGCGGCGAGTTTAAGTAGTCCCGTCAGAGCGAGCAAAACACATTTTAGCGCGTGCATTCTCAATTAGGTAGTCTTATACGTTCGAGAAGCCATGGTGCCAAATTGAATACACGCGCTGAAATGTGTTTTGTTCGCTTTGACGGGACTACTTAAACTCGCCGCTTGGACATTCACACCTGCGTTCGCTCACCTTTGCTTTTGAAAGAATCACTACCCTTATCCTATTAACCTTTTGGGTGATTAAGTAAAAATAAAGAAAAAATACTAACATCAAGGATAGTTTTTTAAAGATTCGTTTTTTTAAATATTATTTGCGATGAAAAGACTATTTCTAATATTTAAATGTCGTAACTAACTTCAATGAACTCGGTCGACTAAAACGCCCAGCTACACTCACCGCGTTTAATACAGTAGCACTAAATCCCCAACTTGACAGTTTTAATTGTTCTCCCGCTGTAAATACACACTCGAGCGACATTTGCTATAAATGATAATACAATACGTGTTCTGTGTGACGGTGCTCCGTCTCCTGTCTAAGATTTACGACAATGTACGCAATGCTTTACCTTTTTAATGGCTCAGTAAACGTGTTTAAATTTAAATTCGTTTAAGGAGTTAGTTAATAGCGCCTAATGCTCTATTTGAGTAGGCAGCTGCTTGACTACTTGTCATTTTAAATTTGAAAATAGCGTCAGTTTTAGCTTGATTGCTTTCAAGGTAATTGACATTGAATTTGGAACTTATGTCGCTTCCAAATTTTTGAAGAAAAACATTCAAAATACGACATAGTTTTTGCTCCGTTGAACGTTGTTTAGTGATTAATAATAACTATTGAAATGTAATTTACTTTTATTGTGATATTAAGGTAAAAAACCGGACTAAAAGAAGATATAATATAAAAAAATACAATAATCCAATTACCGTAATATAAAAAAATAAGAAAAGTATTACAAAATCTTTGATGTTATACATCTATTCCCTACAAGACCAGTTTAATCCAAAATTTTGTGGAGGAAATGAAATGTACGCTGTAATTTATAGCACATGAACTCTCTCTGCTCCTGACCAACTTAAATTTGCTGTTGAAAGCGGCACCTCTGCTGACAGTTTTCGTATAATTATTATAATGGATACCTTAGTTACAGTTTTACCGACTGGTAAAGTTAAATTGGGAGCCACGTTACACTTATCATTTACTCGCATCTCCGGATGCCTTAAAATTTAAGGGAGGTAGGATTTATTTTTGTCTGCTTTTGGAATTTAGTTTTACAGATTCGATTAAAATTAGTTGTGATTCTTCTTCGTACCGAAAGAAAATTGTATCTACTTTAAGGAACTATAACTATACCAGCAAAATGGTCCCTTTTTCCCTCAAATCTTGGTGTGGAGAAGGTAGATATAGAAAAAACAAATTGTACCAGGGCTTCAGGAGAGACTAGGAAGGAACGTAATCGGCCAGATCTATAAAAGATAATGAACAGAAGCTACACTCCACTACCTTAGCACTAGAGCAGAATAAATACCAGGCAAGTATAAGGAGTAAGGAGTAATGGAGCATGTTCACGGCAGATTTATTGCTCGCTCCGCAAGCGTGTTCGTTTTGCAGCTAGCATTAGTTCTTATGAAAGCAAAAGTGTAGTGATTTGTTGGAGGAAGTTCATGTGATATATTGCCGAAGTTTTGATTGAGAGTTTTGGCATGGTTTGTTGCTTCAAATGTAGGTCTTAGTTGCAAGTAATTATATGGAAAATACTTTTAAAGATTTATAAATATGTATCAATGTTTTTCAGTTAGTTGTTCGAGCTTCATACAATCGACGACGTTTAATTACAATAAACCATATATTAGTGGAGCCGTAGTTTGGAGATCATATTGGCTACAAACCGGAAAAAGGCTACTTGTTGAACTTCTAACGCGTAATTCTCATTTAATATACTCTTACCTTACTGACATACATACCGTTTACCTCATAAGTCCTTGTAAATAAAATATTCGCTTCAGAACTGTTGTGATCGTCTGCTGAATTGTTTAATGAACGACAATTATCGTTGACGACGGGAACGATATAATCGACGAGCTAGTTAAGCTTTTTATTAAGATTGATGTGAGAAGATATTTTGTGGTTGTTCAAATTAAGGGACCAGGCGAAAATAAACACGAAAGTATTATTCAAATTGTGCCATAATGACAAAAATAGTTTATTGATAATCGATAAGATGAATCCAGGAAATAATATGCGAAGTCAACTATTTATCATTGCTTTAAAGTACTTATTCAATAATTAATTCTATCATCAACATACAATGAATATTTTAATACAATCGTAAAATTACATTTATTTGACCGTGCTACTCAATAACATAAGTGTCTATTTATGTTATACGTACATTTATAATTATCTAGTACCGAAATTATAAGTCTGAAGCTTAGTTTGGGATTCAGTAATAAAATAATAACAGTTTTTCCCCAAATTCCCGAAGACCACAACTATAATTTAAAATTAACTACGTAGTTCCTATTACAATACATTTGGACATAAAAAGTAATTCCACTAAAAAATAACAAAGC
Source organism: Acleris cristana (assembly GCA_948252455.1). Classification (NCBI taxonomy): domain Eukaryota; kingdom Metazoa; phylum Arthropoda; class Insecta; order Lepidoptera; family Tortricidae; genus Acleris; species Acleris cristana. The sequence goes on from OX411779.1 coordinate 12,596,154, forward strand.
TTAGTTTCTTCCATTTAGTTTCCCTCGTGTCTTTTTAACCTTAAGCCAAGCCCTTATATTGCGCTACTGAAGTGTCATTCTAAAACAATTATCGAATTATTCGACAGCCTGGTAACGCGTGCGTGATAAATTGTAATTGACATGTTTTGTTTGTATGAACTCAATAGCTTTTTGTATGAAGTTCGCATGCGGGCGTTGCGTTATAAATGATGGGATAAAGAAATATATTGGAAACCATAACTATAATAAGTACCTATATAGTTAAACACAAACTTTTTTTATACCTCCATTATCACTTTCGACCTAATTCCTGGTTTTCAAAATCAAAGTGGATACCATGTTATTAAGAACTAAGTTTTAGGTAAATAAGATACCTCAAATTTTCTATCGTGACCGTCAAATAATAACGATAGAATTGATTGGTTTGATTGATATTGATTTATGATCTGATATCAGCAGAAAGAGAAACATGTCCACAATGCCACAACGATCAATCCCATACCGCTGGCTTCTAGTGGACTCCGCCGGCAGCCACCTTAAATTTCTAAATTTATAAATATTATTCTTTTACAGACCTAAAGAAAGTCTTCGCCGTGTCTCCATCTGCAGCGTCTGTGGAGGCTGGATCAGGAGCCTCGTTAAGATGCTCTCCTCCATTGGCCGCACCAGCTCCGCGAGTCTCATGGCTAAAGCATGGCGCCCCTTTGCAGCAGGACCATAATGTCTTGGTGTCTGCTGAGGGGAATCTTCTGATTTCCAGAGCTACTTTGCAGGTAATTTCAATATTCTCGTTAATATTAAGGCAGTTTGTGTTTTTCCGAGTGTGTGTTTTTACAAAATCAAAAAGTATCAGAGAATACCATCTACGTAGGTACGTAACTTAAAAGGCAACCTCATTTTCTTTACTATTAATTTCTAAATCAAATACAAATTAATTAATAAAAAAAGTTTTTAATATGAATAATAAGTTAATTGTACCATGTTAGTCTATCATACGAGATCAGCTTGCATGACTTAATTTAAGCCAGAAATTATGCCTCATTATGGTTTTCACGATCATATCCGAGATAAATACCAACATTGAAATCGTTTAAAACAACAATGGCGTAACTGTAGTTGAGATATTTCTCGCTCGAGTTTTTACACCGATCCATTAAATGATTGATAACGCTACTTACTATTTAATCTTGATGGAACCTTGTCTTTTATACTTTGAGACCGTTATGATGACCTTTAGTTACAGAAGGTACTTAAGAACTACTTAAACTTTAAATCTCCATGCCGCGAAGAATGCAGAATTAAATTATAAATTTAAATTTAGTGACTTTTACGTGTTACGAGATATATTAGCACTTTATCTGAACTTGTAGAATCTAATATCTTGAACCTATGGGTAGGTTTTTTAAGTGTCCTACAGCAATGAAATCCGAGGAATAACGGGGTTTTACTTCCTTATCGTCTGTACTCAAGCATAATTGACATTAGTTTAAACATTATTCTGTATTTTCCAAGAAAGAAATCGTATAAAATTCCGCTGACAGATAACCGTGAGTTACTTTTCATTGAACACAAAAGTTCCCAGCATTTCCTTTTTATTGTTCAGGAGTTCTGCAAATTTAAAATGTACGTAAAACTGTGCAAGAATATTTGTATTGCATTTGTATTGTCAATACAATTGTTAGTATTTCGGTTTTATGAAATTGCATAATAACTGCGGAAAATAAGCTTTTTAGCTATATAAACATACCAAGTTTCGTTGGAGTTTCCGTTTATGTTAGATTATTTATAAATTCAAAGATACCGATACCGAGATAGATAAATTGTTTAAATTCAATTCAGAATTCAAAATGTTTGTTCAGTAAAACGGCCATATGAGGGCTCTTTTACAAGTTGGTAGACGTGTCGTCAGTTCAGACGAGACCATCATTGCAAAAAAGAAGAGGCTCTAGCAAAAGGTCATTATTTCGAACATAAAATACAATAATACTTAAAAGTAAGTTACATCAACAGGTATTCATTAATATAAATGTATAAAAATGCTTAACTAATATTTTAGTCTTGTTATTTTTAGCACTTATTCTTCATTCTTTATTCTCTACAATAATTCTTAATATTCCATTTTAAAAACCAATCTGCGGCAAAAGCGCGAATACAAGTCATTTAAATTATACGTGGATGATGTCATTCTAGAGTTATTTTGCTACTGTATCGAATGGAATTAGTTCATCGAAAGCTTTGTTTACGATCATGTTTAAATTTATTACTAGTTGTTATTGATTAGGTTTCCGTTTAGGAATATGACATACCTAAATGCTATGTTAATGTTTAGCAAAGTCTGACTTTTGAGAAATTGGTGCTATTGCAAATAAGCCATCATCGTGGTTTCTTTTAAACTACTACCTACGTTATTTCTGTTTATAACTAACTTAGAATTAAAACTATTAAAGATTACAATTAGCGTTGGTTATTGTTCAATTTAACGAATATTTATTTCTTGACGTGGCTAAAGGAAATTAATCACATCATCCATCATTCAGAACATTAGTTACAAAAAGACGGATCTTAAAACACTCACGCAAATCCTTTGTAGAAATATTGTTACTACTGTCAATAAATTTCAAGTCAACATCGAAAAAAAACTCTACTAAAATGTACAGGATCTCTCGTCATACGGTTCATTTTTCCTAAATCTTTCTACCATTAAAACTTTTATAGGCAATAAATAATTATCGTTACAGTTTATTAAAACCGCAAATATAAAAGTCGTATAACTTACACGTGTTTAATTTAGGTCATGAAATTCTTGAACATTTAATAGTTAATTTGAGCTCTAACTTTAGTAATAATAGAGCTTCATTTATGTTTAGATCGACACGCGACAATGTTTCCTGTAGGAACATGTGACTCATTTGTGAAGTGTTTAAGCTGCAATATGTTTACTATTAAGTAGCATACGTTTTGTTTAGAACTGTGTACTTGAAAATAATGTGCTACCATTCAAATCCATTAGTGTTTTCATAGTTGTTTAATTGATGTACTTCAAGAGAGATTATGACTAAGACACTCCAGCAATATAGCAGCTCCGACTAAAACATGATCTGGTTTGATAGGTACTTGTTACAGTTTCAGTTTGTGTTGTAATTTATAACAGCTCTTTGAGAACACACACATCGCAATAAATTACGGATACCGTCTCATGTTCAATTTTATCAGTGTCAAATATTGCCATCTGACAAACCTCTTCACTCGCAACATTCGCTTCACCACCATTAATCGCAACTGAAACAACATTAACAAACTCCGACTTAGCGTTAACAATCGTCACCATCTCGTGCGGTTTATTTGCTTACTTCATGTTTATTCGTTTGTTTATTTTATGTTTATTTCATCCTGAAGTGACTCCAACTAATTAGTCGACCGGCACGGACATTTATTAATTGCAACACAAGTCTCTGTCCGTTGTTTTGTTGCGTTCCTTAGCACGGTGTTGTCTTTCAAAGCCCCGATGAAAGTGCTTGGATATTTTATTCATGCTTTAGTCAAGCCATGCGATTACCGAGTGCGTTGCGGGATTGCATTATCTCATTAGTTCAGTGGAGATGGTTTAATGCAGAGTTATTAAGTTGTAAACACAATGAAAAAAATATTTTTCTACAACACACAGTAGAGCAAAAAACACTTGCAGTAACTAATCACAAAAAGTATCATCAAGCGATTGAAAAGCAGTAAAAGATAAAAACATTTCGGTTTACCGATTGAACAATTACTATTTAATTATTTTACAATATTAACAATGCTATACACATTTCGATTTACTGTCAAGACGGTAAAATTTGGACACAAACGTTGACTGTTTTTGGACCAGTAACAAATACCGTTTCGATCGTTAGGCTCATATTAATCATGAAAAGCAGAGAATTTTCATGGTTTTTTAGTTAAGCATAATGCTTTTTTTGCAGTGCATAAAAACAAAGGACCTTAATTAATCCCATGACTATGATTAGGTTCACGTACTTAGTGTTTAAGAGACAAAAAAATATTTTGGCAAAAAATACTTTAAAAAGTTGACAAAGAAGATCGACAGGCGCAAACACAAGCAATGAAGATTGACTGGCAATTACCTTACATGAAAACGATAAGCGTGTTTAGTGAGTGGTCTCGAGTGTTGTCAATTGTTGGCATAATTTTATGTGATAACTTGACTTAAATACTTCAATTACATTACTCTTTAGGTTTTTGAGATTAATATAAACATTCGAAAAACAAATTTATTACAAAAACCTAAAAGCGAGATCTAGAGATTCTTTTCAGCCAAAATGCGATATGATTACAAAAAGGTTTTTGTATAAATTACTTTTGACTATGTCTGTTTTGACGTTACTGACAGTCTTAAAATATTCTACCTACCTTACCTTTTATTATACCGTTACTATCTCTTTCTCACATTTGAATTTGACATAATATGCTGTAACTAATTTTGATAGTTTTACCCTTTTGTTCATAAATTCGCAATGTGTAAAGTATGCTAAAAATAGGCTTTGTCTTTATTAACAGAAAGTGTAAAGAATACTTAACCTAAAATAGTTATGTTGTGCGTTTATGAATGTATAAGCTTTGTCTTTAATGCTAGGCTTTAGTCTAGATTTATTATTTCGTACAAGTGGCCCTGAGTGAGAAAGCACATGAAGCTTTTTTTAAATAAATTCGTAAAATCTCTCTTTCCCAAAGGACTACTATGGTTGCTAAAATAAAAAAGGTCATTATTCTGTAACACGAATACTATTCCATATTCAAAATCTTCAAACTCATCAACACCAACTAACCCCTAACCAGCACCACCCACGAACGACAGCTTTGCAAATAACTCATTCCATCTCCGGTTTCCGTTGAACGAGCTCACTAATTAGCAAACGCGCACAGACATGGATAAATTGCAAGCGATGTCGCTCACATTGTACGTAACATTATACGCAAAGGTGTCGGAAGTGCTCTTCTTAATTAATATAGTCGTATGTAGCTCGAATTAATGGTTGTCCTTTGTAATTTTAACGCTGTTAACGCAGGGTTTGTCGCAGTTCCTCTTGAAAGGATTCACAAATCCTTTTATTTTCAAGGATTTTGTTAAGCTAAATTCCACGTTTAACACAATTTGCGAGTCCTTTTCGTGTACCTTCGCAAAGGAACAAAATAACATCATTTGCTATGAGCATACAGACAATTTTTTTTTTATTATAGAATTTATTCACTAAATTGTGCGTTACTAAGGATTTTATCTTGTTGACAGGATATGGCGAACTACAGCTGCGTAGCCGAAAATATAGCAGGCAAAAGAATATCGGAACCAGCACTTCTTACTGTCTATGGTAAGTTTTTTTGACACTTAACCTAAGCCCATATGGTGACACTTTAGTGGCCCATTCATTAGATCAAATGTGGAAATGCTAACACATGTGAATGGATGTAAGTGGCCAGAAGAAACAACAGTTGCTAACCATAAAGGAGCCATTTTTGTTTGGATCTTTAAAAATTTATATCTTCAGTAAATTTTCACTTAATGAGCTATAGGTTAAGAACTTGATCCTGACAGCTGTCATTCTAGTACAATTTATCACCCCATCGCAAGAATTTTAGTGCAGTGACAGTTCTCCAGATTGACTTCGTCTTGTCATTAGTTTAACGAATGTCAATGCCTCCTTTTTTGCCGACAGTTTTACAGCTCATTGTTCACCAGTCATTATCTGTGGTGTTACTTAATGCTAAAATAACGAGAAGTTTTAAACTAGGTACGTTTTAAACTGCTGAACGTAAAGACTAAAATATTCATTGCGTAATATAGCATCATGATTCATGAGTCACATTAAACTTCGATTTAAGTGAGCGTTTGACTTGTAGTGGGACAAATAGTTTTTATTATTCCGAACGATGACCACATAGGTACATAAGTACCACACATCCGTACCACACTGCACTCGCATTTGTATCCGGTGTGGGAAATCAAAATATATAATTTCACCTATTCACCGACACATCAAAGGATTAATAACGAAATTGCCCGCTAATTTTCCAGCGATTTAATACGCTTTACCTAACAAGACATCGAACACGTTCTGCGCTTCGCATAATTCATCAGACAACCATTTCCGATGGAGTTTAACGCTCATTTCACCCTCCTTGTACGTAATAACTATCTTTACTTCAGCGAGATCAAAAGGGCATGCGCCGTACAATTATTGCACTGATGCCTGCGTCTGCGCATGGGAGAATCATTAGAGAGGCGCCCACGCCATCTTTAAATTATGGCGCCTGGCTAACTGATTGCAATCAGCACCTCTGACTTTACACGTCCGAAATCCTTGTTTTATATCATTAGAGTTTAAATTATTGGTATCGAAGGAATTGACGATAATATCTGTAATAATATGCATTGGGAAAAATGCAACACAGTGGCGCCGCGATATACGAGTACGTTCATGTATTCTTTATGAGTTTTCATTTTGCCCAGAGTAAGCTACAGCTACTGGAAATAAAATAACAACGGTGGAAATAAAAATGCATACTTGCGCTGCGGCCACATGTAAGGACTTCAGCGAAATTTTTTATTGGCATCTCTTAATTTAACATAAATAAAGAAAGATTTGTCTGGTCCCGCGTATGTGGCCTCAGTATTAGCGCAATACTATAGTTGCAAATTTCTATTTAGGCGGCTCTGCCATAACTTGACTAAGATCAATACCACCTTAGCCATCAAATCCTGTTGCGGTTCGGCCCAGCTTAGCCGACCTTCAAAATCTGTGGGATTATAACTGAACCCCAATTTATGTGACGCAAACTTACCTGTAACTTAGAAACGTATATTTTAGACACTAATTGGAATAGTTATTCCTGTTACACGGGGACCAATTACGTTTATTAGAGGGACAGAGTTTCCTTTGTTAGTAGTTCGGTTTAGTTGTTTCTACGGAATAACGTGTGAATAGGCTGATAGGTGCTAACGCATGCCTGGTGTTGTGGCGGATTTAATTTCGTCTGATATAGGATACATAAAGTTTGACTGTTCTAAATGTAATATTACCTTCGTAATTGCTGCGTGACACAAATTGATTGCTATTGGAAGTATGTACAAATATTAAAGGTAGCTTATATTAATTTGAAACTGTAAATTACTTCAAACATCTCATAATCCAGCTTGTATATTCGCGGTCGTAAGTTACTAAATATTGAAAAACTATCTACATACATACATACATTAAATCACGCCTGTTTCCCAGAGAGGTAGGCAGAAACCACTTCTTTCCACTTGCTACGATCTTGACAAATCTCTTTCGCTCCTTCCACATTCATACATCGAGTCATGCACGCACGTCGGTTTCGGGTACTTAAAATTCGGCCCTTTTCCAGTATCTATTTTTTTAATAATCTTCAAAGCTTTTGCTTTCAGTCATCATACTCATAATTTTGCTTATCAAGACATAACTTTCAAGTCCAAACTCGATGTATCTACGTTAAGAACAGTTGAGATCCTATTAGAACCTTCCAACTTTATTATCGGATCAGACGATACAATATTGCAATCATCGAGTTGACACAAATTCTAAACTCAAGTTATTTCTAATAATGGCATGTGGTTCAAGATTTACTTATTATTAACTAAATATAACTGACAAAAAAACTTGTGAAGTTAAACAAAGACTTGTTAATTAGTTTCGTTTCAATGCATTTTCATATAAATTAGTAAGTTTCGCAATTTTATAATATAACCGTGACTATGCTTTTAAAGTTATTTCTCAATGAACTTCTTAATATAAACATCAGTACAAGTTTGTTCCACCGTTATGATTTTATCACCGGCTCTTGCATAGTTAATGGAGTACCTCCTACATTTTCCAGTCATATCTATTAATTGTTTGCTGCTTGTAAAGTATTTACAAGTTCTTTGGTTTTTATTACCTCTGTAACATCTAAGCCGTCTACATTGTCCATTCTGTCGGCTATAACCGTATAGCTCTCGCCTAAATCCGTGCGTGGGCAAGCGCAACAATACTTACTTCACACTATTATTTAATAGTGGTCATGCGTGTTAGTGTTGTCACGCTATTGTAAGAATTATCTTTTATCTTCCAGATAACATTCCTTTTGAGATGCTCCTTTGTGCACTTTTGATAAGCCAAGCAACTTTAACGACGTGAAGAGTTTTCTAATTTGGTACCGTTATTTTTATTCATCTTTTGAAAACCATTTCGGCCTATTAGCGGGTAGGGTTCTCACGATAGTTTTCCGTAATTTATCATAAGTTTATCAAAAATAAAGAAAGATAAAATTGTAATTTTATACTTACCACTAACAACAGGTGATTATCTATCTTCTATCTATTTATCTACATAACGTATAAACGTAAATTGCCACATGTATGACACTGCATCACTTAAAAACGGTTCGGCCGCTTTGGCTATTTTCAAGAGAAGGATTATACGAAAGAAAAATATCACTCGTGTGACGCCGGGTATGAACAGCTAGTTTATAATACAAAGATTCTAGTTTCTCGCCTCACAATCCTCATTTGCTTTTGCGTTTCCTTAAGCGTTGTGATTAAATAAATATTGCGTGACAATGGCTTTCGCAAGTATACAACCAATCAAATATTTATGCTTATCTAGGTCCTACTCTCAAACTAGAGGCTAACATAAATCAAACAACATGAAATTAATATTTCCTACTAATTTCAATTCACGTGTTCATAACTCAAAATAACTGCCTATAATTACTGTTCTTTTCTATCTTAATTTAAACATGTAGACAGCAGATTAATATTAACAGTACTTTAATAAGTTAATAACGGAGCCGAATTCTCTAAGGGCCATCAATTTTTATTGAGAATACAACGCCAAAATTATTACCACGGGTGGTCGAAACAATTTGGATGAAAGCTATTTCGATAAAACGCTAACCAAAACGGAGTAGAGAATTTTATCGATGCCCACTTGATCCATAAACTCCAATTAAATGTTTGTGATATATTACATCGTTTGTACCGTATGAAATATCAGTAAATAATGAGTGGTTTCATGAAATGAAATGAGTAACTACCTAATTACGTTCCTTACCATCAGAGAGTCAATTACTATTTTCTATTAGCGACCAAGACATCTTAAACCATGATTTAACCAGTAGTAGTAAAGTTAGAAGCATACATTTTATATGAAGTAGGTATACAAAAAAGTTCTTCAAAAAATCTTGCGTTCGGGACAATTTAGACAACATATGGCGAAGAGACTTTAAATAGACGGGCATAATGACGTTTCATTATAGTGAATTTAGTGACGCATTAGTCGTTTAAGGAAATAATGGGCGTGAAGCACTTAAGCGGAGATACAAAGAATTTTTAAATATTGTCTGAACTGCGCATGAGAGGGCTGAGAAAGGTTTTAGGTAAGAATAACGACATTACCAATACATTTATCTACTTTAGAAACTTAACGATGTTTCAACATGATTACCTACCTGATCATTCTACAAAAACAGGAGATGTAAACGGTGTGGAATACTACCAAATAATAGCATCCTAACCAATTAGTGCTAGTGACTTCGTGGTCAATACCACCTATACACAAAATAAGGTTCTAGGAAGGCTGTCGCGGTTAGTTAGCCTACTAAAGCACGCGACTTCGCGTGTCCCTCCTAGCATGCAACTGATTTGCGGAAAGAGATACCTGGGAACGGCGTAGAGTTTTTCGTATTAGAAACACTTTTGGCTGTTCACGGGGAAATCGCCTATTAAAACGTTTCGCTTCGTAATTTGATGGAGATGATTAGGGCGGCTATATGATTAATAGTGTTGAAGCAAAAAATGGTTCTATTGTGTATATTATTTTTGGGTGTAGATTAAATCATTATATCGGATAGAGCAAGTTTCATCTTCATCATCATTATATTGTTTTTAGCAGCTTTGTGTTTTGCATTATTTTAAACGGACAAATTTATTTACTGAATAATGATATCTATTGATCGTTCATGTTTTTGTTATATTTGGGTTGTATCAATGTTTTCAATATTCATTTCTGGTATTACGATTAGCTCGTATCTATAGACAACAGGATTTTTTCGGAAAGTTTTTTGATGAAAATCATGCTAATAGAGGTTTGTCTCAATAGTATGCTATTGTTAAATTTGTTTCTTTTATTTATTATTATTAACTGAGAAAAAAATTATCGAATATTATTAGTGTTTGTACTCCCGCTTGGAACTAGTGGTCAGAAAGACAGACGTATTTTGTTTGTAACCGCGTTTTGTTTTTATAAGTCTAGCACTAGCTGTGACGTAGGAAAGACCATGCAGCGTTTAAGCTCTTTAGCCATTCATCATCATCAGCCCGTTGCAGTCCACTGCTGGACATAGACCTCTCCCAAAGACCGCCACAGGGCTCGGTCTAATGCTTTATGCATCCAGTCCTTGCCGGCCCTCTTATGCAAGTCATCCCGCCATCTGGCCAGAGGGCGTCCCACGCTACGTTTGCCAAGACGCGGTCTCCACTCCAGAACACGCTTACTCCACTCCAGCGGTTATCCGTTCTGCGACACACGTGACCAGCCCATTTCCACTCCAACCTACTAACTTTCAGAGCTATGTCGGTCACCTTGGTTCTCTGACGGATCACCTCGTTCTCGCTCTTTAGCCATTAGCATATATTTATTTATTTATTTTCTCAATAAATTATGAACAAAAAAGTACGTTTTTGAGACAAACCTCCAATAATCATGATTTGTTTCAGAACTCCTTTTACAAAAAATCCTGTTGGCCATTGGGTCATACACACAGAAAGAACAGTAGTCTTTCCTGTGGTCCATAGATATGTTTTTATTTTATAGGAATAAATAGCAGACCTGACTCAGTTTATGCGTTAACTTCTGGTTAACTCATGGTATGTTCACAGAAAAGACGCTCTAAATCTGTGTATGAACCAATTGTATTTTTTAAAGACTTCTCCATTAAGTAACTGTTGTTTGTAACACTGGCTGATTATACTTTTTTTAAATCAGTAAACGGTGGCTGGAGTTCGTGGGGCCCGTGGACTCAGTGTCGGTGCAACGGACGGCCCGCCGGCGGGCAGCGGCGCACACGCAGCTGCACCGAGCCGCACGCGCTCAACGGGGGAGCCCAGTGCCAGGGCCAGGCGGTGCAGAGGACCGCTGATTGCGTGCCGTGCCAGAGCGGTGAGTGTATGGGAAAAACATGTTCAAACTGACTCGACGTTGTATTTTATAACGTTGTCACTACGGGGAAAAAATGTTTTTTTTCTATCTTTCTTTTTCTGTACACCGCTCTTGTTGGTTTCTGTATGATTAGTTGGTTGTCCGGTAGAGAATGCTATTAGGTATTAAGTCCGCCTGTTGTGTTTTTTTGTGCAAATAAAGTTTGATGAATAAAGAAAAGCAGTAAAGAAGTAACAAAGGTTTTTTGTGAAGTTTTGTAACTGATGATTCTTATACAGTTGTACTAAAATACTTGTAATTACTACGACTGGAAAAAAAAGCGGCGTAATAACGAGAACAAGTTTTTCTGTACATATTAATATAATATAATTATAATTTCTTGGATACAGATTTTCTAGATTAAGTCAAATATAGTTAACTAATACTAATTTTGTTTTTACTGCTAACTATGAAGATGGGTATATGGATCTACAAACGTATGATAATACGCAACAATTGCTAATCGGTAAGTGGAACTGAAATACAAACCAAAAGAGTGAGTCTGGTTTAGTCTAAAGGAGTAGTCACTTTCGTAGCTTTTATTTAACTGTAGCACTTAAAATAATGCCATACAAACGCCTGAGCACACGGCTTGACTATTCTGAATAATTTCTGCCTAGGGAACCCTTCCATTTCAAACTTGGGGCAAGCATTAAGGGCATTATACATCATCACTAAAATAAAACCCCCCTTAAAAAGTACTTCTGTTGCGCCACATGAATTAAAACACCAATTTAAAACAAAAAGGGAGTTGAAAACAATAAAAACAAAAGACGCGTGCCTAAATCCTTTCATTATAAACCGTAACCGCATTGAAGTCATATCTTCCATCTAAACTATAAAAAAGCCCGTTCCATTCCAAAGCTCATAAACTCGAGTACTGACTCTGGTCACATCAAAGGCTAAGTACTTCATAGCTGTAAAATTACAGAGGGAGATGAATTTTACCGCATTTCTGACAAGTCACACGCGGTAGTGTGGATTGACATGATGTTTTGAGGATGTGGCCCTATGACTGTTATGAGACTTGTTAGTCATGCTAAATATGCTAATGCTAATTAAAGTCCGATTAGTCATTAGTATTACTCATTTTCAAAAGATAAATATATGACTATTTCTCATTACCATTTGGGTTCGTTATTCTGGAAACAATGACATGGTTAACTTTACATCACGTTTTTAATTACCTTTTCATTTAACGCTTCAAAATAAGTACTTCATGAGCATCAGCAGAAGAGTTTGAATTCAAAGTTTTATTGAGTCTAAACTTCCTTTGTTTTCAACTCAAACCTTCTGTTCTAAACTAATAAACTAGACCAACCGGGTAGACAATAAAATGCAATCAACTCCAAGTCAGGATTATTGTTCCGTTAATTGGTTACACATGTCGGTTCTACTCTGGCGGTCTACAACTCACAAAGCACTGTTTCAGATTAGGCATTTTATGTATGGTTCCCATCAAAGACTGCTATTACGGTGAATCATTTTTATTGGAAGAATTTAAGGAAGAGTCCTTATAGTTCCATAAGTTTCATTGATGAATGACAGGATCATGTTTACGTGAAAAGAAAAAGGAGCTCGTCGAAAATTTGTGGCGTATTTTTTTTCGGTTATGATGCGTCGCAAAAGCGATTTGCAGATATTAAGGTACCATTACAATGTTTCATCTGTTTTTATCCACCCGCATCTGCCACATTGTTTTAAATTCTCTCTCTGAAAGCATATGAAGGGATATTACATAATTTAGCCGGTTTATCTCGAGAAACGCCAACAAAACGACTTCCGACAAAAATGTGTTCTTTAAATTTTCGTATGGACCCGTCAGTGGGACGCAATTACATACAATTTATTAACTTACTTCGAGCCATAAAAAGTTGTTAAAGTAAAAAATACGTTTTTGTAAAATGTGAAAGTCCTTTGCGTTGTTCCTCTAACGAACCTCGACTGATTTATGTGTGTGCGCATTAATTAATAAGAAATGTTACACACTGTTGTAGTTTAATATGCGTATGTTCCACCCACACACGGCCGAGGGGAGTGAATAATTGGCTGGAGGAAGTCATGGGACTAAGCGATGCCAGTATTATAAATAATGGCAGGTACTGTACGAAGCTATTTCCGTGCCAGTGATTATTGTCGATAGATACATCCTGCCCGTGATGTCGACTTTTATTATACCTACGCAGTTAAAAATTAGTAGTGACATGATTAAATTGATTGAGAAATAACAAAATTGAGCTGAACTGTAATAATTCACAAATTCGTTTGATTATAGTGATAGAAACTGGATCTATTTTCAATTATTTGCAAGAAAAGATTGAAATTGGCAGGGCAGTGACACCTTTACCACTTACACTGCAAAAATATTTAGCAAGTTAAAAATTAACAGTTCAATACAATGTACCTATAGTTAAGAGGCTTATATACAATAAAAAATAAACTGACATAAATAAGTATGTCTATTGCTTAGACCAAACGCTAACCCAGTACGAACACCAGCATTCTATTATTTCTTTTGTAAAAAAACAAGTGATTTATGCACCACTCGTATGTTAGGGCAGTTACGGCCTCTTGATGTATTTTAATTTCAATTTATAGAGCTGATTGGCCGTGGCTATAGTACCTACGTGAATTATTAGATATACTATTAATAATAGCAAACGATGCGGTAATTGCTGCGTAGGGTGAACAAGATTTGGAATCTTATTTTGATATTAATAAAGATGAAAGCCGAAAGGATAATGCGGTACGCGTTGACTGTTTATCAGAGCGGAACCATAGTGTAGCCGACGTTTGCCCAAGATTTTTATAGACAATTATAGAAGTGCCGGATTTAAATGATTTTGTTAACTTACTTATAAGGCAATATTATATTGTCAAAAGAAAACTAATACTTAAATTCCTGCAACTTAGGGTCTCCCCAAAACCTATTGACGCGGAATCGGCTTGAGCCGGTAAGAAAAAGTTTTATCTCCATGCAATAAGAGCGAAAACGACGTCGTTCCGTTTGCAACGCCGAAGCGAGCCGAGCCGAGCCGAGCGACGTCGTTTTCGCTCTTATTGCATGGAGATAAAACTTTTTCTTACCGGCTCAAGCCGATTCCGCGTCGATAGATCTAGGGAGACCCTAAGTCTGTATCGTCCCTTATTACGGACTGAAATAGCTTACTAAACTAAAATTGTTGGCTCCAGAGCTAAAGTAAACCCATTTAGACTTATCTAACATGGCCCTTATTACACCGTATCATACTGATGCCGAGCTTATTCATAGCTGGACCCGGCCGCTGGGGCGCCTGGTCGGAGTGGTCGGTGTGCGGCGCGGACTGCCGGCAGAGCCGACGACGCTCCTGCGTGGCTGACATACCCTGTTCCGGGGCGCACGCGCAGCACGCGGACTGCGTCGGAGACTACTGTGGGGTACATGGTGGTATGTAGCTTTATTTTTAACAATAGGTGACAATCAGAGTTAATTATATCACAGTAAATAATCCCGAAAATACCTAAGGCCCTACGCATTGTTGAACAAATGTTCTTGCTTCGTTACTCGTAAAAAATCTCCATAGTTATCATTTTAACCATCAAAAACGTGCTAATTTGACCTGTCAATGCTCTATCATTCAGGTGCAAAGGTGTATATAAAACGTGATTTTGTTGCAAAAACCTGAGATTAATAGGAAACTACACTTAAAGGTGTAAAGTATAGGTATATACGAATATTTGAACGGCCCTTTTAATATCTAGTTTAAAATATTTTTCGTATTCCGACAGCACATTAACAATATTAATCTATAATATATTCAAAGTATAAATCTACTGCAAAAGTAGAACGATAAAACAAAAATCAAAACAATAAACAACATTGTGTCTGTCATATTACAGAAAAGAAACCATTAGATGGTATTTTCATTTTGAAACGACACAGATTTGACATCCTGAACGACCGAGTTTATTATTTAACTTTCAATATTATCACGTGGAACCAAATATAAATCAACCACGAAATCAAATAAAAATACCAACACCCTCATAATTAAAACGCGGGACATTTTTATGTCGCGACTATACAAACAAAACATTTATAAATAACGGCACAGTTAATTGCTAAAATATTTTATCACCGTATTAATACAAAAAATGACACGCAGACTTTTGAACAAAACATTAAAAATATTTATGATTTCGGCCGCAGAATCACAAATTACAGAACTGTTCCTCAAGAGACATGTTAATTAAGCCATTTCTATGAAATGCACCCGACTTGGAACAACCAGATGCCATGCAACTAAAAATATACTTCCTTTTCCGCGCGAGATCATAACTATGAAATGCTACACGGACTGCTCGCTTTATAACAGGCTATCGGTTCTACCTGTAACCTACCAGCATGAAGAGGCCTGCCCACCCTTTGCTCAGTTCAAGCGGCTCTATATTCTTTACCTCAGATGTAGAGAGAAGAACGGGTCATCGTAAATTGGCCGCGTTAAAAGATTCGAGAGATACTAAAATCGGGTAGCCATGACCATCTGGGTCGTATCATATCGTCTAAATATAGACGAGGGACTAAAATTTTATGGTGGTCTTACGGAATGTTGACTTACAATTTCGTATCTTAAAAGCCTGTTCTATACCGTAATGGCGCAGTTATTGCTTTTTGAACTTTCAGTGAGCACTTTAGTGATTATTTGTAAAATGTTTGTTAGCTCTATCGTGATATAACTCAAGAAGATTCTGCTTGATGAATATTACGAGCCAGCTGTGGTAGATTTTTAGTAATCCTCGAGAATAAATCAGATTCGAATAATCGAGTAAAATATAAATTACTGGCAACCGTTTCTAGTCATTACGATTTAATAAAGATTCCAGTAATAATCGTCACACAGATTAAAATTCGTTTAAAGACATTACCATAATTGCGAAAGCTGCAACTCCCCCGGCAAGCGCGATCCAATACCCAAATGGAAAATGATCAGTCCTTATTTTGTTTATAATAGCAATAAATCATTTTCGTGGTCCCCGTTGACTCGATTTCAATTTCCTATGTCTGTTTATCGAGCATTTGATAAATAGCCCCAGGCTGCCTTGCCAGTTGTTTGGTTTGCTCAACAATTTCTTTCTGGTACACGTTGGCTTTCACGCTAAATAAATCTGCAATCTCTGACATATTTGCTTATAAATTGGTTCTGTTTATCTCTTGTTTTAGATTGATTGTTATTTATTGGGTATCATCGTTCAGGGAATTGCGTTGGGGTGATATTTCGCAATTTTTCAACGTAGGCGTACTCTAGGCCGTGCTTAACTTTGCCAGTTTTTATGTTAAAATGATACATTGCTTAACGATTAGTCTGGAAAAGTACGAAGTACTTTCATCTTTACAAAATACTTCGTAATTAAAACATTTAATTTTGCTTTATATTTTTTAATTTTGGAGCTTGTATGGAGAAGATTATAATTAAATGAAGGGATTTAGGACTTGCTTTAATAAAATCACCTGCCCATTTACAACGCGGAACGTTCCCGATTATAAAAACCAAGCACGTATATTTCTTATCTATCCCGGAAACTTAATTCTCTATCCAGAAACCATCAAACCCAAAACCATTACTCAGAACTGATTCAAGCTTCGCATAGAATGTGGACCATCAGTAAATTACCCACATGAAAGGTGAGACTTGAATGCCGGGAACGCAAGGGCTATTCATTCGTACCAACGCCCGCCCGCGCTACTTCATTAGCCTAATTGCTGGCATATAAAGGGGAAATGGTTGAATTTTATAGCGGCTTTTCATCTTTTGTTGCCTAAACATTGGAGTGTTAATTCTACTTTAAGGTGGAGTTGGATTAACTTGGAAAAGTGTTGAGCGTAGTGTCATTGGAGGGGAAAAGTGGAGCGCCGGTTATAGTCATTCGTTCGGAACAGCTACAGAAATCCAGCAGCTGTTCCACGGTGTTTACATGCATTACCGTTTTGCTTAACTTTTTCTTGCGTAAAAAGTTTCTTGTACCAAAATTCACCGAAGCAAACTAAATAAAAATTACGGGAGATCAAACAAGAATTATTTTTTATAATTTCCAACGGCCGTCATGCTGGAATTGGTACTTAATTTTTCTCAAACACTTTTTTTACTTCCCATGTCATGTCATCGGCCATTCACTCGCATCCAAACCAAAACAACGTGTCATTACATCAACACGTGATGTTAGTCAATTATTTTTCCACATGAATGCGCGTGATGAAAGTCGGAATCTTGTATCGGTCATATACAAAACCGATACGTATGTAACTATCATTACCGGAGGTGGGCCCTGCGAATGATTTGTTGTGATCTCGTCGAGAGAACACAGCGGGCAAGCTCAAACTGCATCCAGACGCCCCTTAAAACAAACCAAACCATAATCACCTTTGTGTTTTTAGGCTTTAGAGTTGGTTTGGTGCACGTGCAGTCGTCAACGTATTTAATTCTGCGAGGCCTCCTACCGCGTTATGGGTAAAGCGACAAGGGTTTGTAAATTTCGATTGGATTTTGTATCTGCAATCTCGGTGCAGCTCCAAATGTACGACTGGCACTGACAAATGTTTACACTGCGTACAAATTCGACGTTAATCCGATAAGCGTTTGAACGAATCGTAAATTAATTCCGCAACGTTTTACGCGGTTTAGGACTGACGTCCGCAATGGAGTAGCGGATGATTTATCGCGTTTCAAACTTCGGTTGGCATTAAACCGTATGGGACCCCAGAGTTGTTTATGTTCGAGATTTATTGGTATCAGATACAGTTTTATGCATTACGTCATTGCGTGTAAAGCTTAGCTTGTACACAATAAGGAGCGTTGTTAAGATTATTTTTGCAAATTCAGAAGTACAAACAAATGATTCACTTCTGACAGCTTTTGTATTTATCGCAGCCTTAACAATGCTGTCTTTATTTTTAAATTTAAACAGTTAATTCTTATTCACTTCCTCCAAAGTTTAGATTACCTTTGGAGCAACTTATTCGTTTAAATTTTACTAGGAAATTAGTTCTTTGTTTGATCCTATATAACCCCTTTTAACTGAACTTCAATCAATCTTTCTACTATTACAGCTAGTTAAATGTAACCGAAGCTTAACTTAGTGTGCCCTAGTTGCGGCCGGCGTGGCATGTACGACAATTATCTCGCTATCGGCCCTGAATCTAAATTAGCAATAACTCTTATGTTATTTCCATTGTTCAAATTTATTATCATTTTATTCGAGAACGATGTTAATTGTTAAACGCTTTTAGTTGCACAAGATAATGATCTTTCTGGCTACAAACCTTTAATTTAAAGTAGGTCCACGTTTAAAGTTTTAATTGGAAGACTTGGCGTTTCTACTGCATGTTTAGAAAGTTCGACTAAGTAAAATAATTAATACTTAGGTAGTTAGATAAACATAACATCGTATTTACTCCATGGTGTATTTTTGCCCTTTAATACATTGAGTATTTAAATAATTCAAGATATTATGAAATTACTTTTAGTAGGTTGTCCTTAGGTTTTTTTTATGTCCGTATACTATACAACAGCTTACCTCATGACCAAAAGTTATTATCGGGAAATATTTTTAAATCCAAATTGAAAAAAATGGCTTTTGCACAAATGCTTTTATAATATAAATGAATTTATGAATTATAGTGACCTAAATAGATACTAAGGAAATATGACTATTTTACTTAAATGATTAATGATTGTGTGAACGCAATGGATTTTTAATTCTTGAACATCTGCTTTATGTAATACTGTATTCTGGCAAATTAATATGATTTGATTTGATTTGATTTGGTAACAAGAACAAGTGATTCAATTAACGTAAAAAGTAATTTGCTTTTAATAGAAGTAAAAACTTATTTACCGATTACTTCAACATTACCATGATAATCAGCTATTCTTATATGGGTTGCCGCCATTAAAACCCACTATTGTACTCTTATCGCCCTTACCATCAAATCGCTATTATCACCTTTTTAATCAAATGGTATTTTAAAAGTGTTCAAATTTTAACAAACTGCGAATCGCCCCGAACTACCAGGTGCAAAGTTCCCCTTTGCAGCTTCGCTTAGTTTGTTCTTTATGTAACCAGTCAAGTGGTACCTTTCAAAGGCTTTTGAATTACAGTCTGTTGCAACTTGTCTGTACAGAGAAGAAAATAGCTGCGCAGTTTTGCTGTGTAAAAAGACACGGTGAACAAAAAGGAGATGCTTTGTACTATAGACTACATAAAAGTTTTGTTATATTTTATCTTGTCTATACACAATGATGATAGGAACTTATTTATACATAGACTTATTGGTGGTACGGAAACGATTTAGCAGTCAGTTCAGGGTTTAGTAAATACAACCACTGATCAAATAGCCTTATTAACATAGGTCGTACTCATACTCGTACTGTTGTAACAGGGCACAAATAAAAGACCAGTCATTTATTCCTGAAAATGCCTATCGTAACCTATAAACAACGTCTATAAAATTAGCAAGTGGCTATAAAAAGCAACTATGTGGAACACACCGTCGCCTCGTTTTTAATTACTCCTGCTACATTCGAGATCTTTATCGAGTTATCGAACGATGGCTTTATTCTGGCTTCCTTATATATCCCACGTACCATTACCAACCCTTTCACCTGCAGCATAAGCCTCAAATTTGGGACGGTAGAAATAAATGGTTGGCTAGTTTTGCGGCAATGTTGCCGATTATTCTTTAGGGAGAAACTTTTCAATTTATTTTTATTCGTAGAACTTAGTGTAATCTTTTCCAAACTCGTTATTAGAGCGCTCTTTTTTCACGGCGTTAAATATAGATTTAACAAAGTGTTGATGAATTGACTTGTTTGAAACGAGAACTCTTTGACGGTGCTATTATGGTACTCTCTCCCACGTTTTCAAAAATCGCGTCGTAAAAAACATCCCTTAATTCTAAAAGACTGGTTCTTTCACGGCACCAAATTACACAAAAAATACTCGTTAAAATGAACCGCCGCGAGCCGAATCGTAAACTTGGAGACGCGATGACATAAATAATATTAAGGCATGCTGCCAGAAACTTGTACCCACTTCCATTCTGACGCTCGAAAACAAATTTACATTTACAGACACGAAAACTGTCTTCGAGTATCACATCATCAACATAAACATCCAACGCAACCTCGAATCTCACTCGCATCTTTATCTTTGTAAAAATTGTAAACTTATCAAACACGGGTGCTTATTTCGTCGTTCATTTTATAGTTTTCAAGAATCCCTTAAAAGCCAGAGAACTTCTTCGTTTCCTCACTTAATAAAAGTTTGTAGGACAGAAAATGGAAGTTAGCTTACTTTGTAATTTATTACGCTTTGTTTGGATGTTGAGGCGTCTTCGAATGGCCAAAGGAAACGTCGGCGGTTGCGAAACGGGCTGTAAATCAAAACGCGGGAATAGGATAGAGGCTAATGTTCTGAGTGAGACGTTGCAACAATATTAAGTTGTTTACGACGTTAATAACATGTCAAGTTGTTTTTGTTCTTGCCTACTTGGACGTTCGAGAAAAGTTGGCCAGTGGCACTTCGCTTTGTTATTCAAAAATAATTGTAAGCGTTGGAATACCAATATGAAATTTCCTTTTTAAAAGTTGAGAAACGTCTTAGTGTTTGTTCACTAAACGAAACGTAGGTTAAGTAGTGATTTAAGTTCTTTCCATTGCCAAGATGTATAATTTTAGATTAGGTTAAGGTGATGGTGGATTAATCGGGCATGCCTCAAGGCAATATATGTGCCATGTGTTCTAAAACATATTGAAATTTCAAAATTTCCATATATGTCTCAAAACCGCTAACACAGATATAATCACATTCTTGGCACCCACAATTGTTGGCACCTTAACCACGTAAGATTTGTTTTGTCCCCAGTCGCGGCTCACAGCGACGTGCCTCTCTACATCGGCATTGCAGTAGCTGTCGTTGTATTCTTAGCTGGTGCTGCTGTGGTCTATAAGCTTTTGCAGAGGAAGACTAGAGACCATTCACTATACACTATGACTAGGACAGGTATGGTTTCTTCCATTTTATTACCAATCTATTTTTTTATTAACACGTTCGGAATAGTTAGGTTTGCTCCCAAATACACATTATTTATAGATTTTTTTTGAAGATACTCTGAAACCATTTGTCACGTTGCCCTTTTTGATATATATTATTAAACATTCCCCCAGTACTTTAATTGGTTTTTTAAATAATTAAAATGTCAAACACAGACTCTCCTTTTACCAGTATTTTTCTGTATGCAATTAGTTTAATGATCAGTTCTCGGAGAACATTTTTTTAAATCATAAATAAACTGCGATTCACGCATGAATTTTATTGATATCAGATTCGCAAAAGCTCCTGAACAGAATATTGCATGCATAAAAATATTTTCCTGCAATCAAGCTTTATTATATTTTCTGTGAACCTTTAATTGATAAATTATTCTGCTTAATAGCTTTTTATTTGCACAGATTTGATTTATTAATCAGTTCCATTCAATTTCAAGATTCATCATTTCACATAAGCTTTTAAAATTGTAAATCAATTTTGAGAAGAATCCACACGTTTTTTTATCCCAAGATTGAACCTGTCTTTACTAAAGTATAGCTTATCTAGTCATGACCAAATGGTTCAAGCTTTTTCTATACACTACTACTTATAGCTAAGAAAAGTATTTATGAAGAATTATATTTCGAACAGATTTCCAACCGGAAATGTATCCGACGGTAGAGAAACAGTCACTCTCACTGGCTCCAGATCTGATGCAGCACCGACCTCCTCGATACGAGCACCCTCAACCCGACACGAGGGCTGAACACCATTATGACGTTCCTCATCTTACTAATAGGTAAGTACTAAATAACAAGGATAGGCTATTTTACTGAACATTGTAACAGTAACGTTTAAAAAAACACTAAATAAGTTGACTTAAACAGATATTTTAAGCATATTTTTTACTTTTTAAGTACCTAATGCAAGTTGTAGACCACTCGTAGAACTTTTGAAATCTCAAGAAATTTTCAAGTTTTTTTTTGTAAACATTAGAGGGTATTGAGAAGCTTATTTTTCCTTACTAAAATTGACGATACTCTTACTCTCTTATTCGAAAACGGACAAGTAGCTAAAGTGTGCTGTAAACATGCTCTGACTTTATCTGTCATTGTGACATTAAAATTCGACAGTAATTGCAAAAAAGACTATAACTAAAAATAGGTTTAATGTACGTTGATGAATAAGGGCGTCAGAATTTACCAAGAATTTCTCATGAAATTTAAAAGTTTTTGATCAATACAATGTCATATTTGTACTTTAAAAAAAACTTAATGTGATAACTAAATCTAAGAATTTGTTACAGCTATGCTTCTCCGGTGGACCATCAGATCACTCCCTGTGCGTCCAGCAAAGGCCAAAGCGACGACTACGATAGCAAACCATACAGCGAATCCGAACACTCCGTCTCCAGCTGCTTCACTAGTTGTAAGTTATCAATTGGTGAATATTAACGGATTTTCTCGTCTCGATTGTATTTATTTACTTTTCTTACATGTTATTTTGTACACGGAATATAACTTGTATCTACCACGCTTTAGACTATCTAAAAAAGATGCATTTTCATAATTTTCGTCAAATTCTTTCCCTCTAAAGCAATAAAGGCACTCTGCAGCTCAGCATTCTAAAAATTCCTTTCTCAAATTCAAATTTCTTTCCAGCCGGTTCTATGTACGATGCAGCGAACGAATCAGTCACGTTGCAACTAGCGGAACTCGTTTCGAACTCACCAACTTCGCAATCTTTATCAGTGTCGAGTTCTGGATCGAGGCTGGCTTTACCTGCTGCTGGAGTGGCACTGTCTGTGCCTGAATCTGCTCTGAGCCGGGGGCGAAGGGAACAAATGTACGTTGCCGTTGTGAAGGATGACAGATATCGACCGAGGCTTGGCAAAGGTGCGTATATAATCTGGATTGGTTTATCCTTTTTTTTTGCTAGCCTGTTTTTGTGTCCACTTGTCCTTTAATAGTTCAAAAAAATTGTCATCGTTATCCATTCTGACTTTAAATACATGCTGTTGTTGAAACGAGAGTAACTGTATCGGTATTATATTTCAAAGACTCGATAAATAGGTGAACTGAAATTACTATTATGAAAAAACAAAATAATTTAAATTTAAATTGCTATAGCAAACCAAACAACGATTGGAATGCTTTAAATCTATCGCCGCAAGCTAAACAGTTAAACAGCATGCGTATTCAGCACATCCAAACCGTCTCACAGTTAATTCTGCCCCGCAGGTATCACGCAGTTGAGTCCGGTAGTTAAATGCGGACCTCCGCGACTGCAATTAAACAAGCCGGTCGTCCTTCAAATCCCGCACTGCGCCAGCCTCAAGCATGGCTTCTGGAACCTCGCATTATACGCCATCGACCACAACAATAAGGCAGATAACACCCAACCACAATGGAAAAAAGTCGTCGGCCTCGGACAAGAAACAATAAACACACCAGTCTTTACCCAACTTGATAACGAAAAGATATACTTAGTCACTGACATGCTGTCAACTTTCGTGTTAGTTGGTGAAAGTTTTAATGGGAAAGCAGTCAAAGCATTACAGTTGGCCGTTTACGCTCCCGCCGCGCCCAGTGATAGCTGTTCAGAGTATAGTATAAGATTGTACGTGTTTGAAGATACACCGTGTGCTCCGTACTACTGCCAGGAGCAGGAGAAAAAGTTAGGCGGCGTGCTACTCGACAGAACGAAGACACTTCTATTCCAAGACGGTGGCTCTAATCTCTGTTTAAATCTAGAACACATCAGTCCTGGCTGGAAAGCCAAACCAGGCATAGGTTTCCAAGAGATACCATTCAATCACGTGTGGAGCTCGCACTACAACGCTCTTCATTGCAGTTTTGTTCTCGAAAGAACCCACGACTGCGATACCATAGATTTTAGCATCTCCGCTTGTCAGAGGACCAATCCATCGTATAAGCAAACTTTCAGAATATCAATGGAAGACATGCGAAGCCGGTCGCCGCGCGGTCGTTCGCCCCGCGCTGAATCGCAGCGCAGTTTTAACATAACTGAAAATCTTTTAGAGGCTCGTATGTGTAGGAGCGAGGACGGCGACGTTAAAAGGAACGTCACGGTTAGCGAGGCGGGAGTCAACGAATGCGCTGGCGAGGGCCCGTTTAAATTGAGTGCGAGGGTAAAACGGCAGTTATGCGCTATATTGGATCCACCGAACGCGCGTGGTAATGACTGGCGCGCTCTGGCGGCGCGGTTGGGCGTGGATCGTTATACTACGTGGTTTGCCACGAAGAGCTCGCCGACTGAAACCATTCTGGAGTTATGGGAGTGCCGAGAGCGAGGCCCGGGAGCCACCGCAGCGCTTGCCGCTGCTCTACGCCAGATGGAGCGACATGATGCCGCTGACTTGCTACAAGGTAGACCTTCGTGGTTATGAATTGATTAAGTCATTTTTATTGGCCTACTTACGTACCTCTAAAGTAAATACGTAGTACGGTTAAGGATTTTGCTGTATAAATAAAAAGGCCTAATTGCCAATGACTCTTTGTTACACGCGGGATATCGAAATGCTTCGGCAAGTAATTGTTGTACATTAGAATGAGAAATGAAGGATTTATATGAATGACATGTTGGTAATTTACTGAGTAGTTTAAATGTTATGTTAGTGGAAATAGTCTTGGCTAAGGCCTAAGTTTGTAATATCGTGGTAGTATATTTTGTATAGAACATTATTATGCTGTAGATAAGCGATGGGAGACTAAATTATATTATTATAGTAGCAATAATAGTGCCTACAAAATCTTTTAAAGAAACACTGCCAACTTGAGATTGGCCATTGTTATTTCGTTACTTTGTAAGTGTTTGGGTGTTCATTGTATTGGAAATTTATTGCCGAATTTCAATTTTATTGGGAACCTGTCTCTACCAAGCTTGAGTTTTGTTTATGTGTATCCTCCTTGGCATTTTATCTGTTTAAGAAGATTTTGTGAAACCAAGCTATTCTTATTTAACCTCCTGCAGATTATTTGTAAGATGGTTATGATTGTTTTAAAAGTTACACAGAAAACTTCCTTTGAAGAACCAAATATTATTTGTATAGTACTTGATCTTGATAATGCTTGATCTAGCACTCATGGTAGGTTCCCAATTATACGCTTTTTACTTAAATGCTTGAGTATTCTGATTGTGCCAAATCTCGAATGCCACAGCACTTTGGCGATTTAAACTTAACACTTTTCCGAGCTTACTGTTGTTAAAAATAGCTTAGCGTTTTCTTATTTATACTGTACATGGAAGACTTAGGCAGATTGCATTTACTACTTAAAATTGTATCTCACAATACTTATCAAATCGTAAGGCTGATGAAGCCATTCGTCACGTAATTATGAACTTAAGAGCTAATAGCTTTCGGTCTACTTAAGAATGGAGCATCTTAGATCATCCCTTTCTGTATATAAGTAATAGATTGTACATAATCGCGGTCACGGTAGAGAAATAACCATGGTTTTGTAAATGGAATGCATGCCACAAGTAGACTATATTATTATATTTTTGTTAAAGTGATGACTATTAGTTAAAATAAATGGATCTGTGATACTTAAAATAATATGAAATAAATTATGTTTAACTGTGCAGTTTTGTTGTTTTACTAATTCCAATTGTAAAGCTAAGATTTCATCTGTGGAGGGACTTAATACCTCAAATGGTTCAAATGAGTCATACATACCCGATTTATTTTTTGAATGTATTATATAAGAGTTTTAAATTTACTTTTTGTACTGTTAAGATCACAATAAGTAAAAAATAAAAACATACAATACCAGTAGAGCCAGTGTAGACATTACATAAAGGGGAAGATCCAACCTTTTAAGAATTTAATAAAGTTTACAATACATCTGGTCTCATATGACTTTATTAGGTAAACCTAAGGCCGCTCCCTGAGATTCCTTACCCAGCGCCTATATATCTCTGTCATGCGCGGTAATCGCGGGAGCAGGCGGTAAGGGCTCGTAGCAGAAAATACCGCATACAGATACGAGTACCTTAACGATAGTGCGTCGACAAATCAAAGATCGACCTTAGCTACCAACCCAGTAGCTTTTAAACTCTTCATTCATAACAGCTAATTAGTCTACACAAATCTACGTGGCCAGCGCCAAACAAACAGGGGCTTTCAACAAAAGCATTCCAAATTCAAATAACTTAAAATAAAAGAACACTTCACTCAAAAAACTCGAAAAGCAATACTGGCAACCTGACAGGCGAGAAACGTGGTATATAAATCATGTTTCTCAAAAGTACAATACTGTAACTCCAACTCGGAGATTTACAAATTATTACGCCACTCTCCAAGATATAAAGTTTAATATAGTTTGTTGTCAAAACGGAGTTAAGGTGTTATGCTTCTGTGAGAATTAGGTTCCAACAATGAGGTTGGATAGATGTAAATAAGGTAAAGTTTTTGTGTCGGTTGAAATGTGAGCAGGTGCAAGCACGCTTTATGACGGGCTGACGCTTCACACGTCGCGCCTCGAGTGCGGTGGGTGGTGCTAGTGAAAGCGTTGGATAATCAGGTAGTGTTACTCATAAGTAAGTATTTTTGATGGTCTTTTATTCTACTCCACAGATAAGAACGTAGCTCTTAAATTATTATGGTGATATTGGTGTTGATGATGACATCGCATAAGACTGCGTTCTGTATACACTGATGATTCAATTTCTACCATCACTAAATTGTTAGTAATGGTATCTATTCGATATAACATCACCATCGCCTTTTTACATCAGTAATGCCAGGGGCACAGCGAACTTGTTGCCCTTCAGTGAATACTTAAGTACCTACTTAATTTGGATAGTTCCAATAGGACTACTGATGTTTATAGGCGGTGCTGACTGCATACCATTAGGTGGTCCGTCTGCTTATTTGCCTTTTACGGCAAAAAAAAACCTCACACCTAACCAATCAAATCTCACTCAATATTCATGATCATTATTATGAATAATCACTTATTTTAGCAAAATTAGAGTTCCAGTTAGTACCTAGCTACTCAAAAGTCTAAATAATGGTTAACTCAACAGGCTTACACACATTTTCAGAATCCTTATTGGTTTTCTTATTAGCTCTAGTTAAACTTGCTAATTTCGAATAAGACAGTTAAAAATTGCGCACTTACGATAAGAAAGATTATTAACTGGAGTTGCAAAGATGAAATACTTGTTATTTACGTATGCTGTGTTAACGTTTATAAATCCATAAAAAAAGATTTTAATACGGCATTTTATATACAAGCAATCGAATGGCGTCATTTCACTTGGCAGTATTTCGTTTCATCTCTTACGTTTAGCATATCGAATAAGTAAGATGCAACGATATTATGAAAGAGCTAACTGCTTACCTTCAGTAAATGAAGAGGCACCATAAATAGAAGAAGAACGATATTATAAAAGTGACGTGTCACCATTACACTATAATACCCGCCAACACTGGCATCATACCCTACCAGCACATTTCGGGCATACATTTAAATACATTATAACGCCATTTCGACTAGAAGGGCTATAAATAGACAGGTGCAGTTAAATAAAAAATTAACCGGCGGCTACTGTCAGCTTTCGGCCCCAAATTATGTGTAATGACCAATAGTTTTTTTAATAAAAAAATATCAAATAACAACTTCTTATACTCATACAGTTTCGATCGCAATGTGTTGATACAAGAACTTATGACAGGTTCGTAAATTAGACCTAAACAACGACAAAAAAATTGCAGCTCTTTTTAAAGTATTTACGATTTGATATTATTTTTTATTAAATATTCTCTCTCTACCCTTTGTGGTTTAACCTAACCTTAAAATATGTAATATCTGATTTAGATATACATCAAATACATCATAAAACAAAATAGCTGAGAAACAATTGTTAAGAAAAAAGTACGCGAATAGCAAAAAAATAACCTAGGCTTTTTTACATACGTACATACATACATTGACGCCTGTAATCCCAGAGTGGGGTAGGCAGAGCTACAGAATTAGGTACCTACAACTTTAAAACTTGTTGATTCTTTGTTATGAAAAAGAAGTATAGTAAGTAGTCATATCTGTATGAAAATAATTTAGAAAAACTATTCAAGTTCTTTCTTATTCTTAGTGAGAATTGTATTAGGATTTAGACATTTTTTAACTACTTCTTTTTAGCATATTATTCTTTCTGTATGTTGTCTATATCTGTTTTTTTCTCCAATAAAAAAAAAAAAAAAGTTGAAGAAAATCTAATAATAATTAAAAGTAGCTACTTAAATTTGAACCTTAACAGCACCAACTTTATTGAAAGATCAATCTAAAGTCCCTTTACATATGTTTAAAAAAAATCTTTGCATCATAAAAATAAAACACAGATCTGCTCAATAACTTTACAATATATATTTTATAGCCAAGTTCAAGCGTTAAGTGCGCTTAACACTAAACCGCGCCTTACTAAAACTAAAAGCAGTTTCCCGGGATTTTACTAAAGTTGCCTCATAAAATATGCCGCAAGCTATAACACAGTGCTACCAATTAGTAATATTATTTATAGCTTTTGATAGCGGTAGTATGAATATAAGTTGCAAAACGGTGTTAATGACCACATTTATTATTTATAATATAAATCAAATTATTTTCTTGCTTGACATATTTATGGGCATATTATTATTTGATGAGCTTTTTGACGGCTTTTATATATTACATAGAATTACAATGATGAGTTGCCAAAATGGCAAAGGGGT
Organism: Acleris cristana; assembly: GCA_948252455.1. Classification (NCBI taxonomy): domain Eukaryota; kingdom Metazoa; phylum Arthropoda; class Insecta; order Lepidoptera; family Tortricidae; genus Acleris; species Acleris cristana. The sequence continues at coordinate 12,625,200 of OX411779.1, forward strand.
TTGGGTAAAACGGTTGTCAGTTGTAAAAGTCATACATAAACTATATTAAAGTGAAAAGAAATCGTCGGTCTTAGGCAGGATTCGAACCTTCATCTCCTCTGGCTCTCCGGGCCGATGCCGGCGCATTACCACTTATGCCACCAAGACCCTACTTAAGATCCACGAAATTAGTAATCGCTTGCTTTACATACTCGGAGGGTATAAAAAAAAGTCATACATATTTAAGGTGATTTATTCAAAGTAAACGTGTTTCTTAAGTAACGTAAGTGCATCGTAGCCGTTTTAGTACCTAAAACTGAATACCTAATGTAATCTTTAATAATCTACGCTCCTATGTTTCAAGACAGCTAAGAAAATATTATATATAGATAAATACTAAAAATAAAATCAAGATACCTACATTTTACGAACGGTTACATTGTTATCGAATGTAAGCCTTTATTTCAATTCCAAATACTAACAATTTATTTAAACAATTTGTTACGTAAACAAATAAGCCTGTAGGTATTGTCGCATGTTGCTAAATATATTATATTTACTTGTTCTTAGTGAGACAGTTCATAAAAAATGCATTGTTTATTTCTGTTTTACTGGGGTCCTAGTGAAAAAGGTTATGTCTCCAGAAGATCAAGTTAAAAAGGGTTTAAGTCTAGTATACCCTTACCCTTATATTCCGAGTTAATTCGACGTTTTTCCCTAATATACAATAATTTACCAAGACTATCTGGAATGGAGGACGCCCGTGACTTCGTACCCGTATAATTAGTTTCCCAAATACTACCCCTTTTTTTCCACTGGGGGTTGATTTTCCAAAACAAATGAAAGTGACAAAAGTGATCCTTACGACTTTGACTATACTAGCCTTAGTCACTAACTATGCTTATAACCCCATTCATATTAACAAAGGTGTTATAGTATGTTGGGAGTGTAGCTAATTTCGCCGCCCACCGCAACCCCTAAAACTTCCCTTAACTATTCACTGGCTTCTTAAGACGCCTTACGCGACTGAATTATAAGGGTAGAATGACTGTACCGAGTATTTATAGTATGGGGTAAAGTAACAGTGATATTAAGCTGATCCATATCACTGTTATTTTTGGGAACGGCGATCACTAGTATATAGCTCAAGACAAACTATACCATTCGTAAGAATAATAGTAAACTAAAAAAATGTTGAATTAGTATGAAGTAAGTACCTTAAAATTAGCTTTTCTGTTATTGATCAATTATGAGTAGGTAGGTACTACTTTCATACAAGAGTAAGCATCACAAATTGAGGAAAGCTAATAACTATAACTAAAATTATCGAACACTAACGCTTTTGCCAATGTCAATTAATCTGTTTTAAAAGTTGTATTTTTAGGTAAATATACTTAACTATTTCTGGTTTCGGAATTAGGTAAGTACTTAAACACTTACCTACCCTGCGCCCTGTTTACTAAAACTTTGTTACTATTCCTTTTTGGCATGAAATAGTTCGTTTCTATAAGGTAAGTTGTTTAACATAATAATTTATTTTACTCCAAAAACCCAGTAAAAAAATACGTTATCCTCTTAAATAATCACAAGCATAAGTATTTATGCCATACCCGTACTGATAAGTACCTAGTATTTCCACCTGCTCCCAAACTACCCGCAGTCATGTCTCCTCGAGGGTCTGAAATGTCGGTAATCAATCGGAAAGGGCGAACAAAGGGTTCCGAAGGGCTATCCATCACCAACAGTGATACTACGACACCAACCAACAACGTCCACAAAGTTGCGAATAATACTATCGAAATATACGTGTTGCGTTCAAAAATAAGGTGGCACTACAAAATGCGACACTGGATTAAGGACTTTATTGGCTCTGTATGTTTGGTATGTCATAACCTATAGGTCAGTGTCCTATGTCCCTTTACCGCTAGGGTGTTTGCGGATATTAATTTGGTATCAAATGCCACAGGTCAAAAGATACTTTGAAAGGTTTCATGCTAAAGTTACTCGTACCTACAGGATTTTCCCCTGTATTAGCAAGACACTTCCTTTCTCTTCTTTCACTGTAAATATGAGCAGGATAACGATATCGGGTTGCTCAGACTTAAAGTTCCCTAGCGTAGGGTTTCATAAGCTGCGATGTAATATTTCGCGTTTGAAGTCGATGTTATTAAATTGATAAATAGGCACGTACTGGTTCATATGTCAAAGGTTATGATGAAAAGGAGTGAAAAGGTTAATCCTGACTTGTGACAGTATATATTCCGGTTGAAGGCAGTTCTACTTGTCATAGAAACTCGGTTAGTGCTACATTTGCCGTCGTAATTATATCGTTTGACATGTTTTGCTTTGACGTTTAGATATTCAATTTACGATCAAACCGGTACAAAATGATCATTGATAATAATTTTAACACGAAGATAAAAAGTTAAACGATATTAAAACTATTAATGAAAAGTATGAAAAGTATGTACAAACAATTCAGCTAAACCCTTCTTAAAAACTAATTGGGATTGTTCATAATTTTATAGTTACTCTAATTCGAAAACCATTTCGAGGAAAGGGGTTTTAAAGCCGTTCTGCATTATTAAGTTTTTGAAATATTTATCTATTTCGGATATTTCGACAAAAGTATATTTAACCTTTGTTTGACTTTCGTTTTTGGCTTGAAGCCCTCCTCGGTGTATCTTACGGGTTAGGCGAAAACCGCTTGAAATAGTATGTTTTAATACATTATTACAATCACTTTTTATCGTTAGATATCATTTAATTGTTGTAATTTATTAGAAAATGCCAGCCAAAATTTAAAATAATCGTGTCATCCATAAAATGTTTGCTAAATAAATAAAGATATTCAAACAAAACTATTGGGTCAAATACAAAATTAATGAACTTGGTCTCTTTAAATAACCCATTCTTTCGAATTAGAATGTAAAAACAGTGAGTTATTTTTTTTGGTCTATCCCAATTGTGGCCTACATCCTTGAAACAACTCATCCACACAGTGTAAGGGCAATTTAAAGGCAAAGACAAACTGTCGCAGAGGCAGGCAGGTCAGAACGGGTACGATATTATCAAATGTCGCGCCGGTGGCCGGTCGTGACTTACCTTACGCGCTGGTTGGGTGTAAGGGATGACCGGACAAACTTCCTTCCAATCTTTGATAACGAAAAGGGTTCATTAATATCGCTTGATGTTGCAAGTCTGTTCAAACTTTAGAAATATTATAAGACTAAAGTTTTTGAGATCATGGCTTCAGATTTAAACTAAAAAATATCCTTAAGGCATCTTCATTGAGCACTTATAAGCAATACAGTCACAGTAATGTTATTCACAGTAGATTGATAACAGTGTTTTATATTTACACATATAAAAGAAAAGAAATTGAACGAAACAGGGGCAGAGGATGACTATGGCTCGCGCACATTATTAACCAATTGAGCGTGAAAATATGTCTTCATCTTGTGACAAGACACGCGCAGAAAGATGACTTATAGTCTGTTATTCTATTGACACACTAAATTCTTAAATTGGACAATGATACTTATTAGAAATAAGTGAATGAAACACATCTGTAAGTATAGTATCGTGGCCGGCACTACAAATATTCTGAAAGTTGACTGTTGTTGACTGTCTCGGTAGAAATGGAAGAGGACGAGGAGATGGAATGTTTGTAGCGCTAAACAGAAGGTAATTACCACGGAAAAAAGGAGCTGTTTAAATTACCGTAAACTGTCTTGCGTTCGCCAATATTTAGTATGAGCCTACATACATTTGAAGAGATATCTTCAGTCGCGGAGCGAAAGTTCGCAGGAATCTAGACAAGACATTTGCAATTACCACGGAAAGAAGAAGCTGTTAAAAATTACCGTAAACTGTTTTACATCCGCCAATATTTAGTATGAGCCTACATACATTTGAAGAGATTTCTTAAGTCGTCGCGGAGCGAAAAATCGCAAGAATCTATACAAGAGAGTTGCAATTACCATTGCTCTTACTTACAAAATAACGAATGCGTGCCAAAGTAACTCAATTATACAAATAAAGGTGTTAACAGAAAACGGTAAACTCGCTCAACGCTTTTACCAGAAACCAAATATCAAATCGTATTGGACAAAGGAGTGGGCGAAGCAGGAATGATGCGAGTGCCTGTACAATTGTTTAATTTAAGGATTATCTTGGAGTCAATGCGGCCAGTTCCTTAATGAGGATGACGATATGAATCTTGAGGTCACTCGGTTTTAAATCAGAGCCGGAGACCAGTGAGAAGGCATTGAAATACAAATTAGGAAGAGTACCGTTTTTGGGATCGTTTGATGCAGTTGGAAGTTATGGATGATGAATCCTTTATAGTTACATAATAAATAGGTACGTACTTATTAAACATTAAGCTAGTAGTGTACTTGTGGCGATGGTATACCAGGCAAATTAAATAGGAAAATAAACTGTAAAAAATGCATAAGGAATGTAAATTAACTGATCTAAATAACATCAGAAACTTGTTTTTAAGAAAGCTGCATGGTCTTTACACGTCTTATTATACATACTCTTCAAATGATACAGCAAACTTGTGAATATTATAAGATTTACTTGTTCCAAGAGTATTTTCTTAAATCGTCTCTATGTGGTGTATATGTACGAGTATAAGTAAGTTATTTCTCAAATAAGATTGACTTTACAAAAGTACCTACTGAAACATATTGTTCTTTCCGGTTATAAACGCCGTACTTACATAAATTTACAGCACCCAGAGTCCACATATCTCCAACAATGCACAAAGCACCTCTAAGAAGCCAATATTACTTGCACCTTTTTGCTCGTAAGATTCGCGCTGCAATTTCGCAGACAGTGCCAGCACATAAGTTATGCGCTTTGCAACTATTTGTAGTTTGGGCGAAATAACGCAAAAGGACTGACGACAGTGTTTATAAATCAGACGAAGGAATGTTTTATGTTGGACCGTATGTTGGTTGATATGAATACGTCAGAAATTCAAGGTGATAATTTTAGAATAAAATAAAATAAATGAATATAAGTATACTAAGTGACAGTCTTTGGCAAATTGATGTTGTCCCAAACCAGCTCTAACCTTGTACTATGGGCAGTAGAAAACGATAAACATAGTATTTACGGAGAGATACATCAATACCAAATATTCGATCTTACCAGGAATCGAACCAAAGCAGAGTGACTTCTTCCGGCATAATACGCTCTCAGCACCAAGAATAGACGTGGGTCGTACAGGTGTGAAACATTAAACATGCTACAGACAATGCATGCTAAAGAAGCTAGACCAAGGGGATAATCACACACAAATTGACCTAGTCCCAAATCAACCTTGTAGCATGTACGGGTACTAGGCAACGCCAAACTTACTTAAATAAAGAAATACATGCCTAAATTTATAGAAAACGTCCAAGACTCATCAAAAATACTCGCGCTTTTAAAACAAATATTTTGTCCTTACCAGGAAAAAAACCAGGGACTGCTAGCTTCGTAAACAGGGTCACTACTAACTACCTAGACTATGTGGTCTAAAGTGTTGTTTTATTTAATATTCCGATTTTTTTCTACAGCTTTTAGACAATGCAAACGAGGTAAGTTTTGTTTTTTATTAAATAATCACTACGTCAACCAGAACTCTTTAGTAATTTAGAAAATTTGCTTAAGAGATTACCTGAATATCTCCTATGCATTCTTCGTTAACATGAAATGTTCGTTCCGTATCCCTTGTCTAGCCTTTTTTTGTCTCTAATCTCGTGTATAGATAAAGAAGTACCGCGTTGCTTACTTGATTCTGTTGTAATTTATCAAAGTGATCTAATCAGATGGGAAGATAAGACTCGCCACCAACGAAGATGCATTCTATCGTGTTCTCCGGAGTTTTTTATGTTGTGAGAAATAAAACATGGTAGAGGTTTAAAATACAGCTCGATAATTACTTATAGGTAACAAACTATGGTGACACCTTTAGAAAACAATCTTATTTCTTTATAAAATCACCGTAGTAGCTTTAAGGTTGTTGTAAATTAGTTTCCCGACTAGTTACTAACGATATGAGTTAGCCATGTATTTGATGTATTATGTTTGAAGTATGTACTTACGAGTACTAGGTACGGCAATATTTGTCTACTGGCAGCTTAAGACTACGCCGAGCGTACGCCGGATGTACAGTGGCGCCCTCATCACTATTATTGTGTTTTCTAATAAAATAAAGTATTTTCTTGAAATCGGACGGTGCATTTTTGTACTACAAATGAAAACACAACTTATAGGATATATATCACATAGTTTAATAACAATTGACTTTTGAGTTATCAACTTAACGGAAAAAAGTGGCCACCTTTTCCCGTTAAGCTGACTACTCATAGGGTAATTGTTATCAAAGTTTGTTACGTATCCCATAAATTGTGTTTTTACTTGCGCTACAAAAAAGCATCGTCCGATTGCAAAGAAATTCTTTAGTTAATTAGAAAACACAATAATAGTGATGAGGGCGCCACTGGACGGTCGACGTTTGCTCGGCGCAGTCTTAAGTAAATGTATGAATGTAATCTCATCAAGCAGCTACATCAAACTTTAACACACCTACATACCCAAGACCCTAGTTAAGATGCATAATGCTAAGCTAGCGATTTTCGAAAATTGTTAAAATGTATAGGTAGGACTGACGTAAACTGATGACAGATCTTGTCGACTTATGCTTAGGCTTATATCAACTTTATTCATTTCGCGACAATAGAAAACAGAAACGTTATCAGCATTTTCTCAAACATTATGCTCGGAAAGGATGGCCTTTCTTTTGAAAAACGAAGACGCGAAGTACCACATGTTCCTCATAGGAGTATTATAAACGTATAAAAACACTTTCCGTCCACGTCCATATTTTTTTAAAGTGCTCTCTATTGCATGTAAAATCTAAAGGACCATGAAAAAATCCCGTACACCCATCTTGTGAGTAGTTGCAGTGTGGGGCGGCGGCGGCCGCCTGCGGTGGTGGCGGCGGGTCGTTGGGTGTGAAACTATCTTAACTTAATATTCGTAGTTTTCAAAAAACCTTCTCTCCGACTTTGTCAAAAGAATTTTAAAAATACGTTTAATCATGTACTTATATCATTCCCTCGCATTGTTTGAGAAAAGCATTATAATATGCCTCGGCGGAAACGGGATTGCCAACCACCTCATTGAGGTAATTCCCTACTTCCCGAGCCTAGGCAATAATTACTATTGCATCTAGGTTAGGCCTACTGATAAGCAAGGATACCTATTCTATTTAGTGATTTTAACAAGCTGACATGTGACTCTAAGTATTATTTTTATGAATTGTAAAATAATGTCTATGAACAGAAATATTACCACCAACTATAATGAATATTCTGAACATACGTTCAATGTCGATGTTGTCTTAAACATCATTACCAGTTGTAATATATCATGTTATTTGTATATCTTCATTCGGCGCACGTTTTCTCTTAACGAGGATATCATATTAACTGGAGCGAACGAACGTAGTTAACGTAAGTTATTTAGCGCTATCAGAGGGTACATTTTACCCTTAAGGCTATTGCGATTTAGAAATAGATATAAAACAGTTTATTGGCGAGCATATTGTGTTTGGATATTTTAATGGCGTAAACTTTAAAATAACCATAAAGTTTATATGAAGTTTATAGAAAACGCGACGACTGCCCGAAAAAAAAGAGTGTAATGGTTCGTGTATGTATGTACGTGCGATTCTTTATCCCACCATAACTTCTAAACGCCTGAGCCGATTTAGATACGTGTGTTATTGTTAGAATCCTTTCACCATCCCGGGTGACATAGGATACCTAAACTGTTAAAATTGAAATAACAATGGCAAAATGTCGAGTATTAACAAAGGTATATCGACGACAATATACAGGTGCGCCTTAAAAAATGCAGTCGGATTTTTAAAGCTTGCTTTTGATTTTTATTTCCTTTTTGAAACCCCGACAGAAAAAGAGAGGTGTTATTAGTACATGTGTATTTGTGTAAGTATCTGTGTATCTGTGCATATATTGTATCTGTGTGTTTGTCAGTAGATTTAATTTAATTTTATAGCAAGGAGAAGGCACACGAGCACACAGGCCACCTGATGATAAGTGGGATCTCAAAACTGCAATCCCAAGACTCCAAATGCGTTGCAAACACTGAGGACTTAGATGGAATGCCTCTGTGGTACAGTAACCCAATGAAAATGTTAAGCACTTTAATGCACAGTCATAATAAAACTTCAAACTGAACCTCAAATGACAAGTATGACAATAACAATGGCAGTCACAATGACAAGCCCAAAAGGAGGGTTATGTGTTTGACCTGTATGTATGTATGCATGTATGTACGTATGTATTTACGTCCGTTCCTATGACCCCTCGTAACTACTCAACGGGTCATCCGATTTTGAAATGGCACGAGTGTCCCGGGGTACATAAAATTCTTTTAAATCATTGTTTATTAGGATTTTGTGTTTTAATTTCGACGATATAATATCGACAGTATCAAAAAAGCTTTTATAGCTTGCTTTTTAATTACTTAGTTATTTCTGTGAGAGTAATACTTCATTTAAACGTTAGTTATTTATATAATTTTGAACAGTCTCATATATTTGTCTCTTACTGACAGTAAACTTTGGTGCCTATACCGGGTTTTTATTACAGCTGGAACGTTTTACTAATACCTTTTTATACAAGCAACCCATCAGCATAAAACATATAAAATCTGCCCCGAAGACAGCATGCGATAATATCAATTCAAAGCCGCCAGTCATACAAACTATTAAACCCTTAAATTGTTGAAGTGTTGTTTTTCTTCCCAGCATTTTATTTTACGGTTAGATTGGAGCAATCTGTAATGATCTCTTTGACAGCTAATTTATTTATTTATTTGTTCAGGCAATGCACTTGTTTCTACGACTTATCTTAAAAAATCAATTATTTTTTTTTATTCTTCTTTCTTTTGAGCGTAGTGTTTTAAATTACAAAATATGGCTGTTACGGCTACAATTCTACATTGACCGAATTATACCTATAGTTAAAAAAAATTAAAACTACATTCTTGATTCTTTATGATTTATTTTACTTATGAAATAGGTTGAAGAAATTAAGTCCATTTATACATAGGCATTTGTTAAAAAATATTTATTTTATAAAGGTTCATTTAAATCCTCAGGATTAGTAATTCGTAAAAAAACATCAAAGTAGACATTTACGAAAAAAAAACGTCAATTAATCCACAATTATGAATATTATATTTGTAAAGCCGCCTGTATTGCTTAAGTTTATTTTAAAAGGACTGTTATCCTGATAATTTGGGTTTTATTATGGCGAGGGTCGTTGATTTGTGACGCCATCTTGCGGCGGGACACTGAATGATTCCTTGAGAACGAATCGTTAGATAACCTTAAGTAATTTGACTCTGAGAAATAGGTATTTTTAAAGTTTCTTTTTCACTTTTATAATAAGTTAGAAGGTTGGTAATGGTGTTGATTACGTGGTTTTTAGAATGGAATTTAGTAAGACGTTAAGGACGAAACGTGGAATCTACTTATAGAAATAAGTATTAAAGATTATTTAACGTTTTTAAGTGTCTTTCGTTAATTGACGTGTTTAATTAAAAGTTATTAAAAGTTACCTAAAATATTACCGAAATTTACAAACAAAATTGATAATGCCTGATAAATCGAGTATTTTACTTTTAATTCTGAAATGCACAACGTGCAACAGGAATCACATTGCACTTTGCTATGCCAATGTGACACGGAATCTTCTGTGAAAAAAGCGTTGCTAAATATAACTTGACAGGCGACGATTTTATATAAAAAATCCTCGCACGCCGTACAAAAACCGGCGTAGTTTTAAAATTAAATAACGGCTTTTCCGTGTTTGGCTATTTTGTAGCAACAGTCAATATTTCGCTAAAAAGTCTAGCTTTTGAATTTCAAGCGTCGTTCCTTCTCGGCAAAACATCTTCAACTCCTTTCTCATTAACCGAGCTTACATTTGATAACAAATAAATAAAACGAACTTTTTTCTAACTTAGCAAAAGTAACAAAAAGTACGAATACCTATGTTGAAATCTCCTTGGCCTGAATCTAGGTTCAGAGCTAAATCCGGCCAATCGTTATCTTGCCTCGGAAATTGCCTGAGCTCTAACTCAATTTCTCTATCTGTTCAACGTATCTGAGTGAGTCAGCGCCGTGAGGGTTAAGATGAACCCATGAACCGGTTAACAAGAATTGTAAAACTCATTATTAAAAAAACATTGTTATTTTTAAGTAGCTGTAGGCATAGCGAAGGTTTAATCCAAAGAGGCAATGATTTTGGTCTTTTAGGAGGGTTATTATGACATAGCTATGCAGTTCAGTTTACGTTGAGAGAAAAGGACAGAGTTATATAACTGCTATAGCTCTGTCTTTTACGCTCGTCGTTAAATGAACTCTATATCTATGTCATAATAGCCCCCCAGTTTGACATAATCATCAATATTATCATTATCAGCTACTTTATTGTCAGCGGAAACACTTCCACTGATGGCGCCTTTCTTAAGCACAAAAATTAACAATTAAAAAAACGATATTTCTTTGAGTATATTATTCATATTGTATAACCAAGTTCTTAAATACCTATACTACATTTTTAAACGCGAAAAGTTTTAACATACATAGACGTTAAAAGTAGAAAAGCAACAAAACACATTATCAAGGATTTTTTAAATATATGTGTCTGTTTGTCGGTTTTAATTTCATCAGCGGGCCTAGGATGGTTGCGTTTATCTCGTGACAAAATGTGGACAAAGCATCCGTCACTCTCGTACTTACAAACGTGTCAGAAAGTGACGGATGTTTTATCGACATTTTGTCACGCGATAAACGCAGCTATATTAGGCCCCCTGGTAACCATGTTGCAATAAATATCTGCCACGTTGATGACGTCGTGAACCCAACAAAAACACCTGATGAAAGTTCAAATTAAGTCGGACCTATTAATGTACCTACAAGTTACAGAAAATTATAAAAGAATGGAAATGTTCTCAAGAAATTACGCAGAAAATTCTCAAAACATATGACAGCAAATAAAAAATAAAATTAGGAATATTCCTTAAGGGAACCGAGAATTTTTTATTCGATAGTTTCGCATCTTAACAAGTTTCTTGTCAGTGAAATAAATGCTAGTTAACCGCTCCGGCCTAAAATGGTAATTTTAAACCGTTTTTCCGTAATAATAAATCATGTCTCACATTTAGAAATGTGACTATAGGCAGATATGTTATAAAAACTAGAATAAGACGACTTTTGAAGAAAAATGAAAATTATTATGGGGAAATTTTTATACAGGAAACGTACCTAACTGTGAAAAGAAAATCCGGGAAAAGTTTCCAAACTTGAAACTTTGTGTGAAATTCACATCGATCGGTTGAGTCGTTGCACCGGAATGACACACATAACAAACAAACACACTTTCGCACTTATTTAAGTAAGGATTATTAAAATCAATTCCGTGGAAGATTTTGCTAAGAACTTTCATAAGATTATTTTGCTTTCCTTTTTATAATGCTTTCTAGTATTTTTTATATTTTTTTTGCAAAAGAGTAAGGAATATAGGCAAAGACCGACTCTGCCTATTAGCTGTTGTAACTAATAAAAATAAATTATTAAACCTTTTCACCATCTACATGGACCCCCTAGCAATATATGAATTAATAAAGTCCAGGGAAGTAATTAAACACGTATGTTAATTTACGGCGAGTAATAAACCGGAGATTAAATAATAAATACTTAACCGACTAATGGATGTTATCGGCTGTGTTCGATTAAGATATTCCTCTGGGACTAGGAACGATGATAAGCAAATGTAGTCCTAATGGCTTTTGCGGAGGAGATATTGTCTCGATTACCTACAATGGAGAGAGAAACCACAATTTGTAAGGTATTGTCAATTTTAAAACATTTTGTTTCATAAGGTGTCCATCGGGCAGCGTGGCAAATCTACCGGACATGTTACGCTAAATGTGAACAGTGTTAATCATGCGCTCAGGATGGGTCACATAGCGACAGTACGTCGTAACATGACATATACCGTCCACATAACCCGTACTGACACGCGTCACTGACACGGTCACGGAACCATGTTACTATGAAATGTCACAAATGGACCCAGAGGAGGCCGCATATAATGTTACACCTACATAAAAATTAAAAGGGATGGTTTTGTGTGCTTCCGCGTACTTGAGAAGATACAAACATCAAAAAAGACAAATTTGATGTTTTGACTCAGTAGTAGGTAATATGCCTATATTGAAATGTTCAAAAATGTCTAAGGATAAAAAATATCCTTAGGCACTTTCGATGTATGTCATTTGCGTGCCCCTTAATTGCAGCGCCGAATTCAAATAACTGAAGTTTACTATTAAACCACAGCGTTTAATAAAAAACAGTTTTACCAGAATTGAGGAAATACAAGTACTCAACTATTCTATCAAAAATCATATTTAACAATGGTAGAGCTTCAAAAATTCAATTACAAACATGTAAAAATGCACCATGATTGATAACCTCATTACTTTTAGGTTTTTGTTTCGAGGCGTGTTTTTAAGTTTAAAGTTTCAAAAAAAGAAACAAGTACCTATATCCACAGAACAAACATATGGTGTTATGGTTATTGTGTGTCTTTAGCATAATAATATGGTACACTCAACTGCTGCTCTGTTCGAATAAAAAAAAATGGATAGTCTGTTTTCAGGTTCCCATATCAAATACTAAAACAATCTTAAACACTATCTGTGCTTTAACTTTAAGATCCCTTTGTCACGTCTGTCAAAGTCGTTTTACTTTGAAACGGTGTAAGCTTTTGAACTGAAACTTGAAATTGTTGTAGTCTTCTCCTTATGAACGTGTTATTACCAAAACTAAATGGATATATTCTTAGAACAGAATAAAAACCCTGTAGCAAAAATTTGCAAATCGATTCTTTTTGCCTGTGGAATATTGTTTGAAAGCCCTCAAGTTCGTTGCTATTATTTTTGTACTATAATTTCGTCATCTCAGTAGATACACTCGTGTAACACTCACACGGCCGCGGCCCCAGCCACTCGGCCACCGACGCTCTCTGAAAGTCAAAATATTATTATCTCTCATAAATCGAGAGCTCTATAAAAAGGCACGTATAATTAAAACTAGATTTATGTTAATCGAAGACGTTATGGCCGTCATAAATAATTTGGGATCGGTTCAAATTGTATTGTAAGGAATAAAACGATGCCGATGATGTATTGAATTTTATTGTTTCCCTTAATTGAGTTGTGGAGTGGGTTATAAAAGGTTATTAATAATGCTTTTGACACAGGTTTTATTCTACATACTAAAATGAAATCGCTCTTAGCCTTACGACGGTGCAAAAATAAAAAAGCTTTCGTAATACTCTTATATTACTCACTCACGAAAAGGATTACGATGATATTATTATTGATTCGTAAGACATAATATTATTATTGCCGTTATTATTGGCCCGTGTGGTGCCGGGTTTAGAATGTTGCCACTCCATGTCTTCCATTGGATGTCGTAAGAGGCGACTAAGGGACTTAAGGCTTTTAGGTTGTGCTGTTAGGCGATGGGTTTGCAACCTGTCACTAATACACTGGATAACATCATAGCCTGGTTGTGCAAAATGTGGTCACAGAATTATCAACAAGTTTTTGGAGTTGTTGGTGAGTTTGTGGCTCTGCCTACCCCACTCTGGGAATGAAGGCGTGAGTTTATGTATGTAAGTATGTACATAACATTACTTATTAGAATAATCCAATCACCAGCTTACTTAAAAATAAGGTCAAAGATTTGAAAAAACCACCATTTGAAAGCTTGTTAAGTGAATTATTATTTTTGGCGGCGTTTCTTCTCAGCAGTGGTCTCATCTTTGGAAGCGCTCGTAGACTTTTGACGTGTAAAAGTATTCGTGCGGCCTACTAACTGAAAAAAATTGATATCGTCACTAAATTTAATGCAGCTTCACCCAACATTTCGGTCCATTCAAATTCATCTTTAACACTATTAGGTTCACCGATTTTTGACGATGCGATCGATCCCATTATAAATTGTAAATTAAATCTGTTTAAAAATACTTCTAACCTTTTGTACGAAATAAACCCCCATATGGCGCTTTTTATTATTCGTTTTTGTCTTTTCACTCCAAAATTCATGTATTTGTTACGGAGTTGTCCAATTTGGAAATTTCCAGACATCATGGCTTCTATAGACATTACCCTTCAATCAACTCTGTCTAAATTATTAAACATTCATTTTAGTTCAAGGCCTTGGACTCAAGCGGTTCTCCCAATTCGTTTCGGTGGACTTGGTATTCGATGCTCTTCTAGCGTGGCACTACCAGCTTTCCTGTCCTCCGCTTATGGTTCGTTGCCTCTCGTCAGTATTATCTTAAATGTCCCACAGATACTTGACGTTGAGATTACGAACCTGGTGGAGGCCAGGGATGCTTGGTGTGAGTCGTGTCCCGGAGTGGATATGCCAGTCAAGAGGCATATCCAAAGAGCATGGGATACTCCTCGCCTCATATAAATTCATACATCTCTCATACAAAATAGTCCGGACGATTCAGACCGCGCCCGTCTTCTCGCTGTCTCTGCAGGTGAATCAGGTCACTGGCTCCACGCTCTTCCTTCCCGTAATATAGGCACAGTCTTGGACCCAAGCTGCTTGCGCATAGCAATAAGCTTGCGGGTTGGAGCTAGAATCTGTGAACCCCATACTTGCACGTGCGGGAAGGAAGTGAGTGAGCTGGGACGACATGGCCTTTCATGCTTTAGAAGTGCCGGCCGTTTGTACCGCCATGGCACAATTAATGATCTGATCCGTCGTTCACTTGCCACTGCCTCTGTACCAGCTGTCCTGGAACCAGCAGGTTTACATAGAGACGATGGCAAGCGACCAGACGGAGCTACATTGGTGCCGTGGAAACTGGGTAGGGCACTGGTGTGGGACGCGACGTGTGTTGACACATTCGCCCTGTTCCACGTCCAGTCAACCCGTAATCGGGCCGGTGCAGCAGCTGATCAGGCCCAAACCATCAAGCGCCGCAAATATTCATCATTATTAAATAATTATGAATTTGTGGCGCTTGCAGTGGAGACCATGGGACCTTGGTCAGCTGATATGAAAAGCTTTATTAAGGCCCTGTCATCCCGGCTCATAGACACCTCCGGAGATCCTAGAGCTGGCGCTTACCTCTCCCAAAGGATTGGGCTAGCTATCCAGAAAGGTAACGCAGCCAGTGTCATAGGGACCATGCCGCGAGCGGACCTGCTAGAGGGGGTGTTCTTTTTATAGTGGTGATTATTATTTACGTCTTTAATATTTGAGTAGCTTAGTTTTTATTTTAATTTAAATAAGTTTAGTTTTAACTTTTAATTGTATTATATTAAATATGTATCTGCTTATATGTAATAAAGTAATTCAATTACGATACTAACTGAATAAATATCTTATCTTTTTTTTTCGTTTGTTGTGCGTTTTCCAAATAAAAACCCGGTAGTTCTTTTAACCGTTTTTAAATAAACTATTCTACTTCGCAGTTAAAATTACAAGAAGCAAGTATTGTTACCATATAATAATTAACAAATTTAACAAAAACATTCAAATTATAGCCCTTTACATAGGATAGACGTAGAGAGGCTAACTTAAGCAGACGAAGGATTATCAATCCTGTTACTTTGGTACTCTTAGGCCCGAACACCTCTATCTGTATAATTGGAATAAGAAGCAAACAGCCACTTAGCATCAAAAAACAAAACATTAATTTCATTCAGATCTGTTTCTTTATGTCATGGACATGCTAAACGAGAAAACGAGCTGATAATAATATAAGGATCAAAAACATTTTTAATCTCAAGACTGTAATCCTAAGACTGCAAATACGTTGCTTTGCAGACATTGAAGAACAAGATGAAATAAACATTTCCCAACACTGATTTTGCTTGATTAAGACCCATTAAAACATTTTGCAACTAAGTTATCCAAAAGACTTGCAACATTGTTTCTTACGGGTGGCACAG
This sequence comes from Acleris cristana, assembly GCA_948252455.1. Classification (NCBI taxonomy): domain Eukaryota; kingdom Metazoa; phylum Arthropoda; class Insecta; order Lepidoptera; family Tortricidae; genus Acleris; species Acleris cristana. The sequence continues at coordinate 12,641,256 of OX411779.1, forward strand.
CAAACAGCACCTTTCAAAACAGAGACCATTTGGTCGATAAATATCGTTATTTCGGAAATGAACTTACTTGGAAATGCAATAACGGACTTAAACATGTATTAAATTGCAAATTAAGTTTAAACAGATGTAAGATGTTGATAAAACTTTACCAAATCAGTCGCTTTATTTCGCATTCGGTATTAAACGATGTTGTTAACAGGAATTGATTTCCTGCAATAAACTAAAGGAATAATGTTTTGAAAAAGAAAATCTGTCGTCATCAGAATAAACGTAATATTTGGTCGGTTTGTCCTCAATGTTAACCATAAATTCTACTTTTAGAAGTAAACATATTATTAGAGAAATAACAACGTAGTTAAAATTAGGATTCTTTTATTCCAGTAGCACACAATCTACAGAAGGTCTCTAACAGAATGTTATTTTCATACATGTGCATGGCAACAGTCAATTTCAAATTATTAGCATCTAAACAGCCAGTTGGTAGGTACAAACATGTAGTTTATATGCTCCAACACATATTTTATAAAAAGTTCAGAAGATAGCTTTTACCAAAATTATATACAATTATAATAGCTTATTCAGTTAAAATGGTGATTTAAGAGCAAACCAGGGGCACGTTTTGTAAAGCTACAAGTTACAATTTTACAGATCTTAACTGGAAACACTACTCAAATGGCTGGTCGTCATTGGTCGAGGTTGTGTCAAATGGAAACTTGTAGCCTGTAAATTGTAATTTGTAGCTTTATAAAACAGGCCCCTGGCTTCAACAATACAATCAGTATTTTCTCGAACTATTTTGGTACCATATTAATGGTCACTGACAAACGATCAAACGACATACCTACAGACAAATAAGACAAATTTTGACGCTTTCAAACAATACATGTTTTCATTTAGGACTGCGGCCGAAAAAGCCTTTCAAAAAGAGTTGTTACCAAATTTCTCTAAAGAACATATTAATAAAGTAAATTACCTTAAACGTAAAAGACAGGCGAACCCGTGGGCGTCGCTTGTCTCGATAACGAGCCAATAAAGGCTCTAAAATGCCGCAAATAAAATGTTGACAGAACACAATCGAGGAAATAATGATTGCGTTGGAAATATCGAATTAAGATTACTGGATAAGATATTGTGGACAGCATATTTATTCTACCAGTGCAGCAGTTTACTAATTTATCATCATCATCATAAACTCACGTCTTCATTCCCAGAGTGGGGTGGGGTGGGGTGGGGCAGAGCCACAGACTCACCAACAACTCCAAAAACTTGTTGATAATTCTGTGACCACATTTTGCACAACCAGGCTAAGATGTTATCCAGTGTATTAGTGACAGGTTGCAAACCCATCGCCTAACAGCACTACACAGCCTTTAGTCCCTTAGTCGTCTCTTACGACATCCACGGGAAGACATGGCAGTGGCAACATTCTAAACCCGGCACCACACGGCACAATTTATATTAATAAATTAATAGTTAATCAGTTAATCATAAAACTAGCCTTTTACCTTCGTTTATATATGTAGTGATAATTTGAAGAACATCTGTAACATTTTTATTTTGCCAAAATGCTCTTAGATTTAGCATAGCGTACGATATAAATCCAAAATAAAGTTACCATTATCGAAAGTGGACGGAGTACCTACTTTATGGAGCGCGCTAGATTTTGAACTGTGATCAAAAGTTATATGCTTATCAATCTTATCATAGACAATCACTCTCAATTTTTGTGTTCAATTAAAAATTAACATGATTTTTTATAAGCAGCAAATAAAATCTTCAAAATAATATTTGCTGATGAAATATTAGAGCTTTCTCTCAAATGAGCGCACTGTTAATAAATACGCTGTAAATTAACGTTAGTTTTTGAAAGCAAAGCATCTCTCGAGCGCAAAGTAGGAGTAAAATAAATGCGATAAGTTATCGAACATTTTGATCTTTAGTTCAATTTAAAACAAATTCCAACATTTATTTTTCATAAAATGTATTTAAACTGTTTTCACGGTATTCGATTGGCACTTTCGAAATGATTTCGCTAATCGAAATTTTCTGATAATAAGGTTGGATTATTTTTTAAATATTCAACAAATCAACAACAAACAGCAGCTATCAATTTATTATTTATTTTTATTCTATATTACAATCGAAAATAGAAGCGTAAAAATTCAAAGAAAACCATTAACCTAACTAATTACCTACTTTGTACATCATAATAAGTCATAATAAGAACAACCTCTCTCAATGTTCACATGTTCCATATTCCGTGCACTACCTAAAACGTGGCTGGTTTTAGCAGTTTACAATGCGGTTTCAGTACAATATCAAAGCCTCAGGTAGCGAACGTGTTAAGGCGTACATCGCTAAATGAAAACATCATAATTGCAATAAAAACAAAGACTTAAAACAAGTATAATTTACGACTATCCGTTTCAACAAGTCCATTTATAAGGCTCGTAAGGGCAATCGCACGCGAGTGTGGAGGCCTTTATTGCGAACAAACGCGCGTTTAAACGGTTAATGAGCGTGTTTTGTGCGATGACGCGGCGATACCGTGTGGCGGCGCCTTAATGGACGGGAATTAAGGCTCGGTTCGGCGGAGGGTTCCGTACATTTCGAAATTATGGAACTTTATGTACGATTCCTGAGGTTAGATGCTTCTGGTATTAAGGGGAATAATCAAAGCAGGTATAGAAAAATCGTTTTACTTACTTATGAATATGTGTATGTCACTATATAAAAATAGATGACTATCGCAAAGTGACATACAAGTACCTATCAGGGCGCGTGGGCATCAAAGCAAAAATATTTTGAGCAAATCGATCACAAAATGCAATAAAACATGTCTGCAAGTAATTTATTAATCATTATTAAAATATTTCCTAGTGATGCCGTCGATTTACTACGATACATAGACCAATTTTAACGTTACTACGAGTAGAATAATGTTATATAGAGGATTTACTTATTTACACCATTGTGTATCAAGTAACCAATTCTAAGTCTTCTTCGTTCTTACAATCACACAATCGTAATGTTTATAACTCTGCCGCCTTTACTGTCAATTTAATAAGAACTATCATAACGTTAACAGTACGATAGCAATAGTGATGTAGACGAGATGTCAGGACAGTTGAATACAGGCCAAAGTGTTACAAATACTCTTTGGACATTTACAAGGAGGGGGATGGAACCAGTAATGGACGGCACCAATAATGGACACTTGATTCTTATGTTACAGATGATAAGGGTAATTCATTTATTTTGAGACAAACAATTTATAACCTTATGTGTGGAACTAAGAGTTAAGTATCCAACATTGATACCGTCACCCTATAGTGCGATAGCTCTTAGAAAGTTCTTCGGGTTTGTACTTGTCTCTCACTCGTTCTCATACGATCTTATTAAGAGCGAGTGAGAGAGAAGTACAAACCCGAAGCACCTTCTAAGTGCTCACAGGCTGTAATGTTTGTTTGTACCAAACGAGCACACAGGGGCTCTATTCTACTCAGTTAAACCATATCGCATTTGATATGTTATCGTATTGTTTTTCATTTGGCCGCCATTGCTGTCAAGTAATTAAGAGCTATCATAACATTATTTTGGTCTCAAATGAAATCAATACATTTAGACTTTTTTTGCCATAGATAGATTAAATACGTAGATTGTGGTAATCAAAAAGGCGGGAGCACAGGCTTACCTGAATTTGAGCTCACAATTCTCAATAATTTAATACGAGCACTTCCATATCCCACAGCTGACAGCTGATTCCAAAAGTGTAATGAATATAATGATTAAATTTTAATTAAATTGGTAAAGCATGCGAGGTATTTTAATAAGCCGACTATTGGAAATGTGTTGAGGTTGACGCGTGTAATCCTGGCATTAATAGTATTTTATAGTACCATAGTTTAAACAGTAGTTCGTCTTCAAACAAAGGTACATTGCGCGGCGTGCATGTGTGCGTGCCTCGACTGAGCGCGCCGCGATCTACAAAAAGCAAACTTAACAGGACGCACTAAGCCGGTTTAGAAAGGGTCGCGCCGTCGCTGCGTTTCGTTGCGGGCGAATTAAAACTACGCCGAGCGGCCAGTGGCGCCCTCATTACGACTATTGTTTTTTCCTATATTCTAAAGTTTTGTCTTGAAATCGAAGAATGGTTTTTTGTTTTACAAATGAATACAATTAAATTGTTTTTTTTTTTAAATACCACGTACGCATCTAGTTTTTCAGAATATCTACCTACAACATATTAAAAAAATCATAAAAATCAAACTATGTTTAGTGAAAAAGAAACGTTATCGCATTTCATATAGAAATTGTTAGCTTCACAATCCTCTTGACACACCACTGTACTTTTAGTATTGAGCGCCGTGCATCGACGCCAAACCTAGCGCCTCAGCGGCAATAGGTAACTAAAACTCCAAAAGGGTTAGTGACGAACTACTTTTCTATTTAGACTATGATACTAATAATCAGTGATCGGAATAGGTAGAGTATATTTAACTAAAGTTCGCAAAGGGACATAATATAGAGTGGTTGCAACCGGGTGAAATATTAATCTATTTTATTGAATTCCGGATTTCCGGTATTTTTCTGGTACAGTTAACAGCATAAATAAGTGACCATTTATGTAGTTTGTCACTTTAACGTCGTGTTTGAAATGTTATACAAAATTGTGAAACGATTGAAAGCGACAAAGTACATAAATGATCACTTATTTATGCTGTTGACTGTACTAGTCGTAATGCTAAATATTTATAACATTTAGTCACGGTACGGGATATTTTATGTTAGTTTGTGATAAAAGCGGCCTGTGAATCATTTTTTGTATTTAATTAATAGGTGTCTAATTAATTATTTATATAATATTACGTATATTTAGCATTACGACTAGTACCAGAAATACCGGAAATCCGGAATTCAATAAAATAAATTAATATTTCACTCGGTTGTAACCACTCTATATTATGTCCCTTTGCGAACTTTAGGTAAATATACTCTACCTATTCCGATCACTGCTAATAATACTCCAAATAATTAAAACCCCTGCATGCCAGAAATAAATACATTTAACAGACTTACCAAAAACATTTTCATGTAAAATGTTGCCAAGACGACCATTATATGGCTAGCATTGTCATAAAGTTATCAGATCTCATGTAGAGCCAAGCTTCTAACTCTACACGCTCTAAACTCTACAAGCCCTAACTTCACAAACTCTACACCTTAGTCAAAATATGTGGCTTGGCCGTTATATAACAGAAAAGTAAGGAACAGTGAATACATTTTTCACCTTACGCCAATGAGACGGTAGCGGTCGTCTTGACAACATTTTAGATAAAAATGTTTTTTGTTGGGAATGAAATTTCAATTTTCATACTATAGTTAAAGTTACGCGATAAAAACCAACGAAATATACGTATATAGATATATATACGCTTACTTTGTTATGAATCTGACGTTTCGGCTGATATCTCAACTCTACTTCCAGTCAAATTGACGTTGTACAGTTACGTCAATGAAAAAAACCCGGTCATGTGCAAATCGGACTCGCGCACCGAGGGTTCCGTATTTAAGGTAATGTGCTTGGAAAACTAGCATGTACATCTATTTTGATTGATTAGTAAATATTCTTTACCGGCGACCTCAAATGCCAAATTCAAGTTGATAGCTTCTATAGTTTGAGAGAAAAACTGCTTTGACATATAGACAGACGACACCAAAGTCTCACCATAAGAGTTCCTTTTTTACAGTTTTAGTACGGAACCCTAAAAATTAAGTAGTGGATTGATAACACTGTAGGTGTTTCGTTTTTATTGCACTGAGACCTGATTTTAACAGATTATGTTTTGTAAACAAACACAAACGTTAATATCTAAGTAATTCAAATTTCGAGTGTTATTGTAATTAATCTATCCTGGGTGAATTATCTTAAAAAATTCAATTAAGCATATTGTGAACTGCGGAATATTATCTAAATGATAGCCATATGTATAACTTTTCACGTCACTTTGACATAGTTCCATAGTAGCCTAGAAATCGAACCGAATTATTGTCCAAGTTACATGGAACAATTATAATAGATACTCGGCCCTTGTTTTTACTTTGATAATGGGTTTTCTCTTGACTAGCTCTTGCCCATGGAGGACGAAGGTTTTGTCGACGATGAAGCGAGCTCACCCAGAAGAATGCCTATTCACCCAATCTTTAAATAGGTTCAGATTATATAGACGTGGAAATACAGACGCCATGTGTATTCGAGTTCATTCTAAATAACATTTAGGGCCTGTTCCACAATCGACCAGTAAATTTATCTGCCATATAAATTTGGCTCTCTCTTTGTATATTTTCAAGTGTCAGAAATTGAAAGGGCTAAATTTATCTGTCAAATATGCTTTACTTGTCGATTGTGAAACAGGCGGTTAAAATTACATAAATGACAATAATGGTAATATTGCTGACTTTTATTTTTATATGCCAGTATGAAAATGCTTTTATTAAGACAAACAAAACTTATAAGAATAATTTAACGTCGTGACCCCCAGGTCATATTTGGCTTGGTTTAATTAGACGTACTCTGCTTTTTTCATTACTCATCTTACCATCCAAATTACAGCCGACACAACAATCGACGTCTCAATCTCGCGCAAGAGTCGATAAATCACCGCCCTGTAATTATTGTGGCTCATTAATAATGCATAACTCGATCAAACGTGCGTCGGCGGCAGGGGGCGTTCACACTTGATAATAAATAAAAGTTTGTGTATATGAGAAAATAATATACACATATCTTGAGCGTACAGTTAAATTGAGATTGTTCATATTTTTACAATTACTCTAATTCGAAAACCATTTCGAGGAATAGACTTTTTAAGCCGTTCTGCATTATTAAGTTTTTGAAATATTTATCTATTTCGGTCAAAAGTATTTTTAACCTTTACGGGTTAGGCGAAAACCGCTCGAAATAGTATGTTTTAATACACTATTACAATGACTTTTTATCATTAGAATAATTCTTCTAATTTATTAGAAAATGCCAACCCAAATTTAAAAAAATCATGTCATCCATAAAATGTCTCTGTTAAATAAATAAAGATATTAAAACAAAACTATTGGGTCAAATAGAAAATTAATGAAATTTGTCTGTTAAAATTACCTATTTTTTCGAATTGTGATTTCGGAAAACCGTGTAAATGTAAAAATGTATGAAATTGACATAGGTAACCGACTAAAACATACAAAACCTTACGTCAATCCGTATCAATCTGATCATCAATTAACTACCATATCCAAATTAACGAATTAAAGATACGAAAGGACCGTAATAAAGGCGACGTCTTCTTTCAAAGCAGATCTCTTATACGGCCCAAGTGATTTTCATAAAACCTAGCTAAGAACCATCCTAAATAGAATATCCCTCGTCCAGAAAAACCGCGACCAAATCGCAGCCAGATACACAGACACAGATACACAGACACACAGCTACACATAAACACAGATACACAGACACAAAGCTACACATAAACACAGATACACAGACACAAAACTACACATAAACACAGATACACAGACACAAAGCTACACATAAACACAGATACACAGACACAAAGCTACACGTAAACACAGATACACAGACACAAAGCTACACATAAACACAGATACACAGACACAAAGCTACACATAAACACAGATACACAGACACAAAGCTACACATAAGAACAGATACACAGACACAAAGCTACACATAAACACAGATACACAGACACAAAGCTACTCATAAACACAGATACACAGACACAAAGCTACTCATAAACACAGATACACAGACACAAAGCTACTCATAAACACAGATACACAGACACAAAGCTACACATAAACACAGATACACAGACAGAAAGCTACACATAAACACAGATACACAGACACAAAGCTACACATAAACACAGATACACAGACACAAAGCTACACATAAACACAGATACACAGACACAAAGCTACACATAAACACAGATACACAGACACAAAGCTACTCATAAACACAGATACACAGACACAAAGCTACTCGTAAACACAGATAGACAGACACAAAGCTACTCATAAACACAGATACACAGACACAAAGTTACACATAAACACAAATACACAGACACAAGCTACACATAAACACGAATACGCAGACACAAAGCTACATTTAAACACAGATAGTTAAACTTATTACACCCCGCTTATTTAATGAGGGTTAGAAATTAAAAGTTTTCAAAAATATTCCTCGACGTAGATGCCAATCAGCACACTCCTCAAGATACCGAACCACACAATGTGAAGTGCGTCCTCGGCCGTGTTATTCTCCAAATTAAAACCCACCTTCGCACGCATAATTGACTGAATAAATACTTGTTTGAACTATCGTAACTAGAACGAAACTCGAATGTGATGACTGATGGCAAATAATACTTAATGCTTTCAATACAATTATGTGAACTAATCGGTGAAAGGTGGTAAAATTTTCTACTGCCGGTCAGAGTGAACGTGTTTAGGTCGACACGGTAGTAATGACGTGAGATACTGTTTAACCCAACTGTAGTTAAGTAAAGTAAAGTTATGGTTAATGTTACTGACTATATCTAAATAATTTCAATTTTTTTGACATTTTCGCACAAAATTTATGAAATAATTTCTGTGTAGATTGTTATTAATTTATAATTATGATACCTACTAAAATTGACTAGGTACTTACTTACTAAAACCGTAGCACAAAATACTCAATAATTAATGTAACCTTAACAATATATTATATATGGAGGGAAACCGCTCAAGATCGGATAGAGTGGAAGAGGGGGAGAGAGGCCTTTGCCCAGCAGTGGGACATTATGGGCTCATAATAATAATAATAATAATAATAATAATAATAACAATATATTAAGGCAAAGATTAATAAAATAACATAAAATTCAACATTCAACTCATTATCGTTTTATTTACCGTAGGTACTTTATCTCGAAACAAACTCACCTCATTCCAAAATCGAACGAGCTTTGCCGGTCAATCGCCGGACAAAAGGTTCGAAAATTGATTCGCATTTAAAATGTAAATTCGGTTAACTTTCGAACATGGAGCCTTCGTGATGTTCGTTCGTCCTTTTTTGTTCGCAGGGAAACAATAGAGACACACGCTGTTGATTTTATCTAATAACTCGCAATTCAATGTGAATTTTTGTTATTATGCTCGTACAATTTTGTAATACGTGACTTGGAATAAATTAACTTTTACAATAGGGATTTAATGCTGAAATCATTGTTTGTATTGTTAAGAATAATTTAATCATAATAATATTTGGTGAGGTACTTGTGATTAATAAACATTATATTGATATCTTGATGACACAACAATAAAAAAAATATAAGTGGACAGTAAAAATTTTGTTTTGTGTAAGTGGTAATTTTTTATATTACCAGCATATTCACATTATTTACTTGAATTTTACTTAGCATCTTAATTCAATGCCTAATCTGACGAAGGTAAAAGTAATTTTCTTTTTAGACTTCCAAAATGACAAAAATCCAGGGGAAACCTTATTTCCTTTCAAAATTATTACTTCATTATGAAAACCAATAATGAACCTTAAACATTATACACAAGCTCACTCCTTCAGGGCCATAATCCCCAAAATATAGAAGCCACTAAATCTGGAAAACTTCGCCCTTCCCATACTTCCGTATTGCCGCAACGGGGTCCCATTTATACCAATCGACGTAAGGGATGGTTTTTTGTAATGATCAAACGACGTAAAATTCGTTCCTAACAGTATAAAGCCACAGTGCAGTAAGTTATGGGGTTTGTAACGAAATCCGTTGCGTACAGAAACTTTACTGGTCGGTTTCTAATAATTGAATGTGACGCCTTAACTTGCTCAAGCTTAGACTGAGTTGGACATCTTTTCCAACGCTTTTAGTAAGAAAACCATGAAAAAAAGTACATTTCGAGAAAAAACATTTAGGACTCACATTTGATTTAAATCATTGTTATCATAGTGATATCAATTAAGGTAAAGAAAACGATACTAAAATTACGCTTAAAAATAGAGTGAAATAAAGATCCTGTAGTATGGAAATTTATGCAATCACATCACAATCAAAAGTCACGTCGGTACAGTTTCCAGTTCTTATCTCATACATTACTAGGCTATTTGTTGCATTCCATGTAATAATTCTAAATTGTACTACTTGACCTAGAGAACGCGCTACCACAACCCTGTGGCCATAGAAAACATGTATTGCAAGAAATCGGTATCGAAAATAACCTCTTACTCCAGACAATTTGTAAGTTTTCCAAAATTAGGTACCCCTTGTTTACGCAAAATCACGATTGTCCGAATGTATGATTCTACAGAATACTAATTTCGCATAATTGTTATTCTACCTTTGACTTTTTTTAAAGTTATAAAATAAACCTAACCTAACCTACTCTACTCCCTACTCTATTTTACCAGGTTACACAAAACATTTATAAATTTATATGTAATTATGCGAAAACAAAATTCGGCGTAACTATACATTCGGCGTAAAAAGTTTCGTCGTAATAGAGGGAACCCGCGTTATGCATCTCTCTGATCACTCGCATACAGTGTAGCTCTTCGCGGCACGACAACCTAACTATCAAAAAACAACATCGCGTCGCACCCGTCTCGTGCCGCACGAGCCTCTCGTAGGTACTTACATTTGCATAAAGCCGTCCTCTCAGAGCCGGCCCTCTTATTAAATTTCTCATGACCTCCGCGCCACGGTTAAAATACGACCGCAAACTTTATTTTCATTTACTAAGGATTTTCTGCAGAACTTTTGTACGCTGAACCGGGTTAAATAGGTAAACGAAGACCTTATTAAAGATATCGTTAATATCGTCACTTGTAGGATCAATTAATGTAACCGCCAAGAATCGTTTTTCAGGAGAGCCAAAAAATGATTTAGTTTTTAGAAAAATAATGTACCTTTTTATTAATTTCTGCAATTAAAATGATGTCTAAGACACAATTTCTTAAAATCTCGTGTATTTTTCATTCAAACAGAGTGCATAAGCCCAGCACTTGTAGTTTCGGAGATATCATGGCGATTACATTACTTTTTTGATGAAAATGTGTCATACGTTAGTAAGTCCTCAAAAAGCAAAAACGTATAACAACGTAACACACAAAAAGAAAAAAAATCTTAAATTATGTCACAACTTTTTATACATTTTGAGAGTTACAATAAAGTTAGTCTACTGATGAAATTGAACCTTATGCCGCAATCATAAGTACCAAAATGTTATTGTTGTCTTGTCTGAAAACTATTAAAAAATAAAATAAAACCCCCGACATATGGCAACCGCTACTTATAGAGCTGATACGCTGATATCTTAAACGGCTCATCGGATTTTCATGATATGTAGGTAGCTAAGAACTATTCCGATCAAACTAGCTTTTGGGTCCATCCATTTGGATGCTACGATACTACCTAAACATACAGACACACGGATACACAAATACTGAAGACCTTGCTTGTAGATATAGTTGTCTACCCTCCACAACATATAACCAATCCAGCGCCATTTTCTAAACAGGTTCTCGTTGTCAATGCATTTTCCTCCCTCCTTATCTTACTAATATTTTAAATACTACGGCAGTTAGTTTGTTTTTTGCTCCTTTTTCCTGCTTCAATGCCTTAGCCGGTTGCTTTTAAATTTGATACAGAGCTAGTTAGTTAACGAGTTTTAAGACGAATCTAACTTGTATTGTAGAATCTTCTGCGACTTTTATATTGTATGTTATTTTATTTATTTAAGGCAAAGTAACAAATCACAAGCGGTAAAATAACAATAGATCACTTTACACTACATAGTCCTAAGCTTGCAACTCGATGATAACTGTACACAGCATTCTATTATTACATTACTTTACTTACTTAATAATAATATTAGACACCATATTCAGAAAGTGATGAATATAAAACGTTAATATAATTTACGTTACTTAAGTGGTATATAAGTGACGTAGAGGTCATTGACGAATACGTCTTTACTGTTACAGAATAACATACTCCTAGCAGAGGTCAGAGCAGGTAGATCAGGGGATTATGGAGGCCATGATAATGGTCCACTTAATTATAAAACCTTTTGTCCTGGCTCACTTAAGACCCGGATTAAGCTTTTGTTCGTAACGTTAACTTTGTATCGAGCTGTCCGTGGAATCGAATAGGACGACTTGACATTATGCAGGACGAATAATTAAAATGACGGTGATTTAACGTAACTACTCAGTTTTTGGCGTAAACATCTCTAGTCCTGTCATATTATGATTATGTTATGTTTGCCTTTGGTCTTTAGGTCATTTTTTAACCCCGAAGTAGCCCTGATATATTAATCGTGATATATTGATAAAATTTTGTATGTATGTAAAATATACATTGTTTTCCAAATTTTATGACACATCCCAAAACGAATGTCAGTTTATGTATAAAATATTACTTCTACACAAAAAAGTACACTTATCTAAAGTATCTAGAATAAAGCAAAACTTGGGATTTTATGATATTTTTCTACTAATGTACGCGACGTTTTTAGGAATCATAAACCAATTAAGTTTTCTGTTTTATACAGTTGGCAGTAAGACTCTTACAATGGGCCTTTTTAGAAAGATTGTTGAAACCTAGTTCAAGTTTAATCTGTTTTCAATATTTATAAGTCAAATAATAAGTATTTCAAAAACAAAGTTCAAAGTAATTTTGTTCAGTATATACTTTAACTACAAATTAAAAAATGAAGTCCTCGTCTTTGTAGTCAACTAATTAAATAACTGATCTTTGACACAAAAAGTATTAGATTCCTCCTGTAAGTCCAATATCTCGCTAGCAAAAGCAAAACCTTTGTGTCCACTTTGAGAGAAATTTCTAAAATCTTACAAACTTTAATTTAGTTTTAGCTGATTTCAAAGCAACGGAGGAATTCACCGACGCTTCTGTTACAGGTTAGGGCGCAGCTGAAACGCAGACTTCAGTTGAATTTGAGCTTTCAGTCACAATGATAACGTTTCATTTTCGCTGATACCACGTTAAGTTTTATCGCTCAGTATCGCTGCGTATCTCCCGGCCAAACGAACCGATAACAACAATTTTGTAAACCGATAATAAACCGATTTAAAATTATTGAGGAGTTCCGATGAGTTTCCATGGATCCCGTGACTAGATATGATCTTGAGTAATCAAAAACATTTTTAAAATCACAATTTCAGCTGTGTGGCAAGGGCGCACCATCGTCGAAGCCAAAAAAATTGAATTCCTACATTGTCTAGGTATTTTTGTACGGGATCATGCGACATGTATTTAAAGTGTTTATGTATATTAGCGATACTATACTTATAATGACTACTAAATAAAGTATCGCATGATAGCGCCCCGCCGCAACTGTGACTCAAGCTTTAGAGAATGTACGAGTATGAAAGACGTAGCTAAAGACGTATTCTGGCTCCCTAAGTCGGATGCCGAACGGGGCTTTTGTGATAAAATTAATTACATTCCCCCCTATGCACTGTGCACGCACACACATTGGTTTGTCTGTACAACTTCTAAACTACTCAGTTATTACAGATAGAAAATTCTAACAAACATCTCTATGGCAATTAAATTTCTATAGCGATGGTTTAAATTGCTGCAAAGCAAAGACGTGCCAGCATTTTGAGATACCTACGTAACGTAACGTAGGTGACCTTAGTAAAGTTCAGCAAGCAAGAACAACTGTTTACCACTATCCCCGATATTTACAATACAATTGTACTAAATTGCAATATGTTTTTCTATCTGAACCAGAAAGTCATAATTCTTTATGTGCTGCCTCACTATTTCTGACTCATTATCCCAAATAACTTATCCGAACTTACCTTTGCTTGTCGCTAAAAAATCTGATACATTATCGAATTTTTTAACTCTTGAAGTTTTTCTCCGTATTTAGTTTACTCCTTTTTTCAATTAAATTTAAGATATTCAAAGTATCAAAGATTATTGTGCTTTAAAATAAACGATCAAAACGTCTGGGTCCAAGATCCCCAGACTCTGTACACTCACACGCAAAAGTCCCGACAGCAGTATTTTTCCTCCAAGTATTTCGCTGTAACTGCGGAAGTCCCATCCATTCGCCGACGTTATCCGGTAACTACCGGCTACTGGGATTAGTGCTGCAGCTAATAACTGTATTGTGTGCTATGATTGCTATTTGAGATCGAATTCTATTGGAAAATGCAGTATTTTCATTGCACGCTACGGGGCCTTGGGCGACGAGTTACAGTGAAAACGTGGGTACTTACTTATGTGATAGGTATATTTATTTTAGTTTACTTTTAAAATTTTATATTTAATGTATTTTTGTAAGTAATATACATGTTTCGATGCTTGACTGGTTGCTTACCTTTACTACAAACCAAAAGATTTCCACTTCTTTGACACTTTTATTTGTTTTAACCCCCGAGGCAAAAAGAGGGGTGTTATAAGATTTCCATGTGTATCTGTGTATCTATGTGTATGTTTGTCTGTGTGTCTGTGTATCTGTTTGGGCGTCGCAGCTCTCGAATGGATGAACAGATTTAAATCGGAATTGTCAACTTTTTTTTGTTAATTATTCACTGAAAAAATAAATAAGTCTATTTCTGCTAAGGGCTAAAGAGCTTAAACGCCACATGGTCTCTTACGTCACAGCTAGTGCTACGTAACACGGTTACAATCAAAATGACGTCATTCCGACAAAAAACTTGGAATTTTTGAGATAGCAAAAAACTTGTAGTTTTTTCAGTACACTTTAAAAAAAGTTTCTGTTATCAATAATTATTCTTGTCTGCGTGTGATGGAAATCCTGAGCCGTTTTAGTATAAGCCCTAAAAGTAGGGGTCCTCATGATATCGAGGGTTTTTATCTATTTCAATACAACGTAACATTTACTAAACACGTGTTCAACGATTGTCTGAGTTTCATCGTACGTAATTTGGTTAACTTGGTTATTTTTAGAAAGATAAAATAATATAGTGTTTTCTGTTTACGAAGATCCGTTCCACTACCTTTATGTTATGTGTCTTTATGACATAGAGGCGGAGAGACATTTACTAATTATTTGAATGGAATAATACGCAAAAGTGTAGATAAAATTTTGTAGTCGAATGTACCTACATTGACGATTGTGCAATGTCAAATTAAGTGGCATGCCGCGTCGTCATAGATGGAAAACACTGTTTTCTCATTTTGAAAATAACTAAGATTTCCAAAAACCAAATTGAAACGGTTATTTTTTTGTCAGCTATAGCGAATAAATCACATATTTACTTATGTCCATATGCTACAGAAGTAATGCTCCCTACGAACATCCCTATTCAAATATTTAAAAATGACCTGTAAAAATATATTCAGTATCAAATAACGTATCTTCTATCTGTTAATCAAACATTGCGAAATACCGCCTAGCATTAATATCTGATGATATGGGAGTTTTTTATAACCCAGTAATCATTCAGTCTATAAATATGACATAGATTAGCATGTGTTCAATACTAAGATACATTTACTTATCTAAAACCCTTATTGCACACGCATAAAGCTCATTATGAGTGACATCAGTGATATAAAAGGTGCTGGGATAGTAACAGATGTTGTAACACACCCCATATTTGGAGGGCACTTGAGAATTGATTACGATGTAAGCTAGTAAGCGGATTTCTTTTTAATAGTTTTCCTTTTTAAGCCCAGGGGGATACTTAAAGATTCATTTGGTGCGGATGCGGTGGCTGTGTGGTTCAAACGGACTTAACTATACGGATGTGTGTATAGCCAATAGCTTCATGCGTTTGATACGGAAGCATGTACTTTGACAATCGCTACTGAGATTTAATTTTGCACAAGTACCTACCGCAATGTGCCAAGTTTGTTACAAGCTGTTATGCAATTTCACTTTTTTTTGTAATGTTTCAAATCTTGCACTTCTGAACAACTTGTGATTGGAATTGGCTAAAACTTTAACATCATAGTCATAATTAAATTTGTAAAAACCTATGACAATGTAGGTATGATTTTGTCCAATGCGGCCGTTACAAAAAATCTTACATTTTCATAGGTTTTTACAAATATAATTATGATTATGATGATGAAATTTTAGCTCATTCCATGTCAATGCAATCATAATTTTGTGCGGTACCCATCTCGGACATATCTTATCTTATCTTATCTTATGTGGTCCGTGAATCGTGTAGTCTGCAATTTTGAGTGATAGCAAGGAAAATCGTTAGTAGCGTTTGTATCTTGGCTACGGCCTTAGGTAATGACGATTAATTCGTTTCTTACTAACAATTTTCGTACACAAGTTTGACAAAAAGAACGAGTTAATTCTAAAATGTCTCTGAGTACCTACGGGGTTAAGAGCTGAGGGGCTAGACAAGGTGCATTACGCTAGCTAGCGTTTCTATTCGTTACGTTTTTAAACCAACCGCGTCACTTGTAGATGACGTAATACGAAAAGTCACGTGATCTACCTGTGACGCGATTGGTTTACAAACGAAACGAATAGAAACGATAGTTAGCGTAGTGCATCTTGTCTAGCCCCTCTGTTCTGATGATGGACTCGTTAAATTGGTCTCAATAAGTAGATGATAACTGCGCGTGCAAAATACAAAGCTAATGTCACAATTTTGGGGAGGTACTTTTTTAGGGTTCCGTACCCAAAGGGTAAAAACGGGACCCTATTACTAAGACTCCGCTGTCCGTCTGTCTGTCTGTCACCAGGCTGTATCTCATGAACCGTAATAGCTAGACAGTTGAAATTTTCACAGAAGATGTATTTCTGTTGCCGCTATAACAACAAAATACTAAAAACAGACTAAAATAAATATTTAAGGGAGCCCATATCACCTACGTGATTTATTTGCCGTTTTTTGCTAATGTTGTATAAATAATGGGACGGAACCCTTCGTGCGCAAGTTCGCCTCGCACTTGGCCGGTTTTTTTAATGGCAAAGACCGCCACCCTCAAGTAAATCATCTTTAACTCTCGGTTTTCATACAATATGGAGCCATAACCGTTTTGTAGGCAGAATGTGTTAATTTCATTGTACATTAAATGACGTGGACATGGAACTGTGCCTCTGTATTGACGTTGTCTCGGCACTCAAACTAGATGACAGGACAATCAGTCATATCTATTTGACGTGTTAAGTGGTGTACTATCTGGCATAATGTTAGCTTTTAGACTGTGTATTACAGGCACAATAGTTTGGTATTGACTAATTGATACAGGGGTGTTTTTGTATAGTTCTCAGTATTTAAAACGCCAAAAGATTTAGTTACACTTTGGGTTCTTTTTTTTAAATGTAATATTAATTCAAAAGCGAGTTGTTAAAGCAAAATAACTCGCTGAATATTGGGAACGAGTACTAATTATTCAAATTTCATTCAACGTAACTCGACAGGCCATCGTTACTTGACCCGTGTGCCAAACAGAAGCGCTGCGCTGCCTCGACGTGAGCTTTGAATGACTGACGTCAAAAGCACGAACACCTTGTTTATACGGCTCGTGGGTATGTTTTTTGAAATGTATTACCCACCGGTAGACCGAATGAAACTGACCTATTAGGTATAGTCAAACCATCCAACAACGGCGGTAGTTCGACTTTTATCATGGTCACTAGCGTCCCACCCTCGCTTCGATCTGGTTGTAACTGGTTGTAATAAAATAAAGCATATAATGTCCATTTGCTATAATGTACCTTTTGAATATGTCCCTTGGTTCTGGAGATAATCTGTCGGATAGATACCTAACTACAAACACAAAATTCGCACTCTCTTCAATATTATATATTAGTTTAGAAGTACAGATTATCAGAATCATTATCACAGGCCTTCGTGGTGCGTAATTTAACCCAAAACACGACGATGCATGTACACACATAAAAAGTGCTTAGGGATATTTTTTATCCCTAGACAGTTTTGAGCATTTTAATATAGGCATATTACTACTGAGTCAAAACATCAAATTTGTCTAGAGATACTGAGTATCCGAAGACTATTTTGATGTGTATACATATACATATAGTATTGTACAATATATCGACGAATGCATCGAGTAAAGTAACGTTACAAAATAACACAGCTGACTCTGACATTATGCGACTAGTTTAACCAGTAGTAGACAGTGCCATCTCTTAGCCCATTATAACAAGTTTATCCATCTATTACCCATAATAACTGTGTCAATAGCAAACAGATCTGTAACCGCAGTTTGTCGTGTTTCGCCGGATGTTACATTACTACTAAGCCACAATGTAAACACGTATGTTACAACACGGTATCCATTAAAGTGGAATGTTTTTATCGATCAACATCGATATGTTTAATCGATAGTTTTTTTTTGTAATGATCAGATTAGATACAATTCTGAAGTATGTAAATGTTGGCTTCCGGTTTTCTTGTGCTACCCTTTCAAAACTATGGTTAAAAATATAAAAGTACGAATCCTGGTTAATAATAAGTAGGTTTCTTAGATTTGTATGTCATGTTAGGAATGGAGAATATTAATGTGCTTTGTTAAGTTTTGTTTGTCTGTTTGTCACGAATAAATGGTTTTCATTCTTTCTTTCTTTCTAAAGTTCACTCAAGGTACTTTTATTAAAATGCCAGTCTTCATAATGCATTTATCACGGGCCGAATATTGCGCTATACAAACAAAATGTTTTTCGGGACAAGAACTACAGTTGATTATTTTAGAACTTTCTGCATTTATGATTTGTTTTAAAGAAGCCCAAATAGAGTTGTTTTATGTGTTTGAAGCTAATGTTTGTCTGTGTGTCTATACGTCTGTTAGTAATCGCTTAGTAAAGGCGATTGCCCAGCGGTGTATTTTATTTAAGAAGATCGGTTAGTTAAATCATGAGTTAAGTATTAATTATCAGCTATCAAGTGTGCGCATGCGATGGGATTATTCCACCTTTGACATTAGTTTTCGACACGTCCTATGACTTATTTACTAACGTCAACCATTCTCCCTACATCCACTAAATGATATTATGAAATACAAAACCGTCCTCTACTAATCACAGCCGAGCAAAAAAGGTCAAGAGTTCCCTTAACAGCTGAACAACGGATGCGGCGCGGGCGCAGATTCGCTACGCGCATTTCATTGCTAATGCCGTGTCGTCTTACACCGCGTTACTAACAAAAACCATAAGACCCAAAATCGTATGAGAGTCAGTGATAGAAAATAACTAATGATAAGTATTTTTTTTAAAACAAGTCGTTAAATTTACAACTTTATACGCTTTGCTAGTTATGCACACAACACAGAGTTCGCCATATTGAGTAGGCGGACCATATTTAAAGCTCGTTATGAAATTAAGCATTTATGGAAACGTTTTTTTTTGTACGCTTTGTAGGGCAGTTGCTGAATCATCTGTTAGGATTGAATAAGTTTTTATTATCATGCTGTATATAAGAATGAAGAAAGTTTAAATATAATTATATCGCAAGATGAATGTTTAAAAAATCCTCTTTAAGTAGAGTCATCATACCAAAGTATAGAACTGGGCTAAGTTCTACGCATTATAACGTTATTCTTTTAGACGTGTTTCCATATTTTCCCCTTATTTAAGTAAGTTAAACACAATACCATAACACGCCAAAGCAATATGGTTTGACTGCGTGGAATAGAGGCCTTGTGAGGCAATTCTCGGTCGCGACACTCGCGATCGAGATAAATTCCTAATCGAGATTTCATAGAACTGACGCCGTCGTCTATGCAGATTCATGATAGATTCATCTCGAACGACCCGAGAATTGACATCCTGACCAATATGTTGGCATGCGATCATGTTTTGTAGTTTTTTCATCAAAAATAATATTAGTGAAATACTGGGCGCGTGTTGGCACAGATTTTTACAAACGTGAAGAGCCTCAAGGTATTTAACTTTGTACAAGGACTTTTAAAGTTGAAATAATAGGCTGTTTCTTTAATTAACCCCGTTTTAGAGCAATATATCTTAATGATTTTCATGAAAACTAAGATCTACCTATTTCTGGAAAACTACCTTTCAAATACAAAAACCACATTGAAATTAGTTCTTCCAACTTCTTCCGTTCAAACCTGGGTAGTGATTCTTTCAAAAGCAAAGGTGAGCGAACGCAGGAGTGAATGTCCAAGCGGCCAGTTTAAGTAGTCCCGTCAAAGCGAACAAAACACATTTCAGCGCGTGTATTCAATTTGGCAGCCTGGCTTCTCGAATGGCTGCCTAATTGACGAATGTACGCGCTAAAATGTGTTTTGCTCGCTCTGACGGGACTACTTTAACTCGCCGCTTGGACATCACTCCTGCATTCGCTCACCTTTGCTTATCAGAGAATCACTACCCTGGACGATATCAGGCAGACCGACAGACCAAGGCTTAAACTCATAATTGTCACCCCTTTTTTGTGTTGGCAGTTATAACTTTTTTTTAGACAGCTATTCTATAAAAATATAAAAACAACTGAGATTATTTTCAAGTAATGTGACAGTAAATGTCATGACTTTTGCTTCGTGCACCAGGCATCCCTTTTAGGACACGGATTGAAAATATTTCACGAACTTCTGTCTGAACTTTGGCTGCTGTAAAACCAAGTTATGAAACCGACAGTCAATACCTTATCTCGCTACACATAAGCTTGTTTTCAGTTCAAGTTGTCAGTAAATACACATTGGTTTGACAATCGTTTTTAAAATCATTCATTGAGCTCTTATCTCACATTAATAAGGTTTAGTTTGCGTTAATATAGGTGTATGTAAGTCAAGGTTTGTACAGGGTGTGTTTATAAATAAATGCGATATTCTCCTGTTTATATTCCGTTATTTTTACTTAACTGTTTGATGTGACACGTGAAATTGTTTTGTTTGAATTCAAAAGTAAATTGTTGGGTTTAAAATAAACATTTATTTTCAGAACTTTAAGCCTCTGTAGGTATAAGATTCGTTTGATAGATTGGTTTAAGTTAATAATTTCACTACCGCGTGTGTAAGGTCCTTATTGCATCAATACACTAAATAAATAACAAACTATAAAAAACTACTCATTGACTATTTTACAAAGTCAATTTTGCAGCTCTTTACGAGGACTCAAAGACGATTTTAGTTCATCTAAAACTGAAGTTATTCAAAAGTGACTTCCTGTAATAAAACAGAGTTAATGACAGATGCCAGTAAATACATGTCGGAGCCGAGTTGTACCCAAGAACGGTTAGGACTGATGTAATCCCATAAAAACACCAGGTTAAAGTACAATTAAACGGGAGTTCACTCTGTAGAGTAAAGTGTGAAAACATACGAGATGGAAATGTAAACGTGCTCGCCGGAATCTAATACATTTAGATATAGGCACGCTTAGGAAATGCTACTTACTTGTTTTTAGGGTTCCCTACCAAAAACTGAAAACTGATAAACAAATGCATAATACCATGAATTTGTTATCCGTCTGTCCGTCTAAAACTTCAGACAGAGGGCGAAAACAGAAAGCTTCCAATTTATCTATCATGCATGTTAATGCAATCATAAGTTTGTGTTGATCGCGAACAACTTTTATGAACAGACAATGGCCCGTGAATGATAGTCGACAATGCTGTTGATCCAATGCTCCGAGGGCTTATTGTCTAACGCAATTGCAATCACGATCGTTTTCATTTTGAAAATCGAAGGCTTGTCTGCATACTAAATGAAAACAATTGCTCCACTTTGAAGCCGGTTGCGATTGCGAGTGCGTTAAACAATAAGCTCTCAGTTCTTGATTAAGCTTCGTCGTTTCGTCGGTAATGTTTTTTCGACAGAGTGACCGTTTTCTTGAGTAAGCGCGGTTAGCGGCCAACCTGATTTTGCCTCGTCTTCAATGGTTACCGTCCTCATTTAAATTTACCAAACCAAATAAAAACTGCACCACGTTAACAAGCAAAATTAAAAAAAGTTCAAAGGGTTATTGCAGTTTTAAACCTTTTTTATGACAATATACCTAACGCGAAAAATTACAAGTGAGTTCTATTGTTGCAAAGAAATTCCCATCAGTTAAGGTATTTCCGAAAAAATATATATTTGTTACTATTATACGAGTATAATAACAACATCTCACAAACAATTATAGCAAATAACCTGATTTTAGAACGGTATGTAACTTGCAAGTATCAATAAATGAGTATAGAGTAGCTAATTTATTTTGGCAGGAGCCTCGTTTAAAATATTTTTCTTTTGCCCTGCACTGTTGCTATGTTTAGAAATCCAAGATGACACAAAAAGATTATAAGCATCAAATTTTACTATCATCTTTTATAAGAGTATTAGAATTTTCAAAGTGAATCGGCATATGGCCACATAATTCGACACTGGCTAAATAACGATGGGAATCAATGTAATACTTAGCAACGACGGTAATAAAAATACGTTAAAAATTACAAATATCTTTTAAATTGATGCTGCGGTTCAGCACGCAATGAATCTCCGTGTAACCCACACTTTGAAGGTGTTTCCTGTAATCCTGCGGATCCCTATTAATTCGTTTAAGTGACGTGCGCTTAATCCGGCCTGACGTTTTTAATGCGAACTTAATTAAGTTTTATTAATGAGGCCAAGAATTAAAGGAATTGATTCGCCTCTTTAATTAACAGTACCTGAGATTTATTTTGATCTTGACTTGACGTTGCGTAACGCTACTACGTTTAAGTTCGAAATGGACAGTACAGTACCTACCTACGTAGAGTTTATAATTGTATATTTTCGGCTTTACCTTAAATGCTAAATTTAGCATTGGCCACGGCTGCGAAAAATAAGCCGCTTACATTACTTAAGGTTTTCAATCTCCAGATAAAAATCAGCCAGATAAAAGTAAAATGATATTTTGAATTACCAGATTCTTTAAACTAAGGATTGGAAGCTCGGCCTTTGGTTAACAAAACTGATACAATGAAGACACTTATAAAAGGTGCTTCATTTTTATAATAATTACCTGTAAAGGCGTAAAATTAAGATAACAATTACTTTGGTTGCGATATCAGCAAAAATACATGTTTACTTGTAACTAAGGATTATCCGAAGAATACATTTCAATGTAAAAAATATGATTCACATTTATGCTAAAAGAGAAACGCGATGTGAGGGGTACATAACGTATTTATGACAATGCTATGTACCTACTGAGAAGCATATACTGACGTAGAGTAGAACAGGCCAGCTACTCAGTAAAACCATCACGTTTGTCGCATTTGAGTGAATGCTTAACTAGTAGGTACCTACAGAGTATGCAGAACATGTTTCTAGAAAATTACTGGAGGTCTGTAGGTCAACTTTAGCTTTATTTTAATTGTTTGCGATTACAATATTACAGTACTGTCACCATCAATGTAAATGAATATCTGAGAATGGAGTCAAATTTAATGATTTTAGAGCACCTAAATATGTTTTCTAATTTATGACATACTCGTATTTAATAAGGTCCGATTTTGACGTACTGTGCATATGCATTTACATGCAAAGAAAAGTGTAATGTACGTCTCTTTGTCCGTTCTTTAGTATTTATATCACAATCGTTATATTGAAACCATTAAGAATATAAATCGTTACATTGAAACCGTGTGGTGCCGGGTTTTAGAATGTTGCCACTCCATGTCTTCCCGTGGATGTCGTAAGAGACGACTAAGGGACTAAAGGCTGTGTAGTGCTGTTAGGCGATGGGTTTGCAACCTGTCACTAACACACTGGATAACATCTTAGCCTGGTTGTGCAAAATGTGGTCACAGAATTATCAACAAGTTTTTGAAATTGTTGGTGAGTCTGCGGCTCTGCCTACCCCACTCTGGGAATGAAGGCGTGAGTTTATGTATGTATGTATGTAAGAACATAAAGTTAAAACTTAGTACAATTGTGACTGTTATAAAATATGTAAAGGCCTTTAAATTAACATTTAGGAAAAAAACTGTCACTTCTTCAGTCCAAGTCAAACAAAAACCGCACTTTGTATTCCAATTGTTTTTAGTTGCGGCTACGGCGTTTTTCAACCTAAGCGGTCTAGCCGTGGCCACGAGTGCTCTGCGCACTCACTGGCACGCTTTGACTGTGACATGCATTGTTAGCAAAGTTGCCGGCTTCGGAATCCGCTACAAGAGTTCAACGGAAATTCTTTGTTATTTTTATACGAGCAATTTTCACGTGGGCCGGAAACGTGGAAATGACATGCGGATACACGTCCCACGTATTTATGTTGATGATGTAATTCTTAGAACCGCTCTATTTCGAAACAAAAACACGGACTGCTCTGGATTTAGGTGATAAAGAATTACAGATATATTAGGTTGTTCATGTACCTATTCCCGTATCTTGTTTGATTTGACCTTCAACATCACCAATACGTTGACCGATTATTGTTTTCTTACGCTTATTTTAATAACAAAAAAATGGCCGTCTCTATAGTTTATTGGGGACATATCGGGAATGGTTTTTTTTTTGGTCCATAATGATGATTCCTCACCAAAAAGTGCAATCAATATCGCGTTGCAATTTCTCTATTTCCTGGTTTATCAGGCGGTCACAGTTTGCACATATACGAGATTCGTTATTATATTTGTCAGGAGTAATATTTTACACTCTCCCTATATCGGTGTTGCAAATATTACAATGTATATTTTATGCACATTGGCGGCTGGAATCATTTTTCAACCCTGAGCAGTAACCAGGTTATAACAGACAAAGCAAGAATTTGTTGCTGTCGTCGTAAGAATGGCTCTTATAGCAATGGAATTCCTAATTTAAAGTAAACGCTCATTAATAATTACCGGAGATAACATTGCATTAACTGCCATTTACATTACGAATGATGTGCTTCCTTCTGGGAACTTACCTAAAACGCAAAACACAGTTTTTAATCATCAACGTTCAATCAAAAGGTCCTTTTTAAAACGACTGATGAATTTTATGATTTTGGTTATATAAGCAGATTTAATTTTAAGGATACTTCCTTTCATTGTTTCCGAAACTCGAGACACCATTTATAATATTCATAGAGATTATTAAGTACTTTCAAGACGCTAAATCAAGACATTTTTAAAATAAAGTCCTCAAACGCTCAGCTACAGGGTTTACCAGATTGTCGGATAATATCTGCAATACGGGAGAAATGAACGAGGTTGGCACCAAACCAAAAAGGGAGACGTGGTAAATCTGTATTATCAGACAGGGAACATCACGTATTAAAGAATTACCTCTCTTTCCAAGTAGAATACTGTGAAAGAGATGCACATAACGATAAATGAGTATAAGTATGTAACGAGCCGAAAGACAAAAACGTGTCTGGGTTTGTAGAAAGAACAAAAGGTATACCTATACGTATAGTTTTGAATGAAAACGATGCTCCTTCTTTGATAATGTTACTGGTTTAAGATCTATAGTCAGCTTGGTATAGCAGAGTCGGCACCAAATAAATTTCTTGTTACGATTTATATTTGTATTTGCTCCTAAATCGGCAAAGAACATGGACACTCGAGGCACCATGACTCATCTGGCTACTGGGTATCTCAAATGTCACCGTACTTTGAGGTAGGTTTACGTCTCTGGCTACTCCACTACATTATTATAAGCTTTTGTTTAACTTGCTTCGTTCGTATATCAGTAATTCCAGAACTTGCTTCATTCCTATGTCTGTCGTTTGAGCCAGCCTCGATGGGTTGGGGTTAATTAGGATAAATCTGTGTTTTAGATTTTGTTTTCTGGAACGTAAAGCCTTCTGGAACTTGATTAGTTAGTATATCTGTCGATTTTAAACGTATTGGGCTGAAATTTGGAATACATAAGTAAACCCATTGGACCTGAGGGCTTATTGTCTAACGCACTCGCAATCACGATCGTTTTCATTTCGAAAATAGAAGGCTTGTCTGCATACAAAATGAAAACAATTGCTCTACTTGAAGCCGGTTGCGATTGCGAGTGCGTTAGACAATAGCCCCTCAGGTCTATATCTAACGGTAACATTTGATTAACAATGCTATTTATAGTATTTAGGAGCTGATCTGATGGAGTCGAAAGGTGACAACAGGATCTCCGCTGTAGTTTACGTGTATACACCGAATGGGGATTCGTTAGTCTGGTCTCCTTAGGCAGATGATGACTGTACAAAAGTACAGTCTGCAACCAAAGTTGGTCTCAAACGTGATTTTTTGACAGTAAATTATAGCTATTATTGATAAAAAGTCAAGCATTACACATACATTAACTAAATTGGCTTAGCATACTGAAGAATATTATCCCCCTTTTTACCTACGTCTGTCTCGTTTGCACCTCGACCTTGCACAACTCGACATTGACAACTTTTTTTTGAGTGTTTTTCTTGATACAATGGAACCCAATTGTTTAACATTTATGTACCTACCTACAGAAAACAATAGTTATACAATATGCGCAGGCGCGTTGATACCACAGCGATATCGTAACACAAGTTGTAACGGATATCCTAGTTATATTATCTGCCTCAGCTGGAGAGGCGTATTTTGTGAGTCAGTGAGTTTGTTTATACGATAGTATAGTGGGGTCAAGTAGATGTAGCGGGATTTACTCTTGTCTTGCGGCACAGTTATATTTAAACCTTTGCTTGTATCTGACGAGCATATTAGCGAATGTTTTATATCAACTATGTGCTTAACAGCTAAAAAAATCGGTCAAGTGCGAGTGTTACTAGCGCATCGAAGGTACCTAGGTATTACATATATTATTCCGATTTGAATTCGATTTTGAATCGAATTAGTGCGTGCCCTATTCACACATTGTGTGATGTGTTCCAGTGTGGGGATAAAGGCCCAGCCAAACCGGCTACGTGCGCGTAGACGTGACGTGCGCGTTCGCTTTCCACTGCGTTGTATAGTGGCATGTCGAATGAGAATTAATCTTATACACCGCAGTGGAAAGCGAACGCGCACGTCACGTCTACGCGCACGCATCCGGTGTGGCTGGGCTTTAAGACAACCGGTGAAATTACTAGAGGCATTCCAGCTTAGTCCTTAGGGTTGGCAACGGATTTTGGGTCTTATGATTGCAGTTTTAAAATTGCAAGTGTCTATTGGTCACAGATCCCATTTACCATCAGGGGCCTGTTTTATAAAGCTATCTTAGTGATAGAACACAAACGGTTGTTGTAAACCAAACAAAGTCCATTGGAGCGGCTGTTAAACTGGGTGTGCCACAGGGCTCTATATTAGGTCCTTTCTTATTTCTCGTTTATATAAATGACTTACCACCCGCGGTAGTTAACCTTTGCGATATTGTGCTATTTGCTGATGATACATCATTGATCTTCAAGGTAGACCGAAAATCCGTTGATTATAGTAGGTTAAACGCGACGCTTGGTAAAGTACTTAATTGGTTTACTAGTAACAATTTGCTACTTAATGCTAAGAAAACTAAATGTGTTAGGTTCGCTTTGCCTAATGTTAGACCGGTAGAATCTAGTATTTTTCTAAATGATGAGTGTTTGGAAATGGTGGATAAGGCACTTTTCTTAGGAATAACTATAGACAAAAACTTGCAATGGAGTCCCCATTTAGCAGTACTAGCAGGTAAATTAAGTTCGGCAGCTTATGCTGTTAGGAAAATTAGACAACTTACCAATGTTGAGACAGCTCGCTTAGTTTATTATAGTTATTTTCATAGTGTTATGTCGTACGGTATTCTTGTTTGGGGAAAAGCTGCTGACATACAAACTATTTTCGTGTTACAAAAAAGAGCCATTCGTTCTATATATAACCTAAACTCCCGTGATTCCTTAAGATTATTATTTAAAGAAATTAATATTTTGACAGTAGCATCACAATTTATTTATGAGAATATTATTTATGTCATTAAAAATCAAGACTCTTTTATTAAGAATTGTGACATACATAATTTGAATACAAGAAATAAGAATAAAATTGCTATTAAAAAATTTCGTGTCCGTAAGGTATATAAATCATTTGTAGGTCAATGCATTCATTTCTATAATAAATTACCTGACGAAGTTTTAAAGTTACCATTTCCAGTACTTAAAAATTACTTGAAAAAGTCGTTGATGTCTAAAGCTTACTATAGGGTCGAAGACTATCTAACAGATAAAAATGCTTGGCCTAAATTAAACACCTAAATATCTTAATAATAACCTAATCATACCAATATATAAACATTGTGTATTGTCTAGGGGACACGGTTTCTGTAGGGGAATGTATCGAAACTAATTATGTGTTGTTTTGCACCGTCATAGGTAAGTATAATTTTTAATTTTTATTTATTTCTTATATTTACTATTTATGAGTTCTTGTAGAAATTTTGAGTTTTGACACATTTTCCTGCTCAACTACGCATGATATATATAGACATATTTTTGTTACATTCATTGTTTTATATAATACTAGGTTAAGTTTTATTTTTCGTTGTATAATATCATATCATAAGAAATGTTTAAAAAACGACTGACTGTTGAGTTTCTTGCGGCGTTTCTTCTCAGCAGTGGTCTCTTGCGAAGCGCTGGTAGATTATTGACGTGTAAAAGTGCCCGTGCGGCCTACTTACTGAATAAACATCTTTTATCTTTTTTTTTATCTTTTTATCTTTACAAATCACAATTTACAGGTTGCAAGTTTCCATTTGACACAACCTCGACCTATGACAACCAGCCATTTGAGCAGTGTTGCCAGTGTAGACCTGTAAAATTGTAACTTGTATCTTTATAAAACGTGCCCCAGGTGGCTTTTGTGCTCGTTTGTTTTCTCCATGTCATAAAAAAATCAGTGAAAGCCGATTTTTAACAAGATTTTACTTCAGCGTTCGTTTGTTCATATGCTTTTATTTGAATGTTTACTTAATTAAAATCCTTGTTCAGATTTTGTATGTGTACCTACCGTAAACCGGGGTGAGTAGGAATTAAGGGGTGAGTAGGGACACACCCTAAAATTAGTCATAACTTGTTACAAATAAGATCATGTATTAAATTGACCAAAACGTTACGCCAATTGGAAATAATTTCAGTCTTATAATTAGTAACATATGCTTCATTTTAGGTTGTATCCCTACTCACCCCTTAATCCCTACTCACCCCGTTTTACGGTATCCTTCTAATATTATAAATACCAAAGATTGTGTGTGTGTTAGTTTGTAACTCCTTCACGCTGCAACAGCTGGACGGATTTGGATAAAAATTTGAAATGGAAATAGCTTATAACCTAGATTAACACATAGGCTACATTTCATCCCGGATAATGTTAAAGTTCCCGAGGGAATAACGATTATCGAAATCTACGCAAACGAAGTCGCGAACGGAAACTAGTATTGAATAACAAAGCCACACGAAGCCGCAGCATCCAACTAGTGCGATATAAGCGGTGATAATCCAAAAGCCTATTAGTTTTATCGCTTTTCGCTATCGCGGTTCACGCTTGACTGACCACGCGTCAACAGATTTCGCCTTTATACCGTCAGGACTTTTATTATGATATTTTGCTACTTATTTGTTGGAGTATCCGACCCGATTATTTCCTTTTAATGATGTGGTTAGACTAGTATGTAATAGACCCTGTCTACGTAACTAGCGGTCCTAGGTTTGATCCCTGGTTATGTTTTGAGCACGATTATACGTCGCTAAGTCATAAGTAGTTATTTTCTACATAGAGTACTACAAGTTTTTTTAATACCGATCGGTGACATTCGTTATTAGGTTTCCGTACCCAAAGGGAGTAATAGAAAGAAAGTAGATTTTTTTACAAAGTCCGCTATAGCAAAAAATAGTAGACCATAATTAATTTCAAAAATAGGGTGTGTATGGGGGGCCCATACAAGAATGGTACGGAACCCTTCGTGTGCGAGTGCGAGATGATTGAACGGTCAAGCAACCTTTATCATTATCAGCCTAAATCAGAGGGCCGTTTTTAGGGTTCCGTACCCAAAGGGTAAAAACGAGACCCTATTACTAAGACTCCGCTGTCCGTCTGTCTGTCTGTCACCAGGCTGTATCTCATGAACCGTGATACCTAGACAGTTGAAATTTTCACAGATGATGTATTTCTGTTGCCGCTATAACAACAAATACTAAAAACAGAATAAAATAAATATTCCCATACAACAAACGTGTTTTTTTTTCGATTTTGGCTAATGTTGTACAGATAATAGTACGGAACCCTTCGTGCGCGAGTCCGACTCGCACTTGGCCGGTTTTATTAAACCAATCGCGTCACTGTTAGATCACGTGATACGAAAAGTCACGAGATCTAGCAGTGACGCGATTGGTTTAAAAACGAAACGAATAGAAACGCTAGTTAGCGTAGTGCACCTTAGCAGGGCCCTCTGCTGAACGTAGACACAAAACATAACAAATATACTTAAATAGTATTTTAAGACCCCATAACTTAACACGGCACTAAACAAGGGTGCGCATTTATCCGAACTCCATTACGGGTATGAAGTTGTAATGGACATTGCGTGTCCGAGTTAACCGGGTAATGAATCCGGTTATAGCCCGAAAATAACCGGGTAGAGCTTATATATTGCAGTATTAGTAGTTTTGGCTAAGTAATTTGGTAAAAAAAAACGTTAGAAAAGTTCTTTGTTCCACTATATATATTAACGTTAAGGTATTTTGAGTCAATGAAAAGAAATGTTGTTCGATTGTAGGAAACAGTTCTTTTTTTAAAATATGTCGTAGTTTCGCCGTTCTAAAAGGCCCAATTTGACAGCTGTCAACGCAGTACAAAATAAAACCTCAAACAATCCTAATCCTAATCCTAATTTTAATTGTTGCTTTTCTTTTCTGTGAAGTTGTATTTCGCCAAAGTCGAGTTATTAATTGACAATCCCATGGACTTTTTAGAGAAATAAGTCTATAGATGTCACACGCGAGGCAATTGTTCGGTAAAAGAGTATTTTTGGTCATCTCAAACATACCTCAAACACATAATTATTTAATACTAAGTTGACAGCTGTTAAATTGGGCCTTTAGAACGGCGCGACAATAGTAATAACATGGGCATAGCAACCATATTGCCTATCAGATTCGTGTAGGAAATCTTAAGAAATGTGAATTAAAACCCAAGCATTTAAAGCATATATATGTAAAGGTCGCTAGAACGCTCGGGTTAATTAATACCTTGTCTATTACTAGGGTGACAGCACCAGTATTGGAAACTTTTAGCCAACGGCACCAATAATGGACACTTAACTCTTAATTCAAACATCATTATGGTCATAAATTGTTTGTCGCACAATAAATGAAGAACCTAGATCTTCTGTAAAATAAGAATCAAGTGCCCAACATTGGTTCTTTACCATTGATAGTTCCATCACACGTGCCGCTTAAAAATGTAAACCAAACTACGTTTGCATGAAGACGCGAGCATACTAGCGACTGTGAAACCGTAGAATTAGGATAAAATACAAAATTACCATGTTAATAACTGCGTGGAGCGTTAGGAGGTATTCTAGGAGCGGAAATATCGGTAACAACTAGCGTGTTTCGGGCAAGCCGCCGGAAACAAGCCGAACAAATCCGGTCGTCACGGAGCTTTACGTGACGCACTGGCAGGCAAGACGACTAGCACTGCTGGTGCTCGATACTCCAAAAACTTTATCAGCCTTATTAATAAACGTGGAGTAACAGTGAGTAAGTCAATGCTTCTTGGGGCCTAACGAAGACGCAAAAGCTAACAATAAAATTATTCTCTATTGCTCAAAAGTATCTGATGACATTCTCGTGCGTTACGATAAACCACGTGGGCAACTGTCATTGTGACATTTGGTTTTTGACAGATTATGGACAAAACATGGCTTAACTACTCCACGGTTAATACACGTTTATCAATAAGAGCATTTACGTTTGTAAGTAGAGCGGTACCTAAAGATTCGAGTCATTTCTACTTAGACGAGCTTTATAGAGTAGGTATTCGATTCGTTATTTATTAATCAAAGCACTAGGAAACTGAATATAGGGTTAGTCAATATTCTACATTTCATAAGACCATTTGGCCTTTATATCTCGCTCTTTCACTGATCTTGGCAACAGACCATATAATTTAACGAATAATTAATTACACAGATTGTACAACTTATCCAAGTCAACTTGATGTCTTTCTCTACATTTTGAATTCTATTAAATGGTAGTTGAAATACTGCGTCTTTATTTCTATAAAAAATACGCGACCCTTAATATACAGTTCATTAATTGAATAATAATAATAGAATCCTTTAACATTTTTCTGTGCTTATCTACCTGAGTAACTAAAAAATATTATAACTATATATTAAGAACTTTCTCGTTTGTCAATCCACGGACCCGTGTGTAGCTCTCGACACGAACGCGGCCTAGCCCAATAACACGGAAAATGCGAACAGCTGCACGGCGCGTGCCTAGTGTGTACGTCTTAGTTTCCCTTATTCTTTCCCGATGTTTGCAACTCAATACCCAGCTATCGACACTAGTTTTATCAATACCTACTAGGTCACACTAAAACTATAAATCAGGACTAAATCACGTAATAAATAAACATATATAGTTCACGTAGGATGATGGAACCAGTAATTGACATGGACCAGTGATGGACACATGATTCTTATTTTACAGAAGATAAGGTTATTCATTACATACATACATACCTTCACGCCTGTAATCCCAGAGTGGGGTAGGCAGAGCTACAGAACTACCTACAACTTTAGAAACTTGTTGATAATTCAGTACTTAACCACATTTATTAAGAACTTTATTAACTGGTTATTCATTTTTTTTACAAAAACCAATTTATGACCGTATGATCTTTGAATTATGAGTTAAGTGTAAGAGCGTCGGTGGCCTAGTGGCTTAGGGGGTCGACTCGTGATCATAAGGTACCGAGTTCGAACCCCTGCGGTCACCATATACCAATGAGTTTTTCTAAGTTAAGTGCATTACCCGACGCTTTTACGGTGAAGGAAAAACATCGTGAGGAAACCAGCACATTCGAACATCTGAGTGTGTAAGAGGGTAATTGCACAAAAGATGTATCTAAAAGGGCCCATCTGTAAGATAAGATAAGATAAGATAAGATGAGTTAAGTGTTCATTATTGATGCATGTCAGCTTGAAGTGTCCAATACTGGTACCATCACCCTATGTGTGATAATCACGTTAGTTTGAAACAATGTACAGTCAACCTGATTCCTAGGCCACTATAGACTATATCAACGTGACGTTGCAAACCAAATCATAAGAAATCTCTTAAGTTTCGGTTGACAACATTATTTCATAGTGGCCTAGGAAATAAATTAGTTACCTAACTACTATGTACCATCTAGGTCATTGAACGAAGACAGCACGGACAAAGTGACGAAAAATAATAATATAAAATAGTAACTCGTGCGGTGTCAGCTGGGTGATGAATTGCTATCTGCAATTGTTTCAAATTATTCGGTACTTAAAATAATAGATTGTTAACCTAGAAATAAAGAGATCAAGTACACCCGAACCATTTAGGTTACACGGCACGGGTATCAGCGTGGCATTTCTCAATTGATATTTTTAGTTTACTTGACACAAGCACGTAGAGCTAACCCCATGTGCTTCTGTTTACTCCACAAAACAAACTAAAACGTAAACACTATTGGGGTCTTAGTGAAAAAGGGTACAAGTCGACTTAACTCGGAATAAAAAAGGGTATTATATGAACGGAGTACACTAGACTTAAAACTTAAAATTTAAATATTATAGCCTGTAATTTCCACAAGGAAGACAATTCTAACAACACATCTCACTATGTTAAAATCTATTAAGCCGTTTAGGCTGTAGACCGTGCCAAAGAAATAGACATGCACACATACAATAATATATGTTTAAACTTTCGCGTTTACAAGAGATATGTATACCTATCGTGAGTTTTCGCAACGAGACTTTATTTTATGTCTAATACACTATAACATAACCTTCCTTCTGACGCAATCGGGTAAAAACAGCAAGTTGGTTCATAGCAAACCAATTATTTTTTTAATTAAATCCAGACAATCAATCCTACAATAAGTACCTACGTAGGCCTTTAAAGAAAGGCCTTTATTATAGTTTGAGGTACCTACGCGTCTTAATGTTCCAACACTTTCCTCAGCATTTTCTGCGAGATATTGTGTTCGTGTATTTTATGGCTCATGAAAGCGTGACAAATTTTTATGATGTGTGGAAACTTCCTGTGTCATTTCGACCAAAGAACGGCGAGAGGTTAAGAACATAGTTTAACAGTAAATTGGCAAGCGTGCCGCGTGAAACAATCGATTAAGTAGAATGTACCGAAAGTGTAACGCGAACAATGTGTTTCAAGAATGTTGACTGTGCCTGTTAAATTCTGACAAGTACGCTTGCGCGATTCTAGAAATTAATGATTACATTTTGCATAGATGAAAAATTTTAAGTACCTTGATGAAATACCTATCTTCACTTGTGAAGGGTTGGAAGATATAACTTACAAGTAAAATATCAACAATGAATGATTTCGGTTAGATTCTATGTAATTGATTTTCTGATTAGATTTGAGCACACAGTGAACTCTGAAGCCCATGGACATATTCAATCGCGAGATGGCAATGGATGACAATCTCAAGGCTGCAAATGCGTTGTCAAAACTAGGGACTTAGCTCTAGAAGGAATGCCTCTATGTTAGTAATTTCTCCGGCTATTTACTTCCGCAACGAAACACAACAATGCGGACACTGCTATGCAAAGATCACTTATGTACTATTTTACTGATTCGTATATTTACTATAATCCTTATTCTCACTTATATCGTTTGCTTTTTAAACAAGAGGAAGCAAACGAGTAAACCGTTTGTTAATAAATATGTTTGTTGGTGTTACAAAATGTAAATATCACATTGTCCTGTTTGTGCGGTCGTTATTATAAGTAACTGCACACTTTGGTGCTTTGTCACTTTACAACGTCATGTTTGAACTGCTGCACTAATCTGTCAAAGGCGTTAAAGCGACAAGGCACTAAAGTGCGCAGCTACTTATAAGGCCGAGTTAACCTTCCTATCCCTCCATTATATTACCTACAACAGATGGGGTCCTAGTGAAAAAGAGTATAATAAGTTTTCTGAAGATCAAGTGAAGAAAGGTTTAAGTCTAGTTTACTCCGTTCATGTATATACCCTTTTTTATTACGAGTTAAGTCGACTTGTGCCCTTTTTAACTAGGACCCCAATTCTAGGGACCTAGTGAAAAAGGGTATAAGTCGACTTAACTTGTTCTTCAAAAGGGTATATACATAAACGGAGTACACTAGACTTAAACCCTTTTTCACTTATTGTGTTTACGTTTTAGTTGTTTGTCTACTTCGCCGTACCCACCGTCAGAAACTACTTAGTTTCCAAGCCACAACAATATGTAGTTTCTAGGATCCGCTTGCGTTTAACCACTTCCCTGATTGCTGCACGAATATTTAACCCGTGGATGCCGCGGCTAAGTAATAGTTGCAAATAACGTAACGTGAGTGGTTTGAGAGATCCATCCGTTTTAACTAAAAGCTACAAAGTGGAATTGAGTGTAAATGTTTAATACAATCTAAGCTTGTTTTTAGTTGAATCTTTTTGTAAAATAACCGGGCAAGAGCATGTCGGGCTATGCTCAGTGTAGGGTTCCGAAGCCGTTAATACAAATATGTATGTATGTTTGGTTATATTTATTTTTGTTTATTTACTACCAAACTAAGTAGCGGCTTATACAAGACACCTATACTGCATATTTCATTAAACATCTTGTTTTTGTTTTTGAGTAAAATGCCTGTGACATACGGACAGACGGACGGACAGGACGAAACTATAAGGGTTCAGTTTATAAAAACGTTCCGTACCATTCTTGAACCGGAAATTATTTTTTAATTTATTATAATTTTTATATTTTAATATTTTGTGGCAATGTACATATACACACTATGTAAAAAATTAAAATCGAAACATATCACTTTGACATATAAATTAAATAGCGCCACATGATCAAAGAGGTGAGAAAAAATATACAAATTCACAACTAATTCTAACTTAGTGTTTTAGACGGAAAATCGATATGCATATTCAAGAAGCGACCAACTGTAAAGTTTATACAATGCAAATCTAAAATCGTTAAACTGCAGTAACAGACAGCTTTATTTCTCTTTTATAATTTACTTACACATTCAAATGAGTAAAGATTATACATAGGTGGTCAGATAATTAGAAACACTTTGTTTTTTAAATTAAATTACCTTTAAATATCACTTACTTTAGATCATTAACAAGACGTTTAAATTTAAACTGATGTACTATCAGACCATTGGAACCTTGACCCACCATAGAACTGTGTCACAGAGACGTTATGATTCAAGTCATAAGAAGTGTCAAACAAATTGTTTTAAATGTCACTGTGACACCGTTCTATGGTGGGTCAGGGTTCCATTGGGCTGATAGTACAATGAACCTGGGTTAAAAACGGACTTCATGTTTTATAGCAAGTTCAAAACTAATTCTGCACTACTAAAGTTTTACAACTTTGTATGAATGCCAAGTTTTTTTTCAAATCCTTACAAAAAGAAACTATGTTTTCAACAGAGATAAACGATGGAATTAAACGAACTAATACTTGAAACAAATATGGAATTATAAATTTAGTGTTTAATAATTAAATTTTAAACCTAAATTTATAAGTTAACGATAACTGCGAAAAATTGGTTACGAACTGGTTGTCAAAATTGGAAAGTCATATTTATAAGCAATATAACTTACTTACGCGGCTCTATACTAAAAACGCCTCGGCTACGCTTTGATGGCTTTGAGAACGCTTTTAGGGTTCCGTACCAAAATGGTAAAAAAGGAACCCTTATTTATGGTGAGAGTTCGGTGTCTGTCTGCCTGTCAGTCTGTATGTTACTCCAGTCGTTTTCTGAAACTATAGGAGCTATCAACTTGAAATTTGGCATAGTTGTATATGTATATTAAAAATAAGAGCTATTGTTATATTTATTTCGTGTGGAATGTAGGGGATAGAGTGTAAGGTGTAGGTAAGTGAAAATATAATAAAACTATCCTTTTTTATTTGCATTAAAGAACAAATTAAAAACTGATTTTGTTTATTTTGGGACTCTGTAAAATATTTAGAGATTCAAAAGTGTTTTATCGCTATAAAAGATTGTAAACCGCTGGTTAACACAATTAACCATTTAATTCATCGTCTTTTTAGCATCTGTCGCACGCATATATTTTTTACTAACCATTTTTAAAACTCTATAAGGTTTCTTGAATCGATATAGTGTGTGCCAGTATCGAGTGTCATGTCGACGAGGAACATAATTATTTGACACTGGCCACAGGTGTTGCGTGACGAATTAGAAAAAAATGTGATGAAATTAATACCTGTTTGGTGCAAGTGCCAAAACAATTACCGAAGTAACTTACATATGGGGCTCTATTCTAGTGGAAAAAACCATATATCGCTTTTCACTTGTTATCGTATTGTTACTCGGCTGCCATTACTGTCAAGTAAGTAAGAGCAATCACAACGTTGACAATACGATAACATGTCGAAAGCAATATGGTTTAACAGTGTAGAATAGAGACCTACTTTAATAAAAAAAGAGGCAAAGGTATACATCATATAATTTAATATAGTAATTTAACTTAAACTTCACTTTATTGTATAGAAATATCTCAAGAAGACTTGGAAAAGGTGCATTAATTTACATCTCTTAGGCACTGATCCCACCGCCGGCGAGTAAGCTATGAACTATGAGCTATTTTCTTGTCCAAGAAACGAACAAAAGATAATCGCTCCCGTGTAAATAAAAGAGTTCATGAGCGAGTATAGCTCACTCGCTCAGCGATGAACTATAAATTTTTATCTCTCTCTTTTATTTACACGGGAGCGATTATCTTTTGTTCGTTTCTTGGACAAGAAAATAGCCGATAGTTCATAGCTTACTCGCCGGCGGTGACTTTTAAGGCACTGGGCCTTAAAAGTCACAATTAACTTAGTTCATAATTGTCTTACTTTAAATGCATAGGTAATTGTTTGTAGGTCGTCGCTCGTCGCTCGTCGCTTGTCGCTTTTCACTTTGACTGAAAACTTACATTTTTATGAGGAGATTATTACTTTGAAAGCTATCGCGTTACTCAAGTGTAATTATTACCTTTGAAATCGATATTTTGATTGTTTTTCAGTTATGATGATGATGTTGTTTTATAATATGGCTGTTGCGGCGTTAAAGGCCCGGCCACACCGCTTGCGTGACGTGCACGTGCACGTGCGCGTTCGCTTTCCACTGCGTTGCATAGTGACATGTCGTAATGAGAATTCATACTATACAACGCAGTGGAAAGCGAAATCGGTGTGGCTGGGCCTTAAACATATTCGAAATCGGGTACACAGACACAGTTAAAACATGACTGATGACATGTTGAGGTTCTTGCAGCATTTCTTCTCAGCAATGGTCTCCTCTTGGGAAGCGCTGGTAGATTTTTGACGCGGAAAAGTACCTGTGCTTACTGAATAAACATCTTTTATCTTTTGTTCAGCTTAACAATTTTCTTCTTAACCTAACAATAGTGATATTTAAATAAACTTAGCATACCTACATTTTAAGCACATTAATTTGAGGTCTTTGATTATTACGTAAAAGTTTTTTTTTAATATAACACTTTTCAAACATCAAGTCCTTAAATTAAGTGTAAAATTTGGGTCGGTTTTAGGGTGTTTAAATAGAGAAACAATACGTTTTTCTTGATTTTAGCTTTAAAAGTACCTACGAGCATTTTACAGAAATTATTTCCCTTTTTATCATTGTTGAATTAAACGAGTTTTCATACCTTTCCTTTTCCTATTACCTTATAGGAAATATAATGTACTAAAATTCCATTCACATTTATCACATAAACCAAATTTATCACCCATAAAATTCTTAACATTAATAACACCCTAATCAAAGTTGAAGTAACAGAAAGATTGAACCTGCAATGAATCGCAGAGGTGAAAGGTTAAAAGATTAAAAGGGTTTAACCGGTTTAAATCAATGATAGGGTTCCGTAACAATGCAGGCTGACCGCGGCGGTCCCCGTAACGTTTATTGGAAAAGTTTGTGTACATCACGCGGTGCAAGTGACAAGAACAGGGTATTGATTCTCTCAAAAGCAAAGGTGAGCGAATGCAGGAGTGAAGTCCAAGCGGCGAATTTAAGTAGTCCCGTCAGAGCGAGCAAAACACATAATTAGCGCGTACATTCTCAATTAGGCAGCCTTATACGTTCGAGAAGCCATGCTGCCAAATTGAATACACGCGCTGAAATGTGTTTTTTTTCGCTTTGACGGGACTACTTAAACTCGCCGCTTGGACTTCACTCCTGCATTCGCTCACCTTTGCTTTTAAGAGAATCAATACCCAGGGTAAAGAAAGACGTCTAAAGCGTGATGACCCCAAAATATAGTCTTGAATTTCTTTATAGTACAAATATTACTAATCTTCTGCTTTACCTTTATTATATTTATCTGTATCTCTTTATTATTACTATCTATTATTACATGTTTATTTTTAGTATAAAACAAAATCGCTTTCTTAGCATGTCTGTATATCCACAAACTCCTAAACCACACGGATTATGATGCCGTTTTCATCATCAGTTACACATTTTTCCACGAAAGGTTCGTAGATAAACTGGAATTTATTATAGGTACAGTCAACCAATTTGATTCCTAGGCCACTATTGACTTTGTCAATGTGACGTTGTAAACCAAAGCATAAGAAGTCTGTAACGTTTGGTTGTCAACGTCACTTTAACATAGTCCAAAGTGGCCTAGATATCAAATTGGTTGACTGTACCTATAATAAATTCCGGTTTATCTACGGATGTTACAGAAAACTTTCATAAAGCGAAGTGAAGCGAGGATGGGTCACTAGTGTCACTACCTATAGTTATGTAATAATTAAAAACACATGCACATGGATATACCTACGTGACTATTTGCTTAGCTGTACACATAAACAAATTTTAATGTCCTATGTAGGTATACATATAGATACTTAACATAAAAAGTTTTACAGACTTTAGTTGGCCAAAAAATATTTAACGGTTAGAAAGAAAGCCATTAAATTTCTCAATGATACGGGTCATTTGACATCATTTTACATTATTTAGGTGTGAATACTCAACTAAAGTAAATGGCTTCAATTCTGTCATTTTAAAAAAAACTGAATCGTATTGTGCTGAACTCTTTACTCGTACATTATATTTGCTCGCCAGTTGACTTATAACTTATAATGTCTACCTAGAGTGTAATTAGGTTTCAATTTATTGACCACCTCTTTCCTGTCTTTTTAAATGTTGGATTGTGAAATGTGAATTAGGAATCAAAGTCAATCAAAATCGCCACAGCTTGTGTTTCTGCACCACACTTCGGCACGCAAGGAATGGTCTAAGCCGCATATATTCGTACCTGCATTCACTTGTGCAATTTAAACTTATTGCCCAACCACTAATCGTTTACATACTTTAAGCTTTTGTAACCGCTACGTTTGCACAAACAGAAAATTCGGGGTTTTGGCAGTAATTTAAATGTCCAGGAAACGTAAAAGGTTTGATTTGGTAAGTTATGTGCAGGGATCGGAAATTCGGATCGATATTTACCTAAACTTTCGCGGCGGCGTTGTTGTTCAGTTGTATGGAGGCGGACTCAATCATATTACTCATTAATAAAACACCCGGGATTTCAAAATAAATAAATTACGCCTGCATAAATGAACAATTAAGTATTTATATTAACTATTTGAAGTTTTTTTCCACGTATAGATTTACCAAATGTTGTTTAGTTTACCTATAACTCATTTGCCTAACGAACTTATAGGAGCAAAACGGAACGTTTTATCCTTTATGTAAAACAATTATTATTAACGTTTTGTAGAATCCCGGAATCCCGGAACTTATATTATTAAAATTATATTTTTAAGAAGCCGACGCCATGTTCGCCTATCTTTTTTCGTGATTTTGCTAACTTTAGGTAAATATCGATCCGAATTTCCGATCCCTGGTTATGTGGGATCCTTTAAAGGTTCGGCTTTTATTTGAAATGGCTGGTAAAAAGGTACACCAAGTGCTTACTGTCAAAGTATAAATATAAGTAGAAAAGTAGTTCGCCTCCGGCCCTTTAGGAGTTTATATTACCTATGGCCGCTCTGTCGTTAGAGCCTGGCCGCATCACCACCGCACGGCGTCGTAAACGTGAAACGGGCGCGGTGCTTTAGAAAGGCACGTTGCCGCGTTGTGCAGATTCACGGTGCCGTGTGACAACGGCTTCAAGCTACTTTAATATCTACACGCAGGACATTTGACTTAATTATTGCACTTTATAATAAAACTAGCTTTTGCCCGCGACTCCGTCCGCGTAGAAGTCGTTTATCGCTGCTCCCTCGGAATCTGTCTAATTTTCCGGGATAAAAAGTAGCCTATGTCCTTCCCCAGGACTCAAGCTATCTCCATACCAAATTTCATCTAAATCGGTTCAGCGGTTTAAGCGTGAAGAGGTAACAGACAGACAGACAGACAGACACACTTTCACATTTATAATATTAGTATGGATATGGATACGGCATCGTGTATCTTATCGACGCGGCAACGTGCCTTACTACAGCGCCGCGCTGTTTCACGTCAACGACGCCGCGCCGTGGTGATGTGGACAGGCCCTTAGGGTTGCGTCGATGCCTGCTGCTCGATACTTAAAACGCACGCAACCACAGATGGCGGCGGTTGCGGCGCGGCCCCGACTAAACCGGCTCGGTCTGTCCAGGGGTGTGATTCTCTCAAGAAGCAAAGGTGAGCGAATGAACGAGTGAAGTCCAAGCGGCGAGATTAAGTAGTCCCGTCAAAGTGAACAAAACACATTTTAGGGCGTGCATTTTCAATTTGGCAGCATGTCGTCTCGAACTTATAAGGCTGCCTAATTGAGAATGCACTCGCTAATATGTGTTTTGTTCGCTCGGACGGTACTTTTTAAACTCGCAGCTTGGAATTTACTCCTGCGTTCGCTCACCTTTGCTTTTCAGAGAATAACACCCCTATTGAGTTTGCTAGTG
Organism: Acleris cristana; assembly: GCA_948252455.1. Taxonomy (NCBI): domain Eukaryota; kingdom Metazoa; phylum Arthropoda; class Insecta; order Lepidoptera; family Tortricidae; genus Acleris; species Acleris cristana. Next base: position 12,683,353 of record OX411779.1, read on the forward strand.
GTGGCTCGCGGTGCGTACGGTCGAGACACACACACATGTAAGCCACGCGACCTTTCTTTGAAAACGAACTACTGTTTATACTGTGTTACTGTTATCTGCTTGCATACGAGTACATTTTGTGTGTGCGTGTGCTTAACGTGTAAATCTGTTTCGTTACTGATTAAAAAACGTCGGCGTCTCACAAAGTCTACGTTAAGAGCTGGCGGCGTTTTCTACAAACAAACACGGCTTACTTCCTCGTTTATGAAAACTACTTTTTATGCAAAAAAATGCTGTGTAGACCACACTGGCAACAGTAGTTTTGTGTACTAATTTTTCATTTAAAAAATAAAATTGTGATTTTATTCCGTTTATAAAATGTCTTAAAATTGGTTAAGTTTTGAAGGAGGTAGTCGACAGCCGGACCAGAGGTGCTAGACAAGATGCACTATGCTAACCAGCGTTTCTATTCGTTTCGTTTTTAAACCAATCGCGTCAATGGTAGAAATGACGTGATACGAAAAGTCACGTGATCTACCAGTGACGCGATTGGTTAAAAACGAAACGAATAGAAACGCTAGTTAGCGTAGTGCATCTTGGCAGGGCCATCAGATATTTTAATCAATTAGATGTGCAGTTGTTCTTAGGTTATTGCATTGATTTGAGGGGACCGGTCGCACAGTTGTTAGATTAACTTTTTTTAAATCTCACCGTTTACATTTCTTCTTAAAAATAAAATCATGTCGTACTAGGTATTTATTTTTAAACCAACGTCTAAAAAAGAAGACACCAATTCAAAATCGCGGACAACTTCCTTTATCACCAGCATGCTCTGCATGCCTCCGACACTTTAATTTTCATTACCAAAGCGACCCCGGTACAATTTCACTGACCCAAGCAAAATCTCGCAGCACAGTTCCTAAATGAAACATTTTACTTTCCACTTTAAATTTAGCGTTATGCTAATGCACAGTGTTACACAGTTCCTTAGTTGGGAAACTGCCAAATGGCTCTTGACACGCCGCTATTTTGAGAACGATTTAACAGCGATAAAAGGTTTTTATTTTGTTTTGACAAATAACAAACGTATATATTTTAAAGGGCTACCTGTTGAAAGTAACGTAATAGGTAACGGCTTTTAAATCAAAAATTCCATCACTATGCTCAAGTTTTTGTTTTATTTAACCTGTTACTAAGTACATGCGAACTTTTCTTCAATGTTGACGATATTTTGGAAATATTTTTTCACTCTGTTCCAGTAATATACACGCATGAATCCTGATGGATGGGTATCCTATTACGATGTCAAATAGCTCAGCCTCTATTCTAGGCAGTAAAAACCATATTTTCTTTGACGTGCTATACGTGTTTTTAACTTGGCCGCCATTAGGCCCCGTTCTCACGAGCGCTTAAAAAGCGACGCGTTAGAATACTAACACGGAGTTCCGTAAGCTGAATTCAATTTAACGTCCAACGCCCAACGTCGAAAATCGAATAGTGTTCGATAAAAAAGCGCCGCGCTTTAAAACCGCCTTCGTGTGAATAAACACATGGTTATCAATTTGTGTCATTTCAACGTTTTTTTAACGCGCGTTGAAAAAGCGCTCGTGAGAACGAGGCCTTACTCTCATGTAAATAAGAGCTATAAAAACGCTGACTTTACGATAACAGGTCAAACTTAAAGGTAATATCATTTTTACCGCCTAGAATCAAGGCTCTGATCTAATGACTAATGATAGATCTGGTGGTAAATGGATCTCGGCTGAAGTAAACGTAGAACCACTCAGTTCACCTCGTTAGGTTAGTGTCGAAGTGAATTTCAGAGCTTTTTCAAGAAATACTCATAGCAAATAAAGCCTTCTTCAAGAAGGTTTTTACCATATTGCAATATTTAACACAAATCTGGCTAACATTATGCAAAGAAATACCAACCAATGCATGTCACTGCAGTTTTTATCCCGAAAGTCATGATAACCGCATTTCAACAACTTCCAGAATCAATTAAAAATTAATTAAATGCTCTTGTTAGCGTCCTAGTTTGGCTCATTGAGTATTCTTGGCACTCGCCGCCGAGTCCCGAAGGCTATCATCGAAGCCATACCCGTAAACTGTAAAAAGAAAATAAATCGAACTTGCTAAATTTTATAAATGCACTCACCTTTTTTACGCTAGAGGAGGCCGACGAGCCAGCGAGTCAGCTGATGGAGTAATCACCACATTTACCCCCTTACTAATAAACGTTGAGTAACGGTGGTATAGCTATACAATGTTTTGTCCTTATCTGTCAAATCCAAATGTCACAATGAGAGATAAGGACAAAACATTGTATAGCTATACCACCGTTACTCAACGTTTATTAGTAAGGGGGTAAGAAAAGAATCGCAGATTGTGTTCCGGTGTAGGGATGAGACAACCGCTGAAATCACTAGCATAAAGAGGTACTCCATCTTAGTCCTCAGGGTAAGCAACGCATTTGGAGTCGCAGGATTGCAGTCTTGAGATTGTTGTCTTGATAAGTATACTTATGACAGCTAGTGTGACCATGACCACCACAACCGCCTCAATGGATGGGAATCTAGCACTGTACGTTTTTTGGCGTATATTACGCACGTCAGAATTGTGGAACCTGAGGGCTTATTGTCTAACGCACTCGCAATCCCAACCGGCCTCAAAGTGGAGCAATTGTTTTCATTTTGTATGCAGACAAGCCTTCGAGTTTCAAAATGAAAACGATTGCGATTGCGATTGCGAGTGCGTTAGACAATAAGCCCTCAGCTTACTGTGGTGGTTTTCAAAAGAAATGAAATTGTCACATTAATATTCCACTTTCTATAAGCAGGTTAAGACATAAAATAGTTTTTGTTCTGTAAAATTTTATGGTTGTATGAGAATAATGTTTATATCAATATAAAGGTTTGCTTTTTACTTTATTTTGATAATTTAGATTAAGTTTTAAGATTGATCAAATGTTTAACTGTCTTAATTATACTTTTAGGGATGGCACGGTCATTAAAGGTTAGCTCGAAGAGATTTTTTAAACATATAATGCCTTCTTTTGATGCCTATATTTCTTTTTATTTGCAACATAGTGTCAGAAAACTAAAATACTTAGTAAAAACATTATCGCTCACTCAAAGCCCCGTCAAGACAATCTACGTACACCCAGGGCCAATAAAAAGTGTGAACACACGGAATCGCGGCTGTAAAACACACGCCCGGCACTTGCCGCCATTACTTGGACTGGCGACGCCATTACGCGCTAGAATAGCAGTTTTGTTGTCCCCAAGTGTACGGTCGCGCTATTCCGATGACAAATGAAGGAAGTAGATTTTGAATGTGTTTTTCGGGGTTTTGCGTGGGAATTTATGAAGTAAATTTACACTTACGAGATGTGCTTCGCAAATGTAACTTATGATTGCGTCCGTTAGTGAAAATGGCACGGCGTTTAAATACTCTATCCGTGGCTTCGGCATCAGCGCATGATAACTGCCTGTAAGATTAGGGGACAATCTACACAAATATACCTAGTCCCAAACTAAACTCTAGGCTTGTACTTTAGGTACTAGACAACGACAAACATACTAAAATAGGAAGATACCTACTTAACTACATTGAAAACACCCAAGACTCAGAATCAAAATACTCAACTATTTCCGGGAATAACGTATCGTAATCGACGAACTGGGTACCCACCGTTAGCTTTGTATCGAGCGTTACTACCAACTAAAACGCCAATGTGACCAGTCTAACGTTGTATGGTACCTAAGTAAATTGCTCGTATCTAGGATCGGATTCCCTACTGTCTTTTTACCCAGATAGGTCCCACAAGCATGCTGCAGTTTTATGCGTATACTTTGAAAATGCACGTATGTGTTGAAAGTACTGTGAAAGTCAGGGAAACTCACGTAATATGCGTTGTTGGCATTAAATGGTATAATGTGGTAGTAGTAAAGAATCCAGTACGGCTCGCGCAAGTTGTATTTTCTCGCTTGTCGCTCTGCAACTCTATCTTTACAGACTAGATAGAAAGGGAGATAAACAATTCGCGGACCACTTGTGCTAGCCCTCCAGGTTGTGTAAGGCATTTTTTTGCTATCAATATATTGTTAGTTTTGTTTCTTTGTTTGTGTTTTGTATTTTTTTTCTTGGACAATACATATAAACATACATTTACATACATACATATTTTGAAATAATCCAGTCGTATCATTTGAAAAGGTAACAAAGTTCACCTTGACAAACTTAGAAGCTACCACACATTTTGTAATTGTAAAGAATACCTCCTTGTTATTCAGGATTACCTTCAATCATGTAAAAATATTATTTTCTTAAAACGTCCACATTCTACAAAAGAGGCGTTATTTTATTAACTTCAAAGAACACTGAAGGCATCCGATCCCGTAGCTCCATACACGGCGGTAGCGACGAAAAAGCCTTTATTTCGCAAGAATGCGTTGAGCTCGCGGGGACAAAATGTGCTCAGAGCACGCTACAATACATCCATATAAGAACACTAAAAGATTAAAACACACAGCTTAGAAACTTTCCTTCCAAAACATCGTGCTAAGCTGCAGTCTCCAAACACTCGCAACGGAACTTTGTTCAACCAAAGGCAAAATGTGCTAAGATTTTGTTAAGAAAACACTCGAAATTTCTTAACGCGTTGTTTTATACACGACGTGATCCTGGAGTGTAACACCGTTTTGCTTTTAGTTAATAATCTTGCGAAAGGACGTTTGGCGTGGCCCGATGTGTACCTACAATGTGTTGACAGAACATAGTGATAATAATGCAATATTAAGGCACATACCCACTTCAATCTAATGAAAGAGTCACAATAACAATTATTGCACAAAAAGCGTTAACTTTAATGTACTGCACGGGTTTTTGTATTATTCTACAATGCGTAATAAATAGAAAAAGTTACCTTCACGTTTTTAATATTAATAGGAAAATAATTTATATGGATATGCATCCAAAACAATGGCGCGCGCCACCGCTTAAATTGACCTTATACGTGTAAGTAGGGTGATACTTCGTGGATTAAATAATGTAGGATCTCACAAAAGAAATCATGTAAACTAGTAAATCTATGCATGCACCTATGACTACATATGTAATTTCGCATTTCAGTAGTCAGGTTTAGTTCAGCTGCCTGAGAACTGTAAAAAGAGAACCAAAAAGTAAATGTAAAACAGGAAAAAGAATCCTAGATAACATTATTTTGATATTATTATTTATATTATTTTATATTGTATTGATAATATACCTACTTTTATTTACTAATTGTGATGGTAACGAAGCGCAGAATCTTTAATGCATCCAATTTAAGAACGAAGACTAGACGATTTATGTTGTCATTATATAGCTTTAAAAAAAAACTTGTAAGTAATTTATTTGTTCAGCATAGTTAAAAAAGATACTAAAAAAGATAACATGCATCGCGGATAACTTGCCTTCTATAACCTATAACCCGTGGGAGGTTACCATCATCAAGAGAACAAGACTTTTCGGTAGGTAGGGTAAAACACCTAGTAACTGGCCTCTAAAATACCAGTTACTGGCACCTTGTGATTGTTGAATTATCGTCTCTATTACCTTATGTAAAATTTCATGGGGCCAATAATCGGTAGGTGGCCAACAATAGGTCAATTTACCCTACCTAAGTCCGCCCTACATTTTTTTTTCATCTAGTAACCAGCAATACCATAGACATGTAACTGAAATACATAGGTACCTAAAAGCTACACAGGGAACAATTCCAATGTACTGCGGCGTACCCACCAATTACCACACCGCAGCAATTTGAATAACAACCGACGCTAAATTAGGTTCCGTGTCGAAGAAAAATAGGAAAATGGAGTTAAAGTGCCATTTAAAACATTTCTAGCTAAAATAAAACCCACGAGGTTTACATTTTTTACACCCTATATTAGTTCCATGATAATGCTTTTTAAATTTTACGTCCATGTTAGCATTAATGGAGATGTAGGAATAAGACATCCGATGTAATTAATGTATCTATTTTAGCGTTGAGTCATTTCATTACAGTCAATCGTTAATTGACGTGATTACAATTTTTGCATAGTTGGAGACGTAGGAGTAAGACATCCGATGTAATTAAAGTACCTATTTCAGCGTTGAGTCATTTCATTACAGTCAATTGTTAATTGACGTGATATCAATTTTTGCATTGTTGGAGACGTAGGAGTAAGACATCCGATGGAATTAATGTACCTATTTTAGCGTTGAGTCATTTCATTACAGTCAATCGTTAATTGACGTGATAACAATTTGCATTGTTGGAGACGTAGGAGTAAGAGATCTGATGAAATTAATGTACCTATTTTAGCGTTGAGTCATTTCATTACAGTCAATCGTTTATTTAATTGACGTGATTACAATTTTATTACGTCATTACCAAATCAATTGCGTATAGTTTTAAATATTATGTATGAATGGTTCTGCGCCCCAGTTCTTTTAATATAATCCAATTTCAGACCTAGTCCCAAACTAAGCTCTAGCCTTATGCTATGGGTACTAGACAACGGAAGTCGTAAAATATTTATCATATATAGAGAAACAAATACTTAAATACGTAGAAAATATCCAAGTCTCAGGAACAAATACTCGCGCTCATCACATAAATATTTGCCCATACCGGGAACCCGGGACCGGTAGCTTCGTAGGCAGGATTACTACCAACTAACGCCAAACCTAATTGGTACAATGAGACAAGCAGTACTTAAATATGCCATAGATAGGTATACTAACAAATTAAGACGCCTCTCAGACGTTTGGACTAATTTGAACAAAGGCCCCTGTCCTGAACTTGAGACTTGTAGTCAAAACTTGACTAGTCTCCCAAGATTGATATGGCAAGTTAAGGTTAGCAACTATTGTATGTTTCGTTTCAATTTGTAACTGCCTATGGGTAAAGTTTGGAAACCTTACCGAGACAACTTATTTTTGCTTTAGCAAGATATGGAAGGAAAATAGTTTAGATTTTTTATTTGTAGAATTATTTCACGGCCGGAACAGCTGGATGCCTAACTTTTACTTTATTATTAACGCTTTTTTTATTAATTCGAACACAAAAGTACGTCATTACTCATTACGTATTTCACCACTAGAATTAAACAATCTTCACAACGGTTAATAAACGATATTGACGCTTAATATTACAGCACTTAATAAAATGCTTTACGCTCAACAATCCTCTATTAAATTAACAGCCGCTATCTTCTAGTTCAAACCGCCAGTTTAATTTATACATCGTAAAGAACTTATCAAGTGCTTCAAGATCGAAATTAAATTTCTAACAGTTCTCAACTGCAAAAGGCTTCGAGAACAAAGCCGGCTCGCATCAATCACCCGAACCATTGTGTGACGCGTCTGAAGAGAACTTCTCAAGCCCTTTGAAAGTAATAAATCGATGTTACTAAGAAATTGTAACTTCATCTGAAAGTTCTTCAAGTCCGATGAAGGCTTTTTTGAAGTCTAATTAGTTTTTAGTTTACCTGCCGCTGATTGGAAGTTGAGTGGAGTTTAAAGTTGAAGTCAGAGGAAATTCCGAGATGAAAGTGCTAGGCAGAAGGAAGATAATATAAAGTCGTCTACTGGTCAGATAAAAACAAAAATCCTTATTAAAAACAGCGCAGAAATTAAATTTAAAGTGGCGAACCTTTTATTAAAATCAGGATTTATTAATTAAGATCCAGAATATCACAAACGCTAACGGACATAATAAACATTTGAAAGTAATAGTTTTATTTACAACAAAGCGACTCGCTATGATGCTATTAACACCTTTACTGGCAGTGACAATTAATTAACTTACCACTAGTCAACTACTTTAGTTTCCCCAGCTTTTCTAAATGTTCAATACATAATTGAACACTTTGAACCCTTTCTCTGAAATACATTTTACAGCAGGAGGGTTATAGTTACCAATACCGCAAGCCATAACTCCTGCCTTCTGGGAAGACATTACTATGCACTTCCATGAGTCATGACGGCGCTACGGCAAATTTAATGGTGTGTGAATAATAAATTAACATTTCTCTTATCTAAATGCGCTCACTTCCTATGGGTTAGCGATGCTTTAATTTTAAGCTGATCGAAACGTAACTGGAGATACCATTAACACGGGGTGGTTTGGGGCGTTGGGTAATGTATAAGTTGTAGCTTCAAGTTTACAATGAAGCAAACAATTAATTTAAGGTCCCTAATAAACTTTCGTTTTACTAAATATGATTTGTCCCGTCGTATGACCCGTCGTGAAATGAGTACCTTCGTATACATCAACTTGTACTTTTATAAACCATTGCCAGTAGGTACTACTTTAAAAAAAAGATTGAATCCTGTAAGAGAATACTTTTCAGAAGCCTTAAGCTGCTTTAAAATAAACGTGACGTGTTTTTCTCTTAAGCAGTTTTAATAACCATTGATTCACTTATACATAATTATGTACATGTACGTACGTAGAGTTTTATTTAAGACCTTAAAAATATGTCATAATCAATAAAGTATTAATAACGCAGTGTCTTTGATTTCTATGCATTCAATGGCACTTCTTTTAAGTGCCTACAGTTAACTGAATGTGACTTACTACCTATTAAAAACATAACTCCAGTAAGCCAATTTGATTAAAAAACCTAATCTGGCCTTTTAAACTGAACGCAATATTTGCCTAAGCCGATTGTAATCTAACAAGGAACAACCACTACAACCAGGTCAAACAATTAATAGAGGAAAGGGGTGCCGACAAATCACAACGAACGACTCAAGTTAGCCGACTTTACACACGTTTGTATTATGTCACGATTACAAGAATAGGTCCCGTGCGCGTGCCCATTCTTAAGGAACAACTATATGCAAAATTGTTCTAATGTTATTCAACTCAATAACTGTTACACATTCAGACTAGAATAACTTGGGTTTCTTTGAGGGCGTAAGTATCTGATAGGTTAAAGTTAAGGGAGGCCAACTACCTGTATATATATGTATGCAAGTGAAGATAATTAACGCTAACGCTACGCTATAATGCTATACTCCCATCAAAAATATCATAACTTGTTAATATTTTTTCATCTGTCAATTTAACAGCTGTAAAGTTTAACAACTCTTTTCTTTATTTTCTCAGATGTTGTCAAATCTTATGACCTGTGTTCAAGTCGCTATAATCATGCTCGCTGTGACAATTCATGTATGGCAGTTTAAACATGACATTAAATAGACGAGGTACTAAAGTGCATACATATTTATGAACTCGACTGTATATACCTATCCCAGCTCATTGCTTTCAAATGTAAATAGCTGTACTTAAATAATCTCAATCAATACAATTATCCACTGCTTTAAGCAGTAATTTCTATACCTCCAGAAATATCGTCTCTTCGTAACCTATGGAGCCGCGTCCCCACGTCGCAACTTCAGCATGTTTTAAACGGTCCCGTGAACTTGGCTCGTAACTCGCCGCTAGGTCACGTACGGAACCCTAAATTTAAGGAAAACACTCCGATAACTCGCACGCTGGAACACACGTCTGAGATTAGACGTTTTGTTTTGGGGAAAGGCGGATTTTTGAAAATTTTGCGACGAATTTCTAGCTCTGCAATTTTTCTAGCAAAGCTTTTTTAAGGAATTTTAACGCGGAATATTATATTTAACTCCCTACAAAAATGCAGTGTGTTGTAAGTCTAATATTTGTGTATGTATGTGCCTTTTTAGGGTTCCGTAGCCAAATGGCAAAAAACGGAACCCTTATAGATTCGTCATGTCTGTCCGTCCGTCTGTCCGTCCGTATGTCACAGCCACTTTTTTCCGTAACTATAAGAGCTATACTATGGGAACTTTGTAAGTAGATGTATGCGGTGAACCGCATTAAGAATTTCATACAAAAATAGAAAAAAAACAATAAATTTTTGGGGTTCCCCATACTTAGAACTGAAACTCAAATATATTTTTTTCGTCAAACCCATACGTGTGGGGTATCTATGAATAGGTTTTCAAAAATGATATTGAGGTTTCTAATATAATTTTTATCTAAACTGAATAGTTTGCGCGAGAGACGCTTCCAAAGTGGAAAAATGTGTGTCCCCCCCCCGTAACTTCTAAAATAAGGGAATGATAAATGTAAAAGTAATATATGATGTACATTACCATGCAAACTTCCACCGAAAATTGGTTTGAACGAGATTACTACTTACTAGTAGTTTTTTTTTAATACGTCATAAATCGTAAACCGCAATTTACCTTTCACGGAACCCTTCATGGGCGAGTCCGACTCGCACTTGGCCGCTTTTTGTCTGTCTGTCTGTCTATCTGTGGCATTTACTCTCAATAATCGGGATCCTTCTTAGCTAGTTTACATAAAAAATGGTTTGGCCGTTTGACAGATATATTAGCTCTGTTAGAAGGGGTCCCTACAATGTCGGAATTTTAACACTTTTAACTATTTAGTAGGTAGCTATTCTATTTGTTAGCAGTGCTCGAACACAGTGTTACAACTCTTGGTCAGCTTAAAGGCCAAATGGTTCGGCTATATTTAAAAAATGCAACTCTGACCTCGACGTGCTGCAGTGAATATTTTTGGCTCTAGGGTTGCACCTTAATCTACTGACTGAAGCAACTACATCTTCAGAAAATCAAGTCCCACTAGCGTTTATTCCGTGACTCCATTTGCAGAAGTAGTTTTGTTTATCGCTTTTCTTTTGGGAGACTATTTGCCGGGACAAAAAGTAGCCAAAGTCCATCTCCGAGATATAAACTCTGTATCAAATCTCCCGTCGATCCATTGAAACGTTGAACCGTTAAGATGGAACAAACAAACACACTGCTGCATTTATAATATTAGTAAGGATAAGGAATACATTAATACTAGCTTTTGCCTTAGATTCTGTCCGCGTAGAAGTCGTATATCGCTGGTAAAAAGTACCCCATGCATAACAGACAGACAGACAGAGCTACTTTCAGATTTATAGTATTAGTATTGCTAATTTAAAAATATTGAATTGCACTTTGTCATTCGCTGCGTGAAAAAAACACTTTAAAACCGCTTTACGTAAATCATCAGCAAGAATCAAAACAAATTAAACCAACTTTCAATAAAGAGGCCAAAGGTTTAACAACTTATAAATTTCAAAGGGCGGGCATCCTGTAAAGGAAACAAAGTGGTCCATAAATTCGGAATAATTCCACCTTTTACTGAGGGCCCTGCTAATGCTGCCCCGTCGCCGATGTTTCTGCTGGAATTTAAAGGTAAAACACAATTTTATCTTACATTTATTGGTTTTTAGAAGATGACATTTTCAATTAGCATTCCATCAGGAAGTAACAAGGAACATGTTTTCCGAATTATTTGTAAATGGTTTTTTGTAATAGTTATCCATCCTCATTTGAGGTTCTTGAAACGATAATATACCACAATTACCTATACTTACATTATATGATTCTTTATAATTGTAAAAAATGACCTGTAAGTTATTTCAAAATCAAACTAGGAAATATGAAACTTATTTTTTTTAAGATCCACATGTCTACAAAAACCTAAATACAAAAAATAAAAGTAAACTAGCTTAGAAAAGCCACGTCCGAAAGGGTCCTTCCGTTCGTCCATATACATATAGACAAATACACAGATACATACGTTTAACTTATCACTCCTTTAGGTCCTAAAGGTCAGGAATTAATGAGACTTGTGAATATGAATATATTCCTTCACATCACTAGACCGAACCGCGGTACGAATTCAGGTCAAACGTAAATAAATTTAGTTTGCTTTGTCCGTTTTAAGTACAGTTTTGTTTAGGAATTTTCTGGAAATACCTATTGTCGGTTCTTGTGGTTTTGTTTGATTCAGTTGCGGTACTTAAAGTTCTTGTTGTGTGGGTTCTGTTTGATTTGGTTTGAAGTAAATGTTGAACAAAGGCCGTTGTCGAGAAACAAATTGAGTTGAGTAAACGATCAACCCGGAGGTTAGGATCATTGCCCTATTTGATTTTCTACTTTCGTATTGTTTTAAAATGGTTCATAAAATAATCAGTTTATGTACAGTCAAGGAATTTGATTCGTAGACCACTTTGGACTATGTCAAAGTCAAGTAATCAATCAAAACGTAAGAGACTTTTTAAGATTTCATTGACAGTATCATTTTGACATAGTCCAAAATGGTCTACGAATCAATTTCCTTGACTGTACAGTACGGCTATTTAATTTTGTTTCCTGACAGAGTAAGAAATATACAGGATGTTCGGCAGAAGGTTGGACAAACTTCAGGGACTAACTCTGTAGGTCATACTCATCAACTTTTATTATGGGAGCATCATACAAATCGCGAAAAAAAAAACAGCTGTTCCATACAAACTTTGAGAGCTAAACAGCCGAAATTTATGGAACAGCTGTTTTTTTTTCCGCGATTTGGATGTTGGTCCCATAATAAAAGTTGATGAGTATGACCTACAGAGTTAGTTCCTGAAATTTGTCCAACCTTCTGCCGAACACCCTGTATATATAATTATGTCATGAATTTACAGTGTATATTTTTTGTGCTATCATAAATATTTCATCTTCAGCTTCCCGCAACTCGATGAGTAACAAACAGTTGAGGAAATCATTGTTTGAGTAGCTATAAAAATAACCAAGATATAAGCGAACAAAGATGTGTTCCTTCTCTTTCTAGCAAAACAGAATTTAACATGGAGTTTAAACGACCGACCTATTACATGACGTCAGAGTGCATATTGGAACTCTCTGTCTAATCGCTGTTTAACTAGCAATTTAAAATGCTTGTATCATTTGTATTTCTTAGCCGACTTTAATTTTAATTTCACTCACGGTGATCTCTTTTACGGTATTTTCATATATTTTTGAGAAATGCAATTTACAAAATTCTTTAACCGCGCTACCGATTCACATTCATCCTTTAAAGGGATCAACCCACCGTTGAAAAAAATAATGTCTTAATCGGCATATCCGTTCCGTTTGGGACAAGGCATCAAACTTTGCGTCGGGGTATAAAAAGCTATATTGTAGTATTTTTATCATATTGTCTACAAATTCCCATTATTTTTTATTATCAAGTAATTCCGCAACATAGAATGCAAACGGGACGTGTCTGAAAACCTCGTGTAACATTTTAAGTCCCATGTCAGATTTTCACGTCGCTATAAAATATCATAATTTTTCTGGTAAATCTCTACCTAGAAGGGTAAGATTTAGCTTGTCATCAAGCAACGTTGCAGTTTCCAGCCACCCCTACCAATGTAGCTAGGTATATTTCTCTCATATTCTTTCCTTTTTTAAGCGTGAGTATCCACCAGTGGCTAAAAGCTTGTAGTCTTTTTTTGGCTCTAATATCATAAGCATATAATTGGTGTACCGATGAATGCAGTAAGTAGGTTATAGGTTGTAGGCAAAATAGGCACACATTTAAGTCGTCGAGTTGCGGAAAAAAGCCCGCCACAACCACAACCTACTGCATTGTCGTCGGAAGGTTCGTACCTTCACCGATTATGTGCAAAGTTTAAAAAATAATACAAACTTTGTTATATGACTTATCCTAGCCAAAGTAAAATGCGGCGGTGTAACCAAAGAATACTTAACAGTAACAGTGGGTTTAATCCAATGTGTTGTCTCATAAATATGTTCTTGCTAGTTAGTAGTTACTAACTATAAGGTCTAAACCGTTCGCACATATTATTATCTTTTTCCGAAATATGAGTAAGAAGTGACTTCCGAATGAGTTATAAGACTACGTTCCTCGTAATCCCGCCGGCGCGCGGTAGCCGGGAACTCATTAACGGCCGAATAAAAAGGTTTTATTACATAATATTTTTTGTTTGAGGACGGTTTACGTAAACTAGAATTTAACGGTCCTTCAGAAATTAAAGGAACGCTGTTAATTTGATGCGGCGAAATTAAATTGACATCGTTGGTCGGTGTCGTCAAAATATCTCTACAAAAAGATTTAGCTGATTTCCAGACCCGTAAACGAAGCTAAAAATAGATTCGTTGTACTATTTTTCGTCTCTAAAACTACTGTAACTTACTATGACAGACTCTGGTACTAACTATAATTTTGGTATATCGAAGCAATTTAAGACTACGAGCAATTAAGTTTATTGAAATAAAAAGTTAAAGTTCTTGTTGTGTGGGTTCTGTTTGATTTGGTTTGAAGTTAATGTTGAACAAAGACCGTTGTCTTTAGCTTAACTATCCAGCGAGGAAATGCTGCCAGCATCTTCGGGACGATGCCGCAGGGCCCTTTTTTAATAAAAAAATAATAAAAAATTGCAGACCTGAAATTAGACGGTGAAAATACCTACCTACCTATTGATTCGAACGATTCTCTTTCTTCAATATTTAATTTTAGCAGATTGTCATATAAAATAAAACTCGAACCCGTAAAAAAGAAATCAAGCTTTCAAATGCGTTTAATCAACGCAATTAAAGAACCCTTATTAATGCCGGAGTCTGCGAGCCTTGTTTGATTAAAAATAAATCGCTTGTCTATGCCCAATGAGTTCCACAGCTGGAATCATTCCACGATTCGAAATTTAAAAAAATGGAGGGAATGGTTGGAATACGCAATACGATTTGTTTACGAATTTTAGCTTATCGAACCTTTTTGATTAAAAGCTGGATGAGTAACTGAATACAAAACTGGATTTAAAAGGAAAACGTAAAAAAAAAAACAGTAATTAATAAATAAATAATCAAATAAATACCAGGGAACTGACATATAAATAAAACTAGTCCCAAACAATCAAGACAACAAACAATGGATTAAACATCCAAGGCTCTGGCACAAATAGTCGTGCCCATCACACAACTGTCTGCCCTTACCGGGATTGTATTTACGTTTTTTTTTTACATTGTTTTTACGACATTGAATTTACGATTCAGTTTGTTAGAAAAAAACAAAAAGTAAAGTTTTGATTTTAATTAGTTGGGACCATATTGATTCAATTACTAGTGACCTATAGATAGTTTTCAATATTATCCTCTATTCTAGGCAACACACTATATATCCCACTTACCATTAAGTGGCTTTTGGTTAGTTTGCCTTTTCCACGACATAACAAATCCAAATCTCGGTATAGGGTAAAACTATCGGTTTTGGCCATCTTTATACCATTTTTGGCCACTCTAAATTTTAACTAATACCTAAAGCATTATGAAATTAGAAACATATTTTATATTTTATCTTCAAATTAATCTTCAGTCTTAACTATTTATGAATATTATTTTTAAATTTACAGTATTTTTGATGCTCATTTCAACCTTAAACGGCCAAGAAGGGTACAGTGGCCACAAACGGTACTTCTACCCTACTGTAATTCTATTGGTTTTACAAAAATATATCCGTCAAAGTCATATATTTTTAAAACATGCTTTACTTTGCTTGTTAACTACGGTGCTACAACCTTTATCGCCGATGCCACTGCCATTGTAAACTGACAGACTCTAAATATAAAATACGATCAATTCTTTACGCTGCTTTTATGCCGCGATCAAATTTTGATGGTCGGATTTTTAAAGATAGGCTGTCTATAATATAAAATGCATCAAATTTTTAATCAGTGAAGCAATTCCTACCTTCACACAAAGGAATAAGACACAAAGTAAAAATTTGTTAAAGCCTTTACTTCATACTATTTTGTTTTTAGTCATGAACAAGTAGCGACGCTTTGAGAAGACTTTTTAGCTTAATCATTTTGTGCTTTATGGCCTTTTGATAAAGTTCACAAAGTGACACTTGTGAAACTGAACTGCATTGAAAATTTCACAGATTAATTCATGATGCCATAAAAATATTTCATAGCTTTAGTTGTATGATATCTCTGCATAATGGAAATACTACTGCTTGCTGAATATAAATTTCAATCGGGTTTATATTTTTAGATTTCACAAGAAGAACGGTAAGGACTCGTAAAAGTCAAGACAAAGTTAAAAGTCACAGGAAAAAGATCTGAATGCAATGCAATACTCGCAGAAAACGGGTAATGTGCCATATAAAATTAATTATTGTATTAAGTACTTATTGCCGCATATCTATCGATATTTATAAGTGACGTTCTTCAAGCGACCAGTCGATAAACTGAATAAGGTTTTCGTACGATTCGCCAACAAATAAACAAATAAAAATAAATACTGATCTATTTACTCGTATACAATATAATATGTAACAGTAGGGGATAGATAGATACAGTGCAATAGCTCTTAAGAGTCTTTCGGGTTCGGGTAAAGTCGGTTAGACTAGCATAAGAGCATTATGGGAGCGAGTAAAAGAGAGTTAAGTATCTACAAACTCGAAACTCGAACAATTGCGAAATGAATGTTTGTAAAATGATTCGCTCCCTTCACGTAAATGATTGTCAAATGAACGGACCCAATGATGTATCTCAATATATCCTGCGGTCCTGGTTTCAAATGCCGGTAAGGGCAGATGTTTGGGTGATAAGCGGGAATATTTGTTCCTGAGTCATGAATGTTTTCTATGTATTTAAGTATATATTTCTCTATATAAGTATTTATATCGTTGACTAATACCCATAGTACAAGCCTAGAGCTTAGTTTGGGACTAGGTCAATTGTTGCGAGATTGTCCCCTGATATTTATTTATTTATTTATATTTTCTTGTGCCTAAACCTCTGAACAAATAACAGGAAAAACATCCATGAACGTACCTTACAGTCGGGAGACACTACCACTAAAGCCTTCGCATCCAGCAAGTATGAATAAACCGAGCCCCATACATTTCCAAGTTACCGGCACTGTCGCACTAAACACCTAGTGTGTAGTAGAGTTGCTGCCCTAGTTTCTGCTCCAACGCGACAGCCGAGATGCGCTTTATATGGGCTAACTTTAACAACTTTATGTCACAACACGTCTAACACGGGAAGAGAGTGCATAGTGTAAAATAATGTAGGTAACACAATGGACAAGTAACATCCTGCGATATTTACTACTAAGATGTAACAACACCTGTTGTATATCTTTACTTTTGAACTGTTCTTCAACTTGTATTTTGTTTGGTGGTGTTCAATGGAATATACAGGATTAACATAGTCTGGGGCCTAATCAAGATGCCGAACGCTAAGTTAGCGATTCTCTAAAATCGTCATTAACTCTTTCGACCGCTTAAGTCTAGTCTATACATTTCAGTCGATAGAAAATAGAAACGTTAGCAGAGTTTGCATATTGGCCACGCCCTCTGTAGTGCGTCAAAAGGTTTGCCTGGCTTCCCGTACATTTTGACAGATTTATTCAGTCGTTAGCGTTTATAGAATGCGAGTTGCCTAGCCGTAGGTACTTGTTTTTTAAAAAAGGTAGAACGTATATAGATTCTGTCAGGGGTAATAAACATTCTTGTTCCCTATGTTTGGTGTATTTTTTCTTTTGACTATTATCATTGTACCTCTATGATAGCTCTATCAGTCTTCGAATAAGTAAGTGTGAAGTAATAATTTCTAATATTTATTGGACTCATAACACTACCCTTAATTTAAAAATGTTCATCACAATGAACATACCCTAATGTTTACTTTGTTTGTTTGGATTGTGTTCTTATTTATTGCCAAATTAAGGGTTAACCTAGTCCTAGTCTAGTAACTGAAAATTCAGAATAAGTAACAAACTGTAATTAAATAAAAAGTATAGGCGTGATGGCCTCGTCCCAAACTAAGCTCTAGGCTGGTACTATAGGTACTAGGTAACGATAAACGTACTTATATAGAGAAATCAATAAAATCTTGGTCCTCCAAGGGCAAGAGTTAGTCAAGGGCAAACCCATTATCACCTTAGAAAGCATCTAAAGACTGAAACAAATATTCGCGTTTTTACACAAAAAATTTGCCCTGACCGGGAATCGTATCCGGAATTCCGAGCTTCGTAGGCAGTCACTACCAACAAGGCTAACTGGGCGTTTTCCAAAAAAAGCGCACGTAGTTAAGGAATTTAATTAACAAACGGTAACTTTTTCCATTACGTCACGATAATTAGTTAAATATTTATGTACTGCCCACATACGCCAGTAGGCCGTATCTCACATTCAATAACCGAAGCAGTTGCAATCCTCACTCGTTAGTAAAATGGTTGTATTTGCTACAGGAGTTTTGTCTGAGATGGCACTATTTTTTTTAATGAGAAGTATAGTTAATTATTGTGACGTAATGGAAAAACTTACTACGTACGTATTGAATTCCTTAACTACGTGCGCATTTTTGGAAAACGCCCAACTACGTCTTCAAAATAAATACTTAATAATTACATTCCCAGAGAAAATAAATCCATATCGCAAAATATTCAGTCACAGCGCTGTGAGACTAACACTATCAATTTTTAATTATTACCTGTCTCTCCCAATAGCCTATCCCTTTGATGTTTGGTCTGCTCGTTCGTCTTTTATCCCTTCGGAAAATTCTGGGAATCCTAATAAATTGGAAGCAATTTTAGGTAAATGAGTTTTGCCCTGGATGCGGGCAGGGACGCTCCGGCGTCTCAGAAGGCTTTGATAAAATATAACCAATATTAACTATGTTTTACTGGAAACAGGAATGGGACTCGATTATAAATACCGACAATTACGTTCACCATTTCTCTTTCTCCTTTGGTAGGTATTAACTGTTTCAGCCAGATGTACTTACGTCTGTTTACTTACAATGTTCAAGTAAATAGCGGACACTCTACCTTATTTCTGTTGAACCTAATATATTTGTTAAAACAAAAACTTCACTAAATTCTGCCACTCTCGTGGCTCACAGAAAGTTTTTACCGTTTTTCCTTAAAATCCTAGCATGTATTTTTCTCTTTGTTGTAAAATTATTTGTTTTAGTTCCTAGAAATAACAAGTTTACATAATAGCGACACAGCCCCTAAACCTTAAGAAATAATTCACTAAGAGGCTTACCGCAACGGTGGGCAATTTGCGCAAAATCTTATAAAGTAGCACGAAAACTAATTTGTAAGGACGCACACACATCGAAATAAGGCTACGGCACTAAAACTTGAGAACACGTGTACCTATGAACACCTGGGCAAATACAGAAATGCAGTTGCAGGGATGAACACAGGTTCTTAATGTTGAGATAAATAGGGTGCAGTATTGCGTGGTACAGGCTACAGAAAACCGCAAGTTCCTTGAGGTAAGAGAGGCTGTGTAAGTCTTGAGGATGGGACACACTGCTGTGACGATTGCATAAAAGTTAAGAAAACGTGACTCAGACCCTTTTTCGCTTTGTTTTTAATCATCTTTCTGCAGAAACTACATCGCTTTTTTTACGAAACGATTGTCTTAATTGTCAAATATTAAAGAGCTACTTATGCAATATTATAACGATATAATCAGAAACTAAATGGATAGATTCTACCACGACTTCGTCCGTGTTAACCATCCTACGGAAACAATAGTTATTCGTGATAAGTGAAAGCCTTTGTGTAAAATACAATGAATAACAACACACAAGCTATGTTACCTTCCAAAATTCTTCGAAATACGTCCGGCCGTATTAGCGTGACGGAGAAAGATACGTTCTTACAGACAAACTTTCTCTCTTATAATAATAGTATGATGTGATCTATATATGAGTAAAGTTACAGTTAATTAAGCTAAATACTGGAAGTAACTGACAAGACTAATGGAAGGATTGCTCACCCATCTTTTCATTAGTTGCCGGTTCTCCCAAACCCTATGCACCTCTACAAGGCACGCCTAATTTGGGTTTACGAGGCCAACTAAGGGCAAGCCGAGTAACACCGACCATACGAGTGAAACTGCCATGAAAGAGTAAACAGTTCAGTTTATGCCTCAGGAGATAGGTGTAGTCTAGTTTATGCATGCGGCGTATGACATAAAAAAGAAATGGGAATCGTGATGTGGAAACCCAGTGCTGTTTCTAAACTTGAAGAGTTATACACCGAGGGTACCTTCGTTTTGAAGTCCGATGTAAGGCTCATAGACAGAACTATGCAGTGCCACGTCGCATCGCCAAAATATGCGAGCAAGCGCTTCGCATAACTGGCGTCGCCACGTTCGGCATTCAGTTGCTATAATCTTCTAATAATCGTCTAGACTGTAAGGCGTTATTCCCAGTTGTAAGCGTACAAGTGGCGGCCGCGGCCCGGAAAGCGAAATTCTGGTAATGATCACGGGAAGCCGATGGATGCGGTACCACAAAACCGACCGCCGTGGATATCCTTGGGGAAAACCTATGTCCAGCAGTGGACGTCTTCCGGCTGATATGATGATGATGAAGCGTGACGTGAGTCGAATCACAGACCGAACATTTTCCACTTCATCTTTCTATACCATATTTTAAACCATCAGTCTCCAATAAAGTTCAAAAACATCAACAGCACTGAAAATATGAATCAAACCTTTTTCTTCGTCCACTTACATTAAAGAACTAGCAATATCCAAGTTCACCTCCGTATTACGTAACATCTTTCCACCGCAGGTCCGACCCGAGTCGAAGGATATCTCTCCCATCTCGCCTGATAGCGCGCCAGGAAATTGCGACCGCGTCGCTTCCTGTACTTGTGTTGCTAAGAAAATAATGTATTAAAAAAACAAGTCTATGTAAACTTTGACTGATGCTTGTAGTTATAAACGTGATTACAGGATGTTTGAAGTAAACACCAGCGAGGTAGTTTTATGCAACGTTTATTATTTACCCAATGACCATGATTGATACCTTTTTTAATTACACTTTAATAAATAAATAAATCTCTTATTAATAAATGCGCAATAGCTAAAGTGTGCTGTAAATAAGCTCTGGCCTTATATCTGTCGTTGTTATATTTGAATTTGACAGAAAGGGATAAATAATACCTGAACTAAAAAAGGTTTATTGTACGTTTATTGATAAGGGTTTATACGCAGTTTTAGGGAAACTATAACTTTTACCAGTATATCTGTTTTAGTACCATCGCTAATGGGCCAATTGATAAAAAAGAATAATGTTAAATAAATAAATACATAATGAATGAAATAAATTATAAAGTTGGGATTTTTTAACAAGAAAAAACTGTGGTCATTTGTTCTAGGTGTAGATGTTATTGCAACAAAAATATACTTTATTAATTTAAACCGACTAATTAACAAACAAGTGTTAAACTCCAAGAATCACAATTTGCTTCAAGTTTAATGCATTAAATACCTAGCTCGGCGTTATAAATCTTGCTAAGATGTTAAAAGCGATTAAAATGAAACGCTTGAACTTAAGTTTAACTTTGGAAGTCTTGGCTTTAGTTTAACTTTCAAAATGTTTGCTTTTATTAAGTTGAACTTTCGCTTGCATGTAAAAAAAACGAATCTTTAAAAAAATATTAGGTTTTTTTAACCTTTTTTAACGTCGAATAAAATAACTAAAATTTCAGTAAAAAAAAAACGCGTAACATTTTTGAACGTATTCAATAATTGTATCTTTAACTAAGAATCATTTTTACTAACAATACGAATGCCCACATAACAACGCAATGAAACAATTCTAGAATAAATGAAACATTAATTCATCCCGACCCAAGACAGTGTCACCCTCCACGTCAGAGCGTCCGCGAAAATGACACTGACAAGCGTTGTCACCCTCGCGTGATGAATTGTGTGACACGATGGGTTACATACCGCGTCACGGGTATCATTGCTGACATTAACGTTAACACAGCGTTAAAAAAAAACTTTTTGCGAATTTTGCTAGAATAATTCTGTACCAAGAGAGAAAAATTAACGTAAAGTGCAATAGAGTTTTGCAAGGTATTAAAAACGTTTGTTTTGGTCTAGAGGACGGCGGCAATTTTGAAAGGGTAGAATTAGATTCCCTCTTCTCCCCCTAAATCTTCCCGTTGGTGGTCAATTTTCAAAATATCCTTGTGCACTGCCTGTCAGTCAGTCAGACACGAAAGAGTTTTTTGTGTATAGATCACATTTTGGTGGCGTCTTCGACCGTTTAGAGCTCCTTCATATTATTATCCAGAAGAATCCAAAAAGTACGATATAAATATCGTGTTTATTCCTAATTCAACTGGTAAGTAATTAAAACGTCACTAAATGAAAAAGTAAGGTTGTTTGTGTTATAAAACCTAGTTCAAATCAGTTAAAAACAGACCAATTGTGTCAGAAAAAGATATAATGGCATCAGAAAATACGAGAAATATAGCATCTTCACTTCAGGTCCATTTCAACAAAATCTTCTAAACTAAACTAACAATAATATTACGACCGTAATGACTTCCTAAACTAATTATTTAAAATGAATAAATTTTATAACAAAACTTAAGAAAGACTGAAATAAAATAGATAAGGTGCTATTCCGCGTCTTAACAAAACGTTATCAAAAATACACAACCCATTTCAAACCCTATGCCGTTACAACAGACTCTACATTCGTTTCAAAACTCCCGAACAACGAAGCCACTGCAAGTTTATTCTACTTGAGTCCCGCTACTTTGTTCCTTGTCATTTCTCAACGTCTCATTTAAAATAAGTCTTCTGCAATTACTAGACGCTAAGTTCTTTATTAACATGCAAATTGGTTGCACCGGCAACATTGCGATATTGCACGAAATAACGTCTTAGAAGTTAATTAACAAGGCATTGCAGTTATATGATATTTTGAGTAGAAACTGTAGATATTTGTAACAAAAAAAAGGAAAAATTAGAAAGTTAGAATATTTCTGACACCCAAAAGGCTTGATAAATCTTTTTAGTGTCTACGATTTCGTAATAAAACTGTTGATGAGTTATTTTTGTATTAATTTTTAAAGTCTACCACCAGAACACATGACATGACACAGTAATACAAGGTTTTCAATGGTAATTGACGAATTAACATACAATTACCGAGCGAATCGGAGTACTTTACTAGTTAAATCTTGGAATAAAATGTGAAGGAAATTTCAACTATCATTAATTGAGTTATTATTTTTATTGTAGGTATTATACGTATTCTGCATTTTATAAAAACCTAAACTTTAATAAAATTTAATATAAAGGTTGAAAATTTGTTTTGTGCAACATTTTGATTTAATTTCAAGTCTGCAATTAATTTAATTTATATACAATTAATAAAATAAGTACAAAGCGAAAGCTGTTACCATAATTTACCAGTTGAGACTGCCGGCATTTAAGTCTATCATTTTTGCTTACGTTGTGTGTGTGTGTGTGTGTGTGTGTGTGTGTATTTTGCAATAAAGTTACAATAAATGAATAATGTGGTTCCGCGTCCAAAATATTAAAAATTAAGGTTTACCTAAAAAACACCAATATCTCGAGTTACTACAATGTGTGTGGCGTTTCGTATTTTTGTGCTTCTGCAACAAAACTCTTAAAATTAATTACTACTAGAATTCCTACCCGGGAGGTCGAGACCCATGCATAGCGTGCATTCTCTTCAATTTTCTGGACTTAGTACAGACACAATCTTATACAAAAAATATCCTTCGATTACACTAAAATAACCAACCAAAACACCAAAATGGCTTGAAACATTACGCTTTAACGTTCAATTTTATCCCATCATTACAACTGCGTTGAAAATTAACACCGCTCATTTATTCGCTCATTCAATAGCAAAGTCTTCATTGCTCTCAGGTAAGCGATAACACCGCTTAGCTCGTTTCGCTTTTCTGAATTACGACATCTAATTACATCTCCATTGTCAGGTTTTGGCGCTGCATTTAATATTGTTTGTACCGGTGTTAGGCGCGGCGCAAGTTACAAGCGGAATAATGCTAAACCTTACTTGGATGATATAGCCAAAATTATAAAATTACAAAAAATAGAACGATCGAATATAATAATGATGGAATGAATAAACGAAAATAATTATACAGACCCAGCCAGGTCTGACAGAAGTTTCTCACAATATTTACTTAATTAAAAATGGTGAACTTTTTGTAATGTTCCGAAAGACTAAGTTGATTACAAAGTTTATGTTTTCCTATTATGTTAATTTACGGCAAAAAATATCTTAACAAAAACAATAATCAAATGCGAGACAAAAAACAAATTAAGTTAATGTTAATTAAAGAACGGCCACCATTTCGTAAGCGTAGAATTCCCGTTAATTACCCCGCTATTACGTTATTTTCCTGTTAGGGGTTTAATTAAAAATAAATCCTTGTGAACCCTACCTTACCTTAGGGTCAGAAGTATATATTATAACTCTAAATTGTAAATCTCTAGGTCCAGCTGTTTGGGCTGTGTGTGTGTCTGTTTAGTCTGTATGAATATTAAAAAATTGTGTTTTTTTTTTGTATAATTCCTCCTTGTCCTTTTAACCTTGCACCAAACTGACATTTTCGTTTAATTTAACACGGGATTCAAGTGCTGCTAATAAATCCATCGGGTACTTGATAATTTTGTCGGGTTTTATACGCAAAATTAATTTGAAATCTTTCCTGTAAACATCAGTTAATTAAGTCTCCCGTACGTGTTGATCAGAGCAGTGATAATTAAAGTTTTAATTAATTTTAATGTGTTCGTTTTGTAATTTTGTCTCATTACCTTTAAAAGGGTGAAATGAGTAAGGTAGGCTCTAATTTTCTTGAAAAAAAAACATCCAATCTATATGTTTTTTAATATTTAGGTCGAAGATCGAAATTTGAAAAAAACTATTT
Source organism: Acleris cristana (assembly GCA_948252455.1). Taxonomy (NCBI): domain Eukaryota; kingdom Metazoa; phylum Arthropoda; class Insecta; order Lepidoptera; family Tortricidae; genus Acleris; species Acleris cristana. The sequence continues at coordinate 12,707,950 of OX411779.1, forward strand.
CTACAATTATTAAGAATTACATTATTGACATCTTTATAAAATATAAAAACATAAGGAATATAAATATTTGCGTAGCATAAGTCAAACACTCAAAATTTAAAAAAGTAAAGAATGTTTTGGAAACGTACAAATTAATTTTGAATTATGTCATAATAAATTGTAAGGATTCAAATTTTTATTATTTTCGACGGAACCCAAAAAATGGGGATTAAGCGAGTCGTGCTTGCAAAGGTACTGAATGCAAAAAAGACATACTATTACTACTTATATAAAAAGTTGTATCTATGAGACTATAAGACTTGTATATTTTACGACGAGTCAAACTTAGTGTTTCTTAGGACAACTTCAGCAGTGAGACATTTTCTACCACTCGAGCTAAGGGGACAAGCTTACTTCCAAGTATCTGTATCGAGACTGAAACTTGAAAGCTTACTTTTAACGGATCGCTTCGTAATTGCGATAAAAGTATCCAGTTAACTTTAACTCGCCGGTAACAGTTCCGTCGCTAACTAACTTGGAGCTCAAGCGAGCTCAAGTGTTCTCTTAATAAGGCTGGTTAGGTGATCCGGTTACCACACAAACTTTTTTATAAAGTAGTCAATAGTTATTTACAGTACTACCATTTTCTTAATAGCGATCGGCAATCTTCGTTTTATATTGACAAATATACTGTCAGTTGCGAGTGCAAGCGTGATAGCGATAGCCTGGCGAACGCTATAATTTAGAACCTGGGAGTACTGTACGCCTTTAGCCTAGTTGATCGTGACCCTGTCGATGAAGCTAGCGGTCTCGGGTTCGATTCCCGGTATGTGCAAATATTTGTATGATGAGCACGAGTATTTTTTCATGAGTCTGAAATGTTTTCTTAGTGTTTAAGTATGTCTATATAAGTACGTTTATCGTTATCTCATACCCATAGTATAAGGCTAGAGCTTATTTTGGGACCAGAGGGCTTATTGTCTAACGCACTCACAATCACGATCGTTTTCATTTTGAAAATCGAAGGCTTGTCTGCATATAAAATAAAAACAATTGCTCCGCTTTGAAGCCGGTTGTGATTGCGAGTGCATTAGACAATAAGCCCTCTGGTCGGTCGATTTATTTTTGACCTTGTCCAAACTGCGTCGCAGTACGATGAAAGGGGATGGGTAATATTTTCTTCCTCTCTCTCTTCGTACTTAGTCACGAACATCGAATGAAAGCGATTAGGTATTCAAAGTTTCGGATTTTGTGTTTCGTAGTTACTGTTCTGAGTATATTCATTGATGAGCTCATCAGAGAGTTAGTTAAGAAAATAACATAGGTGATAGCGCCTCGTAGCCTGTCAATGTCAGGCAGTTTTGTGGCATATCATATTGTGATTATGTAAAAGCGAGCAGTGACAGTTTCAAGTGACACGATTTTTATAGAAGTATTTTTTTGTTTAAACATGTAGAGACATGCACTAATTCGACAAGGATTGGTGCTGATCAGTAGAAGGGTTCAATGGTTTTATAAAAGTTAAAGGCAAGCCAATTCATTGCTGACCTGTGACAAATTGGTATTAACAAAATATGTAATATTGACATAATGCAATATCTATCGTTGTCTTACCTAATTCGAAGGTGTTTGGCTTGAAACTTTTACTGAATATTGAATTAACTTCTCTCTCAATTGCTCTAATGTTCTCTTTCACTAGTGGAACTGACTTTACCTGAACCCGAAAGACGTTTAAATGCCTTTTGCACTGTATATTAATTAAAAAATACTTATAATCTTTACATGAAGTAGTTTGTGTGGCAGCCATTATTGAACCCCAGCCCTGCAGACGCTCTCAAAAACAGTGCATTGTGAGCACCTGCACTGCGCGATAATGGAGCTCATTCTCCAGAACTTGAATCAAGTCACTTTAGACAAAAAAGAAAGCAATTGTCCTGAAAATGTGCTAAAGGAATCCGAATTCCTCTTATTTCGAGAGGAGTTAAGCTTCGGGAATAATTCACTTCATTTAATTACACAAAATATTTGCTATATGTCGGAAATTAAATCCGTAACCGCTAACTTCACTAACCGCTGTATCGTTTCTACTTTTATCGAGTCGTAACTTGTTTCTGTTTAAAATGTCCTTTATCTTTTGTACTAAAGTGATAAATGTGTAAAAGTTATGGCAATAAACAAATCTGATTATTTATGATATGATTATTGATGAATGACGAACCTTATCTCTTTAAAGGATCTCTTTCAGATACCCTGACCATGATCATGAAAGAAATGATGATGAAAGTAATCACATAAAACAAAACATTTAATTGAAACGTCAAAATTTGTAAAAGATAAAGATAAAAGATGTTTATTCAATAAGTAGGCCGCACGGGCACTTTTACACGTCAAAAATCTACCAGCGCTTCGCAAGAGACTACTGCTGAGAAGAAACGCCGCAAGAAACTCAACATATTTTTACTGCTGAAAATGCAAGTCACAGTTAAAAAGCAACAAAATAGTCGGCACTATCATATCAAAAACATAGCAAATAAAATCACGATACCATGAATAAAGAACACATAACACAAAAATACCTATTGAATATTCCACAAACAAAACAAGTTCACTCCACTTGTACCCTAATAATTAATCAACAACTGAAACAAAAACACGCCACCAATTGTGAGCGCAGACAACGGTTTGCCGAACCGTTGCGGTCTGACTCGTGAAAATTTAACCAGCGCACAATTTTATTTATACTAAGTGCACGCTCGGATAGAACGGTAGAGAGACAAGTGGAGCGTTCTTATTTTTGGATTGATTTTCGTTACGATAGTGTTGTTATTAGTTTTGGGGGGTTATCATGACTTAGGCAGTTAATTTTACGGCAAGCGTAAAGGACAGAGCTATAGCAGTTACATAGTTCTATCCTTTTCTGTCAGCGTAAACAGAATTGCATAGCTATGTCATAATAACACCCCTGTATGATTTGCACAAATTGAAGCAATTACTTACTTCGACATCGCTTAACCGATTAGCTTTCAGCTTGTAGCTCGTTTTCAATCCCCGGTATAGATTTTGCAACTCACGATTGCGCTTTAATCAATTCAATTTCAACTTTAATCCTTTGATATAGGAACCCCTACAACAGCACTCGTGAAATGCAAAAACTACAATGACAAATGTAGACAAAAACCAGTGAATATATGTTGGTGACTGATTATTTGTATTATATAAGGTAAAAATATCATCAGAGGAAAAACAAGTTACAGAATCACTCTCATACTATGACCACGGATAGGAAGGTCATATTAGTTACCTATTATGGAAATTGTTCGCTTAATAAGGTATAAAATTTAAAGGTACGCTTAAAACGTACTTTATGATCTTAATAAACGTTATTTACTATTAAAATTTATACTGCAAATGGAGATCACAATTTGTAGTCAACATAAATCACTAAACTACAGTAAGTACTCGTCATTATAATCATTAAATCACGATAAACCAAAATAAATTAAATACGAGTCCACTCAACTACTGTCCAGTGCCACCGCGGGCGTCAATTGTTTTCCCTCAAATTACACCGAGGTTTAAATAATGACCCAGTTTATTGATTTAAAACACGGCCGGCGGGTGACAGATCATTTCAATACTCAATAAGGCCTTTTGTTTTTAATAAAAATGGTAATGGAGCTGTCGCTCTGGTAAATAATGAGAAATATTCGGAAGAACGGTTTGCATTAAAAAAACAACCGTTTATTTAAAATTCGAAGCTCCCAAAACAATAATCACTTTTTATTAACTATTACATTCAGTCATTCATTTTCGTGAACCGTTAAAGTCGTTGGTTTGAGCATACAATTATGTTTCATTACGGGTCTGTTTCACAATCAATAAGTAAATTTATCTGTCAGTTAAAGTTGGCTCTCTCCTTGTCTATTTTCAAGTGTAAGACCGAGAAAGGGCTAAACTTACCTGTCAAATATGCTTTACTTGTGAAACAGGCGGCAAAAGTAGCATATTTATATTATTATGGCATCGACAAAAATATTGAAACAGTAAGTAACAACTATAAGAATGATCCAGTTTGACAATCCTTCCAACTCTAATGCTGTTAAAGAGTATCTTGCATTGATTTTTCAAATCAAATCAAATCAAAATCAATTTCAATTATTTCACTACATTTAATCATTTTCCTTCGTTAATTATTACATTGATTATTGGTAATGCATCTTGGGTATGGCCACAAGAAGAACGAAAGCAGGATTAATGCAGTTGAAATAAGAGCTCTGAGAAGTTTGTGTGGAGTTAGGATGATAGATAGAGTAAGAAATCGCGAGAGAACGATGTGGATTGAAAGATGATGTAGTGACTAAGATCAAAAAGGGTATGCTAAGATGGTTTGGGAATTTAGAAAGGATGGATGAAAGAAGAGTTACAAAAGTGATATGGCGAGCGAGAGTGAGTGGAGATGTCGGTAGGGGACGTCCTAGGCGGACGTACGGTGATCAGATTCGCGATGTACTGAATAAGGGCCAAATCAAAACCCCCGCGAAACCAACGTATGTACGTGCATGAAGAGATTGATGAATGTAGAGGAAGCGAAGTGTATATTTAGACCTGGAGAGAAAGGGACAATGAATACTTTAACTAGAATAGGTTTATTGTGTGTTTATATCACTATACTCCAGGGGCCCTAATATGGCTGCGTTTATCGCGTGACAAAGTTTGGATAAGGCATCCGTCACCTTCTGAAACGTTAATAAGTACGAGAGTGACGGATGCTTTATCCTCATTTGACACGCAATATAGACGCAGCCATACTAGGCCCGCAGAACATTACAGGTGAAATTTATACGTAAATCAAAGAGTCGTGCACTAAATAATTAAATGTTCTCCCGTAGTTTACAAGAGGCTATCGTTCAACACTCGACACGACAAAAAGTTACAAAATATAAAATGGTGCTTGACATCGAAACGGAGGTGATATAATCAATAGCTCTCGCATTGTTCAGGTATCGAATTTCCAAATAAATGAGTATTGTTTTAATGATCATTTTACCGGAGAAATGGTCTGTGAGTTTCCGCCCGGGGATTTATTGTATTAATAACGTCAATGAAGCTATTGTGTGAAATATACGGCGTGAGGAATTTTGCTGTCCTGTTTGACCATTAAAACAAAAGGCTTTTAGAAAATGTAATGTAATAGTTTAATTATTGCATGCTGGATATTGGCTGATTGCGACAATATTCCTTGTCTGTACAACTTTTGTATACCTTCTCGTTTTCTGCTATAAATGTTTCTTTTATTACATTTTTTTTATTCCAAAATTATAATTTGTTTGTGTTTTCCCGTGTGGTTGCCGGGTAAGAATAGTACCACTCCAATGTCTTCCCGTAGATATCGTAAGAGGTGACTAAGGTAATAAAGGCTTGTAGTAATGTTAGGCGATGGGCTTGCAACCTGTCACTAATACACTGGTTAAACATCTTAAATTAATTGTGCAAAATGTGGTTACAGAATTATCAACAATTTTTTTGAGTTGTTAGTCATTCTGTAGGTCTGCCTTCACAGAGTGGGGACTCTGAGAATGAAGGCGTGAGTTTATGTATGTATATGTATGTATAGTTTGTCTTAAATACATTTTATAAAAAAACGAGCAATATGTTGTAGCTGTGTCGTTGCAAGCCAAAAATGTATCCATTCAAACTAAAGTAACATGACAGTGACTATTGCAGCAAATCCTCCGCATAAATATCTAAATACTTATCAAAACCCAATAGCAATGTAGCCGCAGAATTTCTACATTGGATTACTCTGTACCCGATGTCCCAAGATACGTAAGAATCGCTCCTGGCATTTCATATTTGAATTCAAATATCTCGGATTAATATTCCTTTGAAGATTTGCGAACTTTATACCGATGTAATAGTATGATGTAAGTTACGTTCTTGTTCAATAGATTGTTGAAGATAAAAACGTTGATAAATAGAAATGTTAAAGTTATAATATATAATATATCGAACTTTCCTCGTTTGGTGATTTCATATTGTTTGAAATCCTAAAAACCTAGTATAATATCGACTTCTTAAATTGTCAACACTCCTATAAGACTGTCTCAGGAACTTCTAAGAATATTTTTAATCTTTGCATTATGATGAAAAATTTGTAATACTCTCAAATATTTCCTATAATACTCTCAGTAATTTCGTGAAAAAAAATGTTTTTAACGCTATGTTTTGCGACTAGTAAGTGAATCGCAACATAAAGCTACTTCCATGCGCCATATTGAAAAAACTAGATTAACCAGATAACTTAATGAAATTCATGCATAAAACTTCAACAAAAACATTTAAATACTAATCTTATTTCATACGAAAAAACTCATCCATATCCGCTTAACTCCACGTACAAAATTTACAAACACAAAAACATCCACATAGAAAATGATTATAAATTTCACTTTCACTCGCCTTATTGCTCGTTATTTATTTCTCCCTCTTTCACCTGCGCTCTGTAATCCAGTAATGGCGGGTGATATGTATACAGGGTGTTCGGCAGAAGGTTCGAAAAACTTCAGGGACTAACTCTGTAGGTCATACTCATCAACTTTTATTATGGGACCAATATCCAAATCGCGAAAAAAAAAACAGCTCTTCCATACATTTCGGCTGTTTAGCTCTCAAAGTTTGTATGGAACAGCTGTTTTTTTTTCTCGACGCAACCATACTAGGCCCGCTGGTGTACAAAATAAAACCGACCACATAAATTAAGTAGATTTTTAGTAATTCCGTTAGGTACATTTTTAAATAAATCATTTATAACTTCAAATCTGAAAATGAATAATCTAACTGTTAGTAATTGTTTATTATATATAAGTAAAGAATATTCGCGTGACCGCCTTAGATGCAACAGAGAATAGAACATCAAAATTATGGCCCACAAAGTTGCACGTTGCAACTCGGGACTTAACCACCACTAAGTAAAACTAAGCAAACATAAACAACAGGACTAAGCCGGTCCATAACCAAATATTCATGTAAGCGCTTGTTATTTTCTACTCCTACGTCCATACTCTACAAATTACCACAGCATTCAAAACATAACCTTCCCACGTCCTATCAAGGTTGTATACAGAAAGAGCTTCAACTTGAACACTCACAGAATCTTCTAGACGTTAATACGAATGTAACAAATGATCGGATCGTCTAGCGAGTGCTTTTAGATCTAGTGTTGCAGACGGAAAAATGTGGCTTCATCTGAAAAGGAGCATATTTGTGTAATTCTTGCAGAGACTTGCGCCCTTTTTGAATGTAAGGCTCCAGGCAGAATGGAACAATAAAGTTATTGGGCGATAAGAAAATGTGGGAAAAGCGATGCTTTCTGGATTCGAAAGTTGAACGCTTTTAAAGTTGCAGTTGAATTTAAAATGTTCTGTAGTAAAGCAACTATTCTAGTCTAGTCTTGCAATATTACGTCAAAGAATATTGAATTTTGTTTGAAGTTAGTAGTTTCACAAACAAATAACAACTTTCAGAGACAAATAGTAATGAAATAAACAAAAATAACGCCTTGATGGATCACAATGTTAAATTTATCTACGATGGCTAACTATTTCCGAAACTTGTCGAAATGTATGTAATTGACTTAAGCTTACGTTAAAAGAGTCAGAGCTTAGTTTGGTACATTCGAGTTCATAAATATGTATACACTTTAGTACCTTGTCACTTTAATCGTTGTGACAATTCATGTATGGCAGTTTAAACATGACATTAAAAGGACAAGGTACTAAAGTGTACATTTATGAACTCGACTGTACTAGGTCAATTTATGTGCGACTGTCTTCTGACATTAATTTATTAATTTATTTACATCTTCTAAGCCCGCAGATCTGGTGTCCGCACTCCACGGTGTAACTGTCACCATGACATAATATAGTGCAAACTCTAAAGAAAAACAGCAAACAATAACCAGCCAAGTATCTGGTAGTATGAAAACCTCAGTGTGCGAGCTCAGCTTACGCTTAGTTCAGGGTTCTTTAGTTTTTAGTCGCTAAAGTAGCTAGCTACTCAGCGTACCTTAAAACAGCCACAAATCGGAGATGCATCGATTCCCCCTCGGGACACCGAAGCGGATATATTTAAAATGCTCCGAAGATATCCTTTACCTTAACTTTGTTTTCAACTGCTGAATAAAATGGGAAAATAAATTCCTTACTCGAGACCGCGAACTAAACGACGAATTCAAAAATCATCTGGGTACTGGGTAAAACCACATATCTTTGACGTGTTATGAAATGGTTTTTAACTCAGCCGCCATTACTGTCAAGTAAAATTAAGAGCTATAATAACGTTCACAATACCAAAACACGTAAAAATCAATAAGGTGTTACCGTTAATAATGTCAGCCCAGACCGATTTACCAGGGTAGTGATTCTTTCAAAAGCAAAGGTGAGCGAACGCAAGAGTGATGTCCAAGCGGAGAGTTTAAGTAGTCCCGTCGAAGCGAACAAAACACATTTCAGCGCGTGTATTCAATTTGGCAGCATGGCTTCCCGAACGTATAAGACTGCCTAATTGAGAATGCACGCGCTAAAATGTGGTTTGCTCGCTCTGACGGGACTACTCAAACTCGCCGCTTGGACATTCACTCCTGCATTCGCTCACCTTTGCTTTTGTGAGAATCACTACCCAGAATAGCCATGAAATTCTTTACATTTGGGTAGTCTGATATTTCTGAGTCACGTGTTTGTGTATTTGTGTTAGATATTTAGCATGATAATGGCAATATTATTGCTGGTGACTGGACCCATTTATGACCACAACTTATTTATTTTACTTCTTCGTCTCTGTTCCATTGGTTTTAATAACCACAGTCACAGCCTGGACCCTAAGTCCGTGAGATATATTCCTTGTTTGTAATTATTATGTTTGTGCTATAAATAAATTTAACTTTATTTTTAGAATGGATAAACCATTTCAACCTTTTTCAAACATGACGACTAATGACACTTTTTTGAAGTCTCATTTTTTAAATAGAAAGTGTCTAAGAAATTGAGATTGAGCAAGTAACATCCAAATTACATTTTATTAGAATGAGGTTCCCAGACATATCGGTATTCCTATAACCGAAAATGCGCTGTATTCTACTCTAAAAGACCTATTGCTTTTGACATGTTTTCCTATCGTTTTTAACGATAACCCTTCATTTAATCGAATTTCACTTCATAGATTGTATTTCATCGAATTTCATTTCATCGAACGCTATTTTCTGCTGAAACCATGATGATTTCAGGATATCTTAAACATTAATTAAGTAGGTTAGGTTAAGTTAGGTTGGACTTCTGACTACTAGAAATTAACTGTCTTTCTATGAAATTAAAATTCTGCGAAATGATACGTACGTTGAAACATGTTTCGATAAAATAATAGGTACCCTTTTTAACTTGTCCGCCAATATTGTCGTGTTAATAAGAACTATCATAACATTGATAATGCTATAACATGTCAAAAGCAACATGGTTTTACCGGGTAGAATGGACCCCCTGGCCTGTAATGTTTCAAAGTAACTAACATGACACAAACAGGTGCTTAAATAAAAAGGTCCGAATAAATTAGCAATGTAGATTCATCGGGTGTCCATTAGTGTAATGGCGGCGCTCACCGTGTGCCTGCGGCCTTATTCCGATGCAAACGAGCTAAAAAAAAATGTAGTTGAGAATAAATCTGAATAAAAACTCTTTTTGTTGCATTCACTAATAAATGAGTGAACTAGTTTTATGCTAGATAATCTATAACCACAAAAATGTTTTTGAAACTTTTTACTTTAAATGATAATGTAGTTTAGTGTACCTATTCATTGTTCTGTTACTAAGAGAATACTAAAATATCTTAGTGCTACTACTTAAACCTATGTAGCTTTGAAATTAATTGTTTGCCTTAGATACAGGCTGTGCCTTGTTTGGAAACCCCTGTTGATGCCTGTACCTTTATTATAAGTTTTCTTTTTACAAATAAAAATCTGATCTGATCTTAAAAACTGGAATGGTTTCATCATTATCAAATTCCGGACACTAAATTATAACTAACTTACTTTGTGATTATCATTTTAGCCGGGATATAATTACAAATAAAAATAACGTAGATTGCGTATAATTAAACCACATTATTACAAATTAATGTTTTATTCAAATAAATGTTATTTTCGAATATTATCATAAGAGGCACGGCAAAACATTAAACTATTAGAACATTTAGTACTTCATTTGTACCTACTTTGTCTCTGGTACAAATAAGTTTAAATAAATGTATAAAATATGTAACGGTAGTAAAAATACAAATAAAACATTTAAAAAAACTTATAAAACGTTCGCGCCGCGTAGCACGTGCTACGGAGCCTACGCTGTAGCCCGAACGCGAACTTTGTAGAGGGTACTACGCGTGATTACTCTCACTCGCTCTTAATAAGATCTGATGAGCATAAGATGAGAGAGAGTGAGAGACAAATACAAACCCGAAGCACCTTCTAAGAGCTATCGCACTGTACTTCAATTTGCTGATTGGCTACGAGGAGCAAACAATCACATTATCAACTGAAACTATCACAAATAATATTAGTGAGAGACTTAATTAATTCAATATTCTTCTAATACCAGAGGCTCTATTCAACACAGTCAAAACATATAGCTTATAACGTGTTATGGTATTGTTTTTAACTCGGTAACCTTAACTGTCAAGTAAATAAGAGCTATCAAAAACTTGACAATAAGATAGCAGCTCAAAAGCGACATTGTTTTACCTGCCTCTATCCTACTGGGTAAACTATATTGCCTTTGACAAGTTATCGTAATGTTTTGTAACTCGGCCGCCGTTAGAGCCATACCATTGCGACGATGCGATACCATGTGGTTTTACGGTTTTAGGGTCCGTTCACGCAGACCGGCTCGGAGAGCATCGGCCCGCGCTCTTCTTTTCACACAGACCGGCTCGTATACGCTCGGAATCGGCCACGAGCACGTCTGCCAGAGCACGTCAAGCAGCCGGTTGGCTCCTCTTATTATTTCACACGAAGCGCGTTCAAGCATTCTTAATGACAAAAGATGTGCAGTGCGCACATGCAAAAACAAAACTTATTACAATGACTCAAAACTCAATTTCCACCGTGATAAAAATCTGCTCTCCTCTCCGAGCCGGTCTGTGTGAACGGACCCTTACTTATTTAAATAGAGGTCCTGTATTTTTAATAGTTTTGTGTCTAAACAGTGAGCTAGTGAACAGTGAGCTACACAGTTTTCCAGCTGTTGCCATGTACTTTAGTGCATAATGGGACGCTCTACGGTAAAGGAAAAACATCGTGACGAAACCTGCATATTCGAACAACTGAGTATATAAAAGGGGTAATTAAATACTATAGGATCGAAGTGTATCCAAGAAGGCTCATTTATATAAGAATAAGAAACGATAAAAGTCCAAGAATCTCCTCGGCCTCTCATTATGTTCCTAATTTCTCTCCGGCTCGGAATATGGCTTCACATAATGAGAGAGAATGAGAGAACACATGGAATCAATCAGGTTGGAGGCGTATTCCTATTAATGCGTAATTGCTAGCTGCCGGGGGTCATTGAAGCTGCGAAGATACGAAACATGTGGACGGCTGTGATTTCAGATGATATAACAGATATAGCTAAGTTGGGATTTTGTCACCCATAAACTTATTGTATCATAAAACAACTGAGTCAATGTAATACACTATTCGTCATTCACTGAGCCATAGTGAAAAGATTTGTAGGTTACCCTATTCGACCTGGCCTGAGAAGACGAGATAATCCGATACGACACCTTAGAATATTATTACTTCGCACTTTAATAAGTTACTCGCCTCCTACGTTTTCTATATGTTGCCTACCTTCATAAATAGAAGGGTAAAGATGACAACACGTATTGGAATATACGAATAAGTCCCACGTAATGTGCAGACATCTGATGATCAAAAGAACATAATACGGAGAAGAAATATACAACCGCACAATTTCTTTTTCACGTCACTTGGACACAGACTCCAGGGAAATCCTGTACTCAATTTAAAAACATCCTATAGTAGTAGATGGGATAGGCAGAATGCAAAGCTCAAGACTTATTACGTCAGCGAAATATCTCTTCATACAGGATTAAAATATCTTAAATCCCTTCGAATACAGGATGTCCGACAAACGAGACGCAGACTCCGTGAAATAGGATTAATCAATGGATACAGGGTGTTGTATTAAATTTTCGATAGCGTCTTCCATCCGGAATTGCATTGGGTGCATCTGGCATGTGGAGCGGACTCGAACGGGGAATAGGTTTGTGATAAGGAATTTAAGGGTTCGTATGGGACGTGATGTGGATTGCGTGTTGGAAAATATATTTTTTAATAGCTGATTTTAAAATGACGGAAAGAGACGATCCCATAGTCATAACTAACAAGCATGAGATTAAACTTTAACATAACGGTACAGGGTGTTGTTTTTGACGTTGTGTCGTGCAGCAGGGATTGTCCGAATCGCTAGCACCATCTTAACCTTACCCCCACCAAGCAGCAGTGTTTGCATTGTTGTGTTCCAGTGCAGCGATAAGACAACCGGTGAAATTACTAGCATAGAGGCATTCCATCCTAGTTCTCAGGGTTAGCAACGCATTTGGAGTCTTGGGATTGAATTCGTGAGATCGTGCTCTCATGATTTCAATTCCTGTTGGTCTCGGATCCCACTTACCATCAGGGGCCTGTTTTATAAAGGTACAAATTACAATTTACAGGTTACAAGTTTCCATTTGACACAACCTCGACCAATGACAACCAGCCATTTGAGCAGTGTTGCCAGTTTACACCTGTATAATTGTAACTTGTAGCTTTATAAAACGTGCCCCAGGTAGCTTGTTTTTGTGTCTTCTGCTTGTCATAAAAATTCAAACATGCAAGTATATGCTTATCACTTGAATGTATTTATACAGCCAAAGATATACAAAATTGCAAAAATATGTATTGAAGACCAGTTAACTACTTTAATTGTTGAGCCATCTTAAAGGCGTCGAACCCTGTGATAATGACAGCGTTACGTCACGAAAAAGAAAATAAAACTATAACAGGGCTTTATACAGACGCTCAACTGTTGACGTAAATTTTAGGCTGCGGCTTCACATCCCACTCACCCATTGGTTTCCCATGTCCATGTTAGGCCCTAGGCCCACCATACTACAAATAGGGATATTTTAAATTTAAATCTAATAGCAAGGAAATAAAGTTCAAATACCTTCGCTCTTAAATGCTTTTTTCAATTTTGAAACTAAAATGAACTTTATACACTCTCTTAAATTGTGCCATTATGAAATAGACGTCAAACTTTTTGCGTAGGTAAAAATACATTGTAAGAAGGCGAGTTTAGTCAACATATAAACGCGTCGACTCGCATTCCAGTATATCTCAGGATAATCTGAAGGTATTGACGCATACATTGTTATTTTATGCACCCCTACTTTTATTTCGCGAATAAAACAACTTAAAGTAACTGAGCTCCTTAGTAAATCTTTTCCAAGTTAGTAAGCATTGTGTTACAAAGTAATTGCAGGAGATTTGGTGTGATAAATAATAATAATACGTTACTTTAGAAGTATACATCTTACCCTAAGTGTGCAAAATGTGGTTACAGAATTATCAACCAATTTTTAGATTTGTTGGTAATTCTGTAGCTCTGCCTACCCCACTTTGGGAATGAAGGCATGAGTTTATAAGTTTATGTACTTTAGAAGTGTCACTAAAATGACACTAATCTTTATGTAAGTTTATGAAGATACTTTAAGGGTCCGTTCACACAGACCGGCTCGGAGAGGAGAGCAAATTTTTATCACGTTAATTTTTTATGGCAAAAGAAGTGCACATAAAAAAATAAACCTTATTATTATGTCTCAATGTCTCCAACGTGATAAAAAATCTGCTCTCCTGTCCGAGCCGGTCTGTATGAACGGACCCTAAGTCTGTTGCTCGATCAGACAGTAAGCGTTTTCACAAAATTTAACTTTATTAAGAAGATAATGCCGGATTAACACACATTAAATCTAAAAATGTCCATCAGTAGGTATATTTACACCCCTAAATAATCAATAGAAAATCCTTCGTGTTTTTTTCTTTATAACTTTTCTTATTCGTTCTCTAAAAACCATATTCAAACTTTGACAAATATTTTAATGCCAATAAGAATACCCCAATTAGTCCAACCGTTCTTAAGCGATGTGCTTACCGAGAAATTGCATTTTATTCGTTTTTATACAGGAGTCCACGCACCTTCTACACGAATACCTATTATTCTGGGCAAAGATTCTAGGCGGCAAGAACCATAATTATCGTCTTTAAACTGTTACCTTATTGTCAATGTTTTGATAACTCTTATTTACTTGACAGTAATGGCGCCGCGTTAAAAACAATACCTACCGTAACAGGTAAAAGACGATATGGTTTTACCGCCTAAAATCGAGTAGCTGTTTTATATACAAAAGGCTTACACAACTACATTTTAACCTCCCGCGTTTGGGTCTTTAGATTAGGGTTCCGTGAAACCTTTAAGCGGAAACACATAATAACCTCCCAAAATCAATAGTATAGTATTGAACGATTAAACCCTCACTGATTTGTCATTAGCTCAAACACAATGGCATAGGAATGCCAATATCTGGCCATTGTACGGGACCCTCCGGAAGTGAGGGGAGACAATGGCGCTACGTAGGTATATGTTATATTGTATATGTTAATATGTGAAGGGGATGGTTGCGTGGGTTGTTTGTTGTTACAAGGTTGTGTAATATTTCAGTTTTAACTGCCTTATAGCCGGTGCCGAACAAAATAGACGCGACATTGAAGTATTGGCATTTAGGAACAACTAATCACGATACAATGCCTCGAGCACAAAATCTTCCTCCGGTCTAGTAAGAAACGTTAGTGGAATGTAACGTAAGTAACGTTTGAAAAATCACCCTGTAGGTATTTGTATTTGACGTGTTTTCAAAAAAGTGTCCCGTCATGTAATTGACAAGAAATCAGAGGGGCTATTGTCTAATGCACTCGCAATTGCAACCGGCTTCAAAGTGGAGCAATTGTTTTCATTTTTTATGCAGACAAGCCTTCGATTTTCAAAATGAAAACGATTGTGATTGCGAGTGCGTTAGACAATAAGCCCTCTGTTCGTCAAGAAACGTCAGTAAATTATCAATACTAAGGACAAACTGATATCTGGACAATTTCATGACGGGACACTTTTTTGAAAACACGTCATTTAGTACTAACATTTCATTGCGTAATGTATTATCATTGACTTGGCTTCGTAATCGAGTAGTAAAGTTAAAGTGTACGTGAGTCTTTTTGAAGGGTTCATGCTACGAATAGAATCGAAACCGAAATTTTACAAATTATATTCAAAGCCAAAAACTCTATACATAGCTCATGTTACCCATAACTTGAGGCAGTCCAATAAAGTGTATTCAATCCATGACGACGCGTACCACTATACTTATTTTAATGTACATTACTGCAACCGTTCGACGTCAATCAATTTGAGAGGCAACGAAAAGCGTAGTGGACAGAAAACAGTGTTCAACCTATTTAAGGAGATTTAAGACGAATCTAGAAACATTTAGCTTCTCAAGGTTAAATTCTTTAATAGCATCTCTTGCATTAGCATTTTTTGCCTTTTGTTATTAAGTGCCGTTTAACCACAAATGTGATAATAAAGGCAATTTTAAAAGTGGATGCATTTAATGTAAAGCAAATCTTGATCGAGTCAACAATTCTTAATCTACAAAGACGTCAGACCCTAGAAAATTAAAAGTACTCTTTTACCCTCATTAGAAGAAAGCTTTGTCCGAATCTCTCTTCACGTCTTTAAACGCGGTTTTCTTTCGCATTTTTCTCTCTTGCTGTACTTCCTTTTAATTTAATCCGTTTGTTAGAACAGCTGTTCCTTAATAAGGCGTGTTGCGACAAACGAAACAAAATTCGAGGCGTTTTTTGTTTGAGTGTAATTTGAAGTTTTAATTAAATTTAAGTTATTATTAAAGGAGTGAAAGTAGAAGAGTTACGTAAATGAAATATGTAAGTGTGAATGTGATTTGAAAATAACATTGACTCGATGAAATTAACTTTTTAAATGAACTAATACAAATACTGTGCACAACGAGAAAAATATTTTATTTAATTTCCATTTCGATACATTTTGATACGGCAACTAAATGTACCTAATTCGGCCTTATTCTTGATTTATATATTTTATTTTATTTAGGATTATCCCCTAATATTTAATGCTTTTGCTGCAAGTGGCTTTGTATTGATTTTTTAGAAAACATTAAAACGTACCTATTCTACAAGCTAATTTGTTTGAAGTAACTTTAAAACGAAACACGTGTTATACTGTCATTTTATCTAAGAACCCCGAGTAACACCGTTTTATTTAAACTTTCAGCTGCGAGCTGCGATTTTTCGTGAGGTGATCCAATTTCTAAGAGAATTCTGTAAGCAAAACTAACTTCGCATAAAAAATAGTTCGTTTTTGTTCAAAAAGTTTCGGAACATTCTAATTTCCTAGTAAGTATTATATACATGTGACAGAAGAACCTCTTTCATAACTTGTCATAACAACCTAAGATTTCAAGATTTCTCGTTAAAAACAAGTGAAATGATGGAGATCCAAATTTAAATTTAGAATTTTCAAAGTATTCTTCACTCTTTCGTAACCGCTGCGTTACCCGCCTTCGAGCCACCGCACCACTCAAGCTTCAGTAATCTCGCACATAGACATAGAGAAGACATATCACTACGCTATGCCCCAAGTTTTAATCTCAGCGGCGTCGGGAGGGCGATAAATCCGCGGAATGAATCCCGCCCGCGCGGTTATTAGCATGAATTTACAGCGAGTGATCCATCTGTGCGCGGTGCGCTGTACTTTGTACTGGAATGAACTGTTGGGCTAAGACAGCCCAAGGTTATAGTTGAAAAATGTGGTTATTTACTTGATATTTTTAAATCGATATAAATCATTTACTTTCCAATGATGCGTTAATTTATTTTTCCTCCTCGCGTACTATAAACCGCTAATACAGTGTTACCTTAAACTTAACCAAAGCATGAAAATGGTTCTATAATGAGCGTTGCCATAGTAATAACATTACCATGGTTACGGTCATTCCGGATGTCTTGGCATTTAGTGAACACTTGACCATCTAATTTGCATATTTAACCGATTTTTCACTAACAATTTAAATGACGTGTATTAAAACAAAATAAATTTTAAGAGTAATCATTTATTTATTTATTTAAAAATAATCACACAGCATAACAGTACTGAATTACCTACATACTAAATAGATATTAATAAAGGCAATCAAATTAATAATAAAAACATAATATACATAAGTGCATTATCTATTTAAAATGACATTATGATTAAATCACTATAAAAAGATGATTGATATTCATCGACTTATTATTTGGTTACCATGGTTAGGCCATGGTTAGGCTCAATATGGATATAAACAATGTCGTTTGGTTTGGCATTCCATTTTTTATCATAAATTTGTCAGAACTGTTTTAGTAACTATTGAAATTTGCATTAATTTTGTAAATATTTCACAGTAAAATTCACAAACTATGAACGCCAACCGAAATAATGAAAATGAATTTGCTGACAAGTAATGTGTTAGCAGAAAATTCAAGGAAAGTACTTTTGTCGTTATCATTTAAAACTTGTAGAAAAACTTGTATGTCTGCAACGATATAATAAATTAGCTTTGAAGATACTCCTGCCTGTCATTAGAGCGCTCGCTTCGCTGACGCTCGTGCCCTTGCCTCGGAACTCGTAAACCTTTATGCCCTTACTTATAAACGTGGAGTAACCATGGAGTACCTAAGCCATGATTTGTCCTTATCCGTCGAATCCAAATGTCACAACGACAGGTAAGGACAAAACATGGCATAGCTACTCCAAGTTTATTCCACGTTTATAAGTAAGAGCATAAGAGACTTAATTATATCCCAGTTGCATAAATAACTATTATATACCTAAATCAGTTGGTTAAATAAATAGTCTAAGATTAAAGTTCGTTTGCACGCTTTACAACTATAAGATATGACATATAAGATATGGCTGTCAATTTAAGTTTTGCTTTTTAATTTGACAAGAAGTTATGTCAAAATTGAAAGAGCTTGCATACGTTGACGGTACAGTCAGCCTTATGAGTAGCTAATATTTAAAACCGAACGTAGTTATGTGTATAAAGACGATCACGAACGAGGCCATAACCCTAAAAAAATTAATTAGTTAGCCCAATTTCTTTCTCAGTTCTCAATTTGTTGAAATGTTTTTTTTTCTTTATTTTGATCATATCACCAATGTGTGTGAGTTGAAAACACATCCACTACCTTTATCGGACGTTCCGCGTTCAATTCCCGCCTTTTTTCTAAATACCAACAAAAAAGTCTACCGAATAACCAGTAGGTACGCGACTCGATCAACGCAGCGACATTTCACTCCTCTATTTTTAGTTTCACAACTTTAAATTACAACTCAATGCAAACGGGGTTCTGCTGCAACTTTAATAGCTTTCTGAAATGGCGGGACTATGGAAAAACAACGCTTCAATATTAAACACGTAACAAAACACATCACCACAAACATTTCAAAAAAATCAACGTACGTTGCTGCATTTTAAAAGTTAGACACTGACGTTTACTTGTCAAAAGAAGCAGTGTATTGGTGTATTGTGGAATTATGGTTTATGAAAGTTTAGCGTGGTACGAAATGGCGTATATTTGTTTTACGTTCATTCAATCAAGCCTCAGTGGATGTTGATTGGTAAATAAGGTGCCAGATATGTTGTTTTAGCGAACATTGATCGTGTGACAGTGTTAACTGACGATAGCAGTGATAGTGTTGAATAATTCAAACGCTTTTTCGTATAAATCTAAACGCTTTTTTAGGTTTTGATTACAGTATTTTTTTCTAGTGTATGGGGGATTTTATCTTTGGTTCGAATTTCACTACCCAACTGGTTAATTTGCCTAATTTTCATAAGTTGAAAGACCAATTTTTTTAAACCGGTTTCCTTTTCTGGGTTGTTATAAAGCAAAACCTAAATTAACCTTTAAAAATACTTATAGTTTATAGTACATAGTAGATATAGTTTAGTTTAGTGTATGTATTCATCAATGTAATATTGCAATATAAATTACATTGCATGTCAAAAAAACGAAATTATAAATATTGATATACAAATAATAAAATAATTAAAAACAACATTAAAAAACTCCTTTTTTTTAATAATTAAAAAAAAGACTAGTTTATGATATTTTGGTATATTAATCCTTCGAGAAACGAAATTTCAGGCTTATTCAATCAATACCTACGTTTTCAATCCTATACATTTTCTGTAGGCGACGCCGTTCGTAGAATGCATCTTTCCTAGGGCCAGAAGGCAGTGCTCTAACTATTTTTAGCGCGTAAAATGAACGTTTAGCTCGCAGAGACATTAAAAGAAATATTTAACCAAACTACTTTGGTCATTTGAGTAATATAATAAGTAATAACCAATTGATAGATAGTTTTACTATGAAAAACAAAACAGGTAAAATCAACTCTACTGATTTAGGTTAGGTATTGAATAAGTTATGACTTCATGACTAAAAACTGACTTCATTTCTAATTCGGTCTAAGCGAACTTTTTTAGTGCCCGCCACCCGTCTCGTTCGCGTGCCGTCCCCGTCCCGTTCGATATTTTATCACGTCGCTTATTTGAAGAAAGAAAGAAAAAAAAACAGACATCTAACAAAAGGACAAAACAACTACAAAACAAAAGAGAGAAAATACATATGGTATATGAAATGCTCCCAGCTCAGCATGTTGCGGGTAATAAAATCAGTGCTGGTCTTCCACGGGGACAACATTAAAAATAACGAGAATAATAAAAATAAACTATTACTAAAAAACAAATAGCAGCATAGACAGATATTGGAATATGTAGCCAATACTAATAAAATTTTCAATAACAAATAACCCACTAACCCAAATTATATAACAAACGAAAAAAAGTAATAAAACAAAAAACGGGAACAAAAGAGAAAGTGAAATTAAAAATTATAAAACTTACGAAATTATCATACTGCGAGTATAATATATATATATCTTTTTGTTTCACTTAGGTATATATACCTAAGTGAAACTAAACTAAGAAACGCAACGTCTAAGGATCTTTATGAGTACCTATTTTGAAAGAATGAGAAAAGACGGGAGTGATACCTACAAAGCATTCTGTAAGATTAAAGAAGCAACCTTTTTAAACAAATCGGATAAATTCAAAAAAAACGCAACGTTAACGATCTTTTGCTAAATCGGGCAAGTTAAGCTCCCACCATACAAGAACGGAAATACCTTCCAACCATTTTTTTACATGATTTCAACTTAATACCTTACGTATTAGGGTTCAGTATGAGCAGCAGTATTGCAGAAAATCCACAAAGGGAAAAGGGCGTTTGATCTTCAAATAGAGAGATTTTCAATTTACATCGTTTCTTGAAAGGCTCGTGTGGTGGGGCCTTAGTTTTGGTGACGGAATTGACTTTGATGCTTGTTCCATACGCTCACAATTTTTTATTTTAAATTTAGGCTTGAGTTTACAAAATTATTAGATCAATGAGGTGAATTTGGTTTTAGGGTCCAAAATTAAAAATAACAAACCAGCGACATAAATTTAAATTTTTCGTTTTAACTTTTAATAATTATGACGGAAATATCTAACAAGAGTAATTATTTATTAAATATAAACCTACCATTAAATGTAATTGTATCCATAATGAATTCCAATACTTCTAAGTTTTCTCGTCAAGGAAATATTTTGCAAAGTTCCTTGAATACCTTTTTTAGAGTTTCTTTATTAAACGAATGGCAATGTCAAATATAAATGTCTTGATGAAATAATAATAACTTTAAACTACTATAATACCTAGTTGATCTACAAACTATTCGTGCCAAGCAAAATGCAAATGCTATGGTTTGAAAATAAACTAGTTATATTCAAGTAACCAAACCTCAAATTCAGTCAGTTTTCGTTTATACTCAAAATTTATTTGACACACATAAATACATACACATAAAATACCTTGACGCCTATCTCCAGATGGGGGAAGACTATAGAACGCCAGAAGCCCTAGCCAAGATGCATTGCGCTAACTAGCGTTCTTGGCTATCTTGGCTAGGGCCCCAGGTTGCGCAGTCTAAACATACAACTTCCGCTTCCTCTACATTCATCAACCTCATACAAGTACATTCATTTGTATTTGACCCGTCAATATTAATCACTGAATTTGGTAAAAAATAGATAAGGAGTCAAGGGACAATTGTAATAAAACTACACCCTATTTGTTATTCTATTATACGAATTGCCACATTTGGGTGGTTTTTTATTTAATCAACTT
Source organism: Acleris cristana (assembly GCA_948252455.1). Classification (NCBI taxonomy): domain Eukaryota; kingdom Metazoa; phylum Arthropoda; class Insecta; order Lepidoptera; family Tortricidae; genus Acleris; species Acleris cristana. Next base: position 12,729,401 of record OX411779.1, read on the forward strand.
AATGATGTCCAATTTTTACCAATTCAACGGAATACCGCAACACTTGCCGCCAACGATGATTAATGATGGTTTCTTTCATTTGATTGAGTGGCTCTTTATTGAAATCATTACTATTATTGAATTCCACAATGAATACCAAAACTAATATTGGGCTAATATTAAGCTTTTAAATAAATAAATAAATATCAGGGGACAATGTCACACCAATTGACCTAGTCCCAAACTAAGCTCTAGGCTTGTACTATGGGTACTAGACAACGATAAACATACTTATATAGATAAATATATACTTAAATACATAGAAAACATCCATGACTCAGAAACAAATATTCGCGCTCATCACACAAATATCTGCCCTTACCGGGATTTGAACCCAGGACCGCTAGCTTCGTAGGCAGGGTCACTACCAACTAGGCCAGCGCGTCGTCAAATAAATAATTTTAATATCTGCAATCATAATAATACACTACTAATCTACACTACACACACACTTCTACTGCAGGGTTATCTGGAGATCCCATTTAGGGATAAGTTCCTCTTTGTACATTCGTTTAATAACAATATTGTAATATTTATATTTTTGTGCAATAAAGAGTTTACACACATTACATTAATTCACATTAATCGGATTCGTTCCGTCCTTACTTTATTAATACACTGACAAACACACTTAACTTCACAGTTTTTCGTTTTCTGTTTCATTATCATCATCGTCGTCATTATCAGCGGGAAGACGTCCACTGCTGGACATACTCGTAGCCTTCCTTTTTATATACGATAATGTAAGTACAATGGGCACTTTTTCCGTACAACTAAGATAATAATGTATGGAGTTCAAATTGGTGATCGTAGTAGAAAGCTGTTGTTCCTTCGACCATTTTGGCGTAAAATCCTTCGGTAGTAGAATGCATCTTATCTAAAGGCCATACACGGTTTACTTTTAACCTTTCAGTTTGGCGAAGTAACCAAAATCAAACATGTACGCGTTAATGTCATAGTACAAACAGCATCACTGTTAACTGACCACTAGTGTGCCTTACTTATTGTAAGGTGACGAGATTGACAAATGGTCAGTTAACTATGTTGCAGATGGTTGGTACCATTCAATTTTACCGTTTAATTTTGACTGAATCGTGTTATACCAGTATTAGCTTAGTGTTACAACGCCAATTCAATTTCTAGAGAACAAAAACAATTCGAAAACTCCAACTTCCTCTATAACCAAAACTAGACTTCAAAAACTTCACCAATTTTTATCCGAGTTCATTTTTCCGTCGGAAATCTGAAAGGCAAGTTTTATTAGAACCGGTTTCCACCGGCTCTAGCCGGCTGTAACCTGATAAAAGGCAATTTCGCCGCGATTCTCGTCACGTGCTGCCTCTGAATTAGGCCATGCGAGTTGCCGGCAAAAGGGGACAAGAGGTTTCAGGTGCCTCTATATAGCCTAGGCAATCTAGGAAACAAAACGTTATAGCTAAAACACTGAGAATTTCCGTTTACACACGTACGAGAATGTGGAAGCAAGTATATAATATAGATGACGATTTCAAGGGTTCTCTGCCTTTTGGCAGAAATATGTTTGGCCGAATGTATCGTTTCCCAACCGTTTCAATTGCCAATAGGTTTTTTTCTGTAACTGTAAATGTTTCAGGAATTTTATAGAACTAACCTAACCTAACCTATGATAACCTATTCTACATGATGGTACTGAAATATTTACAGTTACAGAAAAAAAAGCGGATTTGAAAATGAAACGGTTGGGAAACGATACATTCGACCAAACATATTTCTGCCAAAAGGCAGGATATCAATTTCAAGTGAAGTTAAATCTAACAGTGCTGATAGACTTGAGCATTTACTCTAGTGTTCTTTAGGATGAGCGTTCCGATTGGTTCTTTTAACTTAACAACCAATCAATAAGCACAAATTGTTAACCAAAACGAAGGACATGTCATTGGCATTGAAAAGAAAAGTATCACGTTTAACCTTTTTGTTTCCATCGGCAGGCTAACAGGCAGTCGGCCCACCACCGCCTATGTACAATACATTTGCAACGCCGGAGGCGTCACTAATGTGTTGCTGGTCTCGAAGAAATTTAATGATACCCTTTTTAGCTAATCAATCCAAAGAACAGAACAGTCATTCTAGTTACTGAGATTCAGCTCACTAAGCTAAACCGACTCTATGTATCCTTTTTAAGCTAGTCATATAAATGCGTCAACTGGATGACGACGATGAGGTATGTAGTGCACATGGAGAGTGCAGCGATGGGCAGGCGCACGTCCACTGGCAGGTGTCTCCACGCCTTGCGTATGAGAGGGCGGCTTCCCATGTAGCGCAGCAACTCGATCAACTTATCTTCTGACGCCTTATCTGCAATTATATAGATAATTTAGATAGATATATAAGATTCTCCTAACCTAACTTTGCTAAATATTTAGTTGCTCTGGTGCCAGCACCTTTTGGACTAAGAATAGGGCAAAAATAAAAGTACCTAGTGATCAAGAATAAAAAAGCAGCTTTAACGAATAAAGCCACCTTAATAAGACTAAGACGTATCCAACGAATGACATTTTAAAATCCTTCAAGCTTTTTAGTCAACAGAAGGTCAAAAAGAAACAGAAACACATACCTACATACATACATACGCCCGGAAAAGGGCGTTTTGCAAAAAAAGCGCACGTAGTTAAAAACTTCAATTAACAAACGGTAACTTTTTCCATTACGTCACAATAATTAACTATATTTCTCATTAAAAAAATAGTGCCATATCAGACAAAACTCCTGTAGCAAATACAACCATTTTACTAACGAGTGAGGATTGCAACTGTTTCGGTTATTGAATATGAGATACGGCCTACTGGCGTATGAGGGCAGTACATAAATATTTAACTAATTATCGTGACGTAATGGAAAAAGTTACCGTTTGTTAATGAAAGTCCTTAACTACGTGCGCTTTTTTTGGAAAACGCCCAAAAACGATACAAACGATAAACAAACGACACTCTAACAAGGTCAATAAGTAATGTTTTGATAAGCCCGGTAAATTTTGTTCGTAAAATGATATAAATAGGAAGGTTGTGCTCTTCTGAATACATATTCTTACCATATTCTGTGAGTAGTTGTTCTTGTACGATATATTTGATCTCGTCGGTTTGTGCGGTCACCATCTCGGCGCATAAGGCTGGGATACAGATTTCGATGGTCAGGAGCAGGCAGTGGGCAATGCCGGAACAAATCACCGCCCAGGACTAGAAAGAAAGAACCCTGGTGATGTTCCTGTATCCAAAGAAAGAAAGCAAGGCGGCAATTTACTTGGCAGTATTTGCCAAACACTTATCTTATATGTCTTGTACATTTCAAACATCGCTGATGAAAGAATGGACCGAAGATAGTTGACAAATAACTGCTTAGTAAAATGCCGCTATCACGACTGCATGTGACTATGTCATAATACCTACTCATGATATTGAGAGTTTACTTCAAAGTTTGTCTATCGACTAATAAACTAAACCATCTGTTTTAATATACATCTTCATAAGATGTCTTGTGTTATTTGGCTTAACTTTTGGTTAGCATGGCCTTCGAAGAAAATGTCTTTGACACCACTGACTCAAGCAAGAGTAGACAACGCAACTGACGTTGTTTCGGTTCTCGGAATACCAAGTGAGCATGTCACATTTCAGCATCATGTTGACTTCATGGTTTTTAAATTAAAATCATTATCGTTAGTAACAGGTTAGTAATTACATTTTTACTTACCAATCCTTTTCTAATTCTCACCTGAGAAGATTTGTGAAAGTTGAGTAGTTGCCAAATACTTATTATCCAATTAGGGGAGTTGAATACAAAGCCTAAAACTGTCTGAAAAGCAAGTGTTACGTGAGAATAGAAGTAATATTTAGTCTTAACTTACTCTTTCCGGCCGAGCCTATACGATCGTGCAACTATTTGCAAATAATTTAATTTATGAAAATGAATAATCAAATTCATAATCAATTTACTCAACATCATAGGCTCGTCCAAGAAGGGTAAATTTTGAAGTCGCCGTTGACGATTTTAATTAAAAAGTGTACATTATTTACAGGTGAAGCATAATATTAGCGCATAATTGATGAGTTGCTTAAAATACAAAAATAACTTTTTGAATCGACACCACCGTTTACTTTGAATAATACGCAATTCCCGTCTGTGAAATAATCATCCAAATCGGTGCAGTAGATCTTTTGGCAATATGAAGAATATTATAATAATTTAAAATACTAGACAAAAAACAGGCAATTGAAAGGAACCCTACACTGAGCATGGTCCGATATATGCTGGACCATGCTCAGCGTGTAAGTAGGAAAAGTAGCGGAGGTATCCTGTTTTTTTTATTTAATTCAATATTGGTCTTGGTGCTCGATATACATCATGAAGTTTCTATACACAGGGTGTCCAAGAACTTGACGTAATTATTAAGGGATAAGATAGCCACCAGTTCAGAATATATTTTAACTTTTATTATTAACTTTTCTATCTGATAATTAGTTTAGGAGTTATTCATATTTTATTGATGTTGGTAAAGAACACTACCTTATCTATAATTCGTAATTCTAAAACTTGATATCCAATCCTCGCAGGAATAGATAAAGCATATAGATAGAGAACCTTATATTTTGCCCTTATTAGATAGTACTTGTTGCACGATTTCGAAATATTTATTAACTGCGCCAACTTTTGAGACACATTCGTCTAAAGCCCTATATTTCAGTAAGAAACAGTCAAAGTTATGAATTGAAAAACGAGAAATACTTACTTAGAAAGTATGGAAGTATTTTGAATGCGTTAATGTTTTGAAATTGTAGCGTAATTCAATACATTGCTACTTTATATAGGATTTGATATCAAGTTTTATTGTGATTATAAAGATATTTTATAGCTATTTAAGCCAAGAGTGTACCGCTGGATAACGTTATTTGCCAGTATCATTAAAATTTAATAACTCCTAAACTAATTAACATCTAGAAAAGTTAAAACTCCATTCTGGACCGGTAAAAAGGGCTTTTTTATGCCGTAATATTAACGTCAAGTCCTGGGACATCCTGTATGAACAAAATTTCTGCTTTGTGACTTTGATACTGAGAAAAAGTTAGTGTGACATACAGGCAGACAGACAGACGGACATGAAAGAACTATAAGGGCTCCTAATTTGACTTCAAAACCCTAAAATGGTATGATACTTACTAGTTTGTCAGTAGTAGGTCTAATTCGATCAAATATGTCGGCTGTGGCTTTGTAGATACACAGCACACGACTCCAGCGAATCTCACTGCTTATAATACCCAATTTTAAATCCCTCAAACTATTGTATAGACAATAAAAAACCAAAATTTTAACAATCGGAAGGATTTCCAAGGCTAATATTGCAAAATAAACGTCACAAAACCGAAACGAGTTCTCGTCCGCTTTTACCATAAATTGATTGTTAAAAATCGTTACGAGAGCGAATCTAAAACATAGAATAAGTATTGTATAGATCCAGATACAAATACCGATGTTGTTCCTTTTTATGAAAAAATTATTAACGGCTGGTAAACCTGATAAAAACTCATGAAGTGTAAATTTAACTGGTAATAACACAGCAAAAGTTAACGTGTATTGTATAGTGTCAATGATAAATAGTGGTTGGACGAAGATACTGATCATGCTGGCTCCCATAACGACAAAACCCATGAACACTGTAAAACACTGAGCAGCTTTTTTGTATCTGTTATTTATTTGTTTGGTGTAGCCGAAGTTGAAACCGAAGATAATTTGCACTGCTGCAAGGAACGCACTGAGGGATTTAGATAACTTCGGAACTGTTTGAATCTTCTTTGCTTCTTGCACGAATGCTTCCTTGATTCTAATTGGGGGGTACATGTTGTCTGTTCTATTTTCTTCAATTTGGATCCACATTAAGAAAGGAACACTGTACTCTCTTTAAAGAATAATCAGTTAAATATTGGTATAAACTGTAGGATTGAAATAATACGTGTAAATGCAGAGGATAGTCTCTTTGACTGAACTAAAATACCCTGGAAATTGTTAAATCGATTCATGAAATGGTATTGAGCTAGTATTAATTAATCACCAAATGACCTTTACACGTGGCTTCTTTCGCCTGTAGTTAATACGTAATCAATAGAATACAATTATGTTAACAAAAGTATATCATATAGTCAGTATTTATTCAGTCACTCTTATCATATCGCACGGAAATGTGTCTGCTAAGAGAGAAGAGCTCTACAGAAGAGTGGGCTCATTCCACATTGTCCTAGACCATATTGCTATGCATATTGCATAGTGCTATGTAAGCACTATTATAATTATGGCACTGATTTAAAGCAGCAGTTCTGCATTGTCCTTTTGGTAAGTAAAAAAATATAAAACGCACGTTTATTTACAAGTTTGGCGGTAAAAAGTTAGCAAAGCAAAAGTCGTTTTTTAAATTCAATAGTTTGATAGAATTTAGTCTTTCTTGGACAAACTTAATAACTTCGCTGCTATAACCAATAATGTCATTGTGATGTCATTTTAGAATCAGTATTGTCCACTTGTTCTCTTCTCAGTCGAAGCATGGTGACATATATTTTAGAGGAGTAATTTGAAGCTATATTTTAACAGAATTTCACTATTACGTAACAAAATACCGATATCCATTGCAAAACACTTAATTAAAACCTAAAATTGAAACATATCTTCAAAAATAGAATAGTTTCCGCAGTATTATCAGTTCAAATCGTACTGGCTGTTAGAAAAAACGTTAACGAAATATCCGCAAATGGTTATAGCTAGGAGTTCCCAAACGCAATATACACTACATTCTGCTTTTTCCTATGGATTCGGAATATTCCATTTTTAGAACGATGTCATTAAAAGCGTACGTGGGTCCGCGCTCTTTGGATTTAAATTATGAATTGTGTTTCGGATGTTTTACTTTTACCGGTAAAAGGAGAATGAACTTTTGAAGGCAGCACTAGAGTGTTATTTCCTTTAAAGATTTGACACATTTGTGTTTTTGTCACAAGGTTTGTTTTAGAAAACCACAACAAAAGTCACGATTGTTATTTTAAATCATAGCCTGGTTTAATATTGTTATTTTCGATTCAATTTCAAATAAACTGTTAACAAAATATTTCTGCAAGTTGTGTATTCCCCAACACAGATTCGGATCTTAATCCAGACTTTAAGTAAACATGGCAAAGTAAACATACCGATATTGGAAACTGGAGTGTTGCTATGAAAATACTGCGGTTATAGGTTTTTAAAAGAAATACAAAATAGGTCGTACTTCTTCAGTTTCAGTCCCCTGCGGCGAGCCAGCGAGTTACGAAACCTATTTACAAAGGGATGGCCTGATAAAATGGATACGGTATGTACATGTTCGTAAACATGATGGCATTTTTAATAATATTCGAAATAAAAAGTGAAGAAGGATTTCTAGTCTGTCCCACAAAAGGAAATAACATAATTAGCAACTTAAATGAGTGTGAACTGTTCATTTTTAACGTGAAAACCAACATGGACTAATAAACTCTCTATGGTTTTTTGAAACCAAACAATAAAGGAAAAATTGAATGTAATTTTATCACAATAGAAATTACTTACTTTAACGTAAATTGCATTAATGATGATGATGATGATGATGATGATGATGATGATAAAATAAATTAAATCGTTAAATAATTTGGCCAAACCTACTTTTGGGCAAATAAATCAACATTTGGCCCGGACAGTGTTGTTATTTTACCAACCGCATCACTTTGGCAACAAATGGTTAGTGTAAGCATTTCACTTCCTCTTACTACTCGTAGTAACATGTCAGAGCCAAGTACAACAGCCATGTCACCGCGCTAGGTGTCACTATAGCCGTCATGCGCTTCAGCGGTGAGGCGGTCACATATTTTTTATTGTGTAGTGCTGGTCTAGTAGCATACAGAGGCCTCAGTCAAAATGCTTAACGAATTCGAAAACAATTTTCGAAAACTGTCAAAGTGTATGGAACTGACATAATCGCTTGACACTACCCTGGCAGCTTACGCCCTATACATTTCCAATAAAGATAACGATCTCGCCATGCACCTTGTCTAGGGCCACGGAAGTCTTTGGTTTTCCAAGTAAGTACGGAAACTATACCACCTCTGCTATTCCCTGCTCCTCGCCGTCTCACGTTTCCATTCCGCTTATCTTCCTCAGATTCCGGGCACATTCGTTTCGCTTTATTTTTATTCTAGTTCGTCCCGTGAGTTTTTTAACTCCGTTTTTATGGATTTTAATGAAGTTTATCTAGCTTCCTCCGCTGTTGATTGTTTATGAAAACGAGGAGTTTCGAGAAGATTCTTTTAAATGTTCCCCCAGGAATAAATTGTAGGACTGAAAAGCGGAGGATTTTTTTTGCCTTACAAAGAGCTTATCGTTAATTAAACTTCCCAATCTATGACATATTAACCAAATATATTTTTCTACATATTTTAAAAAACCTGGCTAAACCTTAGTATCACAATAATATTCTCAATTAGGTAATACTGAAAAATAGTTATTTTTTTAAATAAATGAAAGGTACAAAATACGTTCCAATCATCAACATGGACAACTCCAATATTCAAACCGTTAAATTGTCTTCCATTACAACAATTTTTAATTTTTACTTCTGCTATAAAAAAAAAACCTACAATTTTAATGGTCCTTTGAAACACAAAATGTACCATAAAGTAATCTCGTAAATAAACAAAAAAGCAACACAAATTGTATTTTTAATTCCAAACCATTCGATCCAATTCCGGAGCTGTCAACCAACTGCGGCTCAATAGGCAAATCCTTTAACATGAAATCAAGTAAGAAAAAACGGTAGCAGCGGGAGCCATCTTGATTTATCTGACGTTGATGCCGCTTAAGCTCTTAATCCACTTAGGGAGTGACGGGAGGTATTTTATTGTGGAAATATAGGCCAGAATAAGTTTTTTATTCTTCAATAAGGATTATTAATGTTGAATATGATGCTTAACGGTATTTAAATAAAATGAAGGTGTATAAAAAGTAAGTCAAGTCAGGTTTTTATAGCCATTTATCAGACGAGCGGCCCGGTAGAAAGCGGCATCTTTCGCCCATAGCATAGAATATAACAGTAAAAGTACAGAAGGCACTCATCCCGACTACCGCGTATAGGTGGGTCGAACGGAATGTAAAAAAGCTGAAGCGAGTTTACAAGCTGCTAGCGAATTTGCTGGCTTGTAGCTTGTAAACTCGCTCAATGTAATCTAATCGAGGCTTAAACGAGAAGGACCCTGCACAAGGTTTAAGACATGATTAAAAGATCGTGAAAGGGAGTTCTTTTCATAGTTTTAAAGTAAAAACAAGTAGGTAAGCGCTGTTGTTTTTGTGTTGTTAAATTCAACAATTGTTTTTTTTACAAATATGTTGTAGGTAGGTACTGTTCAAGCCATCTGAACATCGATATAAGATTAGTTCATGATCGCTTTTACTATACCAAGAAGCTTCATACTAGGTTTTTAAACAATTAGACGATTGAAAAAGAGGCAAATCCTAGAACCTCCACCATTTTTCTTTGTATTGTTTGAAACTAGTGTTATTAAGAAATAATAATTTGAGGTCTAAGGTTTAAATTTAAGCAAGTTTTCCCTACTTTCCTTTCCTTTCCTTTCAAATACCGGAGCAGCCATTACATATTAACCAGGTACACAACCCAATCACTTTTCATCACAGACAATCGCTAAATAATAAACGTGTTCATGTCAATCGCAGTACGATACACGCACGTGCCTCGGTACACTCGGGCTTACATTTGTCGCTCAACTATTTTATTTCCGTTTGCGCGTGCATAAACATTTTATAGTTAGTTTTTTACTATTTTGCTCCTACACAGTTTGATTTAGTTTACTTTTATTCTGAACGGTAACTGAGCGGTAGTTTAAAAGTATTTTACCATGAAACTGGGCTGGTATTCTATACTCTGATTATTCTAGGATGATGCCGGTGACAGCTCATATAAACACTTATTACACCTATTTCTTGCACTTTACATAAATACTACATCGGTAGGTACAAACCTAGCGACGCCGTTCAGGAATTTAAATAATTAATCGCCTATTTTTAAACACATCGCTTGTGAGTATAGTAAGTGATTGAAATTACGAAATACGGATGTCACTGGCATCATCTTAGAAAAATCAGAGTATAGGCGCTAAAAACCATATCGTCTTTCACCTGTTATCGTGTTGTCAACATTTTGATAGATGTTATTTACCTACTTGACAGTAATGGTGGCCGAGTTAAAAACAATTCCATAATAGGTCAAATACGATATCGTTTTTACCGCCTCGAATAGAGACCCGAGGCCCTAGATCGTGTGTTTATTTCCTTGTTTACAAGAATTGCTATGATCATCTAAACAATTAATTTTGAGACTTAGGTACTTTATCCCACAATTAGGCGCATAATAGACCTCACAATGGCCCATGCCCTATTCCCTCCATAAAATATTCAAGAGCCTTTACGTTATATAAAGATCTATTTAAGATAAGAAATGGTAAACAAAGCCACCGATTAGTTCGACTGTACGAATAGGCCTGATAATTAGCAAATGGATTTACACAAAGCGCCCGGACATTATCGATGGCGATACACGGATCGTCGTCAGGTGGAGAAGGCACCTACTCTCGAAAATAAAAGGACATAATGATACACACCCTTGTGAAGAAAACAGGCACTTTCGATTTATTTAAGTAGTTTAAATATACTGCAAGGAATTAGTTATAAATGATAATGAGGTAGGGTGGATAATATGATTTTTGATCACATACATATGTACATGGATTGTTAATCTTATTCTTTTTAATACTCTATAGCTTCGCGAAATTGGGTATAAAAATGATGAAAAGTGCTTAGTTTCTCTCAAATTGAAACCCTACACAGTACCCAACATGTGTATTAATGGCTATGTTTGACGTTAAAATTGATGAGCAAACAAGCAATTGCAGGTCGTAGAAACATCGCTACCGCCATTTCATAAACCTATCGGAGCATTTTCTGCTCGTTAAAACAATATTGCCTTTGACATGTTATCGCATTTGGTAACGTTATGATAACTCCTATTTACGTGATGGTATAAAGGCTGCCGAGTTAAAAATAATACGCGAACATGTCAAAAGCAATATGTTTTTACCAAGTAGAATAAAACCCCAGCGGCAGTATTCGCAGGTACAGTAGTAAAAGTTAGTATTTAAGGTTAGCATCGCAGGCGCATCTAGATATTTCAAATGTTTATGAACTTCAGAACAAATTTACTACATTGACGTAACGAACTCAGAGTGCCACATTTGATTAAAAAAATATCTTATGCTCGAATTTCTTGCGGCGCCTATTTTCAGCGAAGTTGGTCTTGTCCGAAGCGCTAGAAAATTCGTTGCGAAAAAGAGCCTCAAGACAAAATGCATTGCGAAAACGTTATCGTTATCAAAAATGTATAGGAGTGACGTAAAGTGCCGGACGGTCGCTTCTAGTGCTTATGTCAATTACATACATTCCTGCCAGTTTTTGAAAATCGTTTAAGTTAGCGTTAAGCAACTTGTCTAGGACCACTGATGTACAATACAAATACAACTAATTAGCCAAATAAACTATAGACAAAGTACTTCAGTTGAGGACTCCTATTCTTCTCCATGTTATAAAAAGGTTATTAATTAATAATAAGTTATAAGATATTCTACTCTGCCATATGTTCATTCGTAGATCGCGGGCGGACCCAGGAGACGTCAGGACCATTGTGCGCGTGCCAATAACACGCCACACCTATTCATCTTTTATGAATCTGTGCGTCTGACAACAGGCTTGTATGGGAAGTGGCTTAGCTGTGTACTGTAAACAATCGGTATACGCTTAGTATATTAACGTCGTAACGTCGTAACTTTATAACCCCCGACGCAAAAAGAGGGCTGTTATTAGTGTATGTATCTGTTTATCTGTCTGTGGCATGGCACCAATTTGAATGCGGAATTTTAGATGGATAGACTGACAGACAGACAGACATCAACATCATCTTATAAGGGTTCCGTTTTTTTTCAGTATTTGGTACGGAACTCTAAAATAAGAACAGGCGGCAGCAAAAACTTGTGTCCAATAATATTTTTTGACGGAAACCAATTTCCAGCTTGTTTGAGTGAAAATATGACTAGCCTCCTCCAATGCTGCTATAAAAAAACCATTTAAAACGTAATCATATCCATAACTATTTTTGTAGCCTAAGATAGACAAACGTGAAGAATTCCGTACGTTCTTTTCCAACCCATCCATCGCCGCCATTTCAAAACCCGTCAGCCATTTTAAATGTCTTAAAAACGCATTATAAATTCCGGCATGAAACCTCGTTTATTTATCGCTTAATATCCAGACGCCATTGTGGCATCAATAATTCATGCTTTGTGAGTTATGGCGGCAACGACGACCTAGGATTTTAGTTTTAGCTCTCGCTTTCTGGACGCCATTTTGGTTTTTCATTTTCTGAAAATTGCATTATGTACTGTCACTTACTTTTTAGATCAATTTAAGTTATTTTATCTCGTAACACTATTTTCCACTCTTTTTTAATTCTTGAGTGACATCAGACAGGGTTATTTCCCACAGGTTTTTATTTGCAGAAAAAAAATAGTTTGTTAAAAATGTACACATAAGATACGCGACCAGAAAAAAGGACAAAAAAAAAATAGATCTATTTAGTATGGAAAATGTGTTAAGGCGGTCGCTAAACTTAAATCTAAGGATCTTATCCTTAAAAATTGTACATACAAATGGCACAATTAAACAACATATAATGACAGGTAGAGCAAACCTCAACCCCCTCCTCAATACGTCAAGAAATTAATATCGCTAATCGAAACCAATCTAACACCTTACAGATCTTCGTGCACCCTACCCAAGCGACATACAGACCAAAATCCAAGTAATATTATAGTTTCCTGTAAATTTAATAATGCATGTCTAACTGAGGCTTGAACACGCTGTCAATAATTGATGAGATATTGCTATCATGTAATGATCTATAGCTTACAAATTATTCAATCATCAACGTACACGTATGTATGTATAGTCACTGTTTGTACTGTGTTGCTTTTTCACATTAGATATAATAAAAATGAAAAAACTTTATTTAGTAAGCAGGTCCTGCAAGCACATTCACAAGTCTGAATTTACCAGCGTTTTCCAAGAGGAGACCAATGTTGAGAAGAAGCGCCGCAAGAAGTTCAACAGTCAGACTTCTTTACCAAATAAATCTAATAATACAATTTAACGATTACTATATCACTGCTTATGAGATGGCATGCAATGTACAATCACAGAAGGTCGATAATGATTCTTATATTTACCGTATAATAATATTCTCGTTGTCACAACTCAAAGGAAACGTTTACTTCCCTACCAACAAAACTGGTCTGTGATAAGACTAACCCGTCATCATTCTCATCAATTTGTGAGTTGTGTTCATGTCCGTTCGTGGAATATAATTATTACACAGCAAGTTTCAGAATGATATTAACGATAAAATCACTTTCTGCGACTGTATGATGTAAACATTTTTTAAGAAATGAATACATATACAGTGTGAGTCTTCCATACATTTTTTATAAAAATATAACAATTAGGTACCCTTAATAATAAAGCTTAACTAATTTTTAGACCTTTCTCCAGCAGCAATGTAATGCAAACTTTTATTTGACACTTATGAAAAGCAGACTTACTTTGATTTCTATTTTGATGTTTACTTTATTCGACGGTCATCGTTGTTAATTGATTACCGATACATTGCATGCCAAATTTAATTTGTATGAAAGAAAAATGTATTTTAACAAAACATGTAAAATTATGTTTACTAGGGCTTATACTTTCAGCCCTTAAAATATATGTTCCTTTGGAAGAAACACCGTATTTTCATTGCAGTTGAATGCTCGCACTACGCAATAAGAGAACTAAACTAAGCTTGCATTTATTGCAATCTGTAAAATGAATCTATCAATTTCCAATCAACTTTACTGCCACTAAAACAATGGCGTCTCGTGTTCTGTGCGTGTTGTTCATCAAGTTAGTTTCCGCGGACGATTTAGTAAATGTACAAATCGCTCCTGAATCTATCATAAAAGGAATTCAAGCTTTAGTGACTTCACAATACTTAAGAGGGTTGGCTGACGAATTTATCATGAAAGCTGCGTCACATCTGAGGGATCAGTATGAAAAAAACAATGACATGTAAGGCCGGGTTAAGAAGGATAAAAATGGGGAAATAATTAAGGGGTTTTTAGTATTAGAGTACGAAAATATCCGGATTATGTGTAGTGCTTCAGCGAAAGGGTGATAAAAAAAAAACTACACTTCGAGTTTCTCTGCAGGATCGAATCGAAAGGATAGATCGGAATGAAGAGGTCCGCAGAAAAACTAAAGTTCTCGACATAACTCTACGAGGTGCAAACCTTAAATGGCACTCATGGGTGAGGCATATAACGGATGGCCGTTGCCTTGGATAGGTTCTGTAGTGAACACTACGTACCAGCAGGCCGAATTATAGCAGGCTTGCCACTATGTACTGTACACCAAAATCTGATAAGGAATGCAGAAAAAAACTGGTTGCGAGTAGGTCAGGGAGTACGAGTATAACGGTTGTAATTTAATTACTGCCGAAGGTGTCCCAGAAATTGACTTTTTTTTTAGTATACAGCTAAGATTAAAGTTGTTGATTGAAAAACAAGAAATGCTTTAAAGGTTTGGAAAGTATTGTTTGATCAAAAATAATTTGATATTTTGGAATTATATTAATTAAATTAATTCAGTATATTGCTAAGTTATTGAGGGTTAGATACCAAGTTTTCAAATCACTTCATATAGCTATTTCTAGCCAAGCAAAGCCAAAGTCAAAGTTCTTTATTCTTCAATTTAGGCAAAATAGAATGCACCTAAAAATCATTACCACCGGTTCGACAAATAAAACCTTTGCCACGAGAAGAACCGGCGTAAAAAACCCGGCAAGGGATAGTTTTTTTTTTAAAGTACATTGTTCATCTTACAATATCACAGTATTTTTGCACAGTATAGTACAATACAGCACCTTTTTATGCGTATGTAGATTTAAGCGTAGATTACTCATGCAGGATGCATGACTCACTGCCAAACATTTCTATCCATGATATATATGATAAGCGAGCCACTGGTGTACCGCAAGGTAGTGTTTTTTACCAGTGTTATTACAATCTTAAAACTCCTAAACTAATAAACACATTGAAAAGTAATAAGTAACTATATTCTGGACCGGTATAAGAGTGGGTTTCTTATACCATGCTATTTACGTCAAGTTCTGGAACATCAAGTATGTCCCGCAGTGGACGTGCTTCAACTGACATAATGATGATTATAAGACTGTCCTTATAAGCTCTCTCCCTAGTTTTATCAGTCAATAATAAATTCCCACGTAGCTTAAGTACTAGGTTTTTGCAAGAACTCAATATCTTTATAGTAATTTAAATAACGATTACGTAATAACGCAGAGACACGTACAATACTTTATCTACACTTATATTGTAAAACCTCTATGAGTTCAGGCACGGTGGGTTATGATCTGCATGCATGTCAACCAGAAATACCACTTTTATTATAATAAAACATACATTTAAATAACGAAAAAATCATTTAAAGATTAAAATATTTTTTTAATGAAAATTATTATTTACTATTTTATTTAGCCATACACATTTTTAATAATTCTAATAGTAAAATAGTAAATTTAGCCATTTCATCTTGATTAATGTTTCATCTTAAGTGACATGAGAATTGTAGCCGAATCAAATCGTATTGCGATTAGAGTAAATTCGAAATTTGAAAGCGGTTACGTGAACTTAACGTTACAACCACAGTTAAGTGTCAACACTGACTGACGTCATAGAGGTTTCATGATATGGGTGTAGATAATGTTAGTTTACGTGACGGTTGCGTAATGCCAATTACGCAGAGTCGCGTACAATACTTTATCTAGACGAATATTATAAGTACTCTAAGAGGGGTTCAGAAGCCGAAAGGTAAATGACCAGCATTACCTGTGGTAGTAGGTGACGGCGATGACAGCTGTAACGTAATTTCATTACGTTATCGAATATTGTGAGGTAATAAGTTCAAAATTTGGAACATCTTCCAAAATTAACAGCTGTCATCGCTGTCACCTATACATACCTATACTACCACAGGTAATGCTGGTCATTGCCTACGGGTTTTGAACGCATAATAGAGGACTTATGATATGTGTGTAGATAAATTAATAAAGTAACGTCGCATGCGATGCCCGTTTGTAACAACAGTTTTCGATGACTACGATTTCTTTGACGTGTCTTAAGATGACCATCTCAATCAAGTCCAGTTTATTACAACCACTTTACGAATAAATAAACAGTCTAACCTGAACCTTACTCCAGCTACGTTATTCTCTTAACTCTTCGCCCTCGTGTCTACCCGGCCATAACTTACTGCTATAAAAGATGGAGCACTTAATCTGAGTTAGAGCAACCACGTGGCAACTGCACTGTTTCTTGTACGGTGTTAAGTAATTACAGCGTTGGGCAGACTGCCTTTGCACGTACAAACTGTTTTTAGTTACAATGAACTAGCTTTGGAACAACAATCTATTGCATTTTGAAGTAGTTGTACACAGTATTGAGAATTCTTTTTGAGATTATGGATACCAAAATTTAAAAAAATAAATAAATGGAAGAATAAAATCAACCAATCAGAAAACACAATTTTCTGCCATAATTTTTAAGGTGTATTTAAGTTTTATATTATAGTCCAAGATAGGTACAGTACCCCAACGAAAATGTTAAGCACTTTAGTGCGATGTCATAGTAAACTTCAAACAGAACATCAAATTACACACATGACAAGGACAATGACATTTACAATGTCAAAGTTCTAAGCATGCTCAACATTTTTATTGGGTGACTGTACATAGACTAGAACAAACATCACTGCTTTTTTAAATGTAATTAATTCACACAGGGGCTCTAGCACTGCGTTTTCCCCCGGTTTTTTTGTGCAGTTGACATTTTCATCTCGATTTTTTTTTCGGGTCTTCTTTTGAAAAAAGGTTTTAAAAAGCCAAATGTTATGGCAGGATATGGCTATGGATTTAATTACGTGTATAGTTTTTATTTATTTCCACGCAGTATTTGTAAAAAGCACTGTCTGGTAGACAAGTACATGACTCGTCTAGGTATTAAACCTACTTTCCAACCTGTATACTATAGAACATTGTTGATGTAATGATACATAGATGTACCTGATATTTTTGCTACGAATACTTGCTAAGATATTATTATTACTGGTAATTTTACTGCTTCAAAAAATCTGGCATAATTGACAGTCCAAGGCATGATTGATCTACAGGTTTAGTTTTAATTACGTTTCAAAACAAAATATGCACAAAAAATAATTCCAATTTATTAAATTTGCAGAGCAAAGAACAGTGGCGTTCCCTCAATACAAGTAGAGAGGAAAAAAGAAATTGAGAAAACCAAATTTTATAAATTCCAAACTCCATCGTTACTTGGACCACAGGTATGTTATGCATCAAGGGCGGTAAGAGAGTAAAACATACCACACTAAATGCCATCGTCTGTCGGTCTCTTGTCTCAGTTAACAAGCCCTTTTAGAGCCGACCGGCATATCCACAATGATGGCAAGAGGATAGGGATGTCTTTGGGTCCGTGGAATAGGGGGCGGGTGCTAGTGTGGGATACAACTTATGTAGACGCGCTAGCCTCGTCACATCTTTACCAAACGTCCAATAGGGCTGGTACAGCAGCCAAAGCGGCTAGGGTACGCAAGTGATCACGGTCCACTATATAATTTTATTCCATTCGGCGTTGAAACTTTTGGTCCGTGGGGTCCTAGCGGCCCAAGCTTCTTTAAGGAAATTTCAAAGAGGTTCATTTACCTCACAAATCCTGCTCCGTTTTTTAGATTTAGCGTTTTAGTTTTAGTTAAGTTTTATATCATAGATTTAGTTTTAATTGCATATTTAGTTATTTTTAATTAAATTTAAGATGAAAATTGCGATTAGAACAATAAGCAAAACTTCTGACTGAACATGATCCACTAATTCATCGACGCACTTCATGCTCTAATCGGTTTGTATATGTGAATACACTTATATATCAGTAGCTGCTGCTCGAGTGTTTAATGGACAGTATTTATAAGGTTCAAAGTTTAACAACTTCTGGTCACACTGCTTTCCTTTGTGACCGGAACGTTCAAGTAGTCATTGTAATTTTAATTCAAACTCCTGCACTTCTACAGCTAAATAATCCTATAATTGACATGGACGCTGGAGATGGCAATCAAATATTGCAAAAAGAAGAAACTGCAAAACAAAACTCCGTACCTCGAAACTCCGAACTGCCCAGCGCTCAAATCCTGACCTTCCTACAGGAACCGAACGTTGATGGAGACAATCAGGAAAAAGAATTCGATTTATCAGACTACGAATACAGTAAACCCAGAATTCCCATAAAGACTGAGTATAAAATAAACGGAAGGCATTTTAGGAGGGTACCTGACCTTATATTTTTTTATTAAAAAGTTTTCAGGATTAACAATAACATAAATGTATATAACTCGATATAACAAATATAATTAATTTATCATTATATCATTATTCACTTTTCAAACAAGCTTTATTACTCATAGGTATAGTGTTTTATCCTCGTAAGCATATCCACTGACCAGTGCCAGAGTTTTTTTAAATTTTTCTGACATCTATGTGTATAGAACCATAATCTAAAGTCTAGAACTTGGTATTTCTGACGAATAGCTAGATAATGCACACGCCTTACACGCCGACAATATGTCATAAACCTGACTCTTATTTAGATCATCAACCTTGATCTTAATGAACCTAATACTACCATCTCAGTTCTACCATACTCTTACTATTTCTCTGTAAGGAGGACCTTTCTTCATGCTAACACTTAGTTGCAGAAACGTTTATATGCACGAACTGATATATATATAGCCCATTTTTTTTTTTTTTTTGGGTTGTCGCCTGAAGGGCCAAAGACTTAAGTCCTTGCTTTTGTTAGCAGGATATTGAAATTTACATTTAAAAGGGGCAGAGATGAAAATCCCTTCCGGAGACCTGGGAATGGAGGGCCCAGGTACTATATAGCCCATTAGACCGGGCCTCTATTATAAGCTTTGGTCTGCTGATCGCAACGCACAACGCTGCGGTGCGCGGTAGCCAAAGCCATACGCGGGTAGTAACTTATCACTTTTGACGTATTTGCGGATTGTCAACGTTTTGATAGCTTACTAATTTACGGGAACACTCAAAAATTCCGATATTTTTTTTCCGAATATTAATTTGTCCGTATTTTCACTTTTCCGAAAGGTTTGTTATGCTGGACCTATTTGAGATTAAATTTAAAATATAATATTTACTATACGTAGGTTAGGTTAGGTTTAATTAAGAAGGAATATAAAAAAGTGACGGCTTTCATCAAACCATGGCATTCGGAATTATGAAAATTCGGGATTTGATCAATTCGGAATTAATACTCTTCGGAGTTATGTTGTGTAGGTACCCATTTTACTAGTCAGTAAAGGCGGTCGTGTTAAAAAAATACCATGCACGGCAAAGGCAATATTAATAGTTTTGCCAAGTTGAAAAGTCCTGTTGCTTTCTAATTCACCAAGGTACAAGCACACGTCATTACGACTACATTTCAGGTGAGCATGTGCAACTGCGTGTTTATGTCAAGCAAGTATTATTTGGGCACAAGCCATATCAATAGAAAACAAAGGGCGATCGCCATGATAGTATTAAATAAGAATATCATAAAGGAGCAACAAAGGCTGGAATTTGATTCGCCCATAGGACCACTCGTAAAATGTTATGCGTCGCCCGTTACAGCCACGTAATTCGATATAGTGAGTGCTAATGTAACGTAAGCATTGGATGACGATACGATATACCACCAATTTAAGGAATGTAAGATTTTTCGCGTTTCTTCATTCCATAAAGCAAGAAATTCTTGGTAAGTATTTAATAAATGTAAGGAAAACAGAATAGGCATAAACAAAATTTTGTAGATCGCGACCGGGTTCTACAGTGTTATACGCATACTTTTCTGTACCGTCGTTGACTTTTTTTTATAAAAGAGGCAAACGTAACTTTTGATAATAAGCCTGCCTTAATTAATTCTTTCGGTAAATAATCTAAATTATTTTGAAGAGAGACGTCATGGCCCTATAAGCCACATTTAGAGCCGCCTACAAGAGCATTTAGTCTATTAACAATACTTTAAAAGATGTCGTGTGACAATGCGCTCGCGCTCCAAACGCAGAACCAATAAAAGTTAATGAGTCAGTGCTACATGTGTCGAACGAGGAGTGGGCGCTTACCAGGCTAATGCTGACTTACAACCAGTGGTGATACTGTCTAAGCTGCACTACCTTGTTATTGTCCCCCATTTCTTATACTTGTAAGTAAGCAAAGGCAAGTAAGTAAATTATGCATTTATTCGCAACAATAACACAGACAAAAATATAACAATAAAAATAATGGAAAAGAAACGACATGTAGTGCTAGTGTTGCGAAACGATCCCAACTCAGCATGTGCTGGCTGTGAAGGCAATGCCATCCATTGGGACCGCTCGGTGAAAACACGGAAGGCGATACAGAAATTACGGTACATATATAAAACAAATAATGAAATAAAATAAAATGTGCGTCTCGGAACGCCCGACAGAAATGATAACTTAAACTAATCTAAGTTGAACTATGCCGCAACGCTGCCGTATGCGTGAGAGAAAGGGAAGCCAGACAGACTGGCGCCGTAACGCGTTACGTAACGAAGCCGTTTACCCTCCTATAAGAAGTTATCACTTCAAAAATAACATTAGTATGAACCCACGAGTTGGTGTGTTGCAACAGACAGCGCCCAGTTTGTATACGAATTTAAAACTTAATTTATTTGCAAAAAAGACGCGAATTCCGCTGTCCTTTTGCATGGACTTATCCGAGTTTGAAGTTAAACGACTCGTTTGTACTTGTCTCTCACTCGCTCTTATACGCTCTTATTAAGAGCGAGTGAGAGAGAAATACAAACCCGAAGCTCCTTAGTGCTCACAGACTGTACCTTGTGCAGGGCCCAGATAGGTACCATCATTCTTATCCTTTAACCAACAGGGGCTCTAGTTTGAAATCAGTAATTCGAACTTCGGATCGCCCCGTCACTTTTTTGCGAACTCGTGATGCGTCGAGAGCAAAAGGGATAGCAATAGACGAAGTTCGAATAACTGATTTCAAAGTAGAGCCTCAGTGTTCGCATGGTTTGGTTCTGGTGTGGGGATAAGGAACTGGGAAATTACTTAGAGGTATCTTCGTTCTCAGGTTTGGAAATGTTAGGATTGCAGTCTTGAGACAGTAGACTTGAGATTGCAAATATAATGGGTCTCAGATCCCACTTATTACTAAGTATTAGGAGGCCGAGCACTCAGGCCCTGTTCTCCTTCATGCCATATGAAATCCCGACATGTCGATAGCGCGGATGAACTCGGAGAAACCTCGATGCTAATTTTTTCTATCTTTTCCGACGAACATACCGCTTACTGTTATTCTACAGATTTAGGACTTTGGTGGAACATGCGTACGTAATGGTCAATTTAAACTCGTCGGCGAAGTCAAAACAAAAAGCGAAGAAGTTGTGTTATAAAATGTGTAGTGTGCTAGATTCTTATTAGCACACGGGCAAGCCTACTTAACACGAGTCACTTCAAGTAGCTTGCGAAGGCAGGTTCAGTTAGGCTGCTTCTCCGTGGAAGTTACAAGCAACTTGCTTTTTTTGCTTTGGCTCAACAGTACTCTCATTGGTATAGGAGGTGTACTTAGCCGAGGAGACGTTTCATTTATAAATGTTTGTATATTTCTGTTCTTAATGCTGTATTGTAAGAAGACGATTTATACATGTAAATACATAGATGTGGTATGCACTTAAATGCTCATTTTTGACTGCGATGCAACATCACAAGCAATAAGTTTTCAATTTAAATATTCCATTTTATTTAAGAAACAATTAAATTCCACGAGCCGATCCCGAAACAAGCCCGTTACCTTTCGATTCAAATATTTCAAATGAATTTGGATTCAAATTGAGAACAAATAATTTGAAATAAAGACGTTCTACGGTCGTTACTCCCGCGAGACGGTTTTCTTATAAAACACGTCTAAGCGCTCCCCCGCCACGGTATGCTCAATGAATGCGTTATAAAATTAAATTTGGAATTTAATTTTGTCATTCGAATGTTAAGAGGTGTTTTAATATAAGTGTCTCGTAAAAATATTTCGTATTTAATTTTAAGGGCAACGTTATGTTGTCGTTTAGCTGACGTTCCTGTTATATTACACGGAACGTCATTGTTTTGTGTTACGTCTGAGCTTTTGAATGTCAAAATCGAATACAACCGTTTTTTTACATCGCTTGCTTGAGCATCGGGTGAAGGTAAAGTAAACGAAATTAAAAATCGAATACTCACATGATACTAAAAGGGTAGCATCTGAAAGAAGTAGGTACTATGGCGAAAACAGCTTTACACGTAGTAACTTTTTGCAACCCTAAACCAAACACTTTAAAATTCTATTCGGGCTACCAAACCGTAAAGCGTTTGTAATAGTCGTACATTGCCAAAGCCGCATAGACCAATAGTCACATACCAGTTAAACCTTCGTGTAGACGAATTTCGCGCCAAAAATCACTGGCCGCACTCGCTTAACGGTTGAAAAATGAAAAACAATTCCAATTTAGGACGTCAACCATTTTGGTACAGCGTAGATTTACAGCAAGATCACTTCATATCAGACTAATCTATAATCTTATCTATAATTGAAAGAAAGGAGCTTACGCATTGCAATATGTTTTCTAAAGCGATAAACAAATTAAGGTGATAAGGCGATAAACTAATTTATGAAACGGTTTAAAATTAAATGTAAATTGTTTTTTTTGCTATTTTTCCTTAAATTATTACCACGAATTTGAGGTTCTTTTGTGATGTGATTTTATTATTAAAAAATGTTGTAAAATTCGAACACAGCCTGTTTACATTTCTTTTACAGCTCGACACAGGTGCATTGTGGGCATTAGTAACTTTATGTTATTTTTTTCGCTACACTTGCGATCCACAGTTGTGTTTATTTATTAAAGACTCTACTCTTAAAGTGTTCTATCTTCCAACATTGTTCTGTGAATCAGCCGTTTGAATTTGGAAAGCGAGTTGTGCGCGTCGAGGCGTCCGCGTGGTGCTGGCATCCGAGGGAACGCGTTTCAGGAATTTTGAAAATAGAATTTATAACTTGCGACGCCATATTTGATTTTTCCACTTGTATACATATTTTAAATCGGTGTCATACAATTATTTCCCACGTCCAGTCAACCCGTAATCGGGCCGGTGCAGCAGCTGATCAGGCCCAAACCAACAAGCGCCGCAAATATTCATCATTATTAAATAATTATGAATTTGTGGCGCTTGCAGTGGAGACCATGGGACCTTGGTCAGCTGATATGAAAAGCTTTATTAAGGCCCTGTCATCCCGGCTCATAGACACCTCCGGAGATCCTAGAGCTGGTGCTTACCTCTCCCAAAGGATTGGGCTAGCTATCCAGAGAGGTAACGCAGCCAGTGTCATAGGGACCATGCCGCGAGCGGACCTGCTAGAGGGGGTGTTCTTTTTATAGTGGTGATTATTATTTACGTCTTTAATATTTGAGTAGCTTAGTTTTTATTTTAATTTAAATAAGTTTAGTTTTAACTTTTAATTGTATTATCTCCTGTTCGGCTGTAACAAAATTTAAATGAAAAAAATATCAGTAGGTATTCATTGGGTCCAATTCGGATAACCGTTGTCTAATTTTAAACGTCTGTAAAATTAAATTTATAAACGTCAAACTCGATTTTGACAGGTCTAAACTCAATCCGTATTCGGGAATTCTTCATTTTAGACAGAAATCCCTAATTTTAGAGGCACACTCAATTTGACATTTCTAAATTTATAGGGATTACAATGTGACATTTCTAAATTTATAGGTAGATTAGAATTTGGTATTCGGACGCACATTACGTTATATTTTATCTGCAATTTTAAGCGCCGCTTGAAACTTTGTAGATAGATTTTGAGACTAGAAAAATCTTTAGGATACATTCTTACATGAAAAAAACGCTTTTCGTTATATGAAATAGCTTAATTCTATCAGAACCAACCACAGACAAGAGAGTAGTTTCTAAATTTAGAGCTGTCATTTACGGCTAAAAAGTTATAAATTTAAGTGAATTTTAATTAAGAGTTTTTCTGAATACCAATTGGCGCGTAACCTAAAGTGACATTTCCTAAATTTATAGATTTAAAAGTTAAGTTGAAATAAAGTTGTTTTTTTTTTGGAAGGCCCTAGAAACGTAGTTGTCAGCCTTTGACGGCTTTGCTATATCAAAGAAAATTACCGGCAGAATTGACGACTTTATAAAATAAAACAATAGGCATTCTAATTACTTTTTTGCTCATTTATTACAGTATTAAATATTATCATACCTTTTACCGTTAACCAAGTTGTTGTGAAAAAAAACCGAAAAACATAACTTATATTTTATTTACTATATTGTTGCAATTAGCAACATTAGTAATAAGAAAAAATAAGAAGTAGATACATACTTACTTACACTTGTTTTGTTTGGTCTTTATTAGAATTATTCTAGTTTGCCTAGGTACATCATGCCTACATACAATGTAATGTAAACAAACAAATACCTATGTATAGTTTCAGTTTAATGCCGTACCCACATGCTTGGTGCTTGCCACAAACACTGAGGGTTGCAACTATTATGTTAAAGTGGGCACGACGTATTTCTATCTCACTCTAACGTAGAGTTACGTGCGTCCTGAGGCGCGTTTCACGAAGCAACAAATTACAAGCGGAAGTCTCTTTCTAACTCCTTTTGCTAGAAAGAGAGTTCCGCTTGTAATTTGTAATTTGTAGCTTCGTGAAACGGGCTGCAGGAGCGTATTGCATAAAAAATAATAGCTTATATTATAAGCGGAACTCTCTTTCCAACAGTATGTATTAAAAAGAGACTTCCACTTGTATTACAAGTTAGAAGCTTTTATGAAACGGGCCCCTGAGGTTTGTGGAAAACACCACCAAGATTATTTTTTTATCATGTAGTTATAATCTGTGGTTTTCCCTGGAATAGTGGAATGTGGTTGTGGAATGTACGTCTGTGGAATGGACTGCGGACAATTCGAACTGCGATTATAATTTTATAATTTTCTACAAGTCTAATATTTTGGCGCAGCCATTAGGCAGTAATTCAGTCTTATCTATGGATGGGCGCAGCTGCATAATACAATTAAATACTCCTGCATTAGCATGCTTCGTGAAAACTGCAACTTGTGCTATACTTAGTCGTTTTTTTCCTGTATGCGGTTCAGTTTCGTTTTTTTATAAGTAGGTACTAGATTAAATTTAATTTAGTAACAGTCCTCGTGTAGTAAAATAACTGTAAGGACACCTATGATGAGTAATGTCGGGCTGTACCTACTTACAAGAAGCAAAACACTAACCTACCTACTTATCTCAATGATATTGACAAATCCTGATTTTGGCATCAGCTGAAGGTTAAAATTTAATGAAGGTGCTTTTCTACTAGCGATCCGAGGCGCGACTAGTTTAAATATTCGTATTGAACAACCATTTCCACCTAGGATGATGTTCATAGATTTTTGATACAAATTTATATTATCGTCTAGCTTTGCCTCGCCAGTGGAAAAGCACCTTGTGTAAGACTATCTGGACTGTACCGTATTGGGACTCCAGCTAGTACAGTCACCAGCAATAATATATTGTCCAACATTGGGCGCAATAACATCTGACACGTCTTTATTACACGAGGTACAAGAGCGTGTCAGATATTTTTGCGCCCAATGTACGACAGTATATTATTGCTGGTGACTACCTACTCAGCAAACTATCACCAATTCATCACCTACTCACACAATTCTAAGTGACATACTTGCCTCATGCAACATACAGCTACAAGTGGACCATGAGGAATACACCGTTAAGACCGTTAACAGCAACAACATATTCAAATTCAAGGATGTCATTACCTCTTGGTATATCTATGTCCTCCATTTCTCAAAGATAATAAATAAAACACATATCATGTTACCTTATTACTATTAACCAATAACATTTAATTTGGAAATACACTTTACACTAGCTGCAAACAGACAAGCATATGGCCCACCTGATAGTAAGCCGTTACCGTAGCCTATATCAAAATGCCCAAAACATAACTGAGTCAAAAGGCCCGAGCTGGTATTCAGGTGCTCCCGCCCAGAGATAATCCATATGGGGCTGGACGTGCAACTTATACAGCAACAGTCTTTGCCTCGATGTGAAGTACCACTTCGCTCTATTCAGCGCACCAAGTTTCATGAATCATGCATATTTCACCAGGATACCATAAAGCATGTCACCACTATTAATCTGAAAAAATAATCATAATATAAGATTGCTGGTTCTAAATGTTATATGCCCTTACTTATAAACGTGGAGTAACCATGGAGAAGCCATGCCATGTTTTGTCCTTACCGTTGTGACATTTGAATTCGAAGGATAGGGACAAACCATGGCTTAGCTACTCCATGGTTACTCCACGTTTATAAGTAATAGCAGTAAAGTTTAAAGCAATGAGAATAAAAAATTGGGTCTGAGTGAGTTGTGGCATGTCTTTAGTGAAATCATTAAACCATAATCTAGATGCGTTGTCCCATGACACTTATGCATGCATTAGAGCTGGATCATACTTTAGGTACTTAAAGAAAATATGTACTCTTTTTCAGAGTCACTAAATTATATTTATAACTAACTTTAATTAACATAGGATAGGGCTAAACTTTCTGTGCAGTAAGTAACATTAATACCAGCAATGAATCTTGGATGTTTCATAGTTGTATGGGAAATAAACAACTATGTAGTTAAATAGCAATGTAAATCATCTAATGCTTGTATTTATACTACTGTATAATAAAACTATTGAATGATCTTTTTCTTTATATTTCATAATATAAAAAAACAATACTATTCTATGATCATTTGTTTCTTTTATCTCAAGACCCTACTTTTTAAATATAATTATGGTAGGTAGGTACAGTGATATTCAAGTTATTCATGTTGTTTGTACGGAGCATTTATAGGCACACAACCTATGTAGAAAACAATTTACAATATTAAGGAGTTCTTTGCAGTGGTTCATCTCAAGTGTTTATTTAGGAAGCATTAATAGGTGCTAGTAGACTCACAACTTGTGAAGTGCATGTATAGCTTAGAGAATAAAATTTATTCCAATTCTACACTTAGGTAGGTACATAAAACCATTTATATTAAGGCAGTTCATAACATAACATAGGTACCTACTTACCAACAAGTATCTATGTACTGGTACAGCATTCCTTGTGTTGGTCTATGTTTTATCTTATAACATGGGTGCAATATCACTGCATCATTTAGGTACTTTATAAAGTGCCTTTGTCATAACATTGTTGAACACTAGAAAGACAAAAATTGGTGGTTAGTTGTTTATTAGTAAATCCTAAGTTATCATTGTAAGAAATATACTTAAATAAAAAGGTAGGTAGGTACTTAGTAGAGAAAAAACTTTAGCAAGTATAACGCATTTCACAGAGATATCAAACTATCTCTCGAATATTTCCGCAGGTGTATTAAATGACTTTATCAAACTATCTCTCGAATATTTCCGCAGGTGTATTAAATGACTTACCTTTGATGGTCCGGGAAATCCTAATATTCATTTATGCAGCAATCGTATCAATTGACGAGCTGACTCACACAGATTTTAAGGGTGTTTCTTTTTAACATTTTCACTTTTATGTACGATAGGTTAGGTAATGAAATGAATTCCACAGAACCATATCCCTTTTGCGTTTTGCAAATAGCTAGGTACAGACACAGAACTCAAAGCAGACACATTTAAGGGCTTTTCATTACACTTTCATTCAATTACTAGGAATCCTTTTTAGAATTTAGGATAACGTGAAAAAAAATGCAATTAAAACAGGAAGGATCCTATTGACGAACGGTAAAATCACAGATTATAGGATATGGTAAAATCAGTAAGGCTTCGATCTGTCATCCGATTTAGAATCCCTAAGTACCTATCGTGTAAATTTACACGGGACTGTTTAGGTGGCGTCTAAATTTACAGAAAATTTCGTTTAAAAATCTGTAATTTGACGTTTGTGATGTGCACCCGAATACCAAATTGGCGTCTATCTCTAAAATGAATATTATAAACGTCAAATTTAAGCGACTCTCTAAATTAAGAGATTTTAATGTATGGCAACTTCAACATAGGCGGTAATCCGAATACCAATTGGCGTGTAACCTAAAATGACATAACTTAAAATTACAGATTCTTAACTTAAATTTAAATTTAGACGTCACTTATCCGAATTGGACCCATTATCTAGGCATTTTAGAAACACAGGTAGCATCGGCTAAAAAATGCTTTCGGAGTTATGCTACGATATTTAAGTAATTCGTAGGTGTTTCTTTTGAAAAATGTTCAAAGTTAATTTTAATTTCGTCACGTAACTATAAGCAACGTCTTCGTCTTAGTCAATGTATCGTAGTTTTTTACCGTGACATTAATGTTTCGGTACGAAATTTCGTAATTGGCTCAACACGGTAACATCAAAGGGTTGATTTTAACATCTAAATACATTCTAAATATCCTTATTTTTATCGTTTTTTGTCAATGTACATCATGTTATTACAAATTGTTAGGTACATGGATTCCAAGAGCTAATAAAATTAGTGTTATTTAATTGGTTTAGATTTGTTACCTGAGTTTATAGATCCTATGAAAAGTTTATTATTTTTGTATGTGAATATATCTCACCTTCCAGCATCATTAAATGATATTAATTTACTTAATGAATTGCCGTTATTTCACTCCCTTAAACCTACTTAATTGCCTTAATTACGGAGCCTCTTGTGTGAATCGACGCATATATATTATACTCATATTCATTTATTGATAATGAATTATAAAATATTTGATGAATTTAAAAATAATTTCATAATAAATAAATATCAGGGAAGAATCTCACACAAATTGACCTAGTCCCAAACTATAAGGTCTAGGCTTGTGCTATGGGTACCTACTGGGCAACGATAAATATACTTATATAGATAAAAAACATACTTTTATGCATAGAAAACATCCAAGGCTCAGGAACATATACTCGCCCTCATCACACAAATATTTTCCCGTACCGGGAGTTGAACTTAGTATCAAATTCCTTATGTGACACATGATTTCAGGGTATCAGGGTAGTAATTCTTTCAAAAGCAAAGGTGAGCGAACGCAGGAGTGAATGTCCAAGCGGCGAGTTTAAGTAGTCCCGTCAAAGCGAACAAAACACATTTCAGCGCGTACTTAAACTCGCCGCTTGGACATTAACTCCTGCATTCGCTCACCTTTGCTTTTGAGAGAATCACTACCCAGTATTAGCATGGATAGGTACATTTCGAGAGAAACCACTTCGCCGCATATGTTTGCGTTATTGGACTACATACAAATATTGACAACGACAAACATTTATTCGTATTTTTTCATAAATATTATTTTCTCAAACATGCTTGGAAATAACCCTATTTTTTACGAAAATAGAAGACACAAAGTTCAACATTTATGGTTAGTCTCCAGCCTACACTACTAGTGCAAGTTCGAGGACTTTGCGGCGAGGCATTTGAAGTCTCAACATCTGTCACGTTCTGACCAGTATGACAGTGCGACAGTGACGGATGTTTTATCTACCGCTATAAAGGCGATCATAATGCGGGCCCTGATATCGTTTTAAAATATCTCAAAACCTGTCAACTTTTAGACAGTGAGAGAGACAGTGACTCCTATAACTTCATCCCGTTCGGCTCTAGATCTAAACCAACCAGCCGCTTGCTGGAGCAAAGATCTGCTACACTGGTCCAGTCTTACTTACACGTAGACCAGCATTCTTTACTAGCGACTTCAGAGGTCAACTTAGACTAGTAGATCGTAGATCTTGTAGACAATTTTGCCCTTGTTAGCTTAGAGACAAACAGAACAGCTTTCAATTTGCCTAAAGCGACTAGGGAGGATTTAAAGAGGAAAGGGAAGCGTGTCATAATTTGTTTCTTTTCCAAATATTTGTATCGCAAACCAAACCTGCTTCACCGTGTTTTCTTCTAACAAAAAGATGTATTTACATAACATACAAAGGAGCTGACAATATGGTATTTGTTCAAACTCTTAAACAAATCTTTGCAACAATCTTTGTCGGGGAATTCAATATGCCACCTGAATGGCACTTTACAACGGCACGGTATAGTATTTAAAATCAGTATGTCATTTCATACATAATATTGTAATTCATCTTAAACAAAAAGCGATAAGGAAGACTAAATTCAGTCATTATGTAAACCTGTATCATTTTGAGGTGTTATTTTCAGAGTTCCGATTAATATCGAATTACCTACCAACTATAAGTATAAGTTATACCTATGTAATTTGATTCCTCGATATTTTTGTGAGCATTTAAAATTGGAGATGTAACCTGGTATTTTGTTCAAGTATCTAACACATAGATTTCGAACATTTTCTACTACTTCGAAAGTCAATATTTAATAGCTTGTTGTATGTACCTAAGGTAATTGCACCATTGTTGGACACTTTTAGGTGACAGGAGCTAATACTATACATATCCTCGTAACTCTTAATTCCAAGAACATGCGGTTAAAAATGGATTATTCCAAAATAAACAACAATAACATCAGCGCTGCTGGTAGATTTTTGACGTGTACATGTGCCTGTGTGGCCTATTTACTGAACAAACATCCGTTTATCTTTTATTAACGTTGCTACTTAACCATTTCTAAAACAAAAAAGATTAAAACTGCATCTATTTACGTATACGCACTAGGGAATGCAATTTAACCGGTTATTAACCGTTTTTGTATGAACATAACCGGTTAAAATCGGTTATAACCGGTTATTTGCATTCCCTAATACGCACTATCCAAATTGTGCCATCGCATCTAAACTGGTGGTTCGGTTACTACTATTTAATGGTGGCTGCGCCGGCGACGTATTACGGCGCCCGCTCGAGCGACAAATTGCACGCTCGTTGTTTGTAATAAACTCGATATTTCGCCGCGGAGATTAAGCCCTCAGTCTTACAATATACATATTTATGGAATTATTAATACAGCGCCGTCATGTGTAAACAGGCGAGCTACTTGAAGTGTTGCAACGTCAATGAGGAAACAGTTACGAGCATACTGTTTAACTATGTATACTAGCTACTATACTAGATACTGTAAAGAAGACTTGTGACCTATTTTATTTCCTCTCTCTCGTCAACGTACAGAATATTTTTTTTATTAAAACGTCATTCAGATGGTTAAAAAAAGACATGCATTATTTTATTTTTGGATTTTTTTGCAGTTTCCTAGGAAACTGATAAAATACTCTATTCTGGCAAAAACATAAAGTCTGGCACGAAAAATACATAGTGTTTTACATATTATTATGTTTTTACCCGACTGCGTCACAAGGAGGGTTATGTTTTTCGAGCGTATGTTTATATGTATACACGACTTCCACCATTATTTTGTAATACCTGAATGTACAATTTCTTCCCTTTTCATTTCACGTAAGCTTTACTTCCTGAACTTTCCTTTTACGGGAATGCAGCTTTCAAGTACCTACGCGTAAGCAGCTTTTTCTTTAAACCGATTAGCATTATAATGGGGGAGCATTTGTGTACTTTGTAAAGTGCACTTTGGAACTGGTTAAGTATTGTGTAATCTATAAGACTAAGTTCTAAAATCCACGCATAGCTTTGCTTTCGACGCACTTACTATGTGCGACATAAAACCGGTGTTAGGTCCCGTATGATACATTCTGGGCTTATTCAAGGCAAGAATATAAAAAAAATGTTTTATTAGTGTAAAATCTGAATCATTTTGAAACATATTTAATTCGCCATGACAATAAATTAAATTGCTGGATTTATTAAGTCAAAATATTTTAGCCTTGATTTTCTTCTTTGATCTTGCCTCCATGAACTTTCACTATGAAAAAGTTCATTTGATTTAAATGACGGCACTGCTAAAACACGAAACTTTATCGGATTAGTATTAATTTCCCTATTTACAAGTCTACCTTCCAAAATAACCGTTTATCAGGCGTCGTTCCTGACCGCAGACCGATGGATTAAACTATAACCAAGTGAGGTCTAATTGTATCTAATTCGGTTTAGTATTGAGTTAGTTTGCAGAGCAACAACTTTACAGTCGGTTTACAGTTGATTTATGGAACTTTATTGGATTAAAACGCTTTGTTTCCCTGACGAGCTTGGTTAAGGTCTAAGAAAAGTACGTTCCTGTTAAAATAAAACATTTTTGAGACTAGCTTTTTACGCTGACTTTTATTGAACTGTCATCACATAAAACTGAGTGCAATCACGGTAGATTTATCTACATCTTAAACTAAAATTATATAGTGCGTTTATGAATATAAAGCAATTAAATATTAATAAATATAACCACCAGCGTGGATTTAATTCATGAAGTAATTTTTTTACCAATCTTAAAAAAAAGAGTTTATATCAAAGATTATTCCGCTAATAGCCGGTGAGTGTATTAGGAACGGAAAACATAGTTATGTTAAACTGAAAACCACAATTCCGTGCCCAGTCTATAAACCGTATTTGAATAATTAGCTTAACTTTTGCAGCATTTTGCAACAAAATTAGAATAAAGTTAATGTGCAGTTTTATCTTTTTATTTTCACTCGGCATTATCTTTAAAAAAGTCTTCGGTCTAATTGCTTCACCTATAAAATAAAAGGAGAGACCATCTGCATTTGAGTTTGGGTTCCAATTCAGGCGAGTACTTATAAGCTGCTCGAAAACAACAAATTAATGGTCGAATACATTAAATACTTTATGAATGTGCAGTCGTTTACAAAGATATGCATACACTTTTGCACCTTATACTGTTAAAACAAAGTAGTTAGGAACCTACAGTAGTGCATATATATTATCGTTGCACTCGACTGTACCCTACGTCAAACTTAGTGCAAAATCCTACTTGACTCAAAACGGAGTGCTGCTTCCAGTCAACATTTTTTATACGTACTTTTAATAGCTTACAGAGTCATATTAAAAAGCGTGTATGTGTGTGTGTATGTAATCGACTGGAGTATAGTAAATTTTGGGATGTATGAGTTTATAAGGCATTATGAGAAACTGGGAAATCTGGTCGTGAAATAATAACAGAAATATTTTACATTTTTTACAAACTGGAGCTTATAAAATAGGTAACGCAAATTGGTAGGCGGGTCAAACCCTTTGACCGCTGTAAGTGGGGCCTTACCCTGAAGCCTGTAGGTAATGATGCCTCGACTACACTCGCCCTAACGATCTTTATTATTATTTGGGACGAGCCCTTTCCTTGTTTAATTAATAAAATCTCTTTTTTTATTTTGCATTTAATTAATACCTTTTATTACCCTTGGTTAACTAATGACGTAGCGAAAGCCTAATGCGTTTAAAAAAGAAACTTCGTAGAATATAGTTATTTATGCATCTGCCACATACCAAAGCCTCTTAAAATTCGAGTGGTTAACTTAGTATTCGCGGTTAATACTGGTAAAGATATTAATACGTATTATTCAAAATTCAATAATCATCTTATAGGCCCTATAATATAGGGCCTCTGATTCGAATTGTACGCAAAATACAATAAATTTGTAGTGCAAGAAAAGCCGGATAGATAGCCGTCGCCTTAAGAAGTGGCATCGATGCTTATAGAAAAATCTTGTTTACATAATCTCATTTGATTATCAGAAAGTGCTCGTGCAATATTATTGCCGCTTCTCAGCCACAACAGGCCCTGGTACGTCCCGAATGTGACCGTAAATAAAACCTTAACCCCACTAAACAAGTCGGCTGTATTTAAAGGGTTGGGTCGGAATCCGGGGCGCGCCGCCGGGACGCCGCGTATTCCGTGAACGCAAGACATCCCGGCGGCAGGAGGTACGAAAGGGGTGTCATTATCCTCGTCAAGTTGCAAATCCATCGTCTTAGTTTCAAACTTCAAGGTTTTACGCTCATTTTCAACGTTTTTACCGTTTTCTAACGTACATCAGGGGCTATATTCTATTCGGTATTGTCGACGTTACTGCACCTCTTATTTACTTGACAGTAATGGCGGGCTTATTAATGGATTTAATTCATACTGATGGAATGGCGGTTGAGTCAAGAACCATATCATAACATGTCAAAAGCGATATGGATTGACAGAGTAGAATAGAGCCCCTGAGTAAATCATCGATGACCTAATGCTAAGCTAGCTAGACCTACCGGCATTACAAAGGGATCGACGTCACGTCCTTTTGCATATTTTACCGCGTCTATCATAGAGAGTGTTCCAACAGACTGTTCGGGATGCCTACAGCTAGTTTCCTTTACCATATTAATCGCAAAAGACGGTCTTTGCATCCCCCCACCTCGATGTATGACAGTTTACCACTATGTGTATTTTTTACCAAGCAGACAGTTTTGTGAAACCCGTTAATAACAGCGGTATTTTCGGACTGCTGCGGTTTAGAGACCTTCGGGCAATGCATTTGGGATTCCTCGCCAGGAAAGTAACTTGGACTTTATGCTGATTTTTGGCGTAATAGTTACTTGTTGTTTTTACATTCTCGTAATAAATTTAAACAACCGTTTTCTAACTTCATGTTAAGAGTAGGATGACCGTATATGAACCTTGAGTCTAGATCGTCGGGCTGGATCAAATTGCTTTTTACCTTTCGCCGGCCTTGACAAAACGGTCGGGTAAGGGACCCGGCATCCACGTACTCGTATTGTCAATATAACCTATCGAGACAGGGATCAAATTTTGCGTATCCTAGATAAATCACTTAAGAAAGACGCCGCGACGTTTGCAACTCAGTTTTATTTATTTAAAACTAGCTGTCCGTGTCCAGCGTAGCCAATTGATAAGGTATAACATACATGCATACACAATTGTTTTTTTTACGTCTGTACTTAATTACACTTCCTCGATCGCTTGCGGCATTAAAAAGTGAATACTTACCAAATAAACAAACAAACACTTTCACATTTATGTTAAATCAAAGTTAATATCATATTACATATTTACTTACATACATACATACATAAACTCACGCTTTCACTCCCAGAGTGGGGTAGGCAGAGCTAGAGTATTACCAACAACTCTAAAAACTTGTTGATAATTCTGTAACCACAGTTTGCACAATCAGGTTAAGATGTTTACCAGTTTATTATGCAGCAAATATTCCAACCTAGACCCAATTACACACCAATAAGAGTTCGAACGTGCTGTACCAAAAGTTTACGTTAGCGTATATGTCTAATATTTTCGACATCATCTCTCCCCCATATTGTACCGTCTGTCCCTACGCTCAGTACCCGTGCTTCCCAATTTGCAATATTCCGGACCCAACAGAGCATCTCTCACTGCCAATTTTGCATCGTGCGCAATACAAGGCGCCCCTACGGACGTCCTGTTGACTAGGACACACCGGTCGGTTGGCACGGACTTCAAAATCAGACCTAAATTGAAGATTACCCATCTCTCTTTCTCTTCAGTAGTTCGTTATGGACAGAGACAGGTTTAGCGTAGTTGAGGATGTTGAATTTCGGAGTACGTCCCTCGTATGTCGCATATGATGTGCAGTTCTGGCATAGTATAAATTGAAAAGTAGTTCGTCTCTAGCCCTTTTTCTGTTTCTGTTACGTACTGCCGCTCGGGTGCTAGGGTTGCGTCGATGCGCGTCGCTCGGTACTTAATACGGCCACAACCAAATGCAGCGACGGAGCGACGTTGGCGCTGCCCTGACTAAACCGGCTTGGTGTGCCCTGTTGAGTTTGTTTGTGGAGACTCGCGGCGTGAACGTTCGAGGCACGCACACATGCAAGCCGCGCGATATACATTTGTTTGAAGACAAACTACTGTTTATACTCGTACTGTGGTTCTGGAGACAGGCTGAGGCCGAGTGATTGCTGAAGCGAATGAAAGCTGTGTATGGGTATTGTATTGCTATGGGTAAGTGCTATTGCATGCTTGAGTGGAACGCATCGTAGGTAGATAGGCAACTAATATCCAGACGTAGGTTTATTCGGTTGAATTTGTACGCGTACTTGAAAAAATAATACAAATGTAAAGTATGCGTCAAGATTAAGTAAGTAAGAAAATTATCAAATCACTAGATTAAATAAAATAACTATAAAATAACGTTTGTAAAACTTAAAGCATTATTACAATTTTGTGGCTGATTAATTACCAAGAAAGGGAGACAGTAGGTATAATTTGTTTGTGTGAATGAACTATTTATTACTGCCCAAAAGTGTCTAGCAATGCCATAGTTCCATAGCAATGATGTCAACTACAATGCAAGAAGTTTTAGAACGAGGGTTCTGTCAAAATCAATAGGAATATGTCTCGAATGCGTAAAAGCAAGTGAGAAAAGAGTACAGCTTTAGTTATTTCAATGCAAAATAAGGTAAAAAAGTAAGTTTTTTTTTAACACTGGCTTCGTTGCCAATCAAAAAAATATGCACCCTGGAGGGAAAGTACGCTAAGTAAAAATTTAGTTTACCTTGTATAATACTGATACACAAATGCCACAGTAACGCAGTAGGCCTTTTATATAATGTTTATAATATGCTCTCAGGTTACTACCGATTCTCGCCGGATTACCGGGCAAGCTAGATAATATCATTACTATTAGTGCCGCTGTAGTGAAGCGTGTATAATGCTATTAGGTACAATATCTTCACTGACACATAGAACCCAGGATCAATCTACATAAACACCATAGCACACCCAAGGAAAATTAAAGCAAGAACAAATTTACTAAGGTGTAAAGTCTTTTAGATACTTAATACTTTACCGTTTGACTTTGTCTCCATACTTTATACTTAGAGACAAGGTTTTTAATATTGCCTAGTTGAAGTTTTAATAAGTGCTAATATATGAGAGTGTATCTAAGGACCTGGTAATATTAATTATATGATATTAATTTAGGATATAAGATACACAAGAACAAGAGTTAAGTAGTCTGGTTATCCAATTGATACAATATACATAAAAATGCGTCCATAAGTATAGAAGTCAAACAAGTCAAAACTCGATAAACTCACTATTAGCCATAGACGAGTTCTTATGGGAACCTTCTGTTTGCATCATCACCAACTTGGTGATAGGGAAGTATGTCAAGCAGGGTGCTAAACGGCGTCATGCCTCTATTTAGATGAGGGGGGGATTAAAATTTAAATTTAAGTTAGTTTGTTAGATACGAGGAAAACCTGATAGTCATGTAAAAAAATAACAAACGCAACTTTACAATAGAACAAAAAGCTAATAGAAAATATAAACCCTACCATTTTAATCCGTTGCCATACAATGCATTACACGAAGCCGTAATGAAAACAAAAAGTTCAGTGAAATAAAACTACGCCCACTACGAGCAATTTCATTCTGTAGAGATATAAAAAATCTGGGTCAGGTAGGACGTGCTCCCAGTGGGGCTAGGGATAGCAGGGTTGTCGTAGAGTTGCTGGATGTGACTCTACAACACTCACTTAAGGTGAGATGGGGTGTGTCAACGGGGCAAGTCCGACAAACCATATATTTTTTAGGAGATACTGTTGGTTTGACGCACTTTTCCCGAAGACGCACTTGCCGCACCTGATCTTAACGCATTCAGTGCCAGCAATGCTACAAGTGCTACGCTGTAGCCTGTAGCTGCATTTTTTCGCTATGCATAGTGAAAATCTGCTACGAACAGTGGATCCGACAATCGTAGGGTAAAAAACACCAAGCTACAACTTGGACACCTATACGATTCGAGCATACTCATAGGCCGTTTCTGCTATTCTTCTCCTGGTGTTGCAGGTGCCCTTGGGCGGCGGTGATCACGTTACATCAGGTTACGCACTAGCTCGTTTGTCTCCGCTAGCATGAGCTTCCACCCTTTCAGATTGCGATTGTAAGCAAAAAGTTGTTCAAAAATACGAAAAGTTGTATAAGAATTTGGCACTGATTACTCTGATTAGTGCCTAAGCATACGAGGAGCTAACCATTCACCAGAAAAAAACATTACTTGGATATTTCAAAAGATAACTCTGTCTATTTTGTTTCTAAAAGTTTCTTTTTTATTTTCTTGTTTATGTTTAATAAAGCTCGCATTTGTCTAAAACTCTAAAAAAAGGTAGAGGTCAAATAAGTGATAAATGCAACGTTTCTAAGCCAATAAAGCCAAAATTTTAACAAAAATTTAATAGAGCTAAAAAAACTCTCAGTTCAAAGTTTATCTCAATTTACAACTAGAACTGCTGTTTTAAACCTGCTCATCTAATAAAAAAACATCTACTTACGTATTTAAACTACAAAATTCCTCTTCCAAAACAAAACTCGGCGACGTAGACCTACGAAGATAACCTGGTTATGCTGCCCAGTGGTTCTAGCTTCGCGCGCTCTATATCCGGGCCGGGTATGCTGCAATTTGATGCAGCTACACGAGCGCACCCGGTTATGATGCTTCGTGCAGTAGGCGGTGAAATACACCCCTTATGATTAAAGTAGATAGTTTCTCCTAAGTTCTACCTGAACATCTAACTTTAGTTTCCAGTATTATCGGTAGAAAAATAAATTCATGTGATGCGCTGAATTGGCGTTTAAAGCTTAACACTCGTTAGGTGATCTTTTTCTTCCGTAAAAGCGTCAATATACTCGTACTCACACCATCTCACACCTCTTTGATAAGTAGCTATTAATGTCTATGGAATAATTAATAGTATATGCCGAACAATATAGAGCAGCAACGTATTAATCAATGTTCTTGAAATAGTTTAAAAAGTCTTTGCAAAAGTGCAACTTCACGATTCCCAAATTTTTATTCCTTTTTCCAACCCTCAAATTCCAAATTCAAACGACACTTCCCAACAAAGGCTTGAGCCGCGCCCATTCAGCCACAATTAAGAGGCTGAACGGAATAAAAGGCATTGTGGCCAGTCTGAAAGGAGTGATATACAGCCTTCATCGAACAGCGGGGAACTTATAAATAAAATATGGCCGTAGGATTTGGGACGGTCTTTATATTAAATTCGCGTAAGATTTAGTGGTGACGTGGCATTTTTCGTGTTCGTATGATCTAGGGTTATGTTCACTAGGATATATTGCACTGAGGACCGTTTTTACTCTGATTTATAGATTTGTGTAAATACGTTTGAAGTTTCAGCAGAGAAGGAAAAGTTTTCATGTGTGTTGTCATGAAAATACTCTTTCTGATAGACTCCTTGTTTATTTTCATCGTGACGTGCAAATGACAATATAATTTACTGTTATTAAGCAATCAATAAAGCTGTTTAATGTTAAGTGTATTTTTCTGTAACGCACCTTTGTGTTTTATCCCACCAAGAAATTTAATGATAATTTCATGTACTTAAATGTTCTTTTTTTTAAATACTTTAAATTATTAATATGACCTAAACATTTATCTACACAAATAGAAAACTTCGTGATGGACTGATAGACAACATACAGCCTAAACTGCTGAACCAAGGGACTTAAAATTTGAATGGAATATCCCATGGGCACCCTAGATGTGCAGTATAAGATATATTTTTTATAATCGACCCCCAACTACTAGTAATACGTATAAAACTTTACGAGTCGTAACCATCCAAACTTCCTACCAAACCAGGAAGTTGTTCGCAATAAAAAAATAATTGCAAACTTTCAAGCAACTCAAGTACATCACGAGTTTAAACTTTTCACATTACTGTAAAACCTCAAAAACAATTAAGGCAACGTTACTTGCAAGTTGCTCATCCCGATGACAGCCGGTCATTAGTTGCAGTCAACAGTCGCCGGACTGTTGCACTTGAGTGGATAGGCTGGGAGACAGCGAGCGAAAAAGATGCATATTATTTGCAGTGTTACTTAATCTGAAAATAAAAAATTATGAAAATGTGTTCATTAAAAAAATATTTAAGGATATAAATAAATCTTCTTTAATAATTAAATAAATACCTAACATGTATATTGACAAGCGCTGCAGATTGTTCTGGACGAGTATTTTACACTGCAACTCGCAATTTCACTCAAAATACGATACAACTTTAATACAACACCCACGAACTTGAAATAAAACAAGAAAGTTATTTGAGTTGATACTGTGTTGATCTAGCAGTGCGATTCCATTTCACAATTAATTTTATGAGAAAGCGGGTCGCAAAAAGTTATTAATAATATGTAAGTAGGTATAATATTGATACATACTGAAAAACCGGACGAGTTTAAACATAGAGTTACACGATGTTTCGCGCTCGTGCATCCTTAATATCTCGGTATGCAATTGATCACTTTCATCCCTTGATTAACAATCTCAATGGTAGATTATTGATTATTGGCATGGTGTACTGTAGTGTAATGGGTACTCACAAATACCAGCGCTATTTTGAAGCTCAGGCTCCTGGCCTAAGCTTGCACTGACTACCCTCTCCCTCGATGATTTGAGTTTAATATCCTCGTCGAGTGCATTCCTTCACGAGGGTCGGAGTGAGAGGGTTCCACAGGGCACCGAGGGTTCCATAGGCACGAACTTATTATGGTACAATGACGGGGTATGAAAAGAATTGAAATCGTATGGGAATTCTAAATGGTATATACTTTGTTGTGCCGAGATTGATTGAGGTTTGAAGGTATTCGGCTTGAATGGGGTTTGTTTTGGTCCGATAAAGTATTTGGTGGCGGAGTTGATAGTTGCGATAGGTTGTTTTCATCAAAGGATTCTTTATTGCTTAGCAAGGAGCTTGTTGTTTATCTATTCTATAATTCTATATAGTAATGATTTATTTTACAATTACCATTGCTTTTTTATTCGATTTTTTTGTACGTCTACTATCTTATTCTGCGGGATAACAATAGCCATGATTCCACCATTTATTGCACTTCAAAAAACCATTGCAACTCAAGTAACTATATAAATATTTATGCTCACTTTCGGTCAATACGTGTCTATTTTATATAGTACGCTTTGTTTTTAGTATGTTATTTAAAGGCAAACAAAGACCACCAGAGAGTTGGAGAGTTCTGAAGCTTATGAACATAAATACAATATTGCAAACTCAATACTGCGAAGCGTACCCTTAGGACTAAAATGGAACAACTCTATGCTATTTATTTTACTACATCATGTGATTTAACACAATATAATATAAAAGCTCTTCAAGCAACACATATACTAATGATAACTAATTTAAAAAACCGGCCAAGTGCGAGTCGGACTTGCGCACGAAGGGTTCCGTACCATAATCTATACAACATTAGCAAAAAACGGCAAAAAAAATGACGTTTGTTGTATGGGAGCCCCCTTAAATAATAATTTTATTCTGTTTTTAGTATTTGTTGTTATAGCAGCAACAGAAATACATCTTCTGTGAAAATTTCAACTCTCTAGCTATCACGGTTCGTGAGATACAGCCTGGTGACAGACAGACAGACAGACAGCGGAGTCTTAGCAATAGGATCCCGTTTTTACCCTTTGGGTACGGAACCCTACAAAAGTACTCCGGTGATAGTAGTTATTCTCAAGTCATCTGACTTTATCTTACTTATGCCAATTTCATATACCCGATTACCACCCGATGAATCCCGAAGCCATACACTACACCAGCACCCCACCAAACTATACCATGTCATCCACATATACGTCACCCCCAAAGTCATACTAAACATATTAGCGACATTCCCGCTGCACTAATAGGCCGTGACGTCATAAATTCAATGCAATGGGGATGCTCACAAAGCCACGTGTTTAGTATCACATATTGTGTACAAGTATTTATACTATTTATATGCATATTTGTCTTTAGCGTACTCGTGTATAGATTTTCATACACACTGGTATATAATTATGATATATGAGTTTTTTTTAAGATCTCCCCAATAGTTATCTCCTCTTGGGAAGAGCTGGTATAACCAAACATGAAAAGGTGCCTACAGGGTCTACTATAAGAATAAAGATTTGCGTTAATTAAATAAGCCGCTGTATGATATTATAGATATACCGGTCTTCTACTTGCTCGTTCGAGACCCGAACACGTAGTTTGTTTATACCCGCTAACAACTCAAGTTAGGCTGGTTACTTAGTTCGTTGATGAACTTTCGTTCGTTTAACTACAGGTTGTCACACATGCAAGGTGCATACAATTGTACGATAAATTGATTTATAAATAACCAGACAATACTAATAGTTATGCACACTTACAACCACGAGTCTATATCAATTTGAACAATTCAGTTAGGGTAACGTAAAATTATTTAAGAATACTTTTCTGTTTATTTCACGTGCAATGCGTAAAAGAAAAAAAAATAAGAATAGTTTAGATCAATATAAGTAATACTATGAGGTGGTTTAGCTGTGTATTTTTTCAACTAAGTACCTATCCGAATTCGTTTATCGGTCAGCAGTAAATAAATATTTCATACCAAGAAAAAGACCTTCAATAAATTTACCTCACCCTGTCGAATTTCTCGATCCATTTATCACTTAGAATCACAACCAAAACATTTTCATGATATTTGTAAGATTCGAACTCCCTACAAGACAACCCTCATACTAAACCTATTAGCGTCTGCCCCGACTGCACTAATACGCCGTGACGTCATAAATTAAATGCAATGGGGATGCTTGTGACGTCACCGACGCAGTGCTTCGCATTGTTAAGATTCCTTTGGACATAAAAGATAATGTTGATTCGTGATGGCTATAAAATCACCGGATGGGGAAATAAAGTGGA
Source organism: Acleris cristana (assembly GCA_948252455.1). Taxonomy (NCBI): domain Eukaryota; kingdom Metazoa; phylum Arthropoda; class Insecta; order Lepidoptera; family Tortricidae; genus Acleris; species Acleris cristana. The sequence continues at coordinate 12,772,440 of OX411779.1, forward strand.
GAAAGATAAAATTTAGCTTTCATTTGTTGTCTGTGGTGCTATATAGTTATAAAAGAGCCTTACTTATATGTGTATGTTATATGTGTTTGAGCGTATTTGAGGTTAGATTTTGTACTCCGTTGACAGCTGTCAAATCGGGCCTTTTAGAACGGTAGGCTTTTGTATAGTTGCTTTATATGTTTATTATGTACGCTAGGACAATACTACTACTAAAGTAAATAGACCAAGTGATATTGATGTCGTTATTTTGTCGACGCTTGTTTAGGTACCTACTTGTAAACATTATATTGTATCTAACAATATTATCCAGGCATATCTTATTCTGAAATTTTACTTTTAGGATATATTAGGCGGTATTTAGGTAAATTGACTGGTAAGCCAACAACTAACACGATTTCTATACGAAATTATACTCTCCAGAAATCAAGTCCTCACATTTTCCGGCTTTTCCTTGAACACGAAATATTTATTGCCGCAAGTGTATTTTTCCGGCAAATAAGTCTATAGGGCAGCGTGTATTCTTCTAGCAAATAAACCGATACGTCAGAAAGCGTAATAGCGCATGACGTCGTAAATAACGTGTCTCAGTGACGTCACGGAGCAATAAATACGGACAGTGATTTAGACGTGAGTAAGAAAACGGGACAGATGCGGACTAAAGATGTTGATTTTCTTGGATGGGACTAGGGGAGAGACCATGACGTCGTGACTTTGACGAGTATGTTTTTGTTATGCTAGTCTTACGAATAAGTGGCACTGATCAGTGCGGCTAGAACAAGTTGCCCTCGACTTATTTGTCGCTCGGATCTCCCTTTCTATCAAGTCAGTAAAAATAGAGACGCACTGAGCGACAAACGAGAAAATACAACTTGTGCTACCCGTGCAGAAAGAATGGCGAACACCCACTAGAACATGCAGCGTAGGTAAGGTAAAACAACGACCTGCCCCCAATTTCACCATACCGATAATGATACATGACAGGTGACATTTCAGTGTACACGGCGCAGCTTATATGAAACCCAGTTATGTATCAGCATGTTAACTTCGCAATCTATACCGAAATGTCACCAGTCACGTGTCATTGTCAAGATTGTGAAATAGGGGGTTGGTGAAAGAACAAATTCTCCACTGGATGCGGATGGTTCGAGACCGAATATCGTGGGCCCAACCCTAGGGTAAGGTCTATGTACAGGTATATAGACGTCTTGCATCTGCTATTTTTGTTATTGATTACCATCATTGCAGTGCCAGCTTCAAACCACAGTATTTCAGTTGACAAAACTGAAGGAGATACTTAGTACCCAACGATAACGATTCGTATTAAGATGTCAAATCTGAACATAACCTTGGGGCCTGTTTCACAACCGTCAAGCAAAGCATATCTGACATATAAATTTAGCCCTTTCTTTTTCTTACACTTGAACATAGACAAAGAGAGGGCTAATTTTAACTGGCACATAAATTTACTTGTCGATTGTGAAACAGGCCCTTAGTAGAATAAATTTAAAACCTTCAACTTACATTTACCAGCTTCTAAACAAGTAGACGTAAAAGACCTGAGACTTGTATCGAACAGTGCATTTGCCAGCTAGTTTTCTCGAACAAGATCCAGCTTAGGCCACTTGTGATTAAAGTTGGCAACTTCGGCGCGAGTTAGCGGCAGGTGGCTTCGGTTACTTCGAAAGTGTCTTAACTTAAGACTTTCTTTATTTGTGAGTTACTAATCCGTAAGTTTTATACACAGTTTCTTACTTCCGCGCTCAGAGTTAATGACGATTAAGTTGTTCCTTAGTGAACATTGTTCATTCACAAGTTTGAAAAAACAACGAGTTAAGTGTCTCTTAAATCTGGAGTAGTCCTAGTGAAAAAAAAGGACGTAAGTCTCCTAAAAATCAAGTGGAAGTTTAGTATACTCCGTTTATGTGTATACCATTTTTTATTACGAGTTAAGTCTACTTACGCCCTTTTTCACTAGATCCCCAGAAATATGTATATCTAATTATAGTATTTTCAATCCAAAGAGTCATGTGCTACTTTTTTACATACAATAACGCAACCGTCTATCTATGAGGACCATCAATTTGGGTGATAGGATGCGACTTTGTGTATTGAAAACACTGGTACTAGTAAAGTGAAAAAAATATACGGTCAAACTCAATAGTAGCTGCACAATCTAGTACCTTGTCGCAGCTAGTAATATATAGTAAATTGAAACTACTCTATGGAACTACTGCGACAAAGTACTTAAATGTACAACTACTTCTGAGTTCGACTGTAAACTTGAAGAGCTTTATGAAACCGAACTGAAATGAGATATCAATTTCCTCATTTAATTAAGACATTACTAACACCAGCGGCCAATTAGCCAACTAGATAGCAATTAGCCAACTAGATAGCCAATCAGTACCCATAATTTGATTACCCCATAATTGTACTCGTAATCATGGGCTATGTAGGCCTCATTATGATTAATATTGTTCTAAGTTATAGGTACTGAATACCGCAAAAAATAAAACAATTAAAAAAAAGAGATATTTATACTTATTTCATAATGTTATTTACCTATCATATGTATTTTTTTAAAGACTATACAATATAGACTGACTGAATATGACTGTATAATATAGTCTATTGTATACATGTAGTTTCTACTTACTACTATATATAATTTTAGTGCTTAAAGTACAATTTTTATACACGTTTATATATGACCCTTGAAAGATAGCTCCGGAGCGTATTTTTTAAAATCCTATTAATAATTTGAGTTTGAAAAGTCAGAGCTCCCTTAGGGCCTGTTGTTTGATCAGTAGTTAAACTAACTAATGGTCAAAAATGGTTACTAAGGCCCTGTTGTTTGATCAGTAGTTAAACTAACTAATCATTATAAACCGTAAACTAATGGTTAAATCTCAAGTAAATGTGTTAAATTTTCAATTCCTTTTTTGAATTTTAACAATTAGTTGAGTTAACTACTGATCAAACAACAGGGCCTAATAGTTAAATTCTCAAGGAAATGTGTCAAATTTTCGATTCCTTTTTCGAATTTTAACAATTAGTTGAGTTAACTACTAATCAAACAACAGGCCCTTAAACAATCATTTGGTTAAACCCTATAAAATGTTTTGCTTAACTAACTTTGAAAATTCACCAAAATTCAATTTTTAGATGCACTCTTTTAAATTAAACTCACATCGTAATTTCTTTGGGCTGCGAAAAACCACAGCTAAATCAAACTCCTACAGTAAACTCGAAGTTCTCAAAGATTTCAGCTTTTACTGTCATGTTCTATCAAACAAGTTGGACTCCACGTCTAGACGTGAGGCCCGACTAGAGACGCGGAACTTCTAGCGATGTGGTTTGAAGTTGAAGACTTTCCACTTGACGGTAATGGTTGGTTTTAACTTGGGTATCACTTACTTGGACAATATTTGATACGGCAAATGTATTGAGTGCACGGTTTTGTTTAACTTATTTATGTTACAGTACAGTAATGTTACAAACACAGACGTTGATTTATAGGAAAAAAATTGTGATTAAGGATATTTCTTAGGTTGGGTTTTCACGTACCGACTGCAGGAAGGTTTGACTCAAAAATACCTTCTCATAAACCATTGGATAACATTCATTAAATATCATAAAACAGTATTCACAATTTTTTTGATCCTGTGTGGAGTAAAGCAGCGGTGGACTTACTAGCATTAAGGTATTTCAACTCGGTCCTTAGGGTTGGCAGCGCCTAAACAGTCTTCTTGCCATCTGGGGGCTCGGGTTCTTGTTTGCCTTCCTACTAGTATTTTTTATTCTTCAGGTAATTGCTGAAAAGAGACCGTAGTTGCGTCTCAGAAACCAGAGTCAACTCTTTGGAGCAAAAACCAGGCTATTATCAATATTGGTCAATGTCAGTCTTTTACCGTGTTTTAGGGACTTAAGGCTGTGTAGTGCTGTTAGGCGATGGGTTTGCAACCTGTCACTAATACACTGGATAACATCTTAGCCTGGTTGTGCAAAATGTGGTCACAGAATTATCAACAAGTTTTTGGAGTTGTTGGTGAGTTTGTGGCTCTGCCTACCCCACTCTGGGAATGAAGGCGTGAGTTTATGTATGTATGTATGTAGGTAAAAGCGTATTTGTACATACGAATGCCTACCTATGCCTATATAGTGAATAGGCGCTGACTTTTCTAAATGTTTCCCAAAGTTGATCGCTTTATTCGCAACGGCAGCAGTTTAACAACTACAAAGTAAATACCAACTTCAAAAGTAAATTAAAAAGTAAGGTTCAAGTTCTCGAGAAGCCAACAGAACGGCTTCGCTTAGTAAAAATAATTTAAAAGGCATCATCGAGTTTACTTGTTTGGTATCGAACCGAGCGCTACTTTGTCCTCAGTTTCTGTTCGCTTCACCAATTCACAATTTACGATACATTGTTGAATTCAGTTGGACAACTATTCTGCTGCAATTTGATGAAAATACGACAATGTGCGTCCTGCTAGGTGAAAAAATGTGACCTACCTACAACAAGCTTATTATTCAAGTGTATTTAACTAAGTTTAAAAAAGCAGTTGGTTTTCAAATATCTTGAATACTGAAGATATACGTTAAAATTAAAACCATAGTAAATTATCAACAATTTTCAGACTTTACAACTAAAACCCTTATAAAATTCATAAGAAGTGAGTCAAAAAATTTTGTAGCTTCATAACAGATTTTCCCCAACAGAGATCATTAGCTAAGCCACATCGCAATCGTGATGATAACGATGAATATGCTCCAATTTCCGTTGGCTTTCGCAAACTCAAAACATCCTAATTAATGCTTACAAAGTCATTACCGCGCACACCCAAGTCGGTAATTAGCGCGGTTACTGTTACACGTTGAATTACCACTTTAATTGCTTTCTCTTCTATTTGTACATGTTAATTTTATGCAATAATTAGTGTAAGCCCGCCATTATGTCGGTCTGTATTAAGACAAAATTTGTGAAAAAATGGATGGTGAGACGAGACAGGGTAAAGGCGTCTTCATTTTCACGCCACTTTACCCCAGGGGCTATTGCCTAACGCACTCGCAATCGCAATCGTTTTTATTTTGAAAATCGAAGGCGAATCTGCATACAAAATGAAAACAATTTTTCCGCTTCGAATTGCGAGTGCGTTAGGCTAGCCCCTCGGGTAAAGTGGCGTGAAAATGAAGACGCCTTTACCCTGTAGTGGGTGGATGTGGACCGAAATGATGATGATGATACACTAAAGTCATATTCAGTTCACAAGTCGTTATTTATCTATCTGATATAAAACTATTCCGTAACTGATGCCTGAATGACTGACTGATTGATAACGCACAATTAAACCGCTGAGCGTGAGGAATTGAAAGAACGATGGGTAGAAATGTCCCCACCCGCCAACAGAAATGAAACACGTCTATGTTAATAGAGCTTGGCAACATGATGTTTTTTACTATGATGACGATCGCTTTAAATGGGGTATGTTTTGCAAATTTTCAGTCGTGTCGTATGAATTTTGTTCAAAAATAAACACATTCTTGCCGATTTTTTTTTCATTATTTAAACCCCGTCGATTTTGCAACTAAAATGCAATCTTGTCTTTTTGGGTCCTAATGATCATATTGACATGCATTCCATGACTGTTGGAGGCTGGGGACGGGGTCCATATAAAATCCCCCGCATATCACCTTTTGGAAAATATTGCTTGGTGCACTAAGAAAATATGTTCAAACCTGAATCAAAAAACCAATTGTACGTACGTAACAATTTTTTTTTAATTTAAAAATTATAAGTGTAATATTTCTCTCTCGACATATTTTTTTTTCATAAACAATGTCCTCATCTGTGACCTTTCCTCAACGGGTCGAATGCAACTAACTAGATAAGGGCTCTATTTGGCGAGTCGGCAAACAGCGAAATGAAGACCCTCGGAAGGGTTTTTTTGTCCTAAATACGTCTCGTCAAAGGGCGAGAGACAAACAAATTCCAGCCTCGGGCGAGGTCCTGATAACCTGAAAACATACGGTCTTTTTTTTAAGGAGAACACGGGCGTTTTTGTAGCAGTAAAATGGGTAACTATTGCCGTACATACAAATTTAACTTAGTAAAATTTGTACACTACTACTCGCACAATGTACTAAAATAGACCTGAGGGCTTATTGTCTAACGCACTCGCAATCGCAATCGGCTTCAAAGTGGAGCAATTGTTTTCATTTTGTATGCAGACAAGCCTTCGATTTTCAAAATGAAAACGATCGTGATTACGAGTGCGTTAGACAATAAGCCCTCAGATTAGCGAGAGCAAAACAACTTTAGGAATCGTCCAAGCGACTAAACGTGATAAAGTATGGTTTCGGGATGAGACATGCAAAAATAAATAATGCGGAAGTATCTGTGTTCGAGAATAAGTATCCCATTAAAATCCTGAGCTTTATTTGAAACATTAACTTTACCCAAGCGATGAAGTCAACAGATCCGCCTCGTGTGTCCTCCCAAGATAAAACTCCAAATATTCCCGGAACTTTGAGGGAAGAATGTCGCCCGGGCACTTTTCTGGACACCAGCTTCGACGTCAATTATAATTCAATTCTGCGGCACGAATAAATATAAATTCTATTATGCCTTTGGTCCTTCGAGCCGGATATCTGTCCAAGTCAACTCGTTTCTGGCTTTGACCGATTTAACGTTGTTTGTAAAGAACCTTCTTCAAAATTCTGCAAAAATTAATATCTACAAGGTCGCATATCGTTCCCATGTTTTGGAAACTGTTGTAAGTATGCTGCTTTTTAAGATTCCGTACCCAAAGGGTAAAAACGGGACCCTATTACTGAGACTCCATTGTCCGTCTGTTTGTCTGTCTGTCACCAGGCTGTATCTCATGAACCGTGATAGCTAGACAGTTGAAATTTTCACAGATGATGTATTTCTGTTGCCGCTATAACAAAAAATACTAAAAACAGAGTAAAATTAATATTTAAGTGGGGCTCCCATACAACAAACGTGATTTTTTTGCCGATTTTGGCTAATGTTGTATAGATAATGGTACGGAACCCTTCGTACGCGAGTTCGACTTGCACTTGGCCGGTTTTTAGTGGTTATTGGTTGATAGTTGCTAAGTTGTTAGATATTTCATCAAAACAAAACTATGCTTTTATTCCTTGCCGATACTTTTTACTATATTGAAAGAGTCATCGTTAAACCATTACATTAGCCGAAAGACCACCACTACTGGTAGTTTTCCTTGGCTCATCTTAGAGAAAACATTGAAAAAATATCACTAAATTCGTACCTTGTGGTACCTCAATAAATTGATACTTTTTCTAATAAGCAATATGAAAAGAAGTGTAGGTGTGCTATTCTATGGTTATTTAACTATCTTTACGAAGAAACGAAAGGATTAACCAAGCATATTATGGCCCTCTGCATTTATAACATTGATAAAGATGAAGTTTCCAGATTTTCCGCTCATCTCCATCGAGCTTACAACTCGAAGTAAAAGTTGTAAGGATATTTCACATGTCGAATTAAAGACGAGGTGCACATACAAATTCAAATTCAAATTTATTCAACTCATCACGCACCGATCTCAACCCAAAACTTTGCTATACATCTTTGAAACTTCCTGTTATTCGCACTTGAAACATAAACGTCACATATAAAGGCAAAAGTGCGGTAAAATTTGAATCTATATATGCGACAACTGAGTTTGAAACTGAAGTAAATTTTGATTAGATTTATGTCCTTACAGTTTTAGACAGGATAGATGCTTCAGCGGAGTGATTCAAAACACCCTTTTCATAGGGCACAGGTGTTGCCGACTTGAACTCGGTTGAAGTTGTTACCGTGCTTACAACTTAGTTCTTAGGAGCTTTGGCGGAAATTCAAGTTTAGGGTAACGTGGGATTAACTGACAAAAGATATTTGGGTACTTATACCAGAAGATGGACGGATAAGTTTTGATGAGTTTTTATTTGACTTGATGTGTTTGAAGAATACCGAATAATCTATTTATTATGATATAAAAAAGAATGAAACTGTGTTCGTTGTCAAGTCCGTCACTTGAGAATGGCTGAACAGGGACTTTATTTAACACGGCTGTTTTTACTGTCAAGTAAATAAAAACTATCATAAAGTAGACAATACGATAACACGTCACATGCAATATGAAGTTACTCCATTAGAATAGAGGCCCTGAATTGGTTATTTTTTTAATGTTTATGTCCAAATTTTAAAAAAAAACCTTAGAAAAGTTTTCGGGCAGCAATAAATATTAATTATGGTTCGAAATGGTACCAAACAATGGTTATGTAGCCACTAAAGTGAATGTTTTTTTGGAGTTGAACTTAAATTTTCTGCAAACACATAAATGCAAATAATATTTTGTTTGCTAATAAAAGAATCGAATGCGCCACATAATTGTTTTTTGGAATCGGTTACGAGTAAAATAGTAAGTACTAAAAATTAAATGCTTGATGTGAACAACAATGAAACTTTTCCTCATTGTGGAAGCAAAAAAGACAGCAAGCAACACTAACACTGAAGTACGCTAGCCACATTTAACTTTTAAGTACTTAAGTAGCCATTGTTTTCTTCGGAAAAGCCTACAACATTGTATGAATCACTCCATTTTTCCCTGGTGGTGGTGCAATTAAGGGGTGCGTGCTTTTTAAAAGATTGGGGTTAAATGGGAATGTTTGACAAAAAGGGGACGTCTTGATTTAAATTAAAGTACAGTTTAAGTAGACCAGTTTTTAAAGGTACTTGTTATAAATATATCGGAATCAACCTACAGGAATTTTTATATTTGTTATTCCTCCTTAGTACACTTCAAAACAATGCAAACTAGCTAGTTACTTGCCATGATTTTGTGCACATAGTTGGGTTGGAGGACCAAAGAGTATATGTATAGGCTACTTAGTTTAAAATATGTGAAAGGAAAATAAACCCCTTTGCAAAGAAAAGGGCGCTTACGATTATTTCGGGTAGTTTTAATAAATAAGGAAACGATTTTTTTTGCTGCAGCATAAAATTATCTTTGCAATTAATGTTTCTTTATTTTACTCGTTATTGTGTAGCACAAAATTTGATCTCATTACAGTAAATTTAAACTACCTACAGGATAAAATCAAAGGTGATTTTTGCAACAGGGAGAAACGTACATACGTACATTCTATTTATTATGTATATTACGCGGACGGGGCCCAGGGTTAATGTTAGTACATCATAGAACTATGAGTGAGTCTATCCATTGAAAATATTAAGAAACATTTTCCATAAAATTGTGTAATATAAGTCAGACTTAGGCATCGTCTGCATTTATATTGTGCTGAGGTAAGTTCTTTTGAGGTAACAATGGTAAAACAGTTTCCAATTTAACATTTTTCAACGTCTCCCTGAACACGCTCCAAAGGGGCGAGTGAGCAATTGTCATTTTTAGTTTTTTCGCAAAACATGCCTCGTGTTGCGTGACGAAATAGTAAAAGGGTTTCTGCTTAATTAAATTTCTTCATAAAAACGTATTTTACTCTCTAAATTGAGAGTTGTGCGTGTTTATTTTTTCACAAAGGCCTCAGGAAGGTTCGCTGTTTCGTTTAGACGATGCCAAAGTGGTTAGTAGTAACACGTGCCAAGTGTCTAACAAAACTTATCTATCATATAACTGTTAACGTATATAGCAAGTTAGTATATGATAGTGTTTAGGTAAAAGTAACCGACTTTCTCAAGAATTCTGACACCTCTAACTAGTAACTAGTTTTAAACTGATCAGTCATCCGGTCACTCATCAATGTGCAAATCAAGTCACAAAGCGGCAACAACAACGCATCATTAAAGCCTAGTAAAGCAGCAATACGCTCTTTACGAGCATTATACAACCTTTTTATGACCGCCACGTGGCGACATCGGATATGAGCATTTCGGCGCTAAACTTAATTCTACATTCAACACTAGTGTCTTCAACCGAAAAAATTATTAGAAGATTACAAGTGACTAACTTTTGTCCGAAAGTTTGACTGCGTACAAATAACTACTTACTATCTTAAAAACAAATTATTTATTAAATTGTAAAACGTAATTTTGAGTATTTTATTTGCGTAGGTTTTGATATTTTTGGCCGGATTTTTCTAATATGGAGGGCGTGGGAATGGGGCTCCGAGTAAGTTTTTCTAAATATGTCCGTATAAGCCTGGACTTAACACGTCCTGAATCAATTTGCGAGTCGCCTCCAGCGGCAGTCATTCTGTTGCAATTCCACTTTTCGACAAAACATAACTTTTAAGTAACATCTATGCACGTAACAGCAAAAACTGTTCTGAAAAGTAAAATACAATAAATACTTTAACTTAAATCAAGTTCGTCGAAATATCCTAATTAAATCTTGAGGGTTTTGGTGTACTGTGGCTAGTGTTAGTACTTTAAAATTATGGCAGCCCTAAATTTGCCCCTATTATGTACTTACCACCAGAATTAAAACAAATACCGCCCATTGTCTCAAGACCAAATATCGTACCCTCATACAAGTAGGTACATTAGAAAGACAGTAGGGTCCAGTATTGTTCCCCGGGGTACACCAAAACAAAAGGTTACCTTGAACTCAAGTGCCATTCTTCTTTGGCTGGTACATCTTAGTTTGATTTTAAACTAGTCAGGTGGCTCCTTAGCCATCCCCCTCACTCTCCACCCTTAGGTCTTAATGATATATGGGCTGTTAACTTGTTAAAAGCCTTAACTCAGTAACTTTATTTATCAAGCCTTAATCTGCCGTGAAAGTATCTTTCCTTGTCATAATAAAATCGTTGATAATATTGAGTTAACTTTTACTGGTAGTTATGACTCTTATGACATATGCTTTTCATAACACGGTTGGTTTTATTCTAGGAAAACGTTTGAAAAGCTCCAAATGACTCTCTTTTCGTTCATAAATTGTGTCTTTGTAAAAGAAGAAACCCATAAACTCCCGACGTATAAAAACTCGGCGTGAATATCCTTACAGTTCGTAAATTTTATGACATTTTATGTACATTTATAAGTGCCCCGTGTCACTTCGGGGTATATAAACTTTATGTCAAGACGCGATGTTTATGTGTCTGTCAATGACAGCTTTTATTGCGTCTGTTGACATATGTGAAGTCGAGTAAGTAACAAATAATATATGAAGTTATAATTCTAAGGTTTATAATGGTTTACGCCTCGTGGTTTTAGTGCGTACTTAAATTAGATTCTTAGGACAGATGCGTCAAGAGTATCACTTTAGCACTTTGTTTTCATTTCTTTGAATACTTTGTATTTGTGTCATTTGTTCAATACATTTTAAAGCAACAAGGTATAATATTGAAAACACTATAAGTACCATAGTTTTAGTCCAAGACAGTTATGACAAGTAACAACTGCCTCCTATAAATAGCTTAATTAATTTAAAAGTAATACGTTTTGAATGTAATAATGCATTAACCACCGTAATATGGGTGACGTCTAATGCGCAGATGGTGGGACGACTTGGATGCATTCCTCAGCAAGGGAAGAGGTCTTTGCCTAGCAGTGGGAAACTCATACAGACTAGGAAAATTTCATGCATGGTCTCTATATAAATATGAGTACACTGGGGTGGATAAACCACATGCACATAAATATAATTAGTGCCTAACCCGCGACCTCGATCCTTGATCCGGACCGAACAACATAAAGCGGGCTAAGCCCTACATTGTAACATAATATTTTATTTACCCGACCTTTCCAAAACGCGTAAACTCAAATACCCAAAACAAGAATATAGGCCGAGAGCCGCCGGGAAAATCCCCTTCAATAAAAACAACGTTAAGCGACAAACGAGTAAAATAAAAATGGCTGCTTTTCACCGAATAAGCGTTACCATAAAAAAGGTTTTCAGTGAGCAAGTGAATCATAATTTATGAATTCCGGTGTCGGACCGGGGGCCGGAGATTTACGCGGGGTCATTGTGTCGAGGCTCTTGGACTAGGAAATGCGTAGAATTAGGAATTGTAGTGCGTTATTATACTTATTATTGAAAAGAAAAAATCCTGGGTTCAAAAATAGATATAAACCTATATTTTTTGGAAGTTTCTCCTATTATTTTAGGTTGTCTGAAAGAGATCGCTGTGTATGTAGCTATAAGATCGCCCTTGCTGTTTACCACTTTTTTATTATTATTTCAGTTGTAACTCTGTGTGGTGTGCAATAGAGAGTACGTATTGTTTTGTATTTTACCTTATGCCAAATAAAATAGGTAACCTCTTGGAAGATTTTAAGCTGGTCATTAAATAATGCGAAGAATAAAGCAACGCAGCCGACAGGGTTTGTGGTGTACCTGGGGTTAGGCATAGGTATGTCCATTATTGCCGATCCAAACAAAAAAGCAGTCTACGCATATGGACTTGATAGAGTGACGGCACCAATATTGGACACATTTAGCTGATGGGACCAATAATGGACACTTAACTCTTAATCCAAAGACCATAAGGTTACAAATTGATTGTCTTAAAATAAATGGATAACCCTCATCTTCTGTAGCACAAGAATCAAGTGTCCATCATTGGTCCTTGTTCATTACTGGTTCCATCACCCTACTCACATACCGCCTTTTTCTGTTGGATGACAAAGTATTGACTGCTGTGTGCTAAGATGATGATGATATTTAGCGTTTCCAATCCACGACGTTCCGCCCCGCTACTTAATTTTTCATATTATTCAGTTAGACGTAAAAAAAATTGCTGATTCTAACGATATACATAAGTCAATATGCCCCAAAATGTCCCGTTAGTCACTTTACCTTTCCAGCGTCGATATATTGATGCAACCGTGCTAGGTCAATTTGAGACGCGGCGTCGCGTCGGGGGTTGAAAACACTATAACGATGAAAATAACCACTTTTCAGAATTATCAGAATGCAGTCGACGTTTTAAAGTACTTCTAACTTAATAACAGTTGTGCTTTTTTGTGTTACTAAGGAAAAATCACCGCTGTGACTTTTAGTCGCAGCATGTTGCTGAGCTGATCGCTCCTTTGGTACTTAATGCATGTTATAAGTAATACAGTTTTGGTTTTGGTCTGTGGGCACTTAAAAGGTACTTCGGGTTTGCACTTCTCTCTCACTCGCTCTTAATAAGAACATAAGAGAGCGAGTGAGAGGCAAGCACAAACCCGAAGCACATTCTAAGAGCCATCGCACTGTAGTTAATACTGTATTAGCACTAAATAAATGTGTACCTTCCCCACGGCACTATTAAACCACACTACTGACCAAAACTAGTATCATAAATATGAGGTAGGTTTAGGTTATGTTAGTTTTGCAGCAGGCCCGGAGGGTCAAACCACCCAGAAATAGGAGCCCCGCGAGAGCGGAGCTCCGTCGACTCAGTTAAATTCGAATTAAAAATAGAAATCATTGGTCAGTAGTGTGGTTTAGTAGTGCCGTGGGGAAGGAGGGACTTTCTTCTTTTAAATGACAAACAGAATGAGACGCGAAAGCGAGTGTGAAACTGATAGACTGTCAATTGCTTCGATAAAATAGGCATAGTTTACGTCGATTTTTACTTGTATTTACGCCGTGTCTGAACCTCCCCGGCTCTCTGGCGACCGTCGTTAATGAAACATAAGGGGTGCACATCCCTCGCACGTCCCTTCGTCCGCTGCTCATCCTCTGCGGATAGCGTATAGCCGAGCTACGGAGCTATAGCCTAACCGACGGCCTTTTTACAAACAATATCAGCGCAGCTTTTGTAAATAAACTCACTATGGAACGAACTCTCATCGGTGGTATTTCCAACCAGTTATGACATGGGTGCCTTCAAGAAAACGGACCGACAACTGCTGCTGCTGCTGCTGCTGCTGGTGTTCATAGGCGGTGGTGATTAGTTCCCTTTAGGTAACCCGCATGCTCGTATGCCTCACACTATTCAACAAAAAAAAACTATACCTATTAAATGAGAAAGTGACTTTGTTTTGTAACGATTTCATAAAGATCCTAATCAGAATACAATAACTTTTCCAACTACATTATATTCAGTGTGATATGATAGGTATCTATCAGTCTCATTCACTTCTTGCGGTGCATGATAGAAGTGGAGGAGGAACTATGGCAAATAAAACTCATTGGCACACAAAATGCAATTAAGCCGTCACTCACATATTATAAAATGTATTTTGTGGCTAATGCCTTTTAAAAATATAGGATTTTTAAAGTCTTCTCGAATTTCCATCTAAATAATATGTACGCGTATCCACACACCGCAGATGAAATTCCTGCGCTATAAAGTTTCGCAAAACGTTTTTACGACAAACCAGTAAAATGTGGAATGCCCTCTCTACTCATATATTATCATCCTCTTTCGACCATAGAACTTTGAGGAGAATCATAAAATACTTAGTACTCCGTAGCCAGCAATCCGATAGTGATGGACGCCCTTCTTGACATCTGTCGATGCCACTTAAGAATTCTTCTTACTGCGTATCATGAAGGGGATTCCTCCCCTGCCACTAGAGTTATGAAAGTCCGGCAGTCACTCCATTGTAACATCCGGGCCTGCTAATTTATGGACAATACGTACACTTTAACAAAAGAAGACGCTAAGAGGATGATGAATGCTAGTTGCTCAATTTTTTGTTATAATTATGAAGCCCCAAAACTGGCAACATTCCGAAAATTTTTGATCCGAAGTTCTTGAGAGATTTAAGTGTACGAGTATAATAGTAATATCAATGATATCAATGGTTCAGCGGCCCTATTATGGTCGTGTTTATCAATGTGGATAAGCGTCTGTCACTTTCTGACCAGTAGGTAAGTTTGAGAGTGACGGATGCTTTAACGACCGCGATAAAGGTGACCATAATACGGGCCCAGGAGCTCTATTCTACTCCGTAAAAACATATTGCTTATTTCATGTTATCGTATTACTGTCAAGTAAATAAAAGCTATCGTAACATTGACAATACAATAACATGTCAAAAGCAATATCGTTTTACTTAGTAGAATTGAGCCCCTGAAATTCATAATTAATACGACACGCTTCTTGTGTACGATTGAAGGCAAATTGAACGTAAATTACGATTGACATATAAGTATTTGTAGTTGCCTACACACACGTATGAAAACGCTTGGTACTATAGGTACATACGGCGAAAAGCGTGTAAAATAACACGTATCCTTCACACAGTTCCGCCGGCGCCCGTGAGTAATGTGTGCGTACAGACAATACCCTGCGCGATGACAGGCCATTTAGCTGCCTGACAACTGCTAGACGTTTCCTTCGGGTGAGCGTACACTGTACTGACACTTACTTGCTTCTCTAAATTCAATACTTAAAATTTTTCTTCAGGCGATATTGTTTCTCAAACTCTAAATCAGGTCCGATTTTCACGATTTTTGAATATGTTGTAGTGTAATCAACCAAGGTACGTTTCTGTTTTTTGTTTCTTGAATTTGCTTTGTACTAAGAAATAAATTCTTGGAAAGGAAAACGCACAGACATAGCTTTTCATAATATCTACGACATATTCAAAAATCGTAAAAATTAGACTAGGTTTAAGGGGAAAGAAACGTTATCGCATTTTATTATGGAAATTTTCAGCCTCACAATCCTCAATATAAGGAATATATTAAAATGTATTTATTCTAAAAGTAAGTAGTCAAAGTACGAACACGTTCCTACACAAAGGCACTTGTGACGACATCGCGACAATAGCTAGGGCTGCCACAAAAGGCAGCACTCGCCGCCTTCCGCCGCGGATCGGATACGGCGATGTGTGGGACGCTACTAACCCTATACGTAAGTAGGGTTTTAGGTACTGTGATAGATTACTATTATTTTTTCTCTGTTTATGAATAAACTGTTATTCAAAGTGTTAATTGACTAGCTTTATTTTGTATCTCTTAGCAAATAAGAGACCGCATAATAGAATATTTTAGGTTATATTTTGGCAACAGATGAACCTTACTTCGTTGTTTGTTATAGTGATGTTTTTAAGTAAATTCCCGTGTATTTAGCATTACGACTTATACCAAAAATCCTATATTCAATACAAATAAAATTAATATTTTACACAATCGTAACCATTGTATATTACGCCCTCTCTAACTTTACCGCCCGAATATCCATTGACCCCTTTTGTTTGTCTGTGTATTTGACCATCGGAACAAATGGACAGATTATTTTGTCGATGTCGTTCTTAACCAGTTTTAATGGAATTTAAAGAACCCGTCAAAATTAAGCTGTGGTATCAATAAGGAAGGCTCCTTTTATCCATTGTCATCACAGTGCTTTAGTTTTAGACCGTGGTCTCCAACTTTCGCTGTCAGCCGCCTTCAACGTCTCACCGTACGCTGCGTCAAGATGCTAACTATAAAAATATATTATGGTATCCTTCAGACGCCACCGCAACAGCCTGAAACGTTTTCACTGGCGAAATGCTAAAGTTAGACATCGCTTATTAAGGAAGACCAATCTTAAAAGATGGACATATTATAAGAATCCTCAAGTAAATGTGAGAATGTGCGACCCAGTTAGTTTTTTTACAGACTATATTCCACAAAGTGATAAGGCTAAGAAAGAAGTTGCATAAAAGCGTATTACCCATGCACAAGAACAAGCAACAACTTATGTATGCAATGTACGTAGGTATATCTAAAACTTCACCTCATTCCACTATTCCCTCTAGAAGAAGTCTTAACCTAAAACACACTCCCGTCTTGATTAAAATCTCGGTCCACCCCATTTGTATGCAGCGGCGTTCATATTTTAACAGATTCCGTCTGGGCGTACTATCGTGAATAAAAAGGCGACGTGATGCTTAGACAAGGTTCCGTGTTTAGGCAAATGACTTACCGTTAGAACCATGTGTTTTAAAGGACTTTAGAAAAAGGTTAGGTTCAGAAAAATACTTTGGTGCTAAGCTTCTAGAGTTCAACAGAAAAAGGTCACGATATTGAGTTGTAGCATAGAGGTTATAGGTATTCTTAAATAACGGCTTCTTTTCAATTACATTCCATCTCCCACCCTCTCCTCCCTTCCCTCTTATAAAAAAAGTTATAAAGTACCTAATTGAGAATGCACGGCCTTAAATGTTGTTTGCACGCTCTGGCGGTAACACTTAAACTCACCGGTTAGAAGGATCACCTACCTGAATATGTTGACGACTCCATGATATGTTCAAGAGTAATGAAAATGGCATACAATGCGTGTAAATTGCTACGTCCAGTAATCTATTTTGATTGTTATTGAATGAATTTCACTACAAACTGGTTAACAGTCTAAACTTTCTTAGAGTCTTAGACTCTAAAGACCTTAACGAAAGAAGTTAGTAAATTACTTCAAACATGCTTGTGATTCTGAACTAGTTATTTCTCATGCTATGCACGTAAACCCTCTTTCTTTAACTATTCCCTTTTGTACTTGAACTTAAATACCCAAGTACAATCATCAACCATAACAAGTAAAATTGACCAATAAAACCTCTGCCATTAGAGTTATCGCAGCTGGAATTAAAAACCATTATTTATCTTTATGGCCGTGCAAAATAAAATAAAAAATAAAAACGGCCTCTTTGATCCGTATTTAATTGCTGAGCAGGAAAGCGGTGAAGCTCGGGATTCTAATTTGATTCATCTTAACCGTTAAAGCCTTAATAAGTTTAAGGAAAAGTCGGCTAAGCGAGTAACTGAAGACTCGAGTGCATGATAGGGGTATGTCTTTACTTTGATCTACGATTTTTAAGACGTAAATCAAGTTGATAAGTCACAATTTGCCTCGGAACATCTTCTACATCACAGTCTTCCACTTATGACTCAACTATTAGCGGGTATTTACCGGTATTAAAGAGAGAAGCATGAACCCATTGTTAGACCCTTTTTAAGTCGGGTAAGTATCGCAACAAACAAGTATCTTCATAACTTACCGTATCTTTGTTCAAACAAATAAGTGGTGTTATGATCGATTTTAAGCAGGTTTTAGACTAGAACCGACTAAGGGGTAAAACTATACGAAGAACTTGATCATTATATTAAAAAACATTAAGTAACAGACTAGCTTTAGCTCGTGACTCCGCCCGCTTGGATGATTTTTGTCACCATTCCCTCGAAGTAAAAACGGAACAAAGAAATAAACACACTTTCGCATGTTTAATATCAGTACGAGTATGACTAAATAATCTATTAAGGATAACTACAACATACCTACCTGTATTATACTTATTTAATAATAAAACAAACGAAGTAATTTCTCGTATTTATTTCAGGCATAAAGTCAAAACTTAGATGAGACCCGAGACACCCTGTATCTGTCTATATTTTTTATTTTCTTAAACAATTTAATTACCTAATACAAGAGTGAGCTGAAAAAGTGTAAATTATTTATTCTCATTTGTTACAAAACCACTCTTGTTCTTAGTAAGTTGCGATGAGATAATATTTTAGACTGGATCGATACCACGGATCACTAACTTATGTTAATCATATTCCCTAGACACTCCGATCGCAAAACGAAGCTCTCGTCTTGAAATTTGACTGCCTTAGGCAAACGAAGTGCTGAAATTTCGCAAAATGCATAAATGTCAGCGTTGGAGGCGAAAATACGGAAAATATGGACACACCGCTAACGAAGTTATTTCTATCCACACACTAGCTTGGCTGGCTGAAAGTTTCGGATTTACTTCAGCATGATAAATTGAGAGTGTAGTTTGTATACTCATCTAAACGATTTCGCTTACCTATTTGTTATGGATTACCAATATTATAAATGCGAAAGTTTGTTTGTTTGTTTGTTACTACTACGCTGCATCGGCATTTTGATGAAATTTGAAATGGAGACAGCGTGCGAATGAATACTAATTATGCGATAGAAAGTAAAACAAATTTGATTTGTTAGGAAGAGCACCTTCTGTACTAAACTTGTACAGTCGACATGTAAGATATAAATAAATATCAGGGGACAATGTCACACAAACTGACAAAGCTCCAAACAAAGCTCTAGGCTTGCACTAAGGGTACAAGACGACGATAAACTATATAGAGGAATACATACTTAAATGCATAGAAAACATCCAAAACATAGAAACAAATACAAATAATTACATACGCTCATCAATATGTTTACATTTTAGGGAGAAAAATGTTAACAAATAGTCGACTGTCTAAAAGTGCCTAGTAAAAAGCACCTAATTAGGCCAGCCAAATAATACTAGGCACAGGCAAGATTGCCAGAGTCCTGGCCACCCATTACACGTCTATCTGCGATCCACCCCATTAACCCCCCATTTATCAAAACGTCATTAATCTCCAGAAAGAAGTGCAGCGGTGATTAAGACATCTTGCGGCTCGTTATACACTGCCGATCAAGTTAACCGAGAATGTAAGAAAAAATATGGCTGTAAATTCATAAAACCTTATCCCGCGACATTGCCATGTCGCACAAAGACAACCATTGAAAATCAATGGCGATTTACAAGTAAGTCATTAGGCTCTAAGTATGTAGAGGGGATATAACTAGAAAAAAAATCATTATAGCACGGTGAGCTATGCGTAAGGTATTTATAAGAAGTTATGGTTTTGCTAAAGTTATTAAGAGAATGTAAATTACGAAGATTAATAAGTCATTATATTGCTTTTTATTTACTTGCAATGTTTGTATGTATGTCAGTTGAGGGCAAACCTTGCAAGGCAATTTTGAACCAGTTCCCGTTAATGAAATGTGCTGAAATTTGGACCACAATGTATACCCGAGGGCTTATTGTCTAACACACTAGCAATCACGATCGTTTTCATTTTGAAAATCGAAGGCTTGTCTGCATACAAAATGAAAACAATTGCTCCACTTTGAAGCCGGTTGCGATTGCGAGTGCGTTAGACAATAAGCCCTCTGGTGACAATGCAATATTATGGTATCTATATGCGAGCTGATCTGATGATGGAGTCAGAAGGTAGCGACAGTATCTCCGCTGTACTCAAAGTAGATCCACTGTGTGTTGGGACTCATTTGTTTGGTCTTGATAAGAGGCAACAAAAGCTTGTACCAAAATGTTTATTCCAAAGATCATAAAATCTTATTAATAAGGTTTCTACGGGGTAAGAGGCCGACGTGATGAGCTTAGTACCTAAAAATACTTAATAGTTCCAACTTGCATATGAATAATAATTAACCATTGATACAATTAGTGTTCATGACTGAGGAAAAGTTTTTACACCATAAAAAACATATTATTTGCTTTTAAAGCCAACGGCAGTGTACCCGTTCTTTTAATTTTTAGTAAGTCTCATGAACGCGGTGAGTCAGGGTTGTCTCGGGTTATTCGAGAGCTAGGGTTGGCAATCATTAATCAGTTTATTTATGCTTCTTAATTCTGGATCATTAGTACCGATGGCAAAAGTTTACTTGGAGGGTGAATAAGAAAATCTAAACATCTAAACAATAATAAATGTCTAATAACTAAGTTAAGTTGTACGTTTTTTAAGTTACGTGCCACCATTAGGTTAGATCTTCGACACCACCGTCGCCTTACTCCCAAGGTTAGAAAGTCGCACGTTAATAAATTAATAAATAACTAATGATGGTCAGTAACAATAAATCAGGGCTACCGCAACTCCGTGGGAATAGACGAGCGCATTTACATAACTCCGCTTAATACCGAGGTAAATCATAATTTAGTGGTATATTAAGGCTGTGTTTATACAAAAGGCGACACGGGAGCGTTTTTATAAAGGCGCCTCTCTAAATTACCTGTGGTAGTAAGTACATGACAGCAATGACATCTGTAACGTAATTTTGAAATTACGTTATTGAATATTATAAAGTAATGAGTTTCAAATTTGGAACATCTTCCCAAAACCAACACAATTTAAATAGGCCCAATCCTAGTATCAATTGAGACGTCAACTCTGTATATTTTTAATATGTCTATGATTTGAAAAAATCCTTCATTTTCATGACACTGACACAGCACAAGTTTGTTCTGCCGCCATTTTGGTCGTCAAGTCGTCGGATCCTGAACCCATCTTAGAGTAGGTACTTATAATATATATGCAGATAAAGAAATGTATGCAACTATACATAATTAAGCCTTAATACACTCGTGTGATTTTATTATGAAACTCTCCTTTGGCTCGTTTCATAAAACCAGTCATGTTATAAGGACTCTCATTATGTATCAGTTACATAAACTTACAGCATAACCACCAGCATTCATCTAACCTCAAGCCCTCTATCTACATTCACACCTGATAAAGGGAGGTCTAGGTTCAATCCAAAAGAGAATACTATACTTTAAACTAGTGTCCAAAGTGGCCATGGTAGACTTTTTATAATCACACTTGATCCGAGATTTAGGACTGTCATTGGTGTATAATTTAGCTGATCCCAATCTGACGCGGTGTAAAAACGGTCTGACACTTAAAACCGCATTATGTATTACTGCAATAAACTGAATATTGTAAGCAGTGGCTGAGGCTTCAGCACCCGCTGATTTTAAGACCACAACCTTACCCAGTATAATTTTCCACTCGACACAAATTACGCCACATCACACGCTATTTAATCCTGCATTGTCGCCCGAGCTACACATATTACCTAACCCTTCGGCACTCTATCATAATAATATAATACACCAATTCATAAACCCCATAAGTATCTAATTTGCGTAGCATCTTGCATTGTTTCTGCCTGTCTACATATACGAGTAGCACGGCCTACACCTTCACTTAATGATTCCTAGGCCATATTCCACTGCGTTTGTAAATGTATTGCAATTGTATTGTTTACGCCTTTACTATCCAGATAATGAGAGATCATAATGTCAACAATACGATAATAATAGGGGAAAATACAATGTGGAATATGGGATTTGGTCTGTTGGATGAATGGCACTTCTGTTTTGGAAGAATAATCATTAATTACTAATTACTCCGTCGATTAGATGGAGAGGAATGGTATGACCTGGTGCTACCGTGCCAATTTTACATAAACTCCACCTTAATTACATGGTAAAAACTTTACTACACCTTACCACCAACCTTAATTACAATAAAAGTTACATGGCAAGAGATATCTCTTACCAGTTGACTTTACACAGATTTCTAATGATAGTCTGCTCCGACCCTATCAGAATGTAGCCTTAATTCTTTAACCATGCCTAAAGAGAATTTCATAAAACGCGAAGCGTACGCCGATCGAAGTTTCCGATACATCGCGAAACCCGCTTTCAAACTCAAAAACATGTATAAGCGATACCAAAAACGGGGGTTATTACCCAAGTTCAACAAGAATGTTGCCAGTTCACCCAAGATCTAAATTCAACAAATGCCTGCCAAAGGAGCCAACTTGCCTTATTACATCGGAAGAATTTTAACGAGATGCTAACTTGTTTATAAATTGAATTTCTGAACAGCTTGTTGCCGATATAGATTAAGTTTGAAAAAGTTCAATGATTTCGTTCGGAAATTGAGGTTGCCATTTTGTTGGGGATTTAATTTGTGGTGAATTAATTTGTTAAGTTGGTGTTGGGATCGTTTGTTTTGTAAGACTTCGGTGTTGAAGGTTTTAAGCAATTAAATAAGAAGTGGCGTGATGTGTGCTTGATGCTACCTTAGTTTTACTTTTAAACAAGCATTTCTAAAATAAGGATTTTCTTAATTACCGTAGCTATCCATGACGTTTCATGACTTCACGACCAACGTTACCATTATTAAGATTTAAATCCATCACATTTGGTACAGTACCTAAACTGTGTACACTACCACTCAATAAAAGTTGGTCCGGCGTTGATGTTTAATACGTGTATTTAGCCGACTATACGTTAATCCAGCTATAAATCTCTTAATTCGTATTCTTAACTACTTACTACTGTTAACTACCACTAAAACCAAATAGGCAAAGCAATACATATTACACGGCAAAATACCCATGGCCGCTTAGTACAACATGTTTCGCTTGCGATTGCCAAGGTTTCTTATTTATATTGGATATCGACTCCTTCTGGAGCCAGTGGTATTACAGATACTATAGGATCAATATTTACCGTAACAATAACAGATTTACGTGTCTATGAAATAGCGAACAGGAGTCCTAAACTCAATATTGTCTACGCAATATTCCGATTTACTGTTTTATTTGCTAGATTATACCAGCTTGGTTGCTTTATCAAAACGTCTTATTTCGAATTCAATACCGAAAAACTCGTAATGTCTCCGAAAAAACTATCGAAAACCGTTATTAGTTCAAAAAGCGTGAGTACAAACAAACTATTACTCTGACATGTTTTATTTGGGTATCTATTTTGTTATCGAAACATCTTTTAACGAACGTATCATCACGCAGAATTTTCATTTCATCGAAAGGCATTTCTCGCCGCATGAGTTATTTTTTTTTTAGTCCCAATTCTAACCTAACCTAACGTAGGTAATTAATGTTTAAGATGTCCTGAAAACATCATGGTATATGTATTCGTTGAAATTAAGTTCGATGATACGATACAATTAATGAAGTGAAATTTGATATAAAATGATGGGTTATCCCACCGATACGAAAACCCAACATTTTATATCGAATTTCACTTCATTGATTGTATCGTATCATCGAACTTAATTTCACCGAACATATTCTACCTACACATGGGCGTGACATAGGCTTAATATTTAATATTTGAAAGAAAGTAATGATAGGGCGGGTTACTATCCAGATAATGAGAGATCAGTTATTTTTTTAACAGAATATATACTATATGTATACCTATAGATGATAATACAAAAAAGCAGTTGGATTTTTAAATCTTTCTTGTTAGGTAAGTATTAGTTTTGTCTCTTATTATAAACACACGCGTTGCAAAACGCTTTCAGCGTGTTCTCTTCATATTACTCTAGCTTCTGATACAGCATCTTTGCTTCTATCTATAAATGCCATTATTGAGTGGCTCATGAATGTTTTATTGATACTTTATCGCTATAACCAGGATTACGGCTATGTTACGTTTCATACATCAGCAGCCTTACATAAATGTATGGGTTATTTTATTTTCCGGGTGGCTGTTAAACTAGATTGCTAATAAATCTTTATGAAAGGGGAGTGTCGGAGTCATGTTGATGTGGACTGATAGAAATGTGAACGTACGAGATGGATAAAGGTAGCTTTAAGCTGACTATAAAGAAACATTACCTTTCAATACCCGGCCCGCTAAAATCCGAACTAAATGGACCCGCAATCCAGTTGTTGGCACTCCTAAATGGAGTGATTCTGCTTAATCAAGTAACCCGTGGAAAATAGAGAATCCATTCTCTAGTTTTTTTAATATTTCAAACGTTTGGGTTTATGTAGCTCGCTGATATATAATAGCTATTAGTTGGTTTAGTTACCCGGTTCACTGGCGTTTGGATTCAAATTTATCAGTAAGTATATCTTTTAACTCGCTTGCTCTAGCAAATCAAATAGCTCAATTGAGTAAAAAGAAACGAAGTGTTACCTCGGCAGGAACAAAACTTATACATACTAAAGAAAAAATAGGAATCTAAAGCTTAATTTTTTTTGTTAGACAACTGGACTAAATTATACAGTTTAAGCTTAGTTAACATGATGTCATCAAATCTCTAAGTATAAAACAGGTTGTCTCACAAGTAACAAATGAGTTTCCAAGACTCATTAGACCCAGTATTTTCTTGATTTCGAGAATTTAAAAGCCTAAATTACATGGTACCTAAATCAAATTAAAATAAAGCGCACACTACAACATTTCATTGGACACATAAGAGTAAGTAAGCCGGTTAACCGTGTTTTACTGTGTTTAATAAAGACACCAAATTTCGCTTTTATATTATTAGTGTGATATGTGTAGAATGTATATTATGGCGTCTTCGTACCTACAAAAACATCATAAATATGTAACTACACTTACCTTCCCTACCTTTTATGAGTAGACACCTTTTATGCGCACTTAAACAAGCAAACTTTACATTGTACCATAATCATAGCGGCTGAAATGAGCTAATTATCCCCGCGTAATCGCCTCACAAACCTTATTCACTTAATTTTACGTTCTCTGGAATCGTAATTATGTTATAAACATCAATTAGTGAAAGCGAGCGTCACAAAAGAGCAGTTATGGGGGCGATTAGAACATGACCCTGGTTGCGAGTATAAGGGAAGGCGGGGTTGCTTGGGTATAATTAGGTTCGTTATAGGGTTTCTTTGGGTGAACTACATTAGCCGTCTGTTTGCTCAGGTGTTTTTGTAGGTGATTCATTTTTATGCGTTCCTCCCGTACAGAACAGAAAGTTCCTCGTCTACGTTCATTTTCGAATAAGGTCAATAGTATATTGTATACCAAACTTCACATCGATCAGTTAAGACCTTGGGCCGTGAAGACGGAACAAGCAAACATATTATAGTTACCTATCACTAGATCGAATTCCAGCTGCCAACGGTTTCGTTTGCTAAAATTTTCGTAAGATAGAATATCATTTAACTTTCCGATTATTATAAAACAAACCTAAATTATCCTACACAGGTTCTGTTTTCTAACAATTGAAACAGCTGGGAAACAAAACTTCGGACTTGCTATAAGATACCATAATATTGTTGAACCATGAATACGGAACAAACAAACAAAAACATTTTTGCACTTATAACATTACCAAAGTGCCAGTAGGCTGTCGTGCCTAGAGTTGATCACGCTTGGCATCAAACTCCTCTCGTCATCTTAAAAAGGTACAGGAACCAAATGTAGATATAAAGGAACCCTGTAACTTGGCCTCAACACTACACTTTTGACGGTCTTTTGCCAAATTGTGAGAAATTTCTTGTACCCTTAATAAGTAGTAAACAAAGTAACATCTTACACGTGTCATAGAGAAAGCGTAACCCTGGACACATTTGGATCATACATTAGGATTCGTAACGGCGGCATTGAATACCGAATGCCAGAATCAATAGCTACATGGAACGGCCAAATTAGGACTCCAATCTGGTATGAATGGTTCAGGTCAGTGCGGGATTAGGGCGTTCGAGGAATTGGCTAGCGGATCAGTGGGCCTAGATAAGCATTCTGCAAACTGCTGAAATTATGGAAAATGTATTTACGCAAGCTGTCATGCGCTCGGCTTTAATTCCATACACTTAAATAGATGTTTAATCCTTTTACAAGCATAAGTAACAAATGCATACCGATGTACTAGAGTATTGGACCAAGTTGTATCGGAGTTTATTTGAAGCAAATAAGGACTATGACATGAAACTCTGATAAAATAAAGCACGTAATTAGATTTATACTGCTATATAAATATGTACTTACTAAAAATATAAGTAGAACCCAAATATCTGCCAAAAACAAGACTAATCTCAAATTGATGTGCACAAATACTAATTTTAGGCAAGTAGCATTTATTTAAAACTTTGTCTGACTACTCCATACGTGTACCTATAATTGTTCTAGACATTTTGTACTTTGTAATCTTCTGACTTTGTAAGCAGCAATAGAGAAAGTCGCTTCCTTGTACGGCAGGCCGCCTTTCTCGGCGTAATTTGGATCATAATGGTTGGTAAGAGGATCAAATTATCAGTGCCGTTCGATTGGTCGCCAGCCTTATACTGGCCAGTAACGTACACGCTCGAAATTACAAAGGCACAAGGACTGGTTTATCAAGTACAATGTAAACCTAAGAACGATCCAGCAATGCATAGATTTGAATAACCCTTTGATTTTGACTTACGAGTTTTTTTACCATTGGATGCGTGAATCACATGAGTGGTACTGGGTGCTTTAAATACTAGAATACAACTCTATTGTTAAGAGACGTAAGAGTGTGTTTACTATATGAATAAACTATTTCGATATTTGTGATATGACTTGCTATACTTGATGTGCCTAAATGGGATGCCTTCTAGTATCCCTATTTGGACGAGGAATGTGAGTTCGTTGATGAAGCCGTAATGATATGCTTCGGTTAGATTGTACGCGTGGAAAGGATTGATTATTTCAATTTTGGTTTGACTTTAATAACGGTTTTTGTGTAGCGGTTAAGGAATGATTACTAGGGCAAATGGAGCTGATACTCTTAGCACCAAATTAGAATCATCTATGCATTTAATTGACTTTCGACATGTAAAAAAATGTTTAAATTGCGCAGACAGACAAATCTATCTAAGGCATGGTAAATGGAATAGATATGAAAGTCTAAGTATTATTATTTTGACAGTGTGTGTTCTTGGAAAAACAATGAGTACTAATAAATCCAGTGTAATTTTAATTAAAATTGTTTTTTGAAGCATATCAAGCAGTGTTTGTAATTTACCAAAGTTCAATAAAAATTCCAGGTTTTGTTACGCACAAATCGTGTAACTGTTAAGTATTTTGTACTAAAAATACTCGTAGTACAAAATACGGCCATTCAAATAATGATCTAGGACAAAGAAAGTAAAGTGGAATTTCTTTTGTTTTTATGACTAATGATCAAATTAGAAAATTGACTTTATATCATTCGTAATAGATTCATATTCCATTGACAAATTTCGTTGTGTGGTGGGCCTCAGTAGGAATCAAAATAAGAAACTTTTAGCCAAATATTCTTTACACCGGTGAAATGGTAACTCCAATATGCTTCAATTTAAAATACCGAGAAACCCACGAAAAATGCAAGCTTTCTGAATCGAATTTGCGCCCGAAACCGTAAAACCCTATGCGCTTTCATTAATTCTAAGCACTCTTGCAGTAATTTATTTTTATTACCGCGTTACTAAAACCTTTCCTGGATTTATTTGTACCAGCTAACCTGTGCCCGGCCCGATAAATAAAGTGGGCTGTATAAGAAATGTACCGTTTCCTCCAAAGATTCCTAGAATTCGAGGATACAATTGGGAAAATGAGACAGGATTTATAACGATATAGATAGGTTTTTTTGTATCAAAAAAGCAAACTTGCATAAAAGCCACCTTATGGTAACGGGTTTGAGGGCTATCGACATCGGCGATTACAAGATTACTAATTTGTTGTTATTACTGTAGACAGATGGAAGGCCTGGGCCACGTTTTATAAAGCTACAAGTTACAATTTTACAGGTCTAAACTGGCAACACTGCTCAAATGGCTGGTCGTCATTGGTCGAGGTTGTCTCAAATGGAAACTTGTAACCTGTAAATTGTAATTTGTAGCTTTTATCTTCGACTTCGTGTTTGTTTACAACACACAATAGAACTGTGACCCTAGTGAAAAAGTCTAATAAGGTTCGAGTAACAAGGGATGTAAGTCTACCCTTTTTAATTACGAGCTAAGTCGACTTATATCCGCCTTCATTAGAGCTACAGAAGTAGCCTATAACGTGTTCTGACTATATTTTTTTTGTAACATACGCACGTCACATTAATTATTTGCATTTAGGCCCGAGTTCACCAACCAATTTAACAGACGGTTAAGTCTTAATCAGCTGTTAGTCCATACATTTGACAACCGTCAAACCGCTAACCGTCCGTTTAATTGTTGGTGAACACTGCACTTAGTCTCGGAAGAAAGACAAAGGAACATACTTACGAGAATAACACGTCTTAGTTAGAAATAAAATTAGCCCTTAGCATTTTAATTGCTAAACTAAATTACTAGCATAACAGCAAGAAATGGGAAAGGCGGCCATTTTGAAATTTTCTGCATTTTTAAACTGGAACAAAGTAACGCAGGTTTCATACAAGCGGCGTAATGACAAAACTTCGCATAGTGTTGCCGCTAAGCACCCTCCACACGAGAGCCCTCGAACATCTGTCGCTTCGTGTGAAGGGGCTTAGTTTAAATGCCGGATTGAGGGTTTGTGAAGTGTAACTTTTTTCGAGATACAGCGTTTCAAATGCGCGTAAAATCCAGGCAGAACCAAATATTGCGCATTTTAAAAAGGCAAATGACTTAAAATGAGAGTTAGCAATTTGAATCTTAACATGCGTGAACTAAGATCAGAATTGAATTTCAGGTATGATTTTTTCATGTTCGATTTATACTCGTGTACTTAAAGTACTTTCCTCTTTCAATATATTTGTGATCTTATATGTTCAGCTCAAAACAAAAACACAAGTAAAAATAAATGGACTTTAGCGATAAGATCACTAAAGTCCATTTATTTTTAATTGTCTTATTTAGTAAACAAGTTCGTAGCCTTTAACTAGTCTTTTTTGGGAAACACAACTATTTCCTCGTAAAAAAAACAATTCTAGGTAAAAAATGTCAGAAAATAACGTTCAAAATGTTGTGTCACAAAAAAAACAGCCGCTTTACAAGTGTTTGCTAAATAAGACAAGCAAGATTGAATGTATTATATTCCACGAGTTTCTATCTGGGCCCTAGCCAATATGCAAACGCTACTAACGTGTTTCATTTCTATCGCTCAAAATGTATGGGATGACATTTGAGCACGTGGTTTATCGTAACGCACGAGAATGTCATCCTATAGCTTTTGATCGAAAAGAAAAACGTTAGTAGCGTGATGCCTGCATGTTGTATGCTAAAAAAAGTAAGGATTAAATTTTTAAAACAAAATCATCTAAGTATATTTACATAAAAAAACTCTCCGTAACTGACTGACTAACTGACAGACAACGTACAGCCTAAACCGCTGAACCTAGGGACTTGAAGTTTGAAGAGTTTACCTTGAGCACCCTAGGGATGTACTAAAACGATTTTTCCAAAATCGCCCCCGAAGAAACGTATAAGAAGTCGCGGGCAATATTTTTGTATTTTATCTTTATATTAATCTTCAGTCTTAACTATTTAAGTATATTATTTTAAATTTTACAGTATTTTTGATACTCATGTCAACCTTAAGTGGCCACAAACGGTACTTCTACCCTACGTAATGGTAAGTGGTGTGGTGTGGTTAAGAATAGCAATGGAAATTGCAGAAGTTGACTGCTGTCTCACTTTTAAGTTAAAACAGACAGCAAATTTATGCTTCTTGCTTTAAAATTCAGATAAGACAGCAATCAAATTCTGCAATTTACATTTCCAGTCTAATTCACGCTTTACTTTAATGTGTTTTTTGTTTTTTTTTAGCATTGTCTTCACTTACTCCATTTTGTATTAAAGTCATAGAGCAACCACCAATGTTAAACAGACTTCAAACCACAAGTGTTCACCCATCAGTCAACAAAGCGTGTGAACGTATCTCGTTTGGATCCTGGCTCCCATATCATTAACACTGCCAAACCACTGGCTCCTTCTGGCGCCGTAATAGTACTAAGATTACGGACCTCGGTATTCAGTGTTCTTACAAATAGAATAGGACAATAGTTATATGTTG
The DNA here is from genome assembly GCA_948252455.1 of Acleris cristana. Classification (NCBI taxonomy): domain Eukaryota; kingdom Metazoa; phylum Arthropoda; class Insecta; order Lepidoptera; family Tortricidae; genus Acleris; species Acleris cristana. The sequence continues at coordinate 12,802,699 of OX411779.1, forward strand.
AGCATAAAAACCGTCAAGATATGCTAACTAAAGTTAGAAAAATACAACCTAATTAAAACCTTATCCTAATGTTGCCAGCTGTTAACAAGTAGACTGACAAAGTTACTTTCACAATTAAAATATTAGTACGTATGGATGGAAATGGCTCTATGTTCCAGTTTGTCAATATTTAAGGCTCATTAATGGTTACAACCGATGCAAGTTAATTGTTATTTTCTCGTAATTACATTTTTATGATTTAATTTTATGTCTCCAAGCAAAAAGAAAATATGCAAAACGTAGAAAAAAAATGAACTTGAGCGTTAATCCCTTAAGGTGCGGATAAACTAAACATTCACTTGCTGATCAAATACTATTGTAAATTTATTTCAAAATATTTTTCAATATGTAGATATTTTATATTTTCGGTTTAATATATTACGGCTTATAAGGCTCTGTACAGGGTGTATGCGACTAGACAGCATTACTCGCTGCCCGTCAAGATCCCCTCGCGCTAGCTAACCTTTCGCAACGCGTGACTGCAGCATTAGAGCGTAATGGTATAAGACGTCCGCTTAACGTAAGCAGACGATCCGAGAACCGTGTGAATCAGGTACGGTTCAACGACTTGTCTTTATTTTTAAATGGTTTGGTAAGTAAGTCATACTCAGGTCGCGCCCTGAGCCCCGTATTCATGGTAAACATTTATTGCTCGCCACCTATGTTGCTGGGTGCAGACCACTGCATGTTGACAAGTTTTCGCCCGGCGAGCGATGCGAACAATGTTTGGAATAAAGGAAACAGTGATGAAGTTCAAAAAATGGCGATATTCTTGGAGTTGGAGTAGTGTTCTTGTAGTTTTTGTATAATAAGTACGTTAAAAAAGAGAAGAAAAAAAAACCTTAGTTAAGGTTTTTCTGCGAATTGTGAGTTGGTTGTGAACTTTCTCATTTACCTCCAAAACATGACTTCGATTATTTCGCTATACATCTGAGAGTGGATAACTTAACTTTACGAAACGTCAACTTTTCCGTGAAATCATGCTAAAGGCGGTCAATCGAGTTATGCTATAAGGGGTGTACTAAGAATACTTTAAATGCGAAGTACTAAGTGACAATGAAATAACGCCGTGTACAAAATTCAAAAACTGAATTTAAGGCCATTAGTCTTCGGATACAATTTATTTTTATGGACAAATTTGAATTTACGTTCGGAAACGTTTGGACACATTCCAATTTTGAAATGTAAGTGAGGATAGCCCCAAATTGAACGCTACGTACGTTTATTACTTCCTGTTCCGAGGTAACGTATTTTATTTACAAATGATATTTCAGGTGACAAAATACAAATTTGCACAGCATGCCACCCAATTATTATTATTGATTGATTCCCACGATGGATGTTGAAATATCTGGGAAATGGCTTTCACGTGAATCAATTAAAACATTTAATCTCTATAAACACTTAAGTCTTCACAAGGCAAACACACAACGCCTCACGAACCTACTTTAAAATCGGTTTAAAAGTACTTATCGCCCCTCGCATCCATCTCAATTCCGGCCCTATTCTGAGACGCTCTCGACTCGTGCGAGAATCTCGAGCGAAATGAGACGTGTAATCGAATTAGGACCCCAGACGTAGTTTTGAGCAAATGGACATTTGAATGGTTAGCACGCTGTGCGAGATTCATTTGTCTACGCAGTTAGTTTCGTGGCATGCAGAGACGACAAACATAATACAGATGATGTAGTAGAAAACACGAAAATGTATGCTGTCGGATAAGCTCGTATTTATCTTGCTTTCTCAATTAGCTTGTCAATGGATAATAAACTCGACTGAGAAAGCAGGATATATTCTATGTCGTATATTTATTCACTATATCGTGTAATTATAGCTTGATAAAAGAGATATTGATATGGGGACAGGACACAGAAGAAGTAACAGCAATTTTAAGTGGTAATCATCACATTAATAACAACAGTTCTTGGGTAAAATTTGGAACCCCAATAGGTTTAGCTGTACATTTAGCTTAGCTAACTTTAGCTATACATTACTAGGACACTTAAATGAGACTTACCTCGTCAAGTTGCCAGAAAAAATGGCTGTTTAACTCTGATTTCGTCTGATAGAATGAGACATCAATAGATTGCTGCCTAAAGATTCCACATAAATTATATACAATAGTTATTCATGTAACTCGCAAGCAGAATAGAGACCTTCTTCGATATAATTAATTAATGCAAGAATATTTAAACACTTAATGTAATCTTTTTTTTTCTAGTGTTATATTGCACTATTTCTTATTTGAAATATAGTTATATTTTTTTAATAATAATTCAATTACTTATTAATAAGAACACCGCCTCAAAACCAACCTGACAACTTCACAATTTGTATCTATTTTAATAAAATGTTTTATGGGCTATATAAATTCCATTTTAAAACGTCATAGTCGTACATCACTTTATAGTGTCGTAAAAAGTGCAAGTCGACATTTCAGGCCAGTGCCTGTGACAAATGTGCTCGGCTCTAGATTTATCGTGCCCGAGCTCAGGCCAGCAGTGCCTGGCTCGAGCTATTTTGATAGAAGGCCACTTACATACTTTCTGTCGCCTGTAATCTGGAATGTGTATCGTTACATCGCTGCTGTTGCATGTACTTATAACACGCGAGGTTAGATCAGTAGTATAACCTACTCAAGTTTATGTCATAGATACTCGTAGGTACGTAGGCCTGGGTTCGTACTTATTTCATAGTTTAGCTAAATTTATTATGAGTTCAACCAAATAATAATAAAAACTTACTTACTTTTGTAATGTTGGTAAGTAATTCTTTTTTTATCTTATGTGTAAACCTTTTTTGATTTGATCTTTCAGCTTGAACACACATATCTATAGAAGAGAGGAATTGGAGAAACGCGATATGGGGCCGTCTTTACGATCCGGCAATTCATGTCTTGGTGTTGCAGGTATCCATGGGCGCCAGTGATCAAATTATCATTTTCGATCAACTGACGCGTTGGCTCCTTGGCCTCCTGTAGTAAAAAAAACCCAGCCCTGTACAAAAAAAAGATAAACAACTAGTGTCCGACCGAAACACGATTTTTAGCCGAAACCGAAACCGAAACCGAATATTCGTTTTTTTTCTGATTTCGGCCGAAACCGAAACCGAAACCGAAATTATTGAAGACTTATGAAATTATTCAAAATTACTGTACAAATCGTAAGGAAAAGGTTATTGCAAGGATTTATTATATGAGAACAGCTACTGTTTTAGTTAAACAAAATAAAAAACGTTTATTTTTAATGAAAATAAACAACACACACCATATTTTCTCGCGCGCCACGTGGTTCACAAACAAACGTCACAAATGGGATGAATATGAATCGGACGGCCGCCGATGCATTACCTATACCTACCCGGCCGAGCGCGCCTGAATTAAGCCGAGCGCTCCCGATGCGAGAGCCGCGAGAGGCCGCGAAGCAATTTCGGCCCGGCCGAAGGTTTCGGCCGGATTCTGGCCGAAACCGAAACTGCGGCCGAAATCACTTTTTTGGCCGAAATTGGCCGAAACCGAAACCGAAACTTCGGTCGGACACTATAAACAACAAATCTGTAATGATATTATCTCGGCAACCAAATATTTTTCAGGGGTAAAAGCATGTAAAATTATCATTCGTCCTTTCTTAAGGCTCAAAGTTTAGCCGTGAATACGTTACCAACAGATAGAAAACTGACTTTCGCATTCATTTAAAACTAGCGACCCGCCCTCGCTTCGCTTCGGTTTATGTGAGTTGTCTGTAACATCCGTACACAAACCACATAAAAACCTTCCATGAAAAAAAATCTAACTGATAGTGAAAACCGCATTAAAATCGGTTGCGTAGTTTGAAAGATCTAAGTGGACAGACGGCGGGAAGCGTCTTTGCTTTATATGTAGATACTATGTGTATAGGAAAAATCATAAAATATTAATGTGTTCACACATACCTAGTATATTTATTATTCGTATCTTCATTTGAAAGCCCGACTTATGCGTTCACTCGTATGCATTCTCGTATGTAGTTATCTCGATAGAGGTACCCAGCAATGTAATCAACACAATTTCAAATTCACATTTATTTAAAAATATTTGTTTTAGGTAGAAATTTGTATAGCGTAGGAGTTTGCTCTTTTTGTTTGAGTTTAACGACAGAAGTGTCACTGCAGCGAAATTATTGTAGAAGTAAAGAATGTGAAATGCTGTGGATTTATTGTCTTTGTGTTCTGTGCTTATTGTATTAGTTGCATATAAATGTATTTATAAACATGATTTTGTAATAAATAATAAATAAATTGACACACAAATTTATCTACAGCCGTACTCACAGACGCTTTAGAGACGATTAACTCGTTCCTTTTTAAAACATCGTAAAATACATACTTAAATACATAAAAAACCCCTCAGGAAAAATAAAGCAGCCCATAAAAATATTTTTAACTAAAAGTATTCATTTATAAATATAGTGTTTATGCATTTTATAGCTATTAAATTACCCACGCAAATTGCATTTTATGAGCACCGTTAGCGATGTCTTAATGAATAAAATAACACAAAATAAATTTCGGAAAATCTAGTGCCTAATTTAGATTGCAACATTTTGACTCCAGTCTACAAAAGTTCAAATTTTAAAAAGTAAACCGAAACTGATAGCATGCCCAAGAATCTATAAATAATGACTTAACATACTTTTCTTGACGCTCATTAACCTTAAACCAAATACTTTCAATATTCTAAACCACGCCTGTCACTCATACCATGCCATTTGTAACGCACGTCTGACACTTATCTAAACTCCGTACTTACCCTAAACATATACCTTATTACAAGGGTATACAGTTCAACGTGTTTTACCTTTACGACACATCAAAATATAACCTAACATTTTTGTAACCATAACTCATTGGAATAAAGTTCCCATTCGTTTGTTTTTCCTATGGAGATGTCGCGTATTGCAAATACGGGTTGTCATTGACATTTGTCGGCGTAACACGGTAAGGGACATAAATCAATGCTCGGATAAAAACAATGGACGACAATGGAGTGAGTCGCTTTGTTCGAGATACCGTGGTACCGCTGAACTTTGACGGTGTTGCTGGTTCGGCGTTAAAGAGTGCGCGCTTAATAATTTTATTATAAAAAAACAGTCAGTGGTTGTCTTAATATTCATGACCGTAGTAAATAAAGGAGACCCGCGAGTTATTTTCCCGATACTTCCCTATTTCTACCCATAAGGGATTGATTTTCTAAAAAAACAGTTTTCTTAGTGCACTCCTAGCAGTGTACTTAAAGAACTCTTCTTTCGTTCTCTCCAAATTTGAAGTCCCTAGGTTTAACGGTTAAGGCTGTGCGTTATAGTCTGTCAATCACCAATATCAGAAGAGGTTATTACTTTATAGATTAGTTCAATTAGTTATTAAGAATAGGTACTTAAATATACAATCTCAATATTGTAAATATCCCAATATTAGGTGCAATGCAAGCTATAGTAACTATTTTACCTATAACAGTTTCACAGCCAAAACGATTTGTGTCATCAAATAAATTGAACTTAACAGTAGTCAAGAATATCCAAACTCGACTCCGTTTTTTAAGTCATTAGATCATGATCAGATATTTTTGAGACGTACTTTGTATGCTCAAATACATTCAATGGCCAACTATTACCATCAAGGACCCGAGATTAAGTGATTTCGCAATAGAGAGTCCTCGAAGGTAACAGCAACTTTATACTACAAGAATCACATCGATGTACAAATTCTTGAAAGTCGCACTCCAATCGCTCGAACGTATAACGAAATATGATTAACGAATCTCTGACAGTCAGTTCGAAACCCTACACTATTGGTCCCGTCAGCTGTTGTACAAAGCACGTCACTTTCAGCCCTTTAACAAAACGCCGAATTGTTTTTAAATTTTTAATTAATATCGTTTACCAAGCTTTTCATCAAAATTCACAAGCCACATCACCTACCTATGTTGAAGATACGAGTATATATATGTATTAAAATTTTAATCAACCTCTAAGCTCAGGGTCTCTATTATTGTGGGTAAAACTTGGGTGATATTGCATTGAACGAGTTATGGCATTGTTTTTAAGATTATATAAGAGCTATCAAAACATTGAGAATACGATAGCAATTGTTTTACCGTGTAGAATCTCACCCCTACGGGCCAATTAAATTGTCATATTTATCGATGTGGTGTGGATAAACGTGGACAAAACTCCTGTCACTTTCTGTAATTGCGAAAGTGACGGATGCTTTATCGATCGTGATATAGCGACCATAATACGGGCCCTGTTCTGTTTAGGTTACCTAAGAAAAATCTGAATACATTCACACAAACTTCAACGCTTTGAAGTCACCGCGTAACCATCGCCCGGGAAAGGGAACATCGCTGTTCTAAAATTAGTTTTATTCCCAATTTAAAATTCAAAATGGCTAATTTAAGCGCGAACTTATACGAATAATAGCTTACATAAATCAGATATTTCACGTTGTATGAGACTTAGTTTGATTTATACTCCTGAACATGTCCTAGTGGCGGATAGGCGGGTCTGCGCTGTGATTCATTGCAGCTGTAGTAGGTTGGGATTCCACAGGATTTAATATGTAAAATCTTCTATTACTTCAGTAAGAAAATACTTAATCTGGATCAGTAAGCGAGCAAATAACTAAAACAAATCATTTTGATTATACGAGTATACAAAACTTATATGTATAACTATTAATCTAAAAACAATCCATAGTATTATACATGACTTATTAATAACATTTAATACACTTTACGATCTTTTCTAGTAAAATTAAAATAGCATGAATCCAAAAGCAAGTTTATTAATTACATCTTCATGGGTGCAGGATCAATTACAATCTTTAAAACATAAACACTTGTTAGTAAATATATCAATATTTTGCAAAAAGAACCAGAATGTTATTTCTACTTTTTTTTGTATTCTATCAAGTAACACAACTGATGCTGCAACTTGTTAATTAAGTGACTCACTATATTATACTACAGATTTAAAGTCACAAAGAAAATTTGATACTGAATGATACAACACCGGAAAAATTAACACAGATATTCAAATATAAAAGTTATTAAAAGCGTTACAGATATAAAATCTTTTTACATTTATTATTAGCTAAGGTAAACCTGTGTAAAATGTATAATATAATATTACAGACAAAATTACATAATATTATCATCTTCGATAACTGATTCCACCACATCGACACGCCCCCTTTTAGAACTGTACAATGGATTCCTAAAGGCAGTGCTGACGCCCACCGCGGACACGACCGTGGCCGCGGAATCCCTTCTCGTCAACGACACAATGCTCTCCGTCCTCCGGTCGAACCTCGACAGAAGGCCAGCAGTCGACCCCCGTCCCATAGCCGGAAAAGATGGCAAAGCGATCCTAGGCGTCGGTATCTTGTAGTGCCAAACGTAGACTCCTCCAAAAAGAAGAGTAACAATGAAGAACACGCAGACAGCTATCTTTATGCCAGAACCTGAATCAGAAAGCGGCCCACCACTTAGACTCACTGCTTTCACTTCATACCAGTGCCTTACTAAATTACTATCTATATCGTTAGTAACCAACGTGCTTAAACCTGTATATTCTCCTTTTTCTACAACAACTACTTGAACCTTATTAGGAGGTATTATTCCGATATGATAGACTATGTTGTTGTCTTTGTATGAAGCGACAGTTCTGTCGACGAATTCCTTGAACTCTATATAGTTGAAGCTTCCTTCTCTTTCAAAGGCAATTGCCCCACCGCAAATTTTGCAACAATGTCCCATTGGTTGGATCGGAGAGGAACAAGTTGGTACTGCGCAAAATTTTAAACTGCAATCAATATTTAGAGTAAATTCTTGACACGGGCACCCCTTGACGGCTTGTGCCCGGCACTTGTTCGGTCCAATCACAATTCCAGTTTGGGAAGCCGAATTAAGGAAGACCTGTCGTTCCTCGGCTGGTCTTATTGCATATCGAAGGAAATCACCTGTGTTGTATTCATGCCCATTCATTATGAGTCCTTGGATACTTTGAGTTGCTTCAGGTAAGAGGATCGAAAACATGGCATTTTTCGGAAATTCAACCGTATCGTCTGAACAAGGCACTTTTTCCGCATCTGGAGTGGCTTCGTTGAATCTGGGCGACGACCACACATCTGGGTTGGCCCACGATGATAGCGTCTTATCGATAAAATAAGTATTTTGTTCCACACAGGTGTCTTTTGGGTTGGCTCCGAGGTACAGTGCTCCTTCTAATAGCATCTCTCCTGTGCTAGGTAGAATAAACTCCTTAACAAAATTTTCGGATTGAAACCGAACCGCGCCCTGAAGCGTATCAGGGAAAACAACGGTTTGTTTCGAACAGGGCAACTTTCCATCTTTGAAATTTAAAGGGAGATTGAAACTGGTGTCGGGCAACCATGTTACTTTGGCGGATGACGTCAGAGCGAACACAACTGATAGTATGAGCACTCGCATGGTCGCGTGGTGATCGAATCAATTTCGACTAACGAATGACAATCATATGAGGGTAATTCGATACATCTGATTTCATGTCTGGCCGTTCATTATCGACGTCTGCTTATGATGACACATCCAATTGAAATTAAATCGTTCCGTGTACTCGTAATGTTGTTTTCTGGTTCGTTGGTGTTGTGAACTTTAGTGACACTGCCGGCGTAATAATTTAACAGGGCTATTTAAAAGATAAATTTCAAATTGTACTAAAAATCAGAAAATTACAGGTACAAACTAACGAAAGAAACTTCACGTATGAAAAATTTCGTGGGATAAAAAAAATCCTTACAGTATATTGATATTTTACAACGTACCTACTGCATTGCGAGACAAAACAACTGGGGACATTACTAGCGTAGAGACATTCTATCTTAGTATTTAAGGTTGGCAACGCATAAATGACTCTAAATGTACCTCTAGTCTTTGGATTGTACCTAATCTTATGAATGCAAATGTGTGTTTCTCACTTACCACGGGACTATCTCCCCGAGACAAAATTCTATTTTCTATCTTCAGTTGTCAAAGGTTGACTGGAATAGATCCCTCAAAGAGATAAGTTATTTTGTGATTCTGTTTCTTATTATTTTGTGCAATAAAGTGTTTAAATACATATACAAAATAGCGGTCCCGGGTTCAATTCACGGTATGGGCAATGTATAATGAGCGCGACTATTTGTTGATATGATGGCGAATATATCGTTGTCAACCGAGAACCATATCATCTACAAATATGCCTGAAACATTTTACGAGAAAAATGCGTATAAACAAAAGATTACGCCTAATCCTGGAGGCATCGCTGTGGGGGATTACCAGCCTCTTGAGAGGGCAATAAAAGTCAGGCCCACGCGTGGGCTATGATTAATGTCGGGCAACGCCGCGGCGCGGTTTAGTATACCCATTAATGAGTTTGGGAAGGGTGGAAATTTAATAAGACGCTACGGAGCGTAGTTATGCAAATTTTATTGTTGGAAAAGCCTTAAGGGAGCGTACGCGGAGGTTTTGTGGGAGTTGCCGCTTAGATCGAAGCTGGGAATTGTACTCGTATTAGGATTTTGAATGTGTAGATTAATTGTTCGATTACAAGGATACATACCACTCGCTGAAAGCGCAGCATGTGGTGTATCCAGAGTGGTGCCAGATAGTCCATAAACCAGTAGATCTTAAGAGGATTGTGAACCGACGCTTAAATCGCATACCTCTAAAAAAAAGAAATTTAGCTCGCGGCGATAATGTTTCTCACCCCCGAAATCAAGTGTCATGTCCGCGATTTTAGAATATGTTGCGAAAACTAGATGTGGACGTTTCCATATTTTTTTGTTTCTTTCCAAAAAATATTTTCTTAATGAGATTGTAAACTACGAGACACGGTATTGTGTGCATGAACAAAATGCGACAGCCTAGGCCAAAGATGTTGAAGCACCCCTCGTTTTCCTTTGTAACTTATAAATAAAGTATTATTTTTCAATTTAAAAAATACACAAAGACTTTAAATATAAAAAAGTGTTTGAACATGTGCAAATCATTAGTAGATATCGAAGTAGATATTTGCGTGTGAAAACTGAAGCTAGAAAAAGTCGAGTTTTACAATAAAATTATTAATGGTTTTTTTTTCACGGATTTTCCCTTTATGTCAATAAATATGACTAATTTTCCCGATAGATATACAACTTTACAATACAAGATATAAATGCAGCTTTTAAAGTTTGACTTTTATATGAAAAACGCATGGATACTCAACACCTTTGGCCAAGGCTGTAACTTTACTTTTAAATGTTAGAGATTTAAATAAGCTCTTTCTTTTTATTTAATCCTTTATTACTTTTATTTAAACGCATATAACATTTTACCTCCCTTAACCATAAGAAGTATAAAAAATCTAACATATATTAAGTTAACTACAAAACTACAAGCCGCAGCGTTTCCGATCACAACCAAAATCCGTGTATCACCTTTATACAGCTACAAGTTGCACGCACAATACGCTTCGTCGCGTAATGGTGCAGTAGAGGCTTCACGGCCGTAGAACTGCGTTATTGCTTTAACTCGCTTCCTGAAGGGTATTAGGCTGTGTTTTGGTTCTATTAAAGGAGCTGCGGTGGCTTGTGGATTGCTTGATGGGTTGCGTTTATGGGTAACGTTGCGGTGTAAAATATGATGTCTAATAAAATACTAATTTTAAACAATTAAAGTGGAAGGAATACTTATGAGAATAAGGATGGAGAATGACTGACGTTCTGTTATTTTTGTGGATTTACTGTCATTTGGGTAAAAGGGTAATCGATGACTCGAAAGTATACGTAAAACCAGAAAAATTACAGTTTGAAATACATCGACAAGAAAAATTGTCTAAAATGGAATCACGTCCTATATTCCATGGTTTAAATTGTACTCTCAGAAATATGACCAATCGTAAATACGTACTCTAAAAATGTATTTAGCTTTACTTTTTATTGTTTTTTTCATGAAACAAAATTATCGTAAACTATCACTTGTTTTTCCAGAGATTTCTGTTTTAAAAACACTTGTTGGTATGAGAATTTCTAAAACAAAATCATGTTTATAATTTTAATTTCTCAAAAGAAGCAGTCATTTTTTCAGAAGAATTTTTAGTCGTTTTTATAGAAGGATAGTAATAGTGTACCGAGAGGATGAAAATGACAACTGCATATAAAATTGTGTGAACACAACCCTCGACTTCATCGTCCACCATCACATCAACCAAGTGAGATTGAGGTCAATCGCATGTCAGTGTTATACAAAAAAATCAATCTTTAGATCGATAATAGTTTTATTGTGTGAGTAGCAGCACTGGCAGCATACGTTAATGGGATACAAATAATAAAGTTTACGTCTCCGCTAAAAGGTCTGGCGGTAAAACGAGGTGCGATCGCACTAAAACTCCTAATCCACGATTTTACGGCTTAATTGGGTCGGATTAATTTTATTATCGTTTTGAAAGTTGCCGTTTAGGGTTACACACCTTACGGAGATTATGGGTCATATTTCTCTACATACGTACATACCTTCACGCCTGTTATCATATTTCTCTAATCTTTAGTAAAATCCTACGAATATTATAAATGCGAAAGTTGGTGTGTTTGTTTGTTACTCCGCCACGCTGAAACGTTGGATGGATTTAGATGAAATTTGGGATGGAGATAGCTTATACCCTGGATTAACACACAGGCTACTTTTCATCCAGAAAAAAAAAAGTTCGCGAAGGAATAACGATGATCAAAATTTACGCGGAAGAAGTCGCGGCCAGAAGCTAACTAGTGTAATATAAAGCTGCTGTTAAGTACTTCTCACGCATCTAGAGATGGGCATCGCAATGGGCCTAGTCTTAACTAGCGTTACAGATCTTGATGCATAACGCTAAATAAGCGATTTTTGAAAATTGAAGAAGATTGACGTAAGCTAATGACAGATCGCGTCGACTGCTTATGTCAACTTCATACATTTAAGCAGCGTTAAGCAGCGTTTGCACCTTGGCTAGGACTATTGTTTATTAACAATAAGACCCTGGACCGTATTCGTTTATGGGTCGCGATGATCACTTACCATCAGGTGATTCGCTTGCTCATCTGCCTTCTTTTTTACATTTCAAAAAAACCTGGCCCAGATGCCTGTCTTAATTAAGGCATATTACTATATAAAAACCAAGTTCCCCCCGCGTCTGTCTGTCTGTATGTTCACGAGATTCTCAAAAACTACGTAAACCGAAGCAAAGGCGGGTCGCTAGTAGCATATAATTCTTATTACATCCTTCTCTACAAATGTCAGACACTAAAACAATTGATCGATTCCCGGTTGAGGCTTAAATATTCTATTGAAATGTCAGCAGCACGTCAATGAATATCTAATAGCGACCTACTAAACCTTTACTCCTGATTCGATCCGTTATTCGTTTTATTTATTAATAGGCACAATGTAACTATAGTCCGGTCAGTGTGGGATGATCTATGTGACAGCCGTATTTCGTAAATTCTAACATTTACTGGATTTTTGGCCTTTAAAAAGTGGCGAATAATAATTTAAATTACTAAACTTCTTTGTAAGGTTGTATTACCTAGTGTAATATTTATAAATAGTCAAAGTAACACAGTCACAGTTATTATCCCGGAATTCCTGGATAGACCCAACTATATTATGACATTCCGTAAAAAATAACATAAGTATTTGATAGGTTTTGAAAACCGTTCCTGTGCAAAAACTTGTAAGGAATTGGTTATAAGACTTATAAGTAATGCAAAGTTTTGGAGTTATTGAATTTTTCAAACCTCTACGTCGTCGTTTGAAACTATCGCCTTGGAAAATAACATTTAGGATACCTACACTTGTCTTGTCGCTTGTCTAAAACATTATGATAACTTTTAAAATGTTAAACTGCATGATTTAGAAGACATTTTACACACAGCATTTAATTATGTCACGGACAGCTTATTCGTAAGGATCAAATGTATATATGGTACCAACTGCAATCAAAGCATTGCAAAAGTGAGGATTAAGAGTGAAAGTCCAACATTCCTACTTAGTCTTGAAAACGCCCTATACAAATTGATACTCAACTATGACGTCACAATTGAGTAAATACTGTACTAAATGTATGGCAAAACATGCCATGCCATTTATTTTTTATTCAAAGGCAAAAAAAAGTTCTAATGGTACCTATGATGGATGGCCATTTAATTTACAATACGATCAACAACAACAAAAACACGAAAATTACAAAACTTTGGGGTCTCGTGTACATAAATAATTTTGTTTTATTTTTGTTTTTACTTTGTTTTGAATTTTGAATACACCATTATATTGTCGATGACACAGGTAAATTAATAGACAAAATGTAAATAAGCTTCAGCTAAAAATTTATTTTTGGTACGGTCGGCCTTATAAGAAGCTGCACACTTTAGTGTTTTGTCACTTTAACATCATGTTAGAACTGCTGCACTAATCTGTCAAAGGCTTTAAAGCGATAAGGTACAAAAGTGTGCAGCTTCTTATAAGGCCGACTGTACTTACAAGCTTTTTAGCCGATGTTACTTTTATATTTGCTTTTTAAGTCCAAACTATAACGAATCCCAAATCGATGGGTCTACGTTAAGAAGAGCGGAGATGCTGTTGCCACCTTCCGACTTCATCACAATAAAAGCTCGATACTTAGTACCATATTATTGCATTGTCATCGGAATTCCATAGGTATGCCAAATTAGAAGTAGTTTAAAATTGTCTTCAAAGATTAGATTAGATTGTTTGTTAGTTTGTTAGATTATTGGTTACGAGTAGGTAGGTACTAGTAAAACTAATATAAGTGTGTAAATCGGTCATCGGTCATCGGTCCCACGTACTATGAGCGTCTACCCGCCAAGCTTAAAAATGTACAGTCAACCAATTTGATTCCTAGGCCACTATGGACTTTGTCAACGTGACGTTGTCAACCAAATCATAAGTAGTCTCTAACGTTTGGTTTACAACCGTCACTTTAACATAGTCCATAGTGGCCTAGGAATCAAATTGGTTGACTGTACAATCCGACGAAGCATTTAAACATCAGCTGAGAAACCTTTTATTGGATAATCCATTATACTCTGTGGAATGGATATGGAGCTGGAAATGTAAATATATTATTGTGTTGACATTTATTACCTAATCCTTGTATTGACATCGCACGAGTGACCATTATTAGATGTTTAATTGTTGTTGTTTTAATTATTATTAATTATGTTTGTGTTCTTTGAATATTAGTATTTATGTTTGACAATCTCAATGTAATTTCGTATTTTTTGATATGCAATGCAATTTATATTGTAATATTACATTGATGACCAAATAAACTAAACTAAACTAAAAAGATTAAAGCCAGTATCTAGTACTATCTAAAAATAAATGCGACAGGGTGTCCTTCCTAGCCAATCTGTGACCGGAGCGGGTTCCCGGGGGACTGGGAATCAATTTATCGTGCGTGCAGAAAGGTTAGTTTTGTGGCCGTATTGAGTCGAAACCTTTACTATCCGGGGATTAAAATTTACTTTTATTAACGTAAATTTTATTTACGTAAAAAATATATTTTTTCCTAGGTATGTAAGCTATACCGGCTATTGATATACACAATGTGCGCTAAAATGCTAGATAGCAAATACAAGAGTGAAATAATATTGGAAATTTAAACGTTTAAAATCCATATACCTAACATGAAATGGCTTGTCACAACATATACTTATTAACACCTTATGTTTTTAACTTAGTTATTTATAATGAAAACGACCGTGCACTTAACGTGAATAATAAATAAAAGTTTACCATTTTTTACGTGTTTACTGCTGTTTGAACTTTGCAAAAGTTATTGAATCAATAATTAAATTTAACAATTTTAGTGACTAACTAACTAATATAAAGGGTGGCAAACAAGCTTCTAACAACAACAACAGAAGTTTATTAAAAAACATCCACGAGAAACCTATTTAAACATTTGATATATGTAATATTATTTTCTGACACTTTAAATATATAATAAAATACATATAAAACTGTGCTAGATTAGAATTACACAAATAATTATTTTATGTTATGACTGATACAGAAATCAGCATTAAAATCAGTATTCACCAGAAGTTATACCACTTGAAATGACATTAAAAACACTGTTCCTTGAATTCAAAGTTTGGTAACAATTCACTAGTTATCATAAAATAAAAGCTTCCAAGTTCAAACTCTTTTATTATCCCAAGGCAAAGTGCATCGGAACATTAACATCTCCTATTAAAACAAACGAACATCGCTGTTAAAATAGAATAAATTATTAACACTTGTCTTGACTTCGAAAATATGAGCCAACTGAGTCGTTACTAGAAAACATTTAATTCTAGTTGCTAACATTCAGGCAAGAAGCAACCTTCTTACAATATGATGAAGTTCATTCAAGACTGCGCAGATGAAATAATTATTCTCTCCTTAATTATAACAGCCTGTATAACGTTCGTTTGTTTTGCGATTTTGGCCAGTTGTTGATAAGTAAAGTTTGAATCTTATTAAAAGGCAGTTAGGGTTGATATAACTTTGCAGCGGGGGTTTAAAGTTAAGTGCAGTTTTTGGCCGCCCGCTGAGCGCATTCGAGGTGATCATAACAAATCATCAAGTTGTTTGCAAGGGTGGGTGCACACTGGGACAGGTATTTTTATAGGTGCACTAGTGTTTTTGTGTAAATAAAATCTTAGTTTGTGGCTTTAAATAGATTAAATAAGTAAGTTATATCGAATCGAAGTAAATAGGTATATAGAATTTAAACATCTACAATTTCTCAATTCAGTCTAAAATTATGTGTATTTACAACAAAAACAAAGCAAAACAGCACCTCCTGTCGTCATTTTCTTTAGAATGGATTTATTCAAACTATAAATTGTAAATAAATTATAACTTCCTATCACTAGGAACCTGGTATTTAAAGAAGTTAGTTTCTTAATCTACGGTTATCTTCTATCTTTTCAATTAGTCTATTGTATGTGCATACAGCCTTAAGCAAACGCTCCCGACGCACGGAGATGAATCTCCTCGCACTGCAAATAAATCGCACAGCATGGGGGACCATAATTTAATAGTCGACATTAGCGGACTTTATGTTGCCGAACATGTTAGAGTAATTCGATTGCAGACTGGTCAGCATACTAAGTAATTAAAAACTAAGCAACTGATTAAGATAAAACAGCCTGTAGGTATACAGTATATTTTAACACTGCGTATACTTAAACAACCTGTATATTAATCCCCAATATAATTGATGCAAGAATAAAATATTTTCTTTGTTAGCCTAAAACGGACTAAGAAACTTACCGCCTGTTTCACAAGTAACTGCAGTGATAACGAATGCGAAAACTTACGTTAACGACGTCGAGCAATCGGATAAACACACTCAAAGTGGCATGTTAAATACTGCTAAAAAAGATGATGATTTTAAAACCGTGACGTATAAGAAGGTAAAGAAAAACTATCGCTATAGAGGTCAATTTGGTGTGGCAAATGAGACGAATGCAAAATTTAAGGCTGCTGAGCGTAAGGTACCGGTGCTAATTACGAACGTTCACAATGACACTCAAGAGAAGGACATAACGGAATACATTTTTGCCAAAACGCAAGAAAGTGTGTCCCTACAAAAAATAGATATAAAAAGGAACACTGGCCATAATGCGTACAAATTTTTCGTCTCTCAAAGTAAATTGCCATTGTTTCTGGATGAAAATCTATGGCCTAAGGGTGTAATTTTTCGTAGGTTTATACATTTTAAATACAGACATCCGATCGGAAGTACTGAGTACCTACGGCAATGAAACCGAGAAGCCTCCGCTCCGCTACGCTATACGTAGTCTATGTATATGAGGCAATGATGACTAGTCGGAACTTTATAATGATATATACTTTTTGTAGTTTCAACTGTAAAAGCATGAAGCGATCTGTCGACTGTATTAGGGATCTATGTCGAAGGTCGGACATCGTAGCTTTGCAGGAGACATGGGCGATGCCCGATGAGGTAACATATTTAAATACAATTGACGATGAATTCTGTTCAACGGGAACCTCGGCGGTTGACACAGCGGCTGGCATGCTGCGCGGGCGACCGTACGGCGGCGTTGGTTTGTTGTGGCGACCGCGACCGTCAGTGTTTCAAAGTGTTGTTGTAGTGCAGTGCGATAACCCGCGTTTGTGCGCGATAAAGATAACGACCAACGACAGTCAGCACTTAATGGTGGTGAGTGTTTATATGCCTACGGACAACGAAAGCAATTTACCTGAGTTCACGGATTGTTTATCAACGGTGAGTGCGTTAATTGACGAACATAGTGTTGAATCTATATATCTAATGGGAGATTTTAATGCTCATCCGAATGAGCGTTTTTTCACCGAGCTAATTAGGTATTGTGATGAACAAAAGTGGTGTTGTGTCGACGTAGATAAGTTGGGGATTAGCTCGAATACCTATACTTTCTTTAGCGATGCGCATCTTTGTAAGCGTTGGCTGGATCACGTTGTAGTTACGCAGTCCGCGGTATATTCCGTACGCAATGTGTATATTGATAATTGTGTAACTTGGTCAGACCATTTTCCCGTATTTTTGGAGTGTGACCTGGATGTTTTAGCCCCTAGAATACCGAATCGGACTACGGTAAATAACAAGAGGAATGTAATTTGGGGAGAAAGGTCGTCAAAGCAAGTTACGCTGTTTAGTAGGCATTGCCATCACATGCTTAAACCTATTGATTTTCCTGCTGAACTAAGGGCATGTGCTGATAAATTTTTTCAAGATCTTGGGCATAAGAACATACTAAATGAGCTCTATAATAAAATAATATATGCACTTAGGAAAGCAGCGATTGTTGGTAGGGGTGGAAAAATGTATAGGGATAAAAAACAGATTTCAGGCTGGAATAAGTTTGTCAGTGAGGCTCACGGGGTGGCCAGACAAAGGTTTCATGAATGGAATGTTGGTGGGAGACCATCGGCCGGCGTTCTTTTTAAAGAGATGATAGAAAGTCGAAAGATTTTTAAATCACGTTTGAAATGGTGTCAAGATCGTCAAAACCAAATCAAACTGGACATTATTACCTCTCAACACTCAAAGAAAGATTTCCGGGGTTTTTGGAAATCCACTAACAAAATGAAGCCTGTAGCTGGCCACCCAGTGGGCGTCGAAGGTGTGAGTAACCACAAAAGTATTGCCAATCTGTTTAAAAACCATTTCTTTATAAGATCCCCCTTAGGTCCATCGGTGTTGGGGGGGTTCGATGGTGAGATCCGTGATGATAAACCCGGACCAGGGTTTACTGCCAAAGAGATTCATCATATCATCCAGTCTATGACCAGGGGTAAATCTCCGGGCCATGACGGGCTCAGCATCGAACACCTCCAGCATGCGGGACCTCATATATCGAGATTGTTGGCAAGGTTTTTTACGCTGTGTGTAAGGCATTCATATTTGCCAGATGACATGATGCGCACAATCGTTGTGCCGGTAGTTAAAAATAAAACTGGAGACTTGACCGATAAAAATAACTACAGGCCGATATCATTGGCAACGATTGTGGCCAAAATATTTGACAGTGTGCTTAATTCACAGTTAAGTAAACATGTGGAATTGCATGACAACCAATTTGGTTTTCGGCCGGGTCTGTCTACAGAAACAGCAATACTGTGTCTTAAGCATACTGTCAAATATTACGCAAAAAGTAGGACCCCTGTGCTTGCCTGCTTTCTGGACCTATCTAAGGCTTTTGACCTGGTTTCCTACGATATATTGTGGAAAAAGCTTGAGAAAACCAGTATACCACCGGAAACGATTCGTATACTTAGGTACTGGTATGGAAACCAGGTCAACAGCGTTAGATGGGTGAATGCGCAGTCTGATGAGTACAGGTTGGAGTGTGGGGTGAGACAGGGGGGGTTGAGCTCGCCTACACTGTTTAACCTGTACGTGAATGAACTAATCGAGGTGCTCAGCAGCATTCACGTCGGGTGTCACGTGGACGGTGTTTGTGTGAACAACATAAGTTATGCCGACGATATGGTGCTGCTGAGCGCGTCGGTCTGTGGATTGCGTCGGTTGCTCAACGTGTGTGAGACCTACGCACTAAACCATGGTCTTAAATATAACGAGAAAAAGAGCCAGTATATGGTCTTCGAGATCCATCGCAACAAAACGTCGGAGGTTCCTGCAATTTACCTTAATGGCAGCCCAATGGACAGAGTCGACCATTTCAAATATCTAGGTCACGTTGTTGCGGTCGATCTCAAGGACGACCAGGACATCGAACGGGAGCGGAGGGCCCTGTCGGTGCGGGCGAATATGATAGCTCGGAGGTTTGCAGGATGCTCCAGGGAGGTCAAGGTTACCCTGTTTAGAGCCTTCTGTACGTCCCTGTATACCTGTAGTCTCTGGGTGCATTATTCGCAACGGGCCTATAGGGCCCTTCGAGTCCAATATAATAACGCGTTCCGGGTGATAGTGGGACTGCCTCGTTTCTGTAGCGCTTCCGGGATGTTTGCGGAGGCTCGCGTTGAATGTTTTTATGCAACCATGCGCGGGCGCGCTGCATCCCTGGTGCGCCGGGTGCGGGACAGTCCCAATACCATTCTAAGAATGATTTATGATAAGCCTGATTGTGCTATTATGCTACACTGTGCGGGATTGCATGCTCCCATCAGCATTATTAAATGGTAATGTATTGTACCTATCTAATGCTGTACCCCTTAAATAATGTAAATAATATTTATGTGTCATGTTACATGAAATAAATGATTTGAATTTGAATTTGAATTTGAACAATCGACATGTAAAGCATATTTGACACATAAATTTAGGCCTTTCTCTTTCTTACACTTGAAAATAGACAAGGAGAGAGCTAACTTTAAATGACAGATAAATTTACTCGTCGATTGCGAAACAGTAATAATTAATATATAAACAAGTTGTAAACGAGTTACACGCACACAAAGTTGCCGGTAAACATGTAGTAATTAATAGAAAGAACCAATGGAAAAAATGTGCGTTTATAAAAAAACTACTTACATTACGATCTGTGTGATTTCCTTTTTCGTGATTAAATTGACACAAAAACCCCAACTCCGAATGTAATGTTTTTTATCACCAATTCAAATTGCATATCCCCAACAGACTTGATATAATTTTCCATGTCACGGCAAAAAATAAATATTGCAATGGGCTTCGTTACAAGTGCCAGAAACTATATTTTTGGGTAATATTTTTAGTAACAACATCGGGAGATCATCCACAATTCCATTCCATTAAATTTGCTATGAAATCAGATACAGTACGTGTACGAAATAACTGATCGAAAAGTGTAAATACAAGAATCCCATTCTAGCATTACATTATTGTTCTCCGCACTCAATCATTTGACCACGTCGAGACCAATTGGAGTTCGATCAAATACGCCACCCGGCGGGCTCTGCCATAAACCAAGTAGTACATAAACAAAGCACGGTCCTCGGTCTTAAGTGTTTATTGGACATTTAGTTACATGTGGCGTTCTTTAATAGGATTTTATTGGTTTACGCTTCGTAAGACGGCATATACAGTGTCACAAAATATACATCCGCTATAATATAATACTCGTACATTCTAGTAGGTATTTTTGATCATCCGTAACCTTCATTTTTAAAACCTACCAACAAACCAATCAAATAATTCGCTCATTGAATACAAAACGGACAGATTCCAAAATAATTTGCTCTTGCATTGAAAATCTTATACCAACAGCTTCTAAATTTAAAATGCAACACTGACTGATTTTGTAATGTGTCCGTTTTGTATTCAATGAAAGAATTGTGAAAAAACATTCAGTTTTTTAACTGAAATTACAAATTTCAGTAACATTTTAAAATAAAAAATGAAAAGCTACTTTTGTATTTAATTATTTTACAAGCATCTAAAATTATGACAATTGTAAGTGGACCTCAATCACTTCCAACGAGTTGAATTTAATTTTAAGATACTCATAATTGGCAACATTTTAAATCTTTTAAATTATATAAATTTTTCGGTTAAATTGAATTACAAAGCAAAGATAAAGAGCGCCAGAATAAAATATTAAATTTTAATGAAATTTCGAAAATTATGAGGCGAAGTCCAACAATAAGAAAAGCGGCCATTATCTGCTATTAATCTGAGTCCCGAGGGATTAAATTAATTTTCACGTTTTCACTCTTGTGCGAGTGAATGGTGCTTGAAAGAGTAAACCGTTTGAGCTCTGTATGAAAAGCAATTAGAATAATGATCTTCAAGGACCAAGGGGGGACCGCCAGTTTACCAAGACCTGTCTCCACGCTCCGGGTACAGTTACCGCTGGGTTTTGTTACACTGGTGTGTCCAGAAGGTCCCGTTTTTTTGTTGGATCCCTCTCTTTAGCGAGTGTTAAGATTTTCGCGTCCGCAATCGTTTTAACGCGCTGAAGTGCCTTTGTAGTTATCTCCCAAGGTTTTTCGGGAATACGTTTTTTGGACAGGTGGCATTGTTGAGGGACACAATGGGTCTATGCAGCTGACGTGGGATAGAAATAGCGTAGAGAAATCTGAAAATGTTTTCTGTTCAATCAACGGGAACCTTTTAACAATCAATAATGGTACAATTACTAAATTTGTTCATGAAAAGATTCTTCCATTTCAGAAAGTTATGTAGTTTGCTTTCATATTCCTAAAAGGAGTGCAATGGACCGACCACCCTTCTCGAGTTGCCGGCGTCCACGGGTGGCGGAGATAGCTTTCCATCAGGTAGGTAACCTGCGTAATCATTTGCCTCCCTCTCATATACATGTAAAGGGTAATAAAGCCGACCATCAAAGATCTATGAATTTGTGCTGTAGGTCATAAGTATGGGAGCGAAAATGCACATGGTTTCCGAGGATCAACACTGACCACTGTACTCAACTAAGTTACCTATTTTTAAACTTGCGTGTTTTTTACGCATAATTTAAAAATAAACGGTGGCCGTCAAAATCAAAAGGGCCCTTATGGGGGCTGGCGGTAACGCTGTTCTAATTACAATTGTTACAATTAGTATAAGGTAACAGTTATAATAACTCACATATTTGACGACATGTTGGCCTAGTTAGTTGTTGCCCTGCCTACGAAGCTAGCGGTCTCGGGTTCAAATCCCGGTATGGGCAGATATTTGTGTGATTAGCGCGAGTATTTGTTCCTGAGTCCTTAATGTTTTCTATGTATTTAAGTACCTATATATTTCTCTATATAAGTAAGTTTATCTTTGTCTAGCCCATAGTAGAAGCCTAGAGCTTAGTTTGGGCCTAGGTCAATCTGTGTGGAAATATCCCCCGATATTTTATTTATTTATTTATTTATTTAATCACTCTCTTTTTTTGCAAACGTTTTTCTATTTAGCCTCCAGCTTACCTATTTACTTACTTGAAACCGATATTTGACTAGAAATTTTCCTATAATTAATAAAATAAAAGGGCAATATCTTAAAGCATACGTCTTTTTCTTGTCTGCTGAACCATGAATTGAAAACCATGATTGCTAATAAGACTAACATATTCCTATTCTAACGTTGTTTTTGTGTTGCTGCTTCAACATGTGATTGTATGCTGGAGCCTACAGATGCATCTGACGAAGGTTGCGGGGCTCGTATTTAGCAGTGTTATGATCCTGTTAGCTTTGGAATTCAAAGTAATTAAAGGATCGATTATTACGAAGCATATCCATCTCCCCCTCTAACAAAGTTTAACATTTCAAATTAAAAAGACTCGAAGTAAGAAAGTCGTCGCCTAAGCGCGGTGTTTTCCCAATTAAGCTGGTGAATTGCACTCCCGCAGAGAGCCCTAGGAGCGAAGCAATTAGCTAAAGGTGACGGCCAATATACATCGAGTGGAGCGAGGCCCGCACGGAGCACACCCGAATAGCCAATTAAATGCTACCTTGTTCTCGTTTTGGTCAAAACTGACAGAAATCGTTATTTGGAATAACCCTGTGGTATTAAAAAGTAGATTATTACTTATGAATGAGAAACGTTTGTTCAACGTTAGTGCCACGATAACGGTTAAATTTTCCCGGATATGTTTTTTAATTCTATGAAATTAACTTGTGTGGCAAATTTTCATCTGTTTATATAATTATTGTCACAAACTATTCATAATATAAGTAGGAGTAAGGTCGGACTCGAACAAATTGCTAATACCTTACTTTCTTTAGATGTATGGAAAAATAATCGTAATGCTATAGGATATTTTGCTTTGCACCTCCTTTATTCTTGTGTAACATCTCCATGCACTCTATAATTACTTAAGCCAGTCATGATTCCCCGTCTAAACTCCATTAAAAAATCCACCACCAATTACCAAACTCTTAACCAGATTCCCCTCGATCCGAAATCTCTGCCCCCCCCCCTTTCTCCTATAAATTGATACAATTGATCCCCCGCCCCCCCATTTTAGCATAAATATCCGCTTACTAAGCCGAACGCATGCCATGTCCTTCGCTTAACGAAAGAAGGCTTTTTCTAAGCAGTTTCGGAGGGTAGATTGCGAAAAAAATTTTAATTTGTTTTTGCCTGAAGTTGGGTCGTGTTTGGAGAAAAATAAAAACCGCATTTCAAGTTTATTTGCTAACATAGCTATTATTTAAAAACAATATGTGGACTCCTAATTACACTGGAGAGCCTGAAAAATGGAAACAGGCTAAAGTAATGTAAGTAAGTAGGTACAGTTGACGACGCAGCGCAGGAGCCAATTTCTCGAAACTGAAAAGACTTGTGGAATTTTTTATTGAGTGAAGTAATATTATTAGGCCAGTAAGTTTCGAGTAATTGGCCCCAGCTGTCTACTTGGTAGTGAGTGGCCCTGCCTACGAAGATAAGATTCTGGGTTCAGGCGGGCAGGGCCCGTATTATGGTCGCCTTTATCGCGGTGGATAAAGCTTCCGTCACTCTCGCACTTACTACTGGTCAGAAAGTGACAGATGTTTTATCTACGCTTATCTACGTCGATAAACACGACCATAATCGGCCCGCAGGTAAGTAGGGCCAAATAATTGTGTGATGAGCACAAACATTTTGTTCTTGAGTCTGTCTTAAGTTGTTTTTCTTTGTTATAAAAGTATGTATTTATCTATATAATTATGTTTATTGTTGTCTAGTATAGTACCCATAGTACAGTCGCAGAATGAGTTTCATTATACCCCAGGAAAGTTACAATTTCTTTCCATGGAGACAGGACAATAATACAGTATGTAAACTAACTAAAACCATCTCTTTAAACCAGTTGATAGCCAAGTCGAGTTAAGTGTTTTAACACATGTTTTGCTAGTACGGGTTGAATATTTTGAATTTAATCATTGTTTAAAAGTTATAAAATCTTACCTTTTTCAAAGTCGGTTAACCCTAAAAGTATCACCCTGTGTGTAATGTTTACGTCGTGACAGATTTGTCATTCAAATTCACTGGTGTCACTTTATTGTCAATTATAAGGGCGATTACCAGACTGCGTAACAATGAAAGAGCGGTTCCGGTTAGTACCGGATAGTAGTAGTAGTAGTGGTGGGCCTCGTCCTCGTATTGACGTCAGAACGGAAAAAAGGATCTACAACCATTTTACAGAAAATCTTGGCTTCAGCACTAGAAAAGCGCCTCTAGACTATTTCTTCTGGGGATGGGTGAAACAGTTAGTATTTAAAAAAAGTGTCGAGAGCGGAGGAAGAAAATGAGGCTGCGAATTGTACAAGCTTCGAACATAATCAAGCGACGTGCCCGGCAAAATCCAGATTTGATGCGTAGCGTTCACTTGAAACAACCATCGACGCTTGGTTCAAATAACGGCCACATTTGATATAATCTACGTCGTATTTAATCGGAAGTGTGCACATAGCCTTACTTTAACTGACATTGAAAGTGTTGAACTTGGCCTTGACCTGACAACCAGATGACAATTGTTACAATTGTAAACAAATAATACAGGATGTTATTGAATCATGAATAACTAAAATGATATTTTTTGTATTACAATTATAAATTCTTAAAAGCGTTAGAATTTCAATAATTTATATACGAAGACCTTATTTATCGCCTAGACATGCCCGGATTCAAACAAATGGTTTTAGTAAGTTTACATACTGTATGTATTTAAGTAATTTTGCTATGAAATTTTTTTATTGCCATGTTCATAACTATATTTCCCATTAATCTACCTATATTTATGGCCGCGACAAGAAAAATCGTAAGTGGCCTGGAGCTCAATGCCTTTTTACTGCTTTTGCCGGTTCAGAAATGCCACATTCTTTACATTCCATGACTATAAGTTTATTTAGAGCTTAGTTTACTCACTAGTCACTGGTTTCACCTTTAAATAAACATATTTAAATGGCTACATGTAACAAAATACAGCTGGTACTTGTGTTGTTCGACCTACATTACAAGAATTACCGAATAAACCAAATCCGGACGCAGAACCTTCCAATCTTTCCGGAAAATACATTTATCATGGACTTCGTAAAACTTCCATCATCGTAACGTTTACGGGGTACGTTTTATTATTTCATTTCGACATTGGTCCGTTCGGGGTTGCCAGGATAAGCACCAAAATTTCTTGAAAAAAAACAAAAATCAGTTACAGGCACAGGAAAGGTTACCCCAGCGACTTATCCATGCATTCTTATATTTCAATTAAAAAACTGAAAACGAATGCTTTAAACAAAATAACCACAATAATCGTTTCAAGCATTTGCTGCCGTCCGTTTGGCATATCTCTCTGCATCGTTTTATCTAATACGAAGCTTGCATACTATTCAAGGCTCTGGGTGAAACTCTAGAAAAGCTTATAAGCGTTGACGATTCCATAACTTGACCTCCAAGGTCGAATGCATTCTTAAGCTTCATCAAAGTACAGACAAGATCTAGACACGCACAAATCTTGACCGGCTATCATACAGCTGGTAACCCTGCATCACTCGATAAGTCAAATATATAGTTGCCCAAAACGACTTGTAAAACCAGGTTAAAGCCAAATTCCGTAAAGTGAACCGGCCACACCGCCGGCCGCGCCACCGGCCCGGTAAGCCGTCTGATCGCTCGGCAATATAAGCTGATTTGATTGCTTTAAGCTGCTCCTACCAACATTGCTGCCGGCATATTGCTGCCCATATCGTATACATCTGTTTAATCATTAACTCAGCCTCAGCGTTTGCTGGGGCCTTTGGCATGCAGGAACATACTTTATAACCGACGAAAAAAAACGGAGGAGGTTCTCAAGTCGACGCGTAGGTATATATTTTATTTTTAATATAAATGGTCACGTATAACTCTGAACAGAGTTGTACGATTTTAAAAATTCTATTTTTGTTTGATAGAATATACTTCCAAGGTGGTCCCATTGTCACCAAATCTGAATCTGATCAAGGGATCCGTGAGGAATTGAGGGAACTCTTCAAATATTATAGGCATACATATATTATGTATAGCGATTTTCACCATAAGGGTCTTATTTTACCATTTTGGTACGGAACCCTAAAAAACCACGAAATAAATACGAACAACTTTGCTTTATATTTATTCGTCAGTGATAGGACGTCGTGCAGGGTCTGTTTTGAATAGTACCTACCACCACCTTGGTAACTTGCCGCCAAGCAGCAGTTTCCACACTGTTATTTTTTAATGTTTGGGTTTTCAAGGGAAATGCTTGAAAAAAAGCACTGTTCCCGTAGGACAGGACACGAAATAGTGAAGCGAATTACCAATTCTACGCGGGTGAAGTCACGGGCAGAAGCTATTCTATATAAATAACACGGCATTCCAGAATTATACCGTTAGAATAATCAACTCATAATGGTTTTACCAAAACACTCGAACTACATGCTGGACCTCATTGATCGCCAACCTTTTTAGGGTTCCCAAAAACGCGTGCGAAATATCCATTATCGCTGCGGAACCGTCACGCTCGCCGGCCCATTTCCTCCCTATCTCGCACCTGCGCTGTTTACATGCGAAACACCGATATTTTCATATCAAAACCTTTTTCCACGAATATACAAAACATCCAAAAACATCCCCAAAATGAAGGTGTATAAGGTCATCTTTCCAGCGCTTCAAGTGGGCTTTAATATTAAAGGCTTGGTTGAAACCAGTAAGTTGCGTAGAAGGCAATCAGGAAAATAACTTATGAAATAAATTGATCCGATCGGGTGAAAATACGTTTTAAAAAACATTACGTGTAATCGCCTGTTCATTTACACGGTGATTTTGAATAACCCTAATAAGATCAGATCAAATTACTCGGAAATTATTTAAAAACTTGTCCTAAATGGAAATAATAATACATACCTACTCAGTCATAAATCATAATCATAAACTAATTAGAAACCGGACGTAGTAAAAATGCACAGTTACGCTAAAGTCTATTCCTTTATTTATTTTTTGTATGATAACTGAAATTATTCGGTTGGAGATCTTCTACTTATTGTGTATCAGTTATCTTAGCTAGTCTTATCATTATAGTGAGCCCTTTCGGATACACTTCGACCCTTTAGGATCTTTAGTGCAATTATCCCCTTACACACTTAACTGTTCGAATGTGCATGTTTCCTCACGACGTTTTTCCTTCATCGTAAGAACATCGGGTAAAGTACTAAAAAAACTCCTTGGTGTATGGCGACCACGAGGGTTCAAAATCGGTACCCTACGAGCAAGAGTCGACACTCTAATCTACTACGCCACCGACGCTCTTTTTTTTGTATTAGTTAGACTGTTTTGTGATCTCAATAATAGTTACACAGTAACTTAACAAAGGATGCAAGGAAAGCCAGAATGGAACAAGAAGAAATTATCTCTATCTTATCTTCCAATACCTCCCTTTCTTCTAACTCAAAGACTCGCCGAAGGATAAATAATTGCCTCTATTTATGTAGACATAAATATAAAAAACTCTCGTACGCAAATGTTTAACACCTTCATCAGTACCTGTAGCCAACAAACGGTCACAATCAATTAAACACAGCATTCGTAACACCTCCGTAGCGGTCATAATCGCCTGTCAATATGTCACCGTCGACGGTACAAAGTGAATGCGTTATCCTGCCGAGTTGTCACGCCATTCTCGAACTAAAGTATCGAGCATTAAAGTGATGCATGAGGTCCATCTACGTCCGCTGTGAATTGTGCTGGCTGCACTAACTGGAGGGGTTCGCAACATTTGGCGATTTATCTTTTTGATTTACAAGTTTTTTATTTTATTTTTCGTGTTAAGATACTACAGCGCACTGGCAAATAAAACAACCTTTGGATTTGTACACTCTCATACGCTCTTAAATAAATATCAAGAGACAATCTCATACAAATTGACCCAGTTCTAAAGTAGAAAACATCTAAGACTCCGGAACAAATACTTGCTCTCATCACACAAATACATAATATGTGCCCATACCGGGAGTCGAACCCAGGGACGCTAACTTCTGAGGAACGCTAACTTCGACTACTAACTGGGCTAAACGCGTCGTCGGAATTAATTGGGTTGTCATATGAGTATGTTGTTAGGAACGTATTGAGTGTCATAGGTTGTATTAAAAGGTTTGGCATGCAAGTTGCCCTATGGCTTTTTTTTAATATTCCAATTAATTTAACCTTTCCCATTAAACATGCATAAAACACATCAGACTGGGTACAAAAATAACTTACTTTTATCAAACGTCAGCGAGCACCTAATTTTTAATTTAATTTCAAAATGCAGCGGCCAGGTGCGCGACCCCTGGCCGCGTTCAGTATGCAGCTCAGTAATTCGCGCCATCGCTTTCCCGCATTGCACGTCTTAACAGCTTAATAAAGTCCGACTTATTAACCCGCTCGCCCGACTGAATACATTGCCAGCTGGTTTGGTAAGTGGTTCTTTGGCAGGTTTAGCTGGAAATGCACAGAGGCGGCAGCGGTGCCGCGCGGGGCGTTGTATTCTTATAAATTGAATGTAAGGTGTCACACTTGGAAAGGCGTGTTGGAGGAAGCGCCGGTGTCACTGTCTGTGCATTTGCAGCTTGAGGGGGCATTTCCACTGTAGCGGAGAGGAGGGCTGCGGAAATAACCAGTCAGCTGCATGTGACGTGTACCATCTTGAGTGGAAATAAATATAAATAAATAAATAAATTAGTGTTGTATAGCAATCCATCTAATCAATTGTATAGCAATCAAATCTTTTCGTTTGGAGGTCCGTTTGAGGCTCTTTAAAAGCGTCCGGAGATAGCCCTAGAAAAGATGCTTAACGCTAAGCTAAACAATTTTCGAAAACTTTACGTAAAAAAATATGGAATTGACATAAGTGTTCGATCTAACCGTTTGAAAGCTTACGTCAATTCTATCCATTTTCCATAACGATAACGTTACTGAGTACTTTTTACGTGACGTATTATTATTTTGTATCACCTTGATCTATGCTCGAATAACTAACACTCAAGTCTAAAACCGTACTCAATACAAATTTCACCAAATGAATCGCCATCTCAAGCCTGGTATCTGCTACGTGCAATTTATGAACACGGCTCGCATCTCCGCTTCCCACTAGATAACGCGCTACGTGACGTGATGTGACGTCATCAGTCACCGCCCACTCACTCAGGGCCTCAGGGCGCCCCCTCGGGCTCCCGTGATGGCTCCATGAGTGCAAACTTATGGCTAACAGAGATTTTTCTTAAGGTCATGGTAAGATAGAGACAAAGTCATAGTGAGATTTGAAGATGAAGAAAGATGAAGTGTTGGGTTTCTATATTGGAAATCCAAATTGTCATTTGTCCTAATGCATCAGAAGTCCGAATATTCGTTTATCCTAAAGCCATTTTCGACAGCATTGTAAAACTTTTTAGTGTTGTTATAACACAACGCTAACATAACCTAATCGCAGGTATTTTTGGAAAACTTAAAAAAGTTGTCTGACTCAGCCGAAAACCATGATAATTTAAACTCACGATGAATTAGAATAAACGATATGAGGACCACTGTTCTTTGTTATGTCAAAAAATCATAGTTATGTAGTGGTTTAGACCTTGTGTAGGGTCCGTCCGGATCGCTACCATATCTTATTCTTTCGGGAGCCTGCTGTTTAGCCAAAATATTTTTTGTCAAATGTAACATTTCCCAAATTTACATTTCCCAAAAAGCATTTTGTTTTATATTCGGGATATCGAAATATACCCTATTTTCACCTACCATCAAGCAACAGCCTTCCCATTGCTATATGCCTTAGAGCCGACTTGCGATCAGCGTGGACTAGTGCTAGTTTGCCTTCTTCATGCTATAATGGATAACGGACGTTACAATTTAAACTATTCCGATTTAATACTGTCAAATAGGTACAAAGTGGCAAAAACATCAGTTAAATGCCAAAACCGAAATTGATTGCGGCAGAACATCTGTTGTACGAAGTTGCCTAATTGCCCAAGTTGCCGACGTAACCGATCGCGAGCGATAACTGGATCATTGAAAGGGCCACCGTACATCAAGTTACGACAAATATACCCGTTTTAATTTGACACCAAACGTTTGTAGAAAACTGTTCAAAAATACAACATCTCTGCTATAGTTTTGTCGATTTTATAAAAAAAAAATATACAGTAACGTTATGATACTTATATATCTTACTTACTTAACAGTAATGGCAGCCAAGTTAAGGACACCACGATAGTCGATATCAAGTCAAAAGTAATATGGTTTGACCTAGTAGAATAGACCCCAATTCAGTAAGTCGAAAGACCAGCAATATCAATTAAAAAATATTAATTTGATTGAAACGCTTTGATTGAATTGTAAAAACAAAACTAAAACGCCTAAAATACTTCCATTTACTCTTACCTCGACATGTGGACTTATAACAGCTCGTTTCGTAAAATATAGCCGAATGTAAACCGAATTCAACAGTTAACATGGACCAGTGGACGACAGCCCTAATAAACTGCCGCGGGACACGAGAGTTTTCATATCTTTATTCGTATTGTTGAATAAATTGCTTTTGTCGAGCAGAATTCGAGATGATCGTATTGAGTTACGAGTTTGCCTGTTACAATTTTGTAGGCACCAGCATTGTTACAACTTTTTATTATGCGGATAATTCATATGTATCTTATAATTTTTTAGGTAATGAAAAAAAGTCTAACATTATCCATGATCTAAATTCATACAGTAAAAGGTGTGATTGTAAACTTGATAACTTGTAAAAACTACGTATGCGCATTATGCAGTCTCCAACCTAGGCTCGAAAAACAACGAAAATTCACAAAAAGACGTACCTAACTTCTTTTTTTGTTTCTTAGATTATGTAGACATGTTTTTTGTAGTCTTAAGTAAGTAAATTGATTTCATTGATCTATAACTAAGTTTCTTAGCAACCAACACAAAACTATACTAGTGCCAATACTAATAACTATAAATTGACTTTTAAAATTTGTATACCATTCAATTCAGTTCAATGCCAGGCTTTCCAATTTTCATACAAACCGGACTCGACATAGAGCCTTAGGTGCCGAATGTGTTAATCACAAATAACAAAACCCCCAAATCTAATCAAAAGTTGCGGCACTAACGCTACAGAAATGACTATTGAGGCGGGAGAACTAGCAACTTCCGTAACGACCCATTCCATGACCCAAGTTGGAACAATCGCTATTTTTGTCCTGTTATTGATGTTGTTTAATTAATCCTGTTTTATCTGACTATTTTATTACCTTTACTTTGTTACGTACCTATATAAATACAGGATCAGCAATTATTTTTATTGAATTCCGGATTCAAATTTATTTATTTTATTTCTAGTGAAGGTGTTGAATATTGTAGGAATAGTCATATATTTACTTATGCCCGGTTTCAATATTCAAGAAACGAATCGTTTTCCTTACGTCTCGTTAAAATTTGACATTTGCTACGTACAAAATGTGTCAAATTTTAACGAGACGTAAGGAAAACCATTCGTTTCTTGAATATTGAAACCGGGCATTAGAATACACGAATATTCAAATCTCGGCAAAAAAAGGTTTTAGAGAAAAGTTTTAACCTATATTCGTTTAGCAGAAGAAATAATTTAACACAGGTTTAATGAAAGAAATGAGTTACAGGCGCCTTTTACCACAAACTGGCATAAAATATCCCATAAAATATACGTATATTTACTACATTATACGGAAATCCGGAATTCAGTATAAATTAATTATATTTTACTCAGTTGCAACCACTCTTTTTATCTTATGTCCTTTTGCAAATTTTATGTAAATTAGCTCTGCCTATTCCGACCACTGGTGATCACCCTGTATAGTGATGAAATGTTTTGTGATCGTTCCCTTAACAACGTGACCATGTACCTAAGTACACTTTAATTTTACTCCCACTTAACATCTTCAATTTCTCTTGCTAATTTTCTCTTTAAAAATTAGCCCTAAATCCTGTTAAACTATATTTTTAATACTAAACCAAAATCAAATGTCCAACAACCACAAATTTTCAAGTCAAACGAATCAAACGAATATTCTTTGAAATTTTAAAATCCTGAAACTCACAACTTGACTTCTAACAACAGCTGCTACAGCAGTCATTTCGAGTACAACGACCAACACAAACGGAATTCACAAAGAACCGAGTAAAAAGCTTAAATCTCTAAGTCGTTTTCCACACGGCGCGTCTAAAACAATCTTGAATTATTGTTTTCCTCGTCAGAAAGTTCTTTTGGGTCTGAAAAGAATAATTATGTCGCTTAATTTCATTAATGAGCTATTGTGGCAGTTTAACTTGGGGCTTACTTGATTCCTAACGAATAATTCATTTAAAAACCGCCACGACGGAAAAATACATTTTAGTATTCCGCCTTTTACGATTAGGTTTTGACTTTTATAAAGTAACTAGCTTTTGTCCGCGACTCCGTCCGCGTAGAGTCGTTTATCGCTGCTCCCTCGGGATCTGTCTAATTTTCCGGGTTAAAAAGTAGCCTATGTCCTTCCCCGGGACTCAAGCTATCTCCATACCAAATTTCATCTAAATCGGTTCAGCGGTTTAAGCGTGAAGAGGTAACAGACAGACAGACAGACAGACAAACTTTCACATTTATAATATTAGTATGGATTTTTCGCTTGTAAAATCAATGTAACTTGATGTGGAGGTTTACAGTATGCCTAGTCCGTATGATGAAATTGAATGAGGAATATATTTCTGTTTAATTTTTAGTTACTTTATTATGTACAGTTACTTTACTACTTTAACTACAGCGTAAGTAACTGCGTACGAGAAAATTAACCTATCTAGATTTAAAAGGCGGCATGCCAATGTACTATCAGCCCAATAAGACCCTGCCTGACCCACCATGGAACGGTGTCACAGTAACATTATAAAACATTTTTTTGACACATCTTACAACTTGAATCATAACGTCACTGAGACACAGTTCTATGGTGGGTTAGAGTTCCAATGGGCTGACAGTACACGTATTTCTAAGAACTCATTTCATCCAGAATTATACCTTTTGCATATACGTATTTGTTTTATCTCAGGTGTTAAAACTTTACCCGTTCTAGGAACAACACCTAAAGACTAGAGTACATAAAAATGAAAAATGTGAACTTTTAACCAGTTTTTCTCTTTCCCTTGGATCAGTTTTTTTAGTCATATAAAAGCTTTAAATAACCTATTAAATTGTTAGTTATCCGATCTAGTGTCCGCTAATAACGACAACATTTAGCTGGCTAATCTGAGGGCTTATTGTCTAAAGCACTCGCAATCACGATCGTTTTCATTTTGAAAATCGAAGGCTTGTCTGCATACAAAATGAAAACAATTGCTCCACTTTGAAGCCAGTTGTAATTGCGAGTGCGTTAGACAATAAGCCCTCGGATTCTAAAATCATGATAACGTCTGCTAACACACAACCGATCGTTTAAAAAAAGACAAATCTGAGGAAAATATTTGGTTAATATGTATGTATTTTATAGGTTAACCGCGAGTGTCGACAGGTAGAAATACTTTTAACGACACCCCTTTCGTTGACGTCGCTATCCGTTCAGATTCTGATTGGTAAAGTGATAAAATCCTTTTAAGGGGATATAGTAGAGCCCATTTTCAGAAACTGGATTATCACCCTACATAATTATACTGTCTTCATTTATAGGTGAAAAACATCACCATCTTCTTGACTATGCCTACAGTAGGGTAAAAATAAAGAGAGGTATCTGTAGTTTCAAGTCCCTGGTCCCCAGTTCCAAAGAAACACAATAAGGTAAACGGTCCCACTCGCACCCGCATATTGACCCAGTTGCTTGAGTTTCCGCCATTTTAAAAATAAACTTTTTTGTTTATGGTCCCGTGTCTAAGTGGAAAACCTTTTTAGACAGGCTGCATGGTATTTTTTTAATTTAAAGGCATTTTTTAGCTCTTTATGAGTATGCCTTGTGTGTTGCGACGTATTCAGAGAAAGAGTATTTAGTAGTTCGGGTCGTTTTGCAACAAATTACAAACAAGTTTTTTTAGTTATGACCTTTAAATTGGTTTATTGTTATCCCAACACGAACTGTTTTATTTCTCGGTAGCCCGGTAGGTCGGAAGCCTCAAAAACATTAGTATAAAATTTTAGATTATTAGTACCTATTTTTCATAATGGTGTTAGTTATAATGATTCTTTGCCAAATGTAATTATAACTCAGGTATTTCCTGTTATCTTACATTTTTGATATTATTAAAAAAACACAACATATTTTCTCATCTATACGTTACAAAACTAAAATTGTTAAGTTGGCGTATAAAATTACCTGCAAGACATTAACATGTAATAGTAACGCTAATGGCTGATTTACATTGGTCCATCAAATGCATGCCAGTAGAAGTACATTGCGTCGTTACTATAGCTCTCGCCTCAAACGCGAAAGCCAACTCGTCAATGTACTTCTACTGGCATGCATTTGATGGACCAATGTAAATCAGCCGTAACGGACAAATGGGGCGGTGTAACGCCGAAGCTTCCCTGTTTACTGTCTAAAACAACTCTTTCTTTAAATTCGTCAGTGAATTGATAACCAGCGAGCTTAAGTAGTCCCGTCAGAGCGTATCAATAACGTTGTAGTGCGGTTATTTTGACTGCTGCTGCACCTCGCAGATCTAGACGACAAAGCAACTTGGCCAATGTGAAATACCTACCTAATTTTGCCTCCCGGATATTCTACAATAAAACTTAAAGCAGTGAACTCGGACACCATGTATATGTTGATGACGTTATCAATTGTAAACTTTAGTTCGTTATGAAAAAGGGGGGATTAAACTAACCTAATAACATTCGAAAAAACAAACAGTTTAGGATAAAATAATTTGAAATTTTAATGAGTTCCGATTAAATATATTTTGATCCACGGAACTCAAAAGCCCTGCCCGACTCGCGCTTGCGTAAAGAAAGATGAAGGAAGTTATGGCCGTTATGGTTTTATCGAGGCGCGTAATGGCGGACGCCCGAAGAGGCTAATTTGCGCGTCTCCTGATTCGTAAGGGATATCTAAATAAAAGAATGAACGGGAGTTCCGTTTTGCAAGTCTTTGTTTTGTTTGGTGTGTTTGAAGCATTATTCTTCTGCTCAAAAAGGCACTTTATTGTTAAAATGAGATTTAAGTCTCAAAATGTAGATAAAGTTCGCAATGAATTACTTAGCATTCAGTAACAAATATAAATATAAATATTATGTTTTTATATTATCACATTGAAAAAAACCTCTACGCTAAAATTATGTACAAAATGACATGGTTCTTTTCTATCTAGAGAGAGATCTAGTCCCATACTAGGCTATAGCGTTGTATTATAGGTACTAAATAGACATCGACAAACATTAAAAGATAAAAGATTTTATTGTGTTAAAGGAACGTCATAAGAAATAGCGATGGCTATGAGATACGCGTCATACTGGTGTCGTGAACAGATGCTATTTACAGGTGCAGTTTGTGGGGTCCGTGTTGTTCACGCTGGTAAGGACTTGTTTTTTCAATTATTCTAGATATTGCTTTTGACCCTCGAAACAAATAGGCCACTAACTATAAATAGTGACAAAATTACAAATAATTGTTTTAATGACTAACAATCCACATCTTTACCAAAGGAAAGTATGATAGACTCACATAAAATATAGACTTACTTCAGTATAGACACCAAATAAAATATTCCGCTTACACTGTAATTTTTGACCCAACAAAGCTC
This sequence comes from Acleris cristana, assembly GCA_948252455.1. Taxonomy (NCBI): domain Eukaryota; kingdom Metazoa; phylum Arthropoda; class Insecta; order Lepidoptera; family Tortricidae; genus Acleris; species Acleris cristana. The sequence goes on from OX411779.1 coordinate 12,838,954, forward strand.
TAAGAGCTCGCAAGTGTAACACTCTGAGAATCCTTTTACACGACTACACTTGAGGACATCATCAAATATACATTTTGGGATATTAAGTCGGTATGTACGACACTGTACGGAAAGGGCTTGTCCTTGAATATGTATGAGATGTAGATGAAAGATAAATGGAGAAGGCAGTTTTTTCTACGCTACATTAAAATGAATATGCAATGAACTTATCCATCGCCAACTTCTGCCGAAATTAATATGCGCCGTTCCAACGAAAGTCATAAAAAATATCTTTTAAGTATAGAAAGTTCCTTAAGTGGTTAATCCAGGACCTGGTAATAACAAGCATGCAAGAAATAAATTCATTTTCAAACATTTACACCTACGAATACGAAGGTATAATATTAGAGTGATAGTGAAATATATATATATGTGTAGTTATTCTTCGTTTTTTATTGTTAAGCACAAATTAGTAATGTATTGTATGTATTTTATTGCGATCTACTGATATTATAAAAGAGAGAGTGAGGTTGTTTTCCCTAAATTTAAAACAGCTCATCGTACGTGGGTGTGGGCAACTAGTATAAATTATTTAGTAAGATCACGCTTCTTACTTTGTGTTGTTAAATCCTCTTGCAATGATGATAAAATTTTAAGCCAACAGTCCACAGCTCACAGAGTTTACACCATTGTCTAATATTAATATATTTATTAGGTTTTACATGCCGCATCCGAAGCCAAGAGCATCGTCCGAAGCGTAAGGTTGGCGAGACGATTTCCCCGAACACAGCAAACATCAATGATGCAAATGAGCGGTGCCAACCCTAATAGAATTGTAGTTTTATCCGCCTCCGCATCAACGCAAATAGTTTGAGGAATAAATAAATCGGAACCCTTTCCTATACTTCTTTCCGTAGAATGTACCTACCAGTAGCCCTAGACAAGATGCTTCTCGCTAACGTTAACGATTGTCAATAACTGTTAAAATGTACGGAATTGACATGAGCGCTCGAAAAGACCGTACGAAAGTTTACGTCAATCCTATACATTTTCGGTAACGATAAGTTCATATCGTCGACAACGTTTTCAGAAAGGATCTTGTCTAGGGCCACAGATTGCCCGTAATATGCTCGCCTTTATCGCGGTGGATAAAGGATCCTTCACTCTCGCACTTACATACTGGTCAGAAAGTGACAAATGTTTTATCCACGTAGATAACTGTTGTGACAGTCACGGCAGCAGCAACGGCGAGTTATTAAGAGAAAGCCGACCGTCCAGTATGACAGTCAACTAAAGTAATTGTCTTGAAATTGAAGGATGGTTTTTATTGTACAAATTAATAAATAGGATGTTCGGCAGAAGGTTGGACAAACTTCAGGGACTAACTCTGTAGGTCATAGTCATCAACTTTTATTATGGGACAAACATCCAAATCGCGAAAAAAAAACAGCTGTTCCATTCAAACTTTGAGAGCTAAACAGCCGAAATGTATGGAACAGCTGTTTTTTTTTTCGCGATCTTGATGTTGATGCCATAATAAAAGTTGATTAGTATGACCTACAGAGTTAGTCCCTGAAGTTTGTCCAACCTTCTGCCTAACACCCTGTATAATAGTAATGAGGGCACTACTGGAAATTACTGAAGTGAGAAGAAGACTATAAGTCTTACCAGTCTGACATGACCCTGCAAGGAGCAATTAACACGGGCATGGATCTACTTCATGGATTCGCCCAACGAAACAGTAGCTCGGCATATTTAAAACGCCATCACGAGATGTTTGCGCGTTCTGGATTTTTCGTTTAACTATTTAGTTAGAATCCTTGAAACAGCTACGAAAACTTTCCAATATAAATCATTGCCAAAATAGCTAACACCTTGATCAGTATTATGAAAGGGGTGTTATTAACAATAATTACTGATTGATCTATTATTATACAAATAAACCGGTACTGTATGTAATACATCATAGCGTAGAACAATAAGCGAACGGATCGTAATTGGGGCTCTAGAACAATTGAATGAGTGAATGACTGAATGAGTGAGTGAGTGAGCGAGTGAGCGGTATTCACACGTCCATCCACGTCGCGGAAACAAAGCTCACGCCTTAACAGGAACAGAGAATAAATATGGGAATACAAAATCGTGCTGTATTGTGGTTCATTTCTATTATAAGGCTACTTTTAATGCTTAAATTCAAATACATTAAAATCAATTCTGTTTGTTTTTTTTGTAGTAAGTAAATTCATTACCAACCTACTACCTAGACAGTCTAATAAAAACCAAGCTTTACTACCCCGACTGCATTTTTTATATGTCGACGTGAGTTACGCCCCCCCCCCCTCGTTACTACGTTTAAAATATTATGAACTATGTCACTGCTACAACTAAGAAAACTATAATATTATTTCTTTACACTAATGCGGATACCTGCATTTAACATGTAGGTACGCTTATGAAAATTAGTACCTACCTATTTTACGTGTAAATGTAAAAACTAATAATAATAATAAATTATATTTAATAAGGTAAGCCTAAAGCAGGTTTCTTAATTCATAACTTCTGACTTTGCATCTTTCCCGTCACTTAAGCAAGCCTTTCTTAGCAAGCACTGACTTAAAAGACTGCTTACCGGTTCTGTATGGAAATACCCGTGCTTTCTTTAGTATTTAAACCTTGCAACAAATAAAAGTTACATTTTATTTTACCAGACTGAACTGAACGAACAGTCCCATCCCGATTCAACTCAAATCTCTAAAATAAACAATTTTATTATTACAGCGTACATAAAGAAATCTGCTTTACTCGAGCTCATTCCAGTGCCCCTGACACCAATAACAGTCGTAATATCTACAAAGGCAAGCAGCCCGGGCATTGTACGTGTAAGTCTCGTAAGACTGTTCGAGGGAGATACGTTAATCGTAAAAGTTTCCAGCAACAATACATTTTGAAGAACATTGTTATGAGTTTTTGGATTTTCACACAAATCATTGAGAGAGTTGTTTGTAAAGTTACTTGCCTCGTGACGACAGAGATTAATGCTGAGTTTTAATAATGTTCAAGTCGAGAAGATGCTTGAACCACTGTCCGATTTAGCTATGAGTCTTCTCTTCTCTTCTTGGATACTATAGCACCCGAAAGTGACGTGCATACATGCATGAAGAGGTTGCTGAATGTAGAGAAAGCGAAAGAGGTATGTTTGGACCGATGCATCTGGCGTGTCATGGTAAAGGTATGTATCTATGAGTATACTACATAGTTTCGAATCGAATGAATCTCCCGAATTTTCATAAATTACGAGCGCAGTTTTTTAATGCTTTATTGTTTCACCTATGAATCATATCTAAACTAACCTACGTATAACAACTAATTTATGTCAATAAATTGAAAATCTAGCTTAACACAGCTTTCAGGAAAATGATTTTTCGGAAGAAACTAATTCGTAATTTGAAGGTCTTTCCGGCAATTCATATAGTCACCAAAAGTGGCTAAGGGTAGAAAAGATTTTTTAATCAACACAAAAATCTCAAAATAATAATTATTATTATATCATTTTACAAAATTTTGCTGACATTTTTTTTACCTAACCTAACCTATTTAATATGTAACGGTTAAAACATTTAAACATTTTAAGTGAAAATATGTGAGTTTGTAAAGGACAGGCCAATGGTAGTTTTGGTTAAATGAATGGCCAGCAATAAGCATATTTCCAACTTATTGCGGGTTTTTATTTTTTACTTCATTTTCACGTACGATTATTCAGTGTACAACATAGTCTTAAAAAAAAGATAAAACATATTTGTCCAGTACGTCAAAAATCTTTTCCTAAGAGGAGACCACCCGAAAAGAAACTCAACAGTCAGTCCCTCGTTAACATCTTACTCGTTGCTCATGACTTGGTAAATAAATTGAAATGGCTTCACTTAACAACTACATTTCATTGCGTTACACACTGTCCAAGGCCTCCTCCCAGTGTACGACTGCATTCGTAACTATGTTGGGAGTCCATTACGTGACATTGTGAGGATACGCACACTTCCACAGGACTTGATCCTTCCGGATACGTCACGTCGAAACGTTTTGTCCGAAACCAAAAGTGCAATAGCACTTTGTCTAAACCAGAGGGCGTGCGGTACCCTAATTTTGTTAGCAAAACCCCGAAAAGGTCCCTCGTGAAAAATTATAACCCGAGTACGCGTCACGCTAAAAAATATGTTTCCCTTTGTATTTGAGATGCGATATTTCTGGCTGTCGCTTTTGAGCGTGAAAAAAGGTTTTTTTTAGGTAAATAAGTGTAATTTATGTCTTGCTATTTACGTCTATTTGACAGTTTATGGTTAGCATTTTTTATTCAAACCACTTTAAGGCCACTTTAGGATCGATTTAGAATCACTATTAGGGCGTCTACATACTATTGTCGGTTCTGAAGGAGATATATTATTTTGTCTCATTTTATTTTCTCTTGACACAATACTACGTTAAACTATCGAGGACTCGACCGTTTAGTGTGTTTTAAGCATTAACATTTATCCAATTTACTCAAGATCTGAGTTTACATGTCGTCCACATATGTTCGGATTAAATGTGCTAAAAAATATCTTATTTTTTGGAATAAAGGATTCCAATTTGGTTGATTTTTGTATTTGGTCTAGTAGTTTATTGAATAAAAAGTTATTTGTTCATCGTGTAATTTATTGATAGTTTTAATGTACATTTAAATTAAAACAAAACACTTACGAGTATAAGTTCGCCGTTGTATATTCCTATTTTCTTTTAATTTGTATTTATATTAATAAGAAGCCAGTTAATAAGCCTATTAAGGATTATTCATTATTATGCATTGTAAAATTCTGACACATCCCAATTCCAAAAAAACTGACAGCGAACAAAAGCGTCTGCGTGGATGACAAAATTTTCACAGACCAAAATGAATGTTGCCATCCAATCAAGGGATAGATTAAAGGGGATTTAGCATAATGAACACTTTAAACATCATTTAAGCAGCTTCAAAGAATTCAATTAGCTGAGCAAACAGGGGCACTCCCCTCGTCTGCAGCATTGTTTACCAATCCAGATGGACTGAGCTTAACATGGCGGAATTTTAACGTATGGGCACATCCATCCATGTTAAAAGGTATGATACAAACTGGTGATATCAGAGTTTTCTATCGTGCTCGATACTTGCCAATATGTGATGTAGTAAACAATCAAATGGCATCGAAATTTATCGAGGAAGGTTGTATTCTTGCAAGATAAAAGTTTTTTTTTATGGCATAAAGAAGGCAAGTGAGTACACATTTTGGCAGCATGGCTTCTCGAACGTATAAAGCTGCCTAATTGAGAATGCACGCGCTGAAATTTGTTTTGCTCGCTCTGACGGGACTACTTAAACTCGCCGCTTGGACTTCACTCTTGCATTCGCTCACCTTTGCTTTTGAGAAAATCACTACCCTGATGGTATGTGGGACCCACAGAAATTTGCATGCTCATGACTACAATGTAAAGGCTGCAATCCTAAGACCGCAACCCTGAGAACTAAGACGGAATGCCCATATAAACTTATCGGACGAAATACGATGTCGTTTGATTATTTCCTGCATCTGTATTTGCCTAACGTACACAGAAAAAAAACTGTCGAGAAAAAAATATGTACTTCTGCGAATTTCCTTTATGAAATGCGATTAGTTAGCTTAGTCATCTTTCAGCTGAAATTAAATAGGCCACATCTCTTCCCACCTTCGTCGATGAATACGGCCGCATTGGATTGTTCTCGCTGGAAATCAAAGACGGAGGCCTATGTTTAGAAGTGGATGACTACGGGCTGAAATAATGTAGTGCCTAAAAATACAGCAAAATCTTAGCAAATTAAACTTCATCTACGTTGTAATTTTACCTTTTACTATTCAAATCCAGGACACTCAGTGTGCTGTGATGGTCGTTATATAATTAGTCGAGCTGTTGAAACGTGATTGAAAGACAAACGTTTAACGCTCCAAATAGTAGGATACAATAACGTTATTTCAACCCACATAAGTTATGTAGGTCTGTCTTGCCCTACTAACCTAACCCGACCTGCCAAATCTGGTGTTATGGCAAAAGCGCACGCAAAGAAAACAAGGAAACGACGCGGCGGCGCTTTGAAAAGCATGCAAATAATAAACGACGTACAAACTGGGTTCTGCATTATATACAATACATTCTCTATTGACTCGTACAAACCGGGAACTTTTGTATTGGCACATGTTACTCGTAAGATACACGTTTCACACCAAAGGTTAACTAGTTAGGATTCATGTCGCGACACTTTAGTAATATACGTCGTGTTCTTTTTGATTTGCGCTAAAACGCATTCTACATTGTCAAAAAAAGAAGACACTGTTACTTTAGTTTTCGCCTTTTAATACAAGTCCGTTTAATTTGCATGGATTATAGTAAAAAAATGAAAAATAAAAACCCCAGTTCGTGAGAACTTTTCATATGAGATGTCGAAGTAAACGCAAACCAAACCAGTCTAACAAAAAGCAAGCTTTGAAAACCTAACTGCACATATTGATATTACCGTCTATATAGTTTAGTCTCCATATAGTACCTATCGTCGGTGATCCTGCAATACCGCATAACTTACAAATTTAATAAGGTTCAAAATACACCATGATGATGATGATGATGATGAGTGGGGACGCAAAGAAAACAACAACAACAACTAAGTCAATAAGGTACATTTTGCAACTTATTGATTTTTTTAGTTACGCGGCATTGCAGGATCACCGAAGCTATGTTAATAACGATGTTTATAGTTATCAATCCACAATTTTGATTTATTTTTTTAATTAAAGTAACTAGTGACTCTTGCGACGCTAAGACAAATCTAACACCTTCTCGGGTAAAACGATACAATACTCAATTATGTACGTAAAACGCGCTTCGTAAAGTAAGTAAAGTTCGTACACAGCTCCACTTGAAAAGTATTCGGAAGCGATTGGATTACAGTGTCACTAGAGTCACCACGCGTTTGAACCAACACATATTGGAGAATACAGACGAGCACACAGGCCACCTGATGGAGTAGGCTTGTAGGCCCTGCATTTGCGATCTCAAGACTATAGATGCATTCCTTACTGAGGACTAAGATATTATGGAATGCGTCTATGCTAGTCTTAGCCCTACAAGGAACGAAACAATGCGAACAATGTTATTAAAAAGTGAACTAGCAACTTCGTCCGTGCAAATTCCTAATCTTTTAAGGTGTGACCACACCGCTGCTTTTTACGGAGACGGTACAGAATCGCAGTAACGCATCGTATCCGTACCGTTTTTATCGCATGCCCTCCACACCGCTGCTCAAAATACGCTGACGGTACGGAATCGCAATGACGTGCCGTAAACGTCACGACTTTACCTTGACGTTGTCACTGCGATTCCGTACCGTCACCGTATTTTGAGCAGCGTGGTCGCACCTTATAGGGTTAAATTTGTCCTATAAACTGGTGTAAGACAAATATTTTTAACTTTCACTGAGGTGGAATTGAAATTTTACTTAGAACTTCTATGGCAATACCTAATCATAACAGAATCTTCTCGTAACTAAGCACGAAATATAATATTTCTGGGGGTTTTGAACTAAACCCATGGCAACCCCATGCGTGACTCAAAACTCCGCGTGAGAAGTTCGAACTTCGAAACAACTTTAATGTTGTCAGGATTCGCACCGGTACTTGTTCACCGCAAATCCCCCAAGTTTGCGGGAAGTAATAAATCTCCTCAATCATTTACTTTATAGACGGTTTTATTTTGGCGACTGTTTGCTGAACCGCTCTATTCGAGAAGCACTCTAAAGCTTTTATGTTCTAAAATAAAAATAAAGTTGGTCGCTATTTAGGTCTCTTAAACAGACCTTAGGTGTAATCAAGCGATAGGTATATTATGTGCGTCAAGAAAATATATTTCTTCAAAAAATACCTAACTTATGTCCATTTTAATTTACTTCCTACCAGACTACATTTATTTACGGTTTTGAGTCTAGAAATCTACCAGACTCGCATTTGTAGAATTAAGTATAAGTCAAGTAAATGGATTTCTAAGGCACAAGAGATGTCTTTTTTTTTTTTCATATTCTGCAATCGGCCCATTTAGCCATAGTCAGAATTTCTGAACTATTTCAAAATGACGCAATAAAAATCATTAAGTCTCTTAGAATTTGATTGATTGTGTCACTTTGACATAGTTCTATAGTGGCTCGGGTAACCATTTATTGACTGACGCAGCTGGGGCTGTTTTTTACTATCGTGAGGGATTCTTTAAAAATAAGGTTTTGATTTTGGTATAATCTCACATATTCAATGAATATAAAATGGCTGAACATTGTTATTCATGGCGCATCATCCTGTCCGTACGAATAACTCGTAAAATTTCATTGTTTATCCATACCCGCCCAAACCTTGAGGATTCTTTCAACAATTTTCGTGGGAAGGCAATGACTTAAGTGTAAGTTTTGAAGGACAATATTCACTTATTCAGTCAGTTGTATGACCACACCACAACATGACTACTCCAATATGATTCTAGTGATATTATAACAATAATCGGCAATTACAATTATTTACAACAACGATGTTCTGAAAACTGTAATTACGAGCATTTTTTCTTTTTACCCTAAGCATGAATATTAAAAGGAAAGGAAAAGGGCAATTGCTACTTCTTTGGCAATTGAAAAAAAACCGGTAAGCATTAAACGACATAGTTTTTCGAACTCTGTCGAATAAAATATCAAAATTATATAATAAATTAATACGCTTACATTTTAACTATCAAAATTAAAATTTTCCACGGCTTTCTTCGGCTTCCAAAATTACCCACAGATATTTGAAAATCTGTAATAAACCAAAATTTAAGAAGGTACAGGTCGAGAGGTCTTAAAAAGTCTTTCGGGTTTGGTTATACTTGCATAAGAGCGTATGAGACAGAGTGAGAGAAAAATAACCCCAAAGAGCGCTTTCAAAGCAATGCACTTACGTAATAAGTTTAGCGGTATAAACTAGCACCTACTGCTGCTGATATCTTTACTATGCGGTACCGCACAGAACAGAAGAAACAGTAGAAGTGTCAAGTGGGCGTGTAACGTGTGGCATAGTTATGCGGGGTTCCGCATAACCTACCATACTTTTGCCACCATCGCTTATTTTGATATTTCGATATTTCGATATTTCTAAAATAGGAAATAAATCCAGAAGCATGCCTTATTGTGCTATTTTGGAGTGTAAAAACGATAGCCGCACCAAAAGAAAAATCCATGGTGGCGTGTTGTTTTTATGATAGTTTGAGTATTGGCGACAACATGTTTGATACTAAGCGAAGCTCATGCCACTTCCACTGTTTTTTCTATTCCGTGCGGTATACATTTTTAAGGAGGAGGGTATATACCTATGTCCTTAACAAAACAAAATACGTCCTTCTGTCTATGATGTCGCGCTCGTTATTTGTTTGTTTATTTGTTCAAACAGGTGCTCGGAAGTTTCTAGAGAACTTGGGAAAGTTATTCGGGTTTGCGTGAGTTGCAAACTCGTCTTTATTGAAATGTGTTTGGTGAGTTCCTAAAGTGATATGTTAACCGAGTATGGGAGGAATACTTGTCAAACAACCTCTTTACGGGTAAGGGCTCAGTTGGCAAATTTTAACGCGACTTAACAACCTTTTCTAGTAAATGTAAATAATAAATAAATACAATTAAATGTCAGGAGACAATCACTCACAAATGTACATAATGAATTGAATATGATTATTATTAAAGAAAGCGCTTTGTAGAAGACCCAAAACAATCACCATTCACCGTCAGTTTCCTGCAAAAAGGTCGCATACTTTAGCATTAATTATTATTATTTATTTATTTAATGGCGTCTACGTAATAACGTAATTTTGCCAATGTCAAGTATATAAGCAACGTTGTACGGTGAATCCTGTCTTGTCATCGAAGTCTTCCAGTCATAGTCGATGACCCTTGAAGATGGCGAGCGTCCACTTCAATGGCTTGGTGTGATCTTGACCGTTTACTCATTTGGAACCATCTTTTCACTGTTATTTTATTCAATGCAAGTTCATCATCAATGTTACAAGTTGTCCCACAAAACTGCTCTGGATTTGCGAACCAAAATCAACGATAAAATAATTTACAAAAAAGACAGATGTTTTCAGAATGACAGCCAGCCATAGACCCAAAACCTTCATGGCATCTTAATGTCAAATATTTTGACAGTTAACCGCGACGTTGCCAGCGTAGCGGTTTCCGTGTGGCCAGCGTCTGTGCCCGCGGCGCCTCGTTAGCTACTTGTTGACAGCTCGGAATATTTATCGTAGCGGCGTCGCTCGGAGCTACGCGTCGCGTGCTACGCGGGTCTAACTACAAGATTGTTGCAATTTACAAGTAGATGATTCAGTATGTGGCGATTTACGCATAACAAGTACTGGTATTACAGAGGAGTTGAGTATGCCATTAAAGTTTATCTCATAATAATAGTAACTTATTATTGAGAGCATGCATGATTGCAAAGCACAACTACTCTATTTAACTATCGAAAATAAGTACTCAACTAAGGCTGGGTTTTATAAAGATCCGTTAGATCAAATTTCGGTCAGAAATTTCAAAACTTGTATGAAGTTACTAAAATTTGATCTGACATATTTACTAACGGGCTTTTATAAAACCGGACCCAATGATTAAATCTCAAGGAAATGCGTCAAATTTTCGATTCCTTTTTCGAATTTTAACAATTTGTTCAGTTAACTACTGTTCAAACAACGGGCCCTAAGCTGTGGCGATAGACAACATGCATGATGCTAAACGTTAACGATTTTATGAAAACTGACATAATGTATGATATTGACGTAAGCGCTCGAGCGCTCCACCGTCTAAGTTTTGACATTCCTGACAGAAATTTGATCTAACAGATCTTTATAAAACCCAGCCTTTGTTACGGATTTTAACGATTAGTTAGTTTAACTACTGATCAAAGAACAGGCCCTTAATCGTCAAAACGTTTTTTTTTCGAAAAATAGTTTAAATGAATAAGTTTTAATACAAAAATAAGGTTACCTATAAATAACCTAAGCTTATTTTATTTAAAAAAATACTTGCAGTTGCCCTTTCTCTCCCAATAAACCGCCTACAAAATAAAAAGTTACCTCTTAAATAACGTACAAGTTGAAATCTACTGCACGTTCCGCATGCCCCTCGCGTGTCCCGCCCGTATAAAGCCTGTCCCGGCTCCTGCAACAGGAAGTGTAATAGATAAATGCGGGCGCTTCCGGTGGAATCTGTAGCAAATCATTGCTAGGGTTTGGATTTGCAACCAATTCCGTACTGTTTGGGCCAAAACCAAGACTGCAAAGTCACGTGTCTCGCGGATTTACTGGTTTTACTGTTTTTTACCGCCTAGAATCTCGGCCCTGTTTTCGAACAAATAGGTGTGCTGTAACCGAAATTTTTATTGGGTGGGTGGTATTTTAACCATCATGGGTCACACGCTCGGTCACGGTTAAATTTGTGTTTTGTTGGAAAATTCTAAACAGATCAAACGAACCACGCGACTCTGTAAGGCCCGGTTTTATAAAAGCCCGTTAGTAAATCTGTCAGATCAAATTTTAGTAACTTCATACAAGTTTTGACATTCCTTACCGAAATTTGATGTAACGGATTTTTAAAAAACCCAGCCTTAAACAACCAATCAAAACTGTTATTTTGCACAATGACGTATCAGTCGACGACGGAAAGATGGAAAATGGACGGTAAGGGTCAACTAATCGGAGGATTATGTAGGTTATTAATGACTTGCAACAACCATTAAAGTGCGATTTGGAGAGTAAGAAAACGTAATTGCGGTATACGTGAGATAATGAGTTACCTAACATTCACTTAGATGAATCTATTAACCAACAATAGTCAACTGTAGTACGACGCTGCCCAAAAGCAGATTTGCAGATCAATAGTCAAAACAGAATTGACCCAAACGTGTTGCAAATAAATTTGCACATACTAAATCAGTTCTATAACACTTGTGCCTTTTTTTTCTAAAGAAGGCAGTACGAGTACGAGTATCAACCATTGAAAATAAATTCTCGCGACGAAACACGTGACCGCAAAAGCCGTGAAACTGAATGTACGTGTTTGGCACAAGTCCCTGAGTACTGAAAATATCGCGAGTGCATCAACAATAATGAACCTTAATACGTGTGCATAATATACAAACTTATGAACGAGTAACTTAGTTCTATATCGAACTGAAATCTTTTAGGCTTTTGAGGGCAGTAAAGAAAAATGGATCTTGATGCAATGGTATAAGATTGGATAGTTGTTCTGACCTATTTGGTTGTTGGTGGAAAAAACCGAAGCCTATTTCGGAGCTTATTTTTTAGAGGTTTTTGGTTTCAAATCGTGCTTGACGGTATGTTTCTTTTCTTTTTTGGTCGTTCAGAATGAGAGATAAAAGAGGATAAAGCCTTGTAATTCAATACAAGCTTTTACTTGCAGCACATCCGCGTATCTCTCACTTAATGAGTGAACCAAATTTCCTGAAACAATAGTAGTTTTAATTGTTTTCCTAATATATTTTTTATCATTATTCGTGTTTCCAAAAGCTGTGTTATGCTGGAGCTATTTCAATTTAAATTCACAATTAAATTGTTTAACGTAGGTTAGGTAAGCTTAAAACTAAGAGCAACATTAATAAACATAGATATTTCTCCTATCCGAGTGGTTTGTATTCGCGAGGTAGGTAAGTACTCATTGTTAGCTCGATCTTTTAAAAAGCCAGCGCCATCTAGAGAAAATGGACGGACTAAAACCTAACTGTCCCTAATTTCAAAACAGAGATCTTAGGCAAGTGTAATGGCGTTAAAGGGACTCCTAAATAGTTTAAAGTGACAGTAAACAAAGTTTTAATTCCCTAGGATCATAGTTTGCAATAGCAATTACAAGAAGGTATGCTATACAGTAGTTTTTTTTTAGTAGACATTGGATCATGTGGCCAATTTCACTCCGAAAATTTAAACCAATTTTTTGCCAAGCTATAAAGCCTATGCTATAATTCACACAAGGGCTTCTGTGGTTGTCTTTTCCATAGTAGCTTAGGCTCAGCTCAATTCACATTGATGATTCAGAACCATTCCAGAACAGTATTGACGAACACGTCAAGTGCTTTTATATCAGTGGCGATTGTCAACTATTTGTACACGTTCACACACGTATGCAAATTCAAGACCGGAGTGCTTTATTTATACACATCAACTTTTTCGAGTACGTTTGTAAAGTGGTCGGTCCCACGCTAACACCTCAAACGCCTCCGACACCAAAACGAACAGCTCAAAAATTCCATCACAGTTTGAAGTGTATCCGCCCGGCGTCAGTTTGGTGGGGTGGGGGTTAGAAAAATATCGGCTGCAGCGAGGAGCTGTCACGTTCAGATACGTGCTCCCGAGTGGAAAGACACACGCGTACTTGGGGTGCATGACATGCTTGCCAGCTTGTTCGACTCAACCGGATGAGGCCTCTTAATTAAGGGGTTTTAGTTTCAATATCAGAAGCAAAACTTAATTATTTATTTAGGATGTTGAATAAATGTAGCACACTTGTCCAGCAAATAATAAGCTCCGTAAAAGAATCAAATCACGTGACTCTTCGTATCACGTCATTTACCTGTTACGCGATTGGTTTCAGAACGAAACGAATAGAAACGCTAGTTAGCGTAATGCATCTTGACTAGAGCCTCAGGACCGAGGAGAATTACGTGATAAGGAAAATCTATAGCAGGGGTTCCCAAAGTGATCCAGGTGGACCCCCAGGGGTCCAGAGGAGACTCGACGGGGGTCTACGTAATCTTCACATTTTTGCCGAGTTTTGGGAATATGGTAGAAATGTGATGTAGGGGGTCTACACGAACTAGTTAACTTTTGAAAGTGGTCTATGAGAAAAAAAATTGGTAACCCCTGATCTATGAGAGTCTATACCCAACAGTGGGTGGATACAGGCTGATTGGATAGATGGATGGAGTTCAGATGTTTTGAATACCTATAAAGTATTGCCTTAGTCCCCGCGGCCTGTGTGTCCGGCGCTCGGCGGACAGTTTGACAAGCGTTGCTCACAGCACGCGGCGCACTTTGTTACATATTTCAGGCGCCCTCCCCCCCCCTCCCCGCCAGCTATGGTTAGTTCCTGTCGGACAGCGGAACAATGTTTATAAAAAAACAAAGGCTTTCTGCCGGAGAAATTGTTTTTGTACGTGAAAAATCGGGTAACGGAGATTTATAACAGCTTTAACAGAATTTTAAATATGCATGTAAATTCAGGGACTCTATTCTACTCCGTAAAACCATATTGCTTTTAACATGTAATCGTATTGTTTTTAACTCGGCCGCAGTAAATTTATACGAGTAAGGCCCAATTTAACCCTAGATTGCTTCAGGGTACGTTGAGCTGGAAGGCCCCTGCTGTGTTCCAGGGTACCCGCAGTGGAGAAGGCGAGGGGCCTAGTAAAGGCCCCTACCTGAAGGCGAGCCCAAAGGCCATCCTTTATTGGGGGGCTACGTTTTGACGCTATAGCGGTCCCGTAGCCCCCTCCTAAAGCGATTGGCGCAACGCCTTGGGGGTCATATCATGACGTATATTTATTTATTAAAATGACGTATCTCAACCTTTTAAATACTTGACGTAATGAATTAGCATTTCTGTACATTGTGTATAATGAATTTATGGACCTAGACGTCAAGACGTATTACGCAGTGTCAAACCTGCCATATTGTCAGTGTAGAAGAAGGACGAACTTAGAAGTAAGTGTACATTTTAGTACCTGGTCACAGTAACGTATTAAAGTAAGAGGGGTTTGAATTTGGTATTTCAGTAGCTGCGATAAGGTACTAAAATGTACAGTTACTTCTGACTTCAATCGTAACGTATATGCGCGTACCTGACTGCTAAATATATGGTGCCCATACCGGGAATCGAACCAAGGACCGCTAGCTTCGTAGACAGCAAACGAGTACCAACTAGCTCTCAGTGACAAGTAGGATTTGTTTGGTTTCCTTTGCTATGATTGGTAACTTTACCTTAGGATTTCTCTTATTATTTCGATACATGAACAAGGTAAAATAATTACGAGTAATTTAAATAAATTAACAAGCTAGACTTAATTTTTAAAAATCTTATGGCTCATAAATTAGACAAAACTATGTAAATGATTTTTTTTTTTTTAATGCCAAGTATCTATTAATGTTTGCACCAAAAACAAGGCAAGACTTACACCGCTAAGAAAGCCCCGCCAACCCACATAAGCTTCGTTCCTTCTCCTCATATATAACGTGAGCTTTTAACCTCTACGTACTTTATGATCTCGTAGAAAGCTCTGGGTAACCACACTATGGAACTACGTAGAAACTCGTATGCCCAGGCACCGAAATTGTGTGAAATGCTGCTTCCAAAGGAGCCAGTGGATTTTAAACCTAACGTTGATTACTGTTGAAAAAGTTAAGTATTGTGTGAAATACTCTAAACTTCCTAATAACTATTTTAATATACGTAATGTTTATAACTTTTCACTTCTCATGCTCTTAAAATATTACTTTAGTCTCTCCATATCGAGATCGACTAAAGCTCCTTATTAGACTCTAGGGACATTTTTTTTTTATTTACTTTGGAAACCCGAAATTAAAACGTATTTTTATATTTTTGCACAGTTGTCATTTTGAGGTTATTTCCGCGCCCTAAAAATTGTCTATACACAATCACTGAAAATGGCGATAATCCTCCATTCGCAAACACCGTGATTGGTTGTTTAGGGGTTTCCAAAATATCTAAATTAAAATAAAATGATTTATAAAAATTCCACTTTTCAATTTCATCATGAGAGAATCTTCTAGACACCATTATAATGGCATCATTGTAGCTCATCAAGGAATCAGGTACCCATATGTACTTATACTTAATTTAACAATTTGCAATAATGGGCACTGGTTTAAAATTAAATTTCAAGATTTAAACTACACAAACAGACTGACACACAAACAAACGTGACGTTAATAAAAGCTTGTAAACACTAAAATCAATCTCGACCTTAATAAAAAATTAGAGAATACGGTGAATCATTATGGCAAAAACTATTATTTGGAACAGCATATAAATGAAGGCTGTCGGGCCTGATTGGTCACAATCAATTCCCAAAGGGAGGCCGGGGCAAAAAATTAATGATGGGAAATCGGGGAGATAAGGGAAAGTGATCAGTCTCGGCTGGGGAGGCACGGGTATATTGATACTAAATTCAGTGGATAGGGAGAAATGGGTGAAAAGGAATTGTATTTTCAGTTTTTAAGACGCTTTGTAAATAAACTTAGAATTTGATTTGTGTTGGGAGTGTATTAGGCTCTTTTTTCTGGTTCAGGCATGACATTCAATTTAACTATAAATTAAATCAAAAAATTAATTTAATAAGATTTTTTAACACAATACTATTACGTATGAGACAGTTAAATAGGTACTTCAAGTGTCATTCTATTTATTTGGTCTCGATAAAAATTCCTACTCTACTTTTCTCTTCTTTTCACTTCGATTGCATAAAAAATAAATTCACTAATCTCCAAAAATGGAGTTTACTGGGTTAGAAATTCGGGTTCCTCATACACGACCTGAGGCCCGTTTTACGAAGCAACAAGTTACAAATTACAAGTGGAAGTCTCTTTCTAACTCCTTTTGTTAGAAAGAGAGTTCCGCTTGTAATTTGTTACTTGTAGTTTCGGGAAACGACCCACTGCCAGCAATCCTCGCTCTCCGACATTAGCAATATTCAGTCGCTTAGCACTGCTCAAGTTAATAAAAAACCTATACTAATTCCTTATTAAAGGATAATACGAAGCGCTTGAGAATTAAAATAGAAGTGTCTTTTGTTTCGACTTAAGCCGGTTTATCACAAAGCAAGCGAATGTGGCTGGTTGTTTGTGATTATGACTTGCCGTGGAAATTTAAAACAGTAATTTAAACTCAATAGACAAAAATGTCACTCTCTCTCTCTTTGTAGTATGTTGATATTTGGCTTTGTGCTGACACTTTTAGAAGAACGTTTACATGACTTATCTGATATTTGCCTAACCTAACCGATCGCAACCGTTACGTATCGCAAAATACGTATACTGCAACGTACACTCAACAATTATTTCAACTGAAGTTTAAAACAGATACACAACCACCTTCCACAAAACACACCAACGGGCCACAGACAAAGTTACCGAAATCTCATAATGGCGCTATAACTCATAGATTATAGAGTTAACGCAAATGGCGCGCAATTGCAGGATGTATCGACAAAGTTGACCAACTTAATCAAAACGGACCATTGCCAAAACTGGCCAATATGGCTTCTCATCTGAAAATTAAGTAGTTTTTTATAATAATAATAATAATGATAATAATAATAGTTTTTTATAAAGTGTATAGTAGTAATAAATTGTTATCCTTAATTAAGGAAAATGCTTAGTGGTGAACACAGTGGCGAAATTGTGCGTTCCAATAAAGCAGTAAACGAAAGTCAAAAGATACAGGTGCATAATTGGTTAAGAAATCTTTTGTAAACTTCTATTGGTAAACCGCAGCTCTGCTTCCGAAAAGAAAATGTTTATTAAGCCAGACTTACGAGCAGACGTACCAGCAGTTGAAAAGCGGTCACCGTCGTCGTTCAAAGATATCAGCAATACCAAAGGGATCGCCAAGACGCTGTTTTACAGTGCTTATTTTTTAAGTCATACCCCGTACATCATTTTCCATATTTGCGATATTATGAGCCAAAACAAATATTCCAGCAGTTCAATATAATATTCTTGATTATTCCAAGGCGAAGTCTAGACGTCGTCGGTATGCCACCTGAGCCAATCTCTTGTCGGTGATAACTTTGACTATGCCCAGTCCTTGCGCGGCGCCGACCATAAACAATTTATATGTCTGTGTATGTACAGGCAAGGAAATTGATTCGTAGACCACTTTGGACTATGTCAAAGTCAAGTAATCAATCAAAACGTAAGAGACTTTTTATGATTTTATTGACAGTGTCACTTTAACATAGTCCAAAATGGTTTACGAATCAATTTCCTTGACTGTACAATAATGTACAGTCAACCAATTTGATTCCTAGGCCACTTTTGACTTTGTCAATGTGACGTTGTAAACCAAATCATAAGAAGTCTGTAACGTTTGGTTGTCAACGTCACTTTAACATAGTCCAAAGTGGCCTAGAAATAAAATTGGTTGACTGTACATACAGCCAGTCTTGTATGTGGTGTGCTACCCTAAGCTTTGTTTGTCATAAAACAAAATATGAGTCTGTCAATTTAAGGGTTGACCTTGGAAACACTAGAAATATTCTTATCTTAGCTTATAAATATGAACATGATCAAAAATTATCAAGAATTGGGGAAATTAAAAAAAGAAAAACATTTTAGAGATGGTTAACCCGGCACCTCACCAATCGATGAGATTAAAAATGCGCATCGGCTCAACAGATAGAGGTTATTTCAATTCTTACTCGTATTACTCACTAGTTAGTATTACAGTTTTCAAGGGAAGAGAAAAATCGTAAACAAACAGATTTATCCTCGTGCCTACCAGTGGTAGGTACTTTATATGGAATGTATTTTTGTATTTTTAAGATGACACTGATTAGGGCTTAGTTTGCTTTGTTTCTTATGTCCTTTTCAAAGGAAGGATGTAGGCAGTAAGCCAGCGATGAAGGTAATAGTGAGTACCACGACATTGGGTCGGGCCTATTTTAAAAACCATACAACTAACTACATAGCTATTTGCAACAGTTAAAATTCTAGTTTAAAAAACCTCCGGAAGATGGCGCAAGATTAATTGTGACGTCACCGGCGGAAGCGCGCCGGATGAGACGTGGAGGGGACACGCCGGATATCCGGGCCCAGACTAGTGATAAACTGACATACGGGCGGCTGGCTTCCATCATGAGACCTTTGTGGGCTCTAGACACAATTAAGAGAGCTAAGGCTTACCTCTGTTTTCATTATCGTTTCACGAACTTATTTCGGTTAAAAAAGTGCTCTCTCATATTTAATTATGAAAAACAAAACAGATAAATGGCAGTTGAGCTATTTGATAAAGTTTACCGATCGGAGAAAATTGTATTTATATACTTTTAAGCCATAAAAGCACTGAGAGCGATTACATAGATACAATAAAAATAACATTAAAAATTTACTTGAACATCGGAAAAAAACATAATAGTTTATCTGCCACTGTGTTTACGTCGCCTTTCCATACTAACAACTTTTTGCCACATTTAGTATGTAAAATAGTCCTCCCAGGCATTTTCCTTTTAGATAAAAAGAAATTGAGAAGAGCTATTTGACTTACGATCATAAAGATGTCTATAAGATGGATGAGTAAGAAATTGCCTACTCACAAGTCTTTCGACTAGTGTATTTTTACACACATAAACATAAACCACTTTCATTATTAGTTTATAAGTCGTCTTTAATACAACATATTTAAGGTTTAGACATAATACTTAGTGTAGTACCTTTTCGCTGTAAGTTCAGAACTTCATGTTTGAACTGCCACGCGAACTTGTGTAAGCCGTTAAAGCGACGTGGTACCTACTAAAGTTTATAACTGTGTTGACGGTAGTATTAAGTACATTCGAAGTATTCGGAACGATCAAGGATTTTGAATAGTTCTCTAAAGTGTAACCATATTTTAAAAAGTCTTCGTTTTGTATTGCTTTTCCGAGACTCCACCCGCATAGAAGTGGTTTACCGCTATTCCCTTGGGATCTGTTCGGTTTTCTGGAAAAAAATCTCTCCCTTATTCATAAATGCATAGTAAACTTATTTTTGTTATAGAATTCTTTGTCTCTTTCTCTCAAATTCAAATTTCACAATGAATGAAAAGGACAAAGTATATTTTAGGCACATTTTAGCTATTGTGTGTTTATGAATAAGAGGATATGTACCTGCGGCCCCTGCCAAGATGCATTACGCTAACTAGAGTTTCTATTCGTTTCGTTTTTAAACCAATCGCGTCACGGGTAGATCACGTGACTTTTCGTATCACGTCATCTACCAGTGACGCGATTGGTTTAAAAACGAAACGAATAGAAACGCTAGTTAGCGTAGTGGATCTTGGCAAGGGCCTCTGAGCCCCAAACACAAACTTTTACCACCTCTGTACCTGAAATGCAGTTTTGATCCAGTAACATCATGCCCCCAAACTGCCATTTTGCAGCTGTGGTGCAGTTCAAATGCCGTCCGTTTCGTCGTTCGTACTACGGATAGGCTCAGAACACGGTGATTCGAAAACGTGACGTATAATTGAATTGTATATTTTTTGATTGAATTGTGCTCGAGCTACTGAACTAAAAACTAACTCTGTAGGTACTAAATTTCACATTGATCGGTTGAGGCTTTGAACCGTGAAGCTAAATTGAAAATGCACGCGCTAAAATATGTTTTGTACGCTCTGACGGAACTACTTAAACTCGCCAGTTATTATGAACTGCGTTGACTTGAAAATTGGTACGCTTAGGATCTGTGTATGTGTATGTCTGTCTGTGGCATGATAGCTTCAAACGAATGGGCCGAATTGTTTTATTTTATTTTAAGAAACCTTGTTAAATCAGGGTGGGTCTTAGCTAGATTTCATGAAAATCAGTTGGACAGTTTAAGAGATATCAGCTGTAAAGAAAGAGTTGGCATTATATCGGGGGTTTTTTATTCCCCCCTTGTAAAGCGTCTGTTCACGTAATGATCCGTAGAGATGCTCGTATGAGCTACAACTGTGCTTTAAAATTACAAGCGTCCGGGAAGTTTTACAAAACTCATCCTTGCGCTGCGTGTGGGCCAAAGATGAAGAGGCGTCGTTACTAGATGTGGCACATCCTGGGGGCTTTATTCTACTCGGTAAAACGATGTTGCTTTGAACATGTTATCGCATTGTCAACGTTCCGATAGCTCTTATTTACTTGACAGTAATGTCTGAGTTAGAATTAATATAATGATATATTGTTAAAAGCAATATTGTTATACCTTGAATACAGATCAAAAGTTTTTAGGAATGATAAAAAAAAAATATGCAAATTTGCAGGTTTTTCAGGATTATAGTAAAAATACCACTAGAATCCAATGGAAATTATTACTATGCTACTTAATTGGTAATTTGATTACAGAAATCAATATAGTGTTAGCTAACATGATCTTGATCTTAAATTCTCAAAGGTGTATGGATCTTGCAGTAAACCACGCAACTCGATCTCATTAATATCTTCATTCCTAAGAGTGTCTTCCCATTTACATTTGTGGTGAGAGTACCGACCAAAGATCTGTCGACCTTTTTAAAGGAGGCCGAGGGGTGTCATATTTCGGCGTTTTCGTGGCCGCCGGCTAGCGGACACCGCAAAAGTGTATTAGTAGTTGTGATAATTTTATGTTATATATTGTTATGTATGTTAGTCTGTAAGGTATTTGTAAATATGGGCCTTGTAGCCTGAAATAAAGTTATTCTATTATATTCTATTTTAAATATTAAGCAACTTGGTTTTGCAGCAAGAGTGCTATAACATTGGACGATGTCACAATACCTACTACGGTTGCAGCGCTGCTTATTCTCAAAGGAGCTTACAAACAGGAAAAATTACCTCTTGTTCCGGTGATTTTTATTTTTAACTATCAACGCACCCTCGCTTCGCTTCAGTTTATGTGACTTTTCTGTAACACCTGTACATAATTTAGTATAAAACCTTCCGTGAAAAATTATCTAACTGATGGTGAAAACCGCATCAAAGTCCTTTGCGTGGTTTTTAGGGTACCTATACAGACTGACGCGAAAAGCGACTTAGTTTTATTCTATGTAAAGAAGATGAAGCAGCATCTATTTAATTTACCGTGCCAAAGGGTAACCTAAGTAATCTATAGACGCGCCACTAGACGAGACCGAACTCGTCAAGGGGTGAGCTGATAGCGGCGGGTGATAATGCTGGAGTGACTTAATTAACATCGTCCATTTGCTCAGCGGGCCTGAAGAGATTGCGGCAGAGCTAATGCTAGTTTGAATGTTGAATTGCTTTTATTAATTGTGAAAATCATTATTAATAAAGGTTTTTAAACGAAAATATACCTAGTGATTTGGGACAATTAAGGCTATAGAGGGGTATTAATTTGATCAGATTGTGTGGTTAACACGAACCTAAGCGATACGTGAGTGGCTAAATCTCCCAATGTAAAAACAGTTTAAGAGTGCGTCTCCTTAATAAAATGAAAATTTGTGTGTCTCGTAGATAAGTAAACTATTTAATTATTAAGCTACCTTGTCTATTTATGTCATGTTTAAACTGCCATAAGTACTTACATGAATTGTCACAGCGATTAACGTGACAAGGTTTAGTACCCAAATTTATGAACTCGACTGTACCATCAAATCTCGTGAACTACGAGTATATTACATCTCAATTAATCGTTGGCTTTTGTGACAGGGTTCTAATACTGACTCAACAATTACAGTTGTTGACTGAACCACTCACTAAAAAGTATCCTTTTTCTTTACACCCACAAAAGTCTCTTCCAGCTACCTACATCCGTGCGCCGAGGTTTGCAGCACTTCGCACATGAAGTTGCGCGATTTAGAGCCGCTCCGCAAACAAAAGCGCACGCGCATTCATTCGAGTATTAGCGCGATGAAGCGGTCACGGACAACTTCGGACAACTTCGGCATGCTTCGTGGTTTAATATGCTTATATTATATCTATGGATCAGACTTTGAGTTCAGATAGTTATATTTTGTAAGGCCTCTTTGCAATGCCGACTATGTACAGTTTAAAACTGTTCTGATTCTGATGAAATCGGTTAGACTCTCAAAAGGGTGCATGAGAGCGAGCGAGAGAGTGTCAAGTCAACACAATGACCGTTCTACTTATAAGACTAGACTAGACTAACCCGCATTGTTGCTTGCTTCACCTTGTTGTAGCGTCAATTAGGTATGAGTATCTACGAGTATGTCGAAGTGGACTCTACTAGTCTACACATTCCTGACACTGAGTGAATGTTACTAGGTTTCCACCATCTAGAACGTAGCAAGAAATGACCCGGACTTGATGATTAGGACAAAATGTAATCATAACTGTACTGAGACTAGTTGGAACCTAGGTACTTTGGCTTTTCATAAAATTACTCCTTTATACTGACGTTCGTCTCCACAAAAAGACATAAAAACGAACATAAAAGTAAAAATTTAAAACTTCAGGATTAAGACTGACAAGCACGTTCGCCACGCGGAAACACCTAAAGCGAGTTTTCAAGGATTTTTGTTTCAAAAGTTGGTCCACTTGGTCAATACCTTTTGACTATATTTTCTAATAATCAGGAAATCACATCTATTAGTACTATGATTGATGTATTTAAATAATTTATTAGTATGTATTTGAGTTAAATCATACCTAAAACCGATCACCCGTTCACCGACGTCTCTATGACTCACTCAAAGCCACTTTCGCCAGAAAAGGCCAATGCATTCCCTCAGTGCAAGTTATCTTAACGAGGCAACTTCCTAGAATCGCGGGAGATTGAAAAAACACGCGATAAAAACGAAATTCCTCCTCATTACCATTTATATGGTAAAACTTGTGATCTCCAACAACTTAGACTCTAAATAGTTGGCAAAGGATTGAGAACTTTATACAATTTACATAGGGAATTATGTGCATAGCTTACCAGGCGCGCGGAATGTTTTTCCCGCAAACAGTCGGGGTTGCAATTTTTCAAACAATTTCTTTCGTCCCGAGCCTGCACGGCGGGTGTTTAACATATTCTGATTTGTTTGTGTTTAAAGTATTTTTTAACGCTGCGTCCCTCGACGTAGCGTAGTGGAGGTTTTTCTGGAGTGTGGAGAAAGAGCCCGGTAAGCCTGCAACGTTTTAAAGCTGATTAGCATGGCATAAGCAATCCCTTGAATGGGTTCATATTTAATTCGTACTAGGACTACGATTAAAGAATTTCCAGATTTTTCGTAGTTTGGAGGACGTCCGGGGATGTCCCAGCTGAGCTGAGACGGGCACCTCACGTAAGATCAGTTCAATAATGGGCGTTTTCCAAAAAAAGTACTCATGGTTAAGAATAAAAATTAAATTGCCTCACATTCAATAACCGAAGTAGTTTCAATCCCCACTCGTTGGTAACAAAAATCTTGTAGCAAAAGCTGGTTGCACGAACCAGACAAGATTTTTGTCTGAGATGTCACTATTTGTCTTAGGGCCGGGAAAAAATCTGATTAAACAGAAATTACCGGGTTTCGATGACTTTGTCCAGCGTCAGCTCTTTTTAGAAAGTGGTAACCCGACTCCGTAAGTTCTTAACACTGCATTCAAAAATTCGTCACTGTCTCCTTTATTTATCATTTGTGACTGAATCGAGACAAAGAGTCAGGGCCGAGATTCTAGGCAGTTAAAACCATATCGTCTTTAACCTGTTATCGGATTGCCAACGTTTTGATAAACTCTTATTTACTTGATAGTAATAGCGGCCGAGTTAAAAACAAAAGAACAGAGGCCCAGGACTAAGATTTAACTTCAAACTTCGAAAAGCCGATTAATAAACACATCCTAAATTTTGAACTAGGGTAGAAGGCGATCCATAAATAATTATGACGCGGAACTACTTAAACAACAGATCGTTGGTGTATATCCCCACCCTCTGTCTACCATGCAAGAAGGTCATAAATCTAAGGCTAGCTTATCAAACGTCCGGTCAACACGGTTATTAAAACTGGTGCTTGCTCTTTCCCACGCACACATCTTAACCCAGGCAGAGTGAGAAGGCTGTGGTCATCGCTAAGACGGAAGTGGATGAGTTACGAGGTGGTGTTACTTCGCACCGCAGTGCATTCCAGTTTCAGGTACCAACTGAAAAATTGTAATGCTATCTTTAGCTCCGTCAAGTTGGTAGTTTAAACTTAAACTACTAAGGACGAATAGCTTTTTTAAAAATTTTTTAGGAAATCAAACAGCCGTGTCGAAAGTAATACATACAAATATTAATATTAATAAGGCCTAAAGTTCCATATATTACTAGGTTACAAATTAAGTTGTTAACTAGTTATTCTTAACATACATACAAACAAAACAACCATTTTTTATTGTAGCATCTTCGTAGTATCTCGATGCAATATATCGATGCTACAGTATCTGCCAAAATGTTTAGTAAAGAACACTCACTACATGGTTTGACAACAAATAAAGTTTGGTAGTAATGAGGACGCTGTTTGGCGTAAAATGGGCAACATAATTATATTATTAGTACCCAAAAATTGCCGCTTAATGTGGTAAAACAAATCCCAATACCATTTTATTTAGTATGTGACGTGGTGATGAGGTAATAAGACATTTATTAAAGTAAAGTACTAGAAATAAGAATATGCTTGCATTAAATGGACAATAAATAATAGATTATCCTAAGAGCCTGAAACTTTCAACAGGATATTATAATTATTCCAAAACCATCGTTCATATGCCCATAAATCACTCCATTTATTACGGAAACTAAACTATGGCCAAAACTTTTAGCTTTTTCTTAATCGATAACGAATCTTGACCGACAGCCAATTTAATTGCTCGACTAGATCCGAGTGAGTATCTTACCTGAAGACAGCTGATACTATCTAACGCATAACCCCCATTTTTCATGCGCACGCGGCTGCATGGCGTGCGGCACGCAACCCCGCGAGTGGTGTCATTCTCTATCGTAGCGAAGACGACGTATAGTCACGGGTTTTAATTGTTAATGCCGTAATAGAACCGTGTCGCAGAAAGCCAAGCCTTTCTTTCTTGACTTGTTGTGACATTGACAGTTGTTGCCATTACGTTTGTAATCTCAATTATTACTTGACATGTTTATCGATCTATTTTCTTTTGACATAATAATATGTTTTAACCTAGTAATCATTTTTCGTTAATAACTTGTAATAATGCTCGCAATTCGATAAAGCTGCGGGTTGGTACTGGCTCGTGCGTAATGTATTGCAGTTCAACCTAACACTCCTCGCTTCACTCGTCATCTTATCTACCCTATAATATGTTTGTTTGACAAAGCTTAGAAGCGATCCACGTATATAAAAAGGGAAACTATGCCTTTAGGACAAACAAACACTATGGAAAAAGTAGAAAGCCTATGTCTATAGCAAACTCCAACGCACTACTATCGCTTGCGATCGGGTTTGGCTTTATAGATTGGAGCTTTATCTTTATAAAGTTCAGAACAAGTCACGTTCCAGCATTCCAGCCTGAATATCAGCGAAAGGCGCTTTGTGTTTACTGAGACAAAGTAGAATTACAGTTTAGAAAAATAACACCTTATTCATAAACGAACCTTAAACTATTTTAGTTAAAGTATCCTTTATCTCTTTCTGTCAAATCAAATGATTAACAGATAAGGAGAGAGCATATTTAAAATTTTCTAATACACGTTAGCTATTGCGCCTAAAGAATTAGAGGGAAAAAATATAGCGAAGAGCGAGTAGATGTAACAATGTTAATGTAAATATGATAATATTGTATATTTAAAATGATACACCTGCTGCGGGCCTAGTATGGCTGCGTCTATATCGCGTGTCAAATGTGGATAAAGCATCCGTCACTCTCGTTCTTATTTACGTGTCAGAAAGTGACGGATGCCTTATCCAAACTTTGTCACGCGATAAACGTAGCCATATTAGGGCCCCATTTTACCTACTCATGCTCATCTGGCCTAGTAGCATGGTTGCGTCTATATCGCGTGTCAAATGTGGATAAAGCATCCGTCACTGTCGTACTTATTTACGTGTCAAAAGGTGACGGATGCCTTATCTAAACTTTATCACGCGATAAACGCAGCCATGCTACGGCCCCTGTTTCCGTTTAATTCCTTTTTTATCCGACTGCGGCAAAGCCGAAAAGGAGGGTTATGTGTTTGACTTGTATATATGTCCGACTCAATGTCCGCTCGTAACTGCTAAACGGCTAAACCGATTTCAATCAATTATACGTGGTTAGATTCGTCTTAACCACTAGAGTGTCATAGGCTATATTAAAAGTATTTAAATGTGGAATTGGCGAAATAAAAAATATATACATGTTAAGTAACATTACTTTGACGACATTATTCAAACCGCAGTTGGGTTTTTTTAAAGCTTGCTTTTCGTTAGACTTGTGATCGATTTTTTAGAGCAAATATTTAATAAGTATAAAAGCATTTTGCTACAAGGTGTCCATGTCCATGTAATGTATAAACTGTAAAATCGATATTTTACGTACTTACATACAAATCAAAAATTGAGCGAGCGTCAACGAGAAGTTGGTAAATTACTTTATCACAACAAGACTCATTCAATAACCATTGTAGGTACTTGGTACTCGGTTGGAGTTCGCGGCGCGGAAAGCCATTTTAATTCGAAAATATAAATAACATTTATTATTGTTTCTGAACTAGGTACCAACTAGTTTTAAGTTTTAACGAGAGAAGTTGTCTCCAGTTCGAAAAACAATGGGTATTAAAGCCGCGCTGATGCATATAGGAATTTGACTCTTGTTTCAACGGAATACGTTTCAGGTTTTAAATGTAATTTAAAACTAAATCTAATGAATGAACTCTTATTAAGTACAGTCGGCCTTTTAAGTACCTACCTATGGGCTCGCTTTAGTATCTTGCCTCGGCTAATCTTGTCTTGTCGATTCACTCAAACTTTTTTTTTCTAAACCCACTTTAATGTAACTCTTATTGGTATAAGTACTCAATATTTCAAACAATGTAAGTACCTATGTATGTTTAGCTCCTACTTCTTTGTTTCTTAGGTACTAATTTGCATATTATGCAAAAAGAACTTATTTTAAAAAAACACAAAAAATTACATTAAAATTTGGTGTATGACCATAATAATTTTGGTCACATTAATTCATTTCAAATAACGTCACTATCTGTACTGACTTACAGCAAAATATTTGTATAAATTGAAATGACTGCGCCATCTGTGAAATCACTATGTCACTACGACAACTGTTACTTTTACTTTGTTCTGAGGGTTCATTGCGTATGAACCCCTACGGTTAAGGTGTCGAGCTGTTTTGTTAGTTTAAACGTTTTCCTATAGATGGCGCGGTTTACAATTAAACAAATGTGATTCATTTTAACCCATAGACGACTTAATTTATGAGTGCCGTCCCTAAATTCAATTTTCTGGGAGTAGTGACGTGACAAATCACAATTAATTTAATTAAGATGGTTTAATAGATGATTATCGTTTCCCGCATAAAGAAACAAATTAGGTGTTTCCGCTAAAAACGCTTTCGTGTTAAACCTCTACCTACTTTATAATTCGTTATTAGTGTTTACTGTTATTATTAAAGTTAAGTTATAAGTAATTATATTTTTTTTTTAGTTTATTCAATAATAATCAAGCACAATACAAATTAACTTAAAATAAGTAAGTTTCTGTCAAAAAAAACATTTTTGGGACAAGATTATGATGTTGCCATTTGTAGGTACTTTTTTTTGCACAATGGTCATGTACTTACTCGTCAAGACGATTCTAACGAGCCCTAACACGACGGGTTTATCTTGTATACCTAATTTAGGAGTTCCTATGGCCACCCTGAGTCTCCATCATCAGACAGCTCGATGGTAGGTACTATTATTATTGTATTATCATCAGAATTAAAGGTGTACTTATGCAAATTTTCAGCTTCATCGGAAATCGGGAAGTGGGTTAACTTTAACTTGCAAGATTTGATGACCCGTACCAGCCTTCCCGTACTCCCTTACATAGATACCTACATACATACATACATACATTGCAAGATAAATAAAAGCTTGTAAAAAAACTAACTTGTCATCAGTCATACCTTAAATTTTCCCATTTAAATTTATTTGTATTCAATATAATTATTAATATGTAAAAATCGTCACTATTAAGATAAACTTAAAAATGACAAGATTCCAATTAAGAATAAATGTGGACAGATTCGTTTGTTCCTATCTATGTTTGTTCTCTACTCAAATTTCGGTAGTGAAGTGAAAGATCTTTTGAAATCGATAATCGAAACTTTATAAACAGATACGATTAACGATTGTTGACACATTACAAAGGGATTTCGAGAAAAAAATATTTGTTGGGGTTTTTAATAATATAAAAGTACCAATCATATCCAATTTATTTGAAGAGTCTTCATCTTCCTCGAGGACTTTATTTAATCTAACAGCGGAGGTTACTCATAAAATAATAGTCATACTGCTTAAGTAGGTATGTAGTTAAACAATTTAAGTTTATTACATTATTACCAATGTAAAAATATTAACATCACTTCTATACGTTTATAAAATCGATGAATAAGTACTGGTTTGTATTTGATTATTCACACACTTGAAAAAACCGGCCAAGTGCCT
Source organism: Acleris cristana (assembly GCA_948252455.1). NCBI lineage: Eukaryota > Metazoa > Arthropoda > Insecta > Lepidoptera > Tortricidae > Acleris > Acleris cristana. Next base: position 12,868,366 of record OX411779.1, read on the forward strand.
GTCGGACTCGCGCTCGAAGGGCTCCGTACCATTCTTGTACAGCCGAGTTCACAGATATGTATGCAATTTTGCGCCTTTTTCCATTGAAACAAGGTGCAAACGTTTGTAAATATGAGGACTCGACTGTCCGTCTGTCTGTAAGCCCGCTGACGGGATCCCTTTAAGTACGAAACCCTAAAATAGTAAAGGTATTATATTCGTCGTAATATTTTTATGCACGTTAACGAACGAACTTTAACTTTTAAAAGGTGTTCTTAACATGATTTTTTATAAGAACACCTTTTAAAAAAAACATGTTTTCAATTGGGACATCCTTAAGTTAGAAAACCAAAATCAGATATTTTATCCATCAATAAGTCCGTTATTTATTTAAGTAACTTTAATATTAATTTGTCTTAATATTTCAAATTCAAATTCAAATCCAAATTTCAATTATTTATTGCATTAAACCATGTAGGTAAGTACATATAAGCTCTTAAAGTGGGTAAGTCTAGCGTCAACGTAAACCCCGTCGGGGGACAGCAATGGAAGAACAAGTGCAATTTTATTATTTAGGTAGGTAGTCGGTAGTCGTAACTATTATAGGATACAATGCCAACTTAGAAATAACCTTTTATCAAAACGTAGTTAGCCATCAGCATCACAATATATATCAATATAATTATGGTTACCTATCTGAAACACTAAAAATGATAGTCCGAATTTCGTTTCGACAAAAACTATTCGACAAATTTTGTTTTAATATTTTTTCATTTGTCCGAAAATTCATTTCGAATTCTTATGATTAGGCATTTATTGTTTCAGTTTTTTGATCATTCGATAAATTATATGTTCCCCTAAATTTCATTTGTCCGAAGTATCAGTTACCCGATGTAACCTTTCGGTTTATTAATAATTCGACTTTTTTTATTGACTTTGATTTCATTTGTCCGATGTAACGATCCGGATTTTTAACTACTCGGCTTTTCTGAAATGGAATTTATAATTTTTGCAAAATGAAATAAAGCAAGCATGTTTTTTTTTAGGGACGACAAAAAAATAACCTCGAAGGCTAAGGCGGGAGCTTCGCTACGCTTCGCTCCCACCTTAGCCTTCTAACCTAACCTATCCGAGTCGCTTCTGCCCAGACCCATCTTGCTCGCTCGCTTCGCTCGCTCGCCGCATCATTTACATTTTCATTAACATTTGGTAGAAAAACGGTATGAATAAAAATAATTGATACTAGAGAAAATATGTCCTAAAATATTTCTGACTGATTATAAATATATGCCTTTGAATGTTTTAGGGTTTTAGGTTATAACTTTTGTATATTATAATCTTATACATTATGGAATAATATTACAGTGGAAAGTACCTCTGTCGAAAAATAACTTAGGATAGCGTTAAAAAGTAAACTGAAAATTTGTCTAAACGTATGCAGTGCCAAAAGTATCCTTGGTTAAATAAAAAATGGGCTAATGAACAAAATACGTAACAATTCATAGAGCAAGTAAATGAGACGGGAAAAGTTTTTCGGACAAACGATACTTTTACTAAACTTAAAATAGTGAAGAATTTTTTTTACGAAACCTGTCATCGGACAAACGATAATAATTCGAATAGTTTTCGGACAAATGAAATTCGGACTATGATTTTTAGTGTTTGAGATAGGTTACCTATAATTATATATTCCTATATACAAATTAGAGAATAAAAATAAGGAACATACAAGTATTACATTCATTCATATTTTATTTTAGGGGTAAAAAAAATACTTAATTTTAATAAAATAGAGTAAAAACAGCGAGCTGCGCTTTGAGAGCCACGTAGCTAAAGTCGTGAGTAATTGCTTTTACCGCCTTAAGGTTCTTTATAATATTCGTGATTACCTCAGTGTTGATATGCGTGTCCACCTGTGTGAATCACTTATATTATCTAGATTAAACTATTGCGATGTCGTTTATGATGGTCGTATACTTGGTCGGTCTAAGAGGCTAATACAACGAGTACAGAACGCGTGTGCTCGTTTTTGTTTTAGAGTCCCTCCCCGCTCCCACATCACTCCGTATTTGAACGCCGCTAACTTGCTAAACATGGCTGCGCGGAGGCGCATGCACCTGGCGACCCTTATGTTCGGTGTGGTGCAACACATGACCCCGTCGTACCTCTTTCAAAAGATCAAGTGGTCCAGTAATGTACGCAGATTTAAAGCTAGGGCGATTGTGCCGCTGCACCGAACCGCAGCGTTTCGGGGTAGTTTCAAGTTCGCGGCGTCCAAGTGCTGGAATGATCTCCCCCCTCCCATCCAAGGAGCGCCTAGCAAGTACACCTTTAAGCGTAAGCTTAAAGGTTATTTGTTGACGCTGCAAAAATCCTAATTTCCCAACCAGCACTTTGTAAATTAGAGTTTAGTTTTCTTTTGTTTTAGTTAATTGTGCCAAATTGTTGATGCTGTATACTGGCTAAGTACGTACTCGTTTTTCTACTTTAAATACGTTTATGTAAGGTTTGGCATGTAGTTTTTGTATTTATTTCGCCACTAACTATAAGTATTTGTTAAATAGTGCCTATATAATTATTTATTTTTAAATTACACTTTATTCGTTTAGCGTACCGTCCGTCTGTCACACTCGGAGCTGGCTGAAAATCAGCGCTGCAGGTGTTTAACACCTCAGCATTATGCTGAGCCAGTGTCCGATTCACTGCCGCGAAGACACATCCGCTACTTGTTTATTGCTGTTTTCTGTTTTCACTATTTTTCTGTGTGTCTTGTGTGTGTAGTGAATAAATGTATTTTTCTTTTTCTTTTCTTTTCTTTAAAATTATTACAAAATAACCATAAAATCTTACAATCAAAGATTAATTTTCAGTTATGAACACTATAATTAGAGGAATTCATTTAATATCGTGTTAATACCAGTTTACTTGATTTATCCATTATGTTTATTAACAAAATATCATTTTATTATAGCTGTGTTACCAGTATCAAGGTGTCGTGCGGTACATAACCCCTAATCTTCAGTTACTACGCTGATGCATTATTCAATTACACTGATAGCACTTAAGAAGATACTTACTTTAATATTGTAATCTCTTGTTTCCGAGACAAGCGCACGGGCTTAACGAGAAATGACCGGTCTGACCCCAACTGAGCGAGGGGTACAGTTTTCCGAAGCAGTTTTCGGTTGTCAATCATTTGAAACTGAGGTCTGTGGACTAGGCTTATTATTTCCCCTTATTAAGGTACACCAACCTAAAGGCACAAATAATAAGAAACAGAGTCCAAAAAAAACTTCTCTTAAACTCACCCAATATCAGCCAAACTGAAATCGGCGTCCTATAATATTTTGAACCGGAAGCCGACATTAGTTTGTCTGACTTACAATAATGTTAAAAGCTAAGCCTGTCTCGAAAAGAGATTCAGTGATCATAATACATGCTGGCATAAATACGAGGGAACACTTTTTAAAAAAGAACAAGAGCAACAGTCTCAGAAATCTGCGGGCCTAGTATGGTTGCGTTTATCGCTAAAATGTGGATAATGCATCCGTCACACTCGAACTCGTATCGCGATGATAAGCAGAAGCGCAATATCAAGTAAAATTTCGACTCTCGAACTATCTTTCCTTCACGGCCCTCCTTTACGCACAGAAAGAACATACAAACAAGAAAATAACCAAATAATTCATTGGTAAATTTTGTTGTGAGTTATTGACCCGCGATACTCATTTTATTCACTTTTACTAGCTTTCGTTCGTCTTAGATGGCAGGTGGTATTTATGTCCCAAAAGAGCACTATGCCTTAACTTAAAACGAGATTAAATTATGTCTAAGAACTGAACTACGTTTCAAAGTTTTATTCTAATGCTCCTATTAAAAACTAAATTTATTTGGCCGGAAATACTAAATATTTGAAGTCAATTTGCCAAGCTGCTGAACTGAAGTAGGTGTAACTGGCAATTGTCTGTCTTAATCGGATGACACATTGGGAGCGTTAGTCCGACGATACCCGTACCTTTAACCCTTCAAACACTCGTCGTCTCTGTGTGAAGTAGACAAATGTATACACAATAATTTTATACCGGATTTTTGGACATAAATACATTTGAAAATTATCATTTATTGTTGTTTATGATAAATGTAGCTGTAGTAGGTAATAAAAAATAAACTATTGACAGCATCATAACAATCTTAAGGCAATTTGAAAAAAGGTGTAGTATAATAAAATAAAACCAAAAAAAGTGGTCCAATGCAAAACAATAATCCCTCGGACGCCCCGGGGTGGAGCTGAATCCATTACTTTAATTAGACCAAAGAACATAAATTATCGCCACATGCTCCTACTTATTAATAACCACCCCAGCAATTCCAAATTACCAATTAAAATTTGTCTATCCATTGAGAACGACAAAAAATATCCTGTCATTCCAAGAGGGAGGCAGTTAAGTGTTGGTTTAATCAACGGTTTAATTAAGAGAGCGTTGGGCCGGCGCGAGCGCAGTGTGATACTCGCGCGCGGCCAGTCACCATGCTGCCGCTCACGCTGGCCGTGCTCGCGCTCGCGAGCGTGCGCGCTCAGCCCTTCAACATCACGCACTTCATAGTTCCACATGACGTCCCTCCAGGTCAAGACGAAGTCGTCGTCGAATGTAGATACGACGCTAACTTCACCATTCTCAACTGGTTCAAAGGCCCTACCGAATTCTTCCAATACAAACCCGGAAAGACACCAAGCACTAGATCATTCCCGATCCTTGGCGTTGGAAAAGTGGATCTGATCTCCTGCGGCCCAACCGCCTGCAGCCTCAAGCTTGGGTCCTTGACTGAAGACGCATCGGGGTTATATAGATGTGACATTGAACGGAGTTCACCACCGTACTTGTTCGAAACTCGCTCCGCTTACATGGAAGTTCACGGTCATAAGCACAGGAGACCGTTGCTCGAAGGTTTAGCTGAAGAGTTTGGGGAAGGAGACGAGATACAGGCTTACTGTAGAGGCGCTCCAGACTCGGAGTTTCGCTGGTACATAAACGCGCAAGAGCTGCAGGAAATGAGAGGATCAACGACTTTGAGGTGGAAAAGTTCCAGACTGATATTTTCTGGTTTGCCACCAACTGTGACAGTGCAATGTGCGGAGTTCCGCTTTGGGAAACTTTTAGGCTCAAAAGAAGTAAAAGCCCGTTGGAGAAAAGAAGTTACGCGTGGTGAAGTTCCTCAAGAGCAAAGACATAATGGGTCATCTATTGCCGGAAGTAGTATTTTTCTAACATTCCTTTTATATATTTTGAAAGTAAATTTATAAAGTTTAAATATAGTTTATAGATGTGTTTTTAAATGATACTTTATTTACGCCAAAGAAAAATGTTCCTTGTGTTTTAATTAAATACGATATATAATCATTATTATTTTTAGACAATTTTCAGTGTGTTTTATTTTATTCATTTGTATCAAAAACTGTGTTCAGTTCACTTAAGTTTTTCAGCAGATGAAAAATGGTGTAAGTTGAGTTTTATGTAAATTGTTGACAGTAAGAAACTAAGCGTTACGATTTAAAAATAACTTACATCTGAAACTAATTCTTCCTTAGAAATATTTCATTCTTACATTACTCAGCAAAATTAAATTTATATTCTACTAACTTTTAGATCTTTGCTCGCGTATTTTTTTTAATTAGGGCCTGAAACGAATCTTTTAAACATTCTATTTCTTAACGGTACAAGGAACACTGGGTCAGAAGATAATTCAGGTAACCACATAGGCGGGGATAAAAGTAGTTTAAACTTGCTGCTTACTTAGTGGCCTAGTATCTGATGCGCAAAAAATGCGCTGATTAGATTTAAAGTATTCAATAATAAAATATAAGTTTAACTGGAGCTTTCCATGCAAAATAAGTTTTACCGGAAATTACCGTGCAATATAAAGTCACACTTCTTTTAAATTTCGCGTTTATCATCCATAAATCCAAACTTACCGCAGTAGGAACCCGTTTTATTGACTTTAGTATCATGAATACAAAGTTACATAAATATCAGGCGGCAGGCGGCGTTTTATACTCATATTGAGCTATTCGTAATCAAGGACCTGGGCTTGTACTATGGTTACTAAACGACGATTATCAAACGTATTATAGAGAAAAAGATATTTAAATATATAAATGACTCAAGAGAAAATACTTGCACTCACCTCATCACACAAACTGGGAATTGAACCGCTAACTTCGTAGCTGGTACATATCTGAATATCGAAAGTTAAATTATCGAAACATGGAAGTCCGAAACATCGAACGGTTATCATTCCGATGGTTGAAATATCAAACGTACTTGTTGGGTATGTAATCAAACATCGAATGTCGATTCACCTAAAGTTAAAACATCGAAGTCCGAAACATCTAAAGTTGAAACATCGAACGGTTATTACGCCGATGGTTGAAATGTCGAACGTACTTATTGGATATGGAATCAAATATCGAATGTCGATTCATCTAAAGTTAAAATATCGAAGTCCAAAATATCTTAAGTTGAAATATCGAACGGTTAGTATGGCTCGATAATATCAAAATTAAATGTTTACTAAAATGGTTATATAAATCACTTAGATGGAATCAAATAAATCTAAATATCTATAGAAGAAATATTATGAGAAGTATAAGTCCACAATGTCTATTTTTTTTTGTACAGTCAGCTTCAAATATATTGTAACAGCCAAAGTGACCGAATAATTAGTATAACACCATATAGGTATTTTGTATGGTGTGATGAACTTTTTGGCGACTTTGGTTAATTAATACGATATATGTGATGCTAACTGTATACTATAATAATAAAAAATAAACATTTGCAGTCACGACGACGACGATCCGATCCAGATATGGTATTTTCTTACGCAGCTTGGTTTATCTGAAGTTGCCTCAAACCATTGTCAATAGCTATAAAATGTATTGGAGCGAGCTATATGCTCACAACAGGATGCTGTTTCGCAATAATGTGTCAACCTACAATTATTTAGCAATAAAATATCAACCCACAACCATAGTACTGAGGGTTGATATTTTATTGCTAAATAATTGTGGGTTGACACATTATCGCAAAATAGCATACTAGATAGTTACTATCTAAGCACGCTTCTACGCTTCAAACAATATGTTGTGGGATATGTTTGGGCACCTTGTCTGATTCAATATACGTAGTATTTGATGGCGACTGTACGACCAAGCAAATTCACTTTTACCAAGTAACAAAAACTCCGTTAGAAGGTTACTGCATAAAACCATTAAATTGTGCATGTTGTGTCATTAGCCGTATAAATTGGTTTAAAATGTTATCTAATTCCTATTGCCTATCTCTGTCTGTGATAACAAGACCTTGTTGTAGGAGTGGGTATTGTGCGGGCGAGAGGCGAGAAAAACTATTTAGGTTTGACATATTAGCCCATCTTCAATAGAATTCCACTTTTCGTAAAGAACAGCCACTTCCTATAGTCCTCTATTCATAACTTAATGCGCTGGGTACAGTTTTCGTAAAAAACTTGGAATTTTTAAATAATTCTTCATATTCTCGCGTATCGGTATTTATTTTGATATGAGACTTAATTTGACAAAACGATTAGAATCAAGAAATTAAAAAATACTTAATCATCGGTTTAATTTGAAAGAATAAACACAATATCTATTACCATAGAAGTTGAAAGAGTGAATAAAAAAGTAGGATAGAAAAAAACTATTCCAACGTTTTTTTCTATGACATATAAATTGATAGAAGGCAGTTTTAGAGAAAAAAATGTAGTATCATTTTGATGCAATTGCTGAAACGAGGGTCGGGACGTTCCGTAGTTTGAAAAATCCAACTTTCCGCACGATATACAGCTACAAAAAATTGCAACTCTTTGAGCAACTTATTATTATAAAAATATTGTTCGGTATAGATACTACCTAATCCAACGTACAGTAGATATGGTACCAGTAGTGCTACCGATTAGATAGTTTTCCAAACAGTACCACCTCTGGTACTATTAAATTAACTATTTTTATGATAGCAAGCACACACACCCGGCCACCTGGTGAAAAGTCATGTTTGAAACCCATAGACATCAGCAATTTCAAGATTGGAATGCCTCTATGCTAGTCATTTCATCGTTTATGTACCTAACGGAACATAACAATGTGAACACTGCTGTTTGGCGGCAGGTTTAAAGGGTACGATGGTCGCAATAAAGTTTTCTCGAAAACGAATCTTTCTATCTATTTTTGGTTGATAACAAAAACCTTGATCTAGACAGATCTATCTTACATTAAAAAACAGCTATATATATATTTATTTTCCTACTTAAATGAGTCCTTCATTTTCTCGATAGAAATTGTAGAAAATAGGTATGTATAGTATGTATGTAAACTCTTTATTGCACAAAAATATAAATATTACAATAGGATAGGTACATAGGTATATTTCTGATGATTTTTTAAGATTAGGAAAATTCTCGATTTTGTATTTATTTGCTTCTATATTATCAATTTAAGACTCATATCAAAATAAATATCATAGTGGTATGAATATAAGAGTAAGAAGACAAATCTAAGACAACATAACGTAAACATACCTATTTTTTATAAATTTATGCATTTTATTTCATAATATAATAGGTCAGTAAAGTACCTAGACCCCTTTTCCGATGAAAAAAGGTTTTGAGGTATTATAGGTACCTAGTTTTGAGGGCAAAAAGTGATTTTCTCCAACCTGGAATCGCAAGCTTCGTAGGTAAGATACATGTAAAAAAATCAATGTTAGTTAATACGTCTCCATATGAGCTGTCGCAGGGTTTACCCTAGATTTACCCAGGTTCAGGTATAACATACCTATAAGATATAAAACAAGGCTCATTTTTCTATTACCTAACTGTTACATGCTGTTACTTTCGAGGCAAGGATCAAATAAAAAAACAACAGTTCATAAAAAAAATACTGTTGGACTTGCTTCAAACCCAGACCTATGAGGTATTCCCTAGCGTTTACAAACAATGAAGAATGTCAGTAGGTACGCCAAATCGCTTGAAACTTTGTAAGAGTAAAGCTTATAAATAAACAAACATACTACTTTTTGTTTCATTCAAATAGACCCAGTAGTTTTGATTCTACGAACGTATGAAATTACGGTCAAAAATATTAAAGGGTGCGGGCGCCATCTTACTGGAGTGACGTCATGGTTTCGTTGCGGTACGGCCCCTTATATGATTGAGTAAGTTTACAGGGCTATATTTTTTTAACCGTTATAAGTAACCAGTTGAAATTTTCACAGATTACGTGTTATTATAAACTCTATTGTTTAAAATTACAAAATGACCAATAAATCAAATCCCAAGAGGGGTCCCCATACAAGAAACATGACAAATAACCAGTTTTTTTAGCATTTTTATACGGATTATATTTTTATAATGGCTTATTATTTTGATGCTATTTTAAGCTTAAATTGCAGTCGAACTTTCATAGTTTACGACTAAATAACAATCTCAAGTAAAACTGCTAAAAATATTTGACCAAACTGATTTTATCAACACGATGTTTTAAGCGGTCACTCATCCTGTTTTAGAATACGCTTGTAAGTAGGTAGTTGCTTAACTTTGGAAGCCGAAGTACGGGTTGTATTTTTGTTAGCTTTTTATTTCGGTGTCACACAATAATCTAAACTCCATACTTACGACCAAACAGTAATCTGTAGTAAAACAACAAACAACAAAATCTTACACGATGTTTAAGCGGTGTTTACTTAACTTTGGTGATAGCCCTTTCTTTACAAATGTCGTATCTAATGTAGAATTCATATCGCTAGGTACCGTATAAAATAATGCACTATAAAACATGAGTTTTTGATTGACCTAGGTAGTAGGTAGTTCTGATATTTTGTGTACTTATTCATTTCATCGATTTCAAATTTCGCGGGCGGGCGCTGCCAAGTGGCTCACTCGCCATAAGTTAGGTACCTAGACCGCCTCTCTCTCTCTCTCTCTCTCTCGCTAGTTGTTGGTATTAGCGGCCGCTGTAGCAAGTAGGTAGTTTTTGAACTGTTTTTGAGCATTATTACTGTTATTTCGTGTATGCAAGATAGCTTAGATAGCGTGCGTGTGCGTGCGTGCGTGCGTGCGTGCGTGCGTGCGTGCGTGCGTGTGTGTGTGTGTGTGTGACGTGTGTCCGTCTATCCGCAGCCTAGCTCACAGACTCTTAGTACTAGAAACGTGTAATTTGGCATGAATATACATATTAGTCACGCCAACATAGTTAAATAAAAGTAAAATCATGAAAATATTTTTTTTTTTACGTAACGTGGGGAAGTTTTTTTTTCTCGTCTACCCCATAGTGTGGGGTGTCGTTGTATAGGTCTTTCCAAAATATTGCGGATTTGTGAAAACAATATTTCAATTAAGGTATCCGTTTATGAAAAGCTTTAAAGCGCAAATTTTTGTTAGAGTCAAGTGTCGTCGTCCCCTCCACACTACAGCCAAAACTACAAATAAAAAATATGAAAAATATCTTCAAAGGAAAACTATCACGACTAAGTAGACTTCATTGGCTCTTGAGTTAAACGGTTTAAATGTTTATACCTGCCGAAAACTTATTTGCGGTGTTGGTAAACTGACCGCGACCTATATCGAGGTATGGGGATAACAGTTTTCCAACGGCAAAGTTAAGTTTGTCGCGAGGTCTAATTTGTTTGTAGTAACGGCTTCGGAACCCTACACTGAGCATGGTTCGACAGGCTCTTGCCCGGTTTTTTGCATTAATGTTTTGGTATTTTTATGTAGAATACGGTGAACCCTAAATTAAAAGTGCTTGATTATTATTCTATTTTTATTTAACCAACTTATTCGACAAACATTACAAACAGAAAAGCCGGTCAGCAACGGACAGTTAGTTTAGTTAAACAGGTTAAACTGTATGTAAAACAAAACAATAGATAACCATAACTATCATAGTCACATCAAAACGAATTCGTAAAAAATTACGACTTCCAAAGTTAAGCAACTACGAGCGTAGTCTAAAACAGGATGGGTGACCGCTTAAAACATCGTGTTGATAAAATCAGCTTTGTCACCTATTTGTAGCAGTTTTACTTGAGATTTCTATTTAGTCGTAAAGTATGAAAATTAGACTAGAACTTAAGCTTAAAATCGCATCAAAATAAGAAGCCATTATTGAAATACAATCCATATAAAAAAGCAAAAAAAAATGGTTTTTTTCATGGTTTTTGTACGGGGACCCCTCTTGGGATTTGATTTATTGTTCATTTTAAAAATTTAATCGATAGAATCTATAATAACACGTATTCTGTGAAAATTTCAACTGTCTATTTATTACGGTTAAAAAGATAGAAGCCCTGTAAACTCACTCATTCATATAAGGGCGCGTACCGCAGCCAAACGATGACGTCATCATCCGTGAGCGCTAGCCGCCGGGTTTCGAGCGCCGCATACGAAGTTTAAAATTCAATATCTCGGAAACTATTAGACGTATCGAAATGATTTTTTTACAGCATTTTTTTGTTTTTAATGAAGAATACGATAAGCCAAAAATCTAAACTGGTTGACATTCTCTATTGCACAAACAATATAAATCGTTTGTGTGACTCACCGATGAGCAGGTAGGTACTCAAGGTTACCCGTGGTTTAATAAATTGTATATTATTCGTTTCTTAGTAAATTCGCCTCGTTATATGGAGATATAGATAAGTACTATTTTAAGGGTACTTAGTAAATAGGTACTTAATAGATAGGTACGTACAATAATTTATTTCACAATATGTAACCATCATCTAAAAAAAGCGCGCTAGTTACATTTCCTAATAAAAAAGCGTAGAGAAAAACGTTTGTTAATCATATTGAATTGTTTGTTAAGTGTTTAGACACTAGATTAAAATCGTAAAGCGTACCTTCAATATGACTAACTAAGACAAAACTGATTGTTATTTATGGAGCGATTAGCAAACCTCGCAAAGTCATTCGTGGGACCGGTAAACAAACTATATTAACATTTAAGCACCACGGTCATGCATGAATGAAAAGATTTAAAAAACCAAGATAGGGCCGTCATGGTATTATTTGTTTAATTTCATCGTATTTCACCACGTTTTTCAATCTACAGAATCGAATAACTTGGTTAGTCGATTCTCTTTTGAGTAAGTCGCGTCACTGATTGACGTCAAGATTCTCGGAAAATGCTGCCAGCAATCAAACATTTTTCATTTTAGAGGTATAGTAAGCATTGTATTTTTATTTATCTCATAATGATCGAGGTATATAGAGAAAGTGAAATATATCTAAAGTTTTATTTATGCTTATACTTAGATAAGTATAGCCTAATTTTTTCATAATTCGGCCCTAGCCAGCATTCAATCTCGTTTATTCGGGTAAATTATTGTGTATAGATGGCAACATAAAATACAAAATGGTGGCTTTAAGTGACAGCTAGCCAACCAGACAGCGCATTGCGCATAGCAGCGGAGTTGAGTGTGCATGATACACGGTTAAAACATGTTAAAAAGTTTTTCTGAAATTTTAGTTTTATGTTGCATTCAGTGCCCAGATCATTCTATAAGAACTGATATATTGAACTTTTCTCCGTCTTGATTAAGTGGGAAAGTTAGTAAATTAATTAGTGAATATAATTTAGTCTTATTTTAAGTCGGATAACAGCTTTGTGTCACCACCACACCATGCCGAAAGGAAAGAAAAAAGGAAGATACGGTAAGTTCTTATATTTATTTTATGATTTTAAAAGATCGTCTTGCTTTAGGAGGTGTGAAGTGCAGGAATTTGGCTAGAAATGAGATCACGCGGCGACCTTGTGTTCGCGTAGTTTCCGCGCGACACTCGCGTCCACGTATTTACGCTCGTTATGTCTCGGGCATTGCCTTGAGGCCAGGTAGCATATGTCAGGCTGCCACAAAGCTTGGTGCCAGCAATCGCCACCAATTTCGCAAGCTACTCCACAGTACTCCACACTAGAGCTTGGCGCAAGAATTACTTTCACGATTTCATAACATACGCCAATCCCCGCAATGTTTTTATTCACACGTTCATCGTGGTCTAAACAATCGTACTTGCATATTTAAGTGCTAGCTACCAACATAACACAACTGTTTAGTTTCACTTTTTTATCAGGCATGTTTGACCTTGTGTTCTAAAAACAACTATTATGTAATTTAAAGAAAAGTAATGGGTATGTAACTTCCTTGATTAAAGCAAACCTGTCAATACATTGTTTGTTTACTTTACAAGCTGTTTTAAATAGTATAGATAAGTACCTGAATGTTGCTATATTTAATTCTAGTAAATATATCTCAATAATAATGTTTAATGATTGCACCATACATCTAAATCATAGTTTATGATTTATGATACTGTCAGCCTTTGGACCAAGCATGACACTGCAAATTTGGCTGCAGTTATACTATTTAGCGTGAATATAAATCTTTGATAATCCAGAACTTAACAAATTTAGTTGTACAACGTCCCGCAAAACTGTTTTCACTGTTTGACTGTGGGATTCTGTTATGTATCACAAGCTTAGAATGGTGTGAATCTCTTGATAACAAAGTGTAACCTGCCATTGTCTTTGCTTAGAAAGCAAGTACAAAGTCCTTTGTTAGTAAAATATTTTACCTGCTTTCTCCTTCCTATCTTACCTGAGCTCAGCCAGATAGTTGTAATCCTTACAGCCCCAGAGTTACAACCCTGTTAAGTTATTACCACAATTGATTTAATCCCTTAAGTGTTATTATAGAAAAAGAAATGAACCCTGAGAGACAATAAAGTAATTGTGATAACAAGTTCTCCTATAGTCATTGCTACCTATGATTTCATATAACAATAGTATTTTTATTTTTATTTTTTGTAGAAATTCAATAGACAATGGAAGTGACTCTATAATTTTCTTTTGTTGTACTACTGAAAACAAGCTAGTTGGTTGAAATAACCAGCTGTAGCTTTGTTCAGGGATTTTTTTACATTCTGTATGTAACATTCCTATAGCCTATGTTTATTAGTAAGTAATCAATAGAAAAAAATACTAGGTACTTTTTTTATGATTGCTATTCGTACAATTCACAGTGATAAATCCAATTAATAATTATTTGTAGTAATCAATGCACTAAAATATACACTGCAGTATATTATTATGTCTTGATTAGCCAATGTTGCCAGCTAGCTATAACTATAGCTAATACTAACCCTGTAACACTACTGGAAAGCCTTCACTGCATGCAAGGCATTGCCAACTTTTACAAGGCCATATTGTATTGATCTGTTGCCTTTCCTGGCTGGGGAAGTGAATATCTAAAGGATTATATTATTTAATCCAATTTAGGTTTTAATTTTATTCATCTTCAAAATTAGTAGTAAAACCACCAAGGAAGGTAGGCAGGAAATTTTCAAAAAGTTTTTTTGTTACAATGAAAAAGTAGATCAGATATAGGTAAGTAGTTGTAGAAGCACAATCCTACCAAAATTATATGCAGTAGTTTGTGATAAGTTGGATTGTATGTTTGTAACCAGATATGGTTGGAATTTGGTCCAGATAACTAGGCTATGTCCTGGATATAACTATGTATGATAAGTTTAATTATGAATAACTAGATCCTTACTGAGGGCGGAACCAATAATGAGTTTTATATGGATTGTTGTGATCATTGCTGTTTTAATGACATAACTTTATCACTATTGCACAAGGTGATGCAATGTGCAATCTTGGTCAATGGACAACAGAACTTGGTCATTAGACAATAAATAGCTGACAAACACAACAAACAAATTGAGCTTTAGAATTTAAAAAAAGAAATAAACAATGAATAATTTTGCATTGTTAAAGAAATTGAAATTAAAATAAAAGTTTAATGCATATATTGTGAGCTTTGATGTTAACCAATGCTATGGATGTGCATAATCTTCTGATTGAGCTCTTTCTATCAATTTTCGTCTCTCTATAATTATTGATAACTACTGGTGGATGGGTAAAGCAAATTTAATTACCTATAAGCTGAAAAGTCATCATTACCTTCTGTCCAACATGTCATGTTATTGTTTTAGCCTATAAAATGTATTTACAAAAAGTTATTATGCGCTTTCATTTCCCTTAAAGATTGGCAATGGACAGACAATCAAGCCTTCTTCAGTTGCCAGTGTTCAATGGGGACAGTTATTTATTAGGCATCCAAAGTACCAGTTATTGGCACCATGTGATTGTACAAGAAGTTTGTAGTTATTTTTTTCTTGTATTATAACTTGCAATCAGTCCTTAGACTATGATCAGATACATGTTTTGAGATTATGATGATCCTGAGTATGCCCTCCAGCAAGGACAGTCTTATTCCATTAACCAGAATGAGAAGCGAGACTTTAACTCTTAGTGCCCTTTCGTCACCTTTAATGGTCGATTGTTTATATCTGGCAAGCCAAAAGATCCTGATGGTGTTTCAGGTGTTTGCCATACTTTGCAGCTGAAGAACTTACTTCTTCATTTACCATTGTGATATCTAGATGCTCATGTACTTCCTAGTTAGTTATGTAACATTTATTTTACAATCATTGTAATGTCATTAATGTCAATATGTTAGAATAAAGATTGTTTTGCCAATATTGGGCATTATGCCTACAATAGGGCAATTTCTCTTACTTTATATCAGGCGAACTGCTGGCTTATTTACTTTTAATTGCACATAATAGATTTTACAGACTAACAAACGTGTTACCACCCAACTCCTAAACTAGAAAGGTTTAATAATTATTACTTAGTGGTCGGGTCACTCAGCCTATCTACAGTCACCAGCAATAATATATTTTACGACATTGGGCGCAAAAATATCTGACACGCTCTTATATCTATAGTAATAAAGTCGTGTCAGATATTTTTGCGCCCAATGTTGGATAATATATTATTACATATGAAATTTTGATGATATATGAAGCTGTTAGGGTAGTAAAGTAATGTTGATGATGATTTTTATTATAAACTTTGTATCTAAGTTATACAAGCAGCTCTTAATGTAGTTTTCTTGCTCCTGGTCCACTTGAGTTTAACAACATTAATTACCAAGACAATTGACACAAAATGTTAAATCGAGTTAATGCAATCAGTGACTTTAGGCACATGTTCTAATTCGTGACTTTGAGAGCAAATCTGCACACATCTCATAATCAATTCAAAGATGTGTGATCTTCAAATGGTATGTTATCTTATTTAGCTCCCAATATTGTAATTTTAAAGGCTCAATGACACTGCAATGAGCGCAATGAGTCATGATGGGACCTAACTTTTTAGAAGCTTCTTATTTACTTATTTTACTTTTCATGTTTGTTTATCATTGTGTCATTTTAAATTCTCAATTGAATTTCCAATCAGTTCCCGATGACAATGTAATATTATGGTGTCTAAGAACTAATTTGATGATGGAGTGGAAAGGCGGCAATAGGATCTCTGTTGCACTTCATGTAGAGCCACCGAGTTGGAATTCATTAGTGTTGTCTATTGAAGCAGGTGATGATCATGCAAGAGAAAGTACAGATGATAACAATTTTTTTATATCGCAATAATATATTTTTGACAGATTTTTATATTAAACTAACTCTTAATGTTTCCAGAGCATCGGCGGACAGAACAGGGCTACTCCTCAGAAGAGGACGCCGGCATCGACATGACCATCGACAACATGTCCGAGACCTCGGGCCAGTCCGACCTCAAGAGCATCCATGACGAAGCAGGTATGACCATTCATACTTATACTTTATACCACCATACGCACAAACATCTGTTTAAAGCCTTAATCTAATAATAAAATGATAAATATAATAATAACGATAGACTAAGCTCTTAATATTGTCATATTGTGTCAATTCATTGCCAAAGTCGTATAACGACAAATAATCGCAAAAGTAAATAAAAGATGTCTTATTTGTACAGCCGTTGAAATTAAATTAACTGAACCATTGACGGCGCCGTGTCATTACACCCATAAAGTCTTAACCATTCAAGTCACAGGCACATTCTGTGATAAAATCGAGCCGATCGAGATCGATGTGATAGTATGGAATTTTCCAATCACAGGTAGTCGCAACCATAATGATAAGCCGCATCAGTTTTGTTGATCCTTCCTCATAAATATAAAAGTCATTTTGTTGGTTTATCCTTTATTCCCGCAGCGACGACGCAACGTATCGACGTGATTTTTACATAGGTTTCATTCTATTCCTAGAAATTATACACTATTCCCGCGGCAATAGCGATTAACAAACGACTTCTACGCGGGCAGAGTTGTGGGAAAAATATAGGTACTATCACTATAAATCTGCCTTAAAATATAATTGAGGAAAATAAAATCCGAATACCTTTATTGACACAGTAACACTCTTGTAACAAACGAGTTAAGTGCATACTTATTTGCTTAGCAATTTTGATTTATAACAAAATGTTACTCAGATCACTTGTAAACCAAGGTAGCCATAAGTATGTGCGTGAAGATTGTAAAAACACGTTGGACAGCTTAATGGGGATTTCCACACGGAGGTTCGCTTTCGAATGGGGAAGTATATATACAGTGCATTGCTTTGTGTGCGTTGTTGTGATAGCCAATCAGGTAACAGTAGGAACAAAATGGCAGTTTTATGGACCAATTATATATTGCCATCTTGTAAGATAATGGGTTAGCGCGATGACGCAATTTAATTGGTTCATTATAATAAGAATCAGCTGTTTCAATACCTATGACATGTAGACATAAACTAATTGAACATTTCGCTAATAGACGTAAAATGATAAGTTACTGAACAGCACGAAATCATTCCCAATAATAATTCTAAATCGCTGTTTAATAACTAGAACTCGTCGTCAGATTCAACATGATCACGAGGTTTTTTGTGCAACCACCGTGTGGAAAAAACCGGTTACTTGATATTACACTGTGATTATTGAAATTGTATGTGTTTTATGTGTTTCTGATTATAATAGACTTCCGCTGTACCCTTTTATATCAGACCGAATAGATAATTTTCCCATACTACGTAATATCAAAACTATGTTATATTAGTGTGATAAAAGCTAGATAACAGAAGCCAGGTTATTACTGATAAGCTAATTACGTAGGTTAAGGTTGCTGTAACCTTGCAAACTATTTTGGTCGCAATTGCGTTAATCGCAACTGCATGAAGTTTATAATTACGTAGCTATGCAAGATAAATTTATGCATTCTCTACAGTAGACACGGAGTTATAAAAATATAGGTATTGACTAAGGATGATATTTATTTTAAAACGGGCGCTTCATATAAAACTTTAAATTCCGTAATTATATTTTGGTTAAAAATGAAATAAAATCGACGAAATAGGAAGAATTTGTTGAATTTAGTACGTATAAATTGTGCTAATTAGATCCTTTAGCAGCTGAAGTGTTTGTAAATTAAACTCAGGTGATAAATGTGATAATTATACGCTCGTTTCCAACATATTACATCTAGGGTGCTAATTTTTGTAAAAGACAAGACAAGGAAAGAAGTGAATTAGTCACATGGGTAAAGCGTTTCTTTTTGAAACTGTCTGTTGGTCTTTTATAAGGTTTCAATTTAGTTGAACCGTAATCGGCTCTGAAAGTATATCGAGGGATTATATCTATTTAATACTTACGTTTAGTTAAGATACGGCCAAAGCATATTCTAATCTTACTTTAGCTATTGCGACATTTATGACTAAGATATAAAATCTTTAATTTATATCGACTTTGTCCAGACGCGGAAATGCAAGTAAAATTCGAGGAGAAAGTCATGGAGACCATCGACGGTCTCGGTGCCCGCGCGGCCGCCGCCCGCGCCGGCGCGTTCGTGTCGCTGCGCGCGGCGCTGCAGCGGCGGTACCTGGCGCCGCTGCTGGCCGGCCACCGCGCCACGCTGGCCGACCACGTCACCAAGGCCGTGCGCCGCGGCCGCGACGCCGAGAGGAAGGCGGCGGCCGCGCTGGCGCCGCTCCTAGCGCTGCAGGTCAGTTCTACCACCTAACTCAACTTGCTTTACCTGTCATCCCGTTGGGGGTCGATTTTCGGAAAATCCTTTCTTAGTGCACACCCTAGGGTACCCAATACTTCCTCCAAATTTCAAGTCCCTAGGTTTAGGCTGCAGGTCAGTGTTCTACCACCTAGCTCAACTTGATTCACCTTCATTGGTGCAAAGTAAATCTTCTTGTTAAGCTCTTAAGAAAGGTACTTAACTCATACCATACTCAAAGGTTCTTACTTCTTTTATCAGTAAAGTATTGGCGAGACCCTATTTTGAATTGGGTATTGGTTTGTGCCTGTAGATGTCGTTTGTGCTCTTTAGTTTACAATTATCATCATCTTCATCTTTCTGCCCTTGACCCACACTAGGTGGGCTCGTCACAACATGTTTTCTTCTTTCACTCTCCTCTATCCACTGTTAACTCGGCACTCACATCTTTCATACACATGTCATGCAACACAATCTATCCAAACCTTTTTTGGTCCTTTCCTCCTTATATCCATTTACATTCACACTTATATTTATGCATACAATCATTTAAAAAAATAGCCATCAAATCAAATGAGCATTCTCTGTTGTTTGTAGATAGCATTTCACCAAATGCCATATAATGAGGGCCGTAATATAAAACTGATCTTGAATGATAAAACAGCAGAAATGTCAGTTTTCTATGACTTCACATTTACTTTGAAATGTAGATACGGATATCGTAATCAAGATTACTTTATTAATGCGGCCCAAAGTTCATATTCCACTGATAACTTTGTTTAATTGACGTTGATGTGAAAAATATTCGCAGATCGGTGAGGAGGGTACAGAGGAGTTCGTGAACGAGGTGCGGCCCGCGCTCGCCGCCGCAGCCGTCGACAAGTCCGCCTCGCTAGAGACGCGCACAGAGGTCAGTTCGTCAATAATTAATTTGTCAACAAGATCTTTTATAAAAGATGTTCTGAAAAAAGTCATGTTAATGCATACCGAGAAAATGAATAAACTAATTTCTGATAATGCCAAGAACTTAAATGCCACGGTCTTTACACAGCTAGTGCTAGACTTGAAAAAAACGCGGTTTAAAACGTCATTCCATCACTAGTCCAGAGGGCGTAGCAAACACTGATAAGATAATATTTAATTTTCTTTTTCCCAGTTAAAGATGATCAAAAAAAATGTATATAAAAATTAGTATGCTTTTGAGACAAACCTCTTTAAGCGTGATTTTTATTACCTTTTCAAAAAAATCCTGTGGTCAATAAATAATATCTAATACCTACGTCTACAAGTAATATGGGCAATGGGCAATCTTTGACTCACAAATTCTAATCAGTAATGTTGTTTGTTACAGTGTTGCATGTCGTTGGCCGTGATTTGCTACCTGCTGGAGGAAGATCTCTCAGAAATCCTGGATGTCATGAGGATGTACGAAACTATCTTCAGTGGAAGCTATCTCAAGGTAAACACGAAGCTCTAATATCTCTTCAATAATTCCTTATCTTCATCTACACTAAGTATAAAGACAAGCTTAGAAATTACATTACGTTTGTCGAGTCGAGTCGAGTAGATTTATTGCTACCGCAAATCTTAAAAGCAGTGACCTCAAATTACTTTTCTTTGATTAAAGTTACTGTTGTTCAATGTAGTCGCAATCCTTGGTTTGTCCATTAGGATGAATATCCACCAGATAAACGTGAGGTAGCGCAGCGGTGCGTGAAGAAAAATCCACCAATAACAATACTTCATTTTTCTAGCCTCGCTCAGCGCAGCTCTCCTACTGATCGATATATTTTTCCTCGCACACCGTTCCGCTATCTTGCACAACTCGCGAATAGACACTTCTTCTTTTTTATTAATCTCGGTTTCGTAGTGATTTCGCCAATGTCAGGTTAATGAGAGTATAATCAGTAAATGATATAAATCAAAAGTAAACATTTTTCAATCGGCCATCTTCCCTCCCTGACGGTTTCCGAATCCTCATAGACACTTTTCTCGTGCCCAACTGTCAGTGAATTGTTCTTCGCCTTACCGCTTTTTCGTCGGCACATGGCTTCCTGACGTCTACGTAATAGTACATTACTGCAAAGACCAGTAAGTGAGCCTTCCTGGACGAGTATGAGGTAAAAGCCCGAGCCGCCAGGCGAGGGCTTTTATACATACGAGTCCAGGATGGTTCTTAATGGTCGAAGCATGTATAGTGCTTTACTCAAAAATAGCTCTTAGCCGGTCGCTTACCCGGTTTTTTTATATTTTTTTAACGATTCACAACTTGTCATACCGGCCGAGATGTATTAGGCGCACATAAAACTGAGATGGTACGGAGCAAGCGATGCTGAAATTAAGAGAAATCGCGCGACGTCTGGTCTGAACGAGATAATGCTTTTGGTTTATGATGCCCCGGTACTTTTGGAGCTGAATGATCAGCTTTTCATGTAGTATAAGTAGCCTTTTTGAAGGCTGTCACAGTCTTTACAGATAGTTCCAAATTCAAATAATATGATATGTTATGGAATTTCCGTACTTACTTACTGGACACTTTTTGATTCCAAATTCGAAATTCCTCAACTTTACTGGACACTTTTCCAGTTGTCCAGGAACGTCAACCTACTGGCTCCTTTTTACTGGTGTTATGGCAAGATTACATAGCATTTTTGAGTAAAATTGATTACAGTGTTCAAGAGGAAATATGTTTTAGAAGAGTTAGAATGAATGATGTTTCCAGGGCGACGGTTCGGTAAAAGTGACCGGCGCGGCGGTGGAGGAAGGCGCGCTGCACGCGGCCGCGCTGGACGGCTGGGCGCTGCTGCTGTCGCTGCCGCCCGCCGAGCACACCGCCGCGCTGCTGCGCACCGCGCCGCCCAGCCTGGCGCGCCTCGCCGACCTGCTGTCCGCCTGCAGCCTGGAGGTCAGTGCGGGCTGGTCATCCCGGCAATGCTGGCTTTATGACTCTGACCGATCTAAAACATTTTAGTGGCAATTAACTGGTTCTGTTTTCAAAGTTCTGTGTTGAAAATCGTCACGAAGGAACGACTTCGTCTATGGTATACTGTAGTATGTTATGTATTGGATGCGCTAAAATAAAATAAAAACAAATGAGAGTCTGTGAGTCTGTTTAACGTCCGAAGCTGAAGTCTGAAGTGTTCTAATGACTGGTTTAGTTTGTGATTCTAGTAACACACATTATTTTCCATCACATATGACGAGGAAATAATTAAAATTAAGACAGAAAATCTATATTTATTTATTTTGCTCACATGTAATAATATAAAAAAAATATGTATGCGGTGGACATTTTATGATAAATGAACCTTCATATCTATTGGCTCGATGTAAGAGTTAGTATATGTGAGGTTACCTGATGTTGTAGGCGGTGTTGGTGTCGCATAGAGCCTAGCCCTAGAGTTAGAGATCAAAAACCCCACGAATAATTAAGGCTTTACGTTACGGTTGACTTTGCCTGCATGTAATGCCTGCATATACGAGTAGCAATTGTGTGGGTTTTCTTTAATTCATAATATTTATTGGTATAGGTCCGCATGGCGGCCGGCGGCGCGCTAGCCATCGCGTTTGAGTGCATCTCGGAGACGGAGGCGGGCGACGAGGCGGCCGAGTACGCCGAGCAGCTGCTGCCGCGGCTCGACGAGCTGGCGCGCGACTCGCACAAGTTCCGCGCCAAGAAGGAGCGCAAGCTGCAGCGGGCCACCTTCCGGGACATACTCAAGTACTTTGAGGTGAGTCAGGACCATTTAGATTCTAAATTTAAAGGAATTTTAGAGATTAGTCTATTACTTCAGAGACTTGGAAAAAGGCCGTTTTGTAATACTTTTCTAATCTGAAAGATATTTTCAAATATATATTTTTCTCACATGCTCGGAAATGTATCGAATGTATATGGAATTATGAGTTTTGTCGATGATGATGGCGACAATGTTCTTTTTTTTTCAAGGCAATTTTGGGACCGTGGTAACAATTGTGTTAATTAAAAAGTTATATTTTTTGGCATTGTTGGAGAAAAGCATTATATATGCCTATTTAAACTTAATTTGATACCGATCGGTTTAAGCGTCGAGCTGTGAAGAAAGAACATACCGAGCACATTTAGACGTTTCATGTTTTACATAATATGAATGTGATTGCAGGAAGACGAGGTCCCTTCGCTGCGCGTGCGCGTGGGCAAGGAGACGGTGCAGTGCTCGTCGTGGTGGGCGCGCGGCGCGTACGGCGCGCTGGCGGGCGCGCTGGGCGCCGGCCTGCAGGCGCTGGCGCCGCACTCGCCCGCGCTGCGCGCCGCGCTCGGCCTGCCCGACGCGCCCAGCGCGCCCATGCCCAAGCAGAAGCTCAACAAACTGCACCGGGTACGCTGTCTACTCGATCGACCGGGACATTTATCTAGTCACGAACTAAGCTCTAGGCCTTTACATACTTATTTTTTATTTATTTATTTTATTTATTTTATTTATTTTATTTATTTTATTTATTTTATTTATTTTATTTGGGACATCAACAGCGATACAATGAATCAGATACTTAAGATAAGGATACATTTGAGTAAGCCAATAACAGATGACCACAAGAAATGCAAAAAAATATATAAGTGGAGTTATAACTAAGTAAACAAGTATAGGTGATTTTTTTTTAAGCTAGCACAATATTATCCTTATATGGACAAATAAATACTTACTACTAGAAAATTGTAGAATGACGGTCACGTCGGGGTCACCAATGTAGGAATAAAATTTTGAGAGATCTCTGGTGGGTGTTATGCCTGGGGATCGGTCCATTGCGATGAAGTTGAGAGTGGTACATAGTTCAACTGACTGGGAAATCTTCGTTAGCGCCGTCAGATTTAGAGCCTGTTTTTTAATCTGTAATTAAACTAACTAATCGTTAAAAGTCGTAACTAATGGTTAAATCTCAAGGAAATAAGTCAAATTTTCAGTTTCTTTTTCGAAATTTAACAATTAGTCGAGTTAACTACTGATCAAACAACGGGCCAGTTAGTCGCGCTGTCTGACGTAAGTTGCGCTGTCGAATTGGTTGATACAAATTGTCGCTAGATGGCGCTAGGTCGCCACACACCTAATACCCAGCCCTCTATGATTTTTTTGACCGGCGTAAATATATTCAATATTTTATTTTATTAATGATTTAGCTGAAGTAGTTTCAACGCTAACAATGCCCTGTTTCCCCAGCACCTGGCTAACAACGCAGCAGACAAGGCCCGCACCGTGGCCCGCGGCAAGAACCGCGACAAGCGCTCCGCCGCGCTCGCCGTCTGAAGCCCGCCCGACCCGAACACCTCGTCACCTCACAGAGATACACTTAACCTGCCTTCAACTCGCGTGCTGAGTAAATCCAATAACTCTATAACGAAATTAAAATCTGTATGGTTTGTCAATGCTTGCAACTCGGCTTGTGCAATGTCATGCGTTTGATAATGACAATAGGTAAACCTTACGTTTAAAAACTTCCCGCGATCGCCGTATATTTTTATTTGAGTGAGTACGGAAAAGTATTTACAAAACTTTGTATGTTGGATTTACACAACAGCAAAAGCAGTGTCAATTGTCATCAATGCGATAATGTAATGTCACAAGGACGAGATGACACAAGTTATATTATAAGTCTGATTGCGGTTGCGCCTTAGTCAGGGTCTCATAGGCTACTATGATTGATAATTGCAACGTTGACTCTTAAATTGTGATTAAGGCGTTAAATCCACAACACACGGCGTCATAAAACCTGCCTCAAAAATAAACGAATCTTTGATGAAAATCCTGTTATTAGTGGAGGTAAACTTTGGTCGGAATATCGTGTGTGGTGGCTTCTCAAATAACTGTTGTTGTTAATTTACATTGTTTTAGTATATTGTACTATATAATTAATATAAACTTCTAATATAATGTAATCGAAGGCAATAATATAATTTGTGTCGGTGTAACCCTCTTACGCGGCTTGGTAGATATTTAATCTCTTTCCCCAATCGATTAGGATCGGTGATAATTATAGTTAGTTGTAGCTTTTTGCGTTGGGTTCCAACTAAAAAAAAATCGTTTCGGTCCGTTTACTTTGTTAAGGTAACGCTAGTGAGTAGTACTGAGGGGCTGTAGCTAGATGGTACTGGCGGCGTTTGGCTCTTTCTAGATGTTACAGGCACTTGCTGAGTGATAATCTGGAACTTACGTGAACAAATCCTAATCTGATTCATATGTTTTATTTACCTAAATTAAAGTTGGGAGCGCAGCTGTCTGGTTTTTAAAGAGCAAGGTAACAAGCGAATATCGTGCAGTGGCGCATTGTTGTTTTGTTATTATTGATGTTGTGTACAAGCCATATCCTGTTTTTTTTCTCTCGGAATCAGTGTCATCTAGCCCCCACCCCTTGTGTAGAACCAAAGAAATTCGTTGTTTCGAAGTTTTTGTACGATAACTGTAAATTGTTGGAACCCTCCCGCTCTGGACCTTACGTCATATCAGAAATATATCGGCATTTTAAAACAACATCGACATTGGTCATTTATTTATTATTTGTTTCGTATTTTAAGGTTTTATTGCCTATTGTACATGTTTCTCTAACCATTATAAGTTAGCTTTAAAGACTATTGAATGACAAAATATACATTGAAAAATTATATTTTGTTTTTATAATATTGGATCACGTTAGGTAATGTGTTTTTCATATTTCGTGTCATTTTGTATTATAGTTGCATTGTTGGCTTACTCCTTGACTTGAGACTGTGCTGATTACTCAAGAGCTATACTGCCAGCGGACGTAGGCGTCGCAATGTTTAGCTGAATACGTTGATTATTGTACTTTAATTATATACAACTATATTTTTATATTAAAGTTAGTCAAGAATCGCCAGTAAGCTCGCATCCCCATACAAACACTATTGCGGTGTAGTTTATAACGAACGGCGTGTCCGATCGGCGATAAAGACGACAGAATTCGCCAATAATAATCCATTATAGCTACAAGCAATTGGTTGTGTTGGTGCGAGTTACTGCGAGCTTGTTAGAGATTCTTGAAATTTTGATTTGTTATTATTAACATACTATTAAATAGCCCAATTTTAACTTGTGTGATGCTTTGGATTCACGTGAACCGTCAAGTTGTGGAGTAAGGTACATTTATTTTAACGGTTGATAATGTAATGGATTATTTTCGACTTGTACTGTGCAGGATGCGCACGAGTGATAAATTGTCTAATGATAAATAGTGCAAGAAACAAAAGCGTCTTTGTAAATATTATTTTGATTGGTGCAGTACCCCTTAATGAAATTGTTGAAATAATATTTATGCAGAACAAACTTGTTTTTTTATTATCCTTTTCCTATTTAAAACTATATCCAGAAAAAAGTTCCCCTGTGTACAAGAAAAAAATATCGAGTTTTTTTCTGCGATTTGGATTTTGGTCCCATAACAAAAGTTGATGAGTATTACCTACAGAGTTAATCCCTGAAGTTTGTCGAAGCTTCTGCCCTTCTCCTTCTGTTCTGTATTTGTTTTACTGACTTCTGGCAGAGCCCCGCCCAAGGGCGGGGCTCCTGTTTCTGGGTGGTTTGCCCTTCGGGTATCTGAAGATACCTTACAAACCTAACCCTTCTAACCAGGGATCAATACCGGTATTAATTAAAATTAAAATATCTTCCTTAATTTGTATATTTTCGACTGTAATTTAGGTAATAACACAATAAAAATTCATTGAAGAGCAAAAATATTCAATAATAGCGAGATACCGAAATTGAATACCTGTATTTTGTATGAAAATATTACCGGTATAAGATCCCTGCTTCTAACACTACTATTATCTGCACACAAATGAGTTTATGGGCTCGTTAAAGGGCGTTTTCACTAAAAAGTGTACCCAACTAAGGAACTTTTAACTTTGCGGCCATCAATGTATAGATAATTTTCGTCACAAAGGGGATATCCCAGAAGTTCCATAATTTCTTGTTCCATATGGATCCACCGGGATATTCATTTTGAAGGAAATGTCCCAGAAGTACCATATGGAACTACTGGTACATATTCATATTAAATGTCTCCCTCTGCTATGTACGACCTTTGTATACATATATTTATTTTACATACTTAATTGGATACTTCTTCACATTAATTACCTACATACTTCAGTTAACATTGTCAAGTATATATGACACTTCAGGTTTTACGTTGTTTCTTATACAAGTGATCGTGTCCCTCGGTAAAAAATGTGCAGTGCCAACCCTAGCGTTTTCAATGATTTTGCAACCTGATAACGGGGTATGCTCCGAAGATACTCAACTGATTTAAAACTAAAATAAAAACAAAACCAGATGTAAAGCCTAGTATGTAGTTCCATATGGAACTATTGGGATCATTTATTTGACATTTACATATGTACCGATTGTTCCATATGGAACTAGAACTATGGAACTTCTGGGATATCCCCGTCACAAAACTGACAAGTCCTCAATTGGGTACACTTTTTAGTGAAAACGCCCTAAATCGTCTCGTTGTGTCAGTGTTGACAATCCTTCAAATGATAGGAGCCGCCGTGGATAATCAAAAGATTAGCGAATTGCTAATATTAATTAGCTATTAAGCTATAAATTAATTGATCATAACAAGTACAGGTATCAAAATAAAACTCTAGTATAAACACATGACTAGCTTTATTCTCAGACATAGTACATCGTCTCCGCATACAAAACATATTTCTCGTATCATTATACAACAGATAAATGTCACCGGCGCTCGCGCGTCGCTAGCGAGGACTGCACTCCTTTACAATGACTAGACTTTAATTTAAGCTAATAGTGAAGTCTATTTTTTTATAAAGGTTTCAATTATAGAGCCTAGACACAAAAAGTTTGATGTTGAAAAAAATGAAGCTGCAATCTCGATTGATGTTTTATAATGACAGCAGTTTTTCAAGCATTCAATAGTAAGTTATTATTAATAACATCCAGGGTTGAAAATCAACTAAGGGACTTACACGGCCAACTTTTAACGGCAATTTATAGCCGGCAACAATACTCTTATTTTATTTAATATAATGAGACGTCCGTACTGTTGACTTTGTAAGATTATAAAATGGTCTGGCGCCTGCACACTGCACGCCTTGATTGCAACCATACTAATGTAAGTAATAAGTCAACGCAATAAGTGTCTGATCAGGCCAAGCCAAGCCAAGCCAAGCCAAGTGTGGGATAGCCAAGTTGAATTCTGCAAAAACTAACGACTGTAGAAACCTGACAAAATGTATGGATTGGTATAGGCAAAGGCTAGCAGAGTCGCGCCGAGCCGAGTGTACATAACCTTTTTCGCTCTTATTGCATGGACATAAAGGTTTTTCTGACCTATATAAGAAGATTATGCGCCGATAGTTTTATGGGCATTCCAGACTAACAGTCTGCCGGCCAATAACTTTCTCATTCTAACTACTGCGCCTCTCTTGGCCCGTTCGTCTGACCGTTAATATGGGGCGCCCAGTTGCCGATTAATTACTTACAACAGAAATCTACCAAGTATGATAAGTAAGTAAGTATTCTGGCTATTATACCGGCTGTACTCACTCGTCGAGAGCCTTTCACCGAGACTCGTTCGAAACTGAACGCTACCGGGACATGACGAGACGAAACAAGACAAGACGAGAGCAGTTTGTACACACCCGCTCTTGGCCTATTACAGGGTACCTCGACGAGTGTGACCAGCCGGCATTAGGCACCTACATGTACACATTTATTTTGCGATAATATGTAAGGAATGCAGTCCGAATCGTCGCTCTTAAAACATGTGACATTGGAACAATAGACACTTACCTACTTGGTACAAAAGTTAAGCTCGCTCATGTATCAGACCTAGTGCTGTAGCTAAAACCAGCAAACAAATCGACCACGAAGCTCGCACGAGCTACGGTCTCCGGTTCAAACATGTCTGACAGTCGGCAATGGGCGCTGAGGCTCTACTTTAAAATCCGTAATTCGAACTTCGTCTATTGCTATCCCTTTTGCTCTCGACGCGTCACTAATTCGCAAGAAAGTGACGGGGCGATCCGAAGTTCGAATTACTGATTTCAAAGTAGAGCCCCTGATATTACATACCCGCACTTGATTTAGCGTAAGACTGCACCGGGCATGCGCCGTATGTATGTATAGTATCGGTATGAAAAGGTTCGTCACTTTTGGACCTTAAAAGATTTGAAATGAAGTCGAAAAGTGACGAACCTTGTCATTCCGTGACTATACAGTGCGCACTCATTAATCGAAGAGAAGTTTATTTGATGTACAAATTAATACACAGTCTATAGGAAATATGATATAGTTTAATAACCTTTCATGTTTACAAAAAATTACCAGTCTTTAATTCCAAAAATATACTTTTATTTATTAGAAAACACAAATGAGAGCGCAACAGGGCGCGTTTGCTCGGTGCAGTCTTAACATCATGACATTTTATCTATCACATTTATCAGTAACTTCTATATGGGCAGTATTTAGATGCGAGTGCCAAGCCTTCCGTAATCGTAGGGTTGTGGCGACGCTGCAGTATTATGGTATTGTGATACCCTATGGGTATATTGATTTGCACACCCTATCTATTGCAATTCCATGCCAGTGCTTGGGGATATCCCAGAAGTTCCATAATTTCTAGTTCCATATGGATCTACCGGGATATTCATTTTGAAGGAAATGTCCCAGAAGTACCATATGGAACTACTGGTACATATTCATATTAAATGTCTCCCTCTGCTAAGTACGACCTTTGTATACATATATTTATTTTACATACTTAATTGGATACTTCTTCACATTGATTACCTACATACTTCAGTTAACATTGTCAAGTATATATGACACTTCAGGTTTTACGTTGTTTCTTATACAAGTGATCGTGTCCCTCGGTAAAAAATGTGCAGTGCCAACCCTAGCGTTTTCAATGATTTTGCAACACTGATAACGGGGTATGCTCCGAAGATACTCAACTGATTTAAAACTAAAATAAAAACAAAACCAGATGTAAAGCCTAGTATGTAGTTCCATATGGAACTATTGGGATCATTTATTTGACATTTACATATGTACCGATTGTTCCATATGGAACTAGAACTATGGAACTTCTGGGATATCCCCCAGTGCTTTAGTATCTTAGCACAAAAAAGGCAGTATAAGTAGCTGATCGATGCCTTATTTCAGAGGCACGTTTTAGATAAGAATTAAATCTCTAGAATGTCAAGTTTGTATATCCGAGCGGGACGTCATAATGGGTTAGAGCGAGTACTTTGCATTGCAAAACGTTCCTCTCGAATGGATCGCTGTTGTTTTTTTTAAAAACTATTAAATATTTTAGAGCAAGTCGTAGGAAAAATATCAACAAGTTTAGCTACAGCCCGTCTAAACGTATAAGACACCGATTAAAATACCTTAGAAATAACCTTAGATTAACCTACAGAGTGGTCTCTTTATAGTACAAGAACATTAAAGTCTCAGATTACAAACATTCAAGATTAATATGAGACATTCATACCCCGCTACGGACACTAGATCGTGAACATATATACATGTAAAAATATTATATTAAACATTAGGACTATGAAATGAAAATACAATTTAGTGCAATCTATAATACTCAAAGTTTTCACAATTGATTTTTAAGAATATCTTTATTCGAAATAAAGAATATATTAATTGCAATCTACTTATTCCTAGGCAGTGGCAAGCTCACTCTAGAGGGCTCGATATTTTTCGATCCCAGAGTAGGTACACATAGCTATTGTCGATAATCGTTAATATAGCTTCCGCGTATATGTATCACTAATTAGATATACGAATGGACAGTTATGCTTTCAACAAGGTAACGGCTTACAACTGGTGCTTGTTACCAACACAACCATGTCCGAGCAACGCCACAGCGTGAGGTACTGCGTATAAGGCATCTGTGAAGGCGATCTCGCTATTTTGTATTCGAATTATAAAAATATGTGTCCAACTGTGTTTTGTCAAATATGTATGATACAGATGGATATTGATGTTTCAATCGGAGACATTATAATTGTTTAAATCGAATTAAATAATTCAGGTGTATTTATATACTAGAAAAAGAATGGGGCCCCGATAGACCAAATACCAACATTTTCGACTTTGTACCTATGGCACGATATAACGTAGTGTAAGATAAATGAGATGAAACACTATTTTATATTTATTAATTGCAACATGCTTTGGTATTGAATTACGACACCGATACATAATATCTATCATAACGTCTATCATTTAACGTGTGTATGTCGTACTTAGCTCTAGAAAGATGAAAATTACATTTATTTGTTTATACAAAACTGCAAATATGTTCGTACCGGTGGCGAGAACGCATACTGTTTTATAAGTTATTTGTATAAAAGACTAATTTAAAATATATTAATTTAATAATTGCAAATGATCCCGTGAAAGCGAATATTAGAAATTACAGATGAGGCCGCCTGTAAGAGCAAGACCCATCTCGCAGACGTTACATCTCGTTCTAATGCACAACTGCGTCATTTATCGGCCCGAGGCCACTTATATTACTATCAAACTTACGCTAATTTATTTTAATTAGGACTGCAATAATGAGCAAAGTACGCTATCGAAACGAACTCTTTGGTGATTTCAAATAAATAATATTACTTCGTGCGCGCTAACACTACGGTGCTTATATACAAAATTCAATGTTCATTATGTACATTAGAGTTTAATTAACTCCGTCAAGTTCTGCTTCTAGACTTTGTTTCAAATGATTGTACAGTTTGGTCAAATATTAGTTAAAGTCCATGCTCATTTATGCATTGCGAAGGCATATTTTTGTTCTGTACAAAAATATGCCATCGCAATGCATAAATAAGCATGTCCGCTTGTCAAAATGAATATAGTTTTATCCCTTTCCCGGAGCTAACAAAAGCACAAGAGCGAGATTAATAATTGATAACAGTATGTTTTTAACCTTCAGAATAGAACAGAACGACTAAATCCAAAAGCGATTCAGCGTCTATACGTATGTGAGACCCTTAAGCAGGATAGGATCAAATGGACCAAGTAAATTTGCAGTTCAATAGATTGGGGAATTCTTGCTTTAACTTGCAGTTGCTTAGCAACCCGCCTCAGTTAAGTATTCGCCAACAACTAATCCCAAGCATGTGCTTTACAAACTATATACACAACCTTAGTGCATATCCATATACATACATATACGTATTTAGTTTCATAAACAACGATTTCACATTCTTAACGTTATATCTATTGACACTTCTTCAAACGTATTTGTCACCATGATTACACATACAGCAAGTATGACCATTAACTTGCTTCTTACAAAATAAAACTGTGAAATCGTCACATAGTTGAAATAACTAAATATCTTAGCAATTATGTACGCTCGCACAATTCCTGAGCATTTCCACACTCCAATAACAGGCTCTCGTGTATTTCTCCTATCTCAATCACACTATTTCCCGGAATTTCGCCAAAATTTATGGTAAAATAAGGCAATGTATTTGCAAAATCGAAGAAAAATAATAACGCTTCCGTACTACCCACTCAAAGCAAAGTATCGTTCAGTCACAATTAGGAAACACACAGTATATAGTCGTGTATAAATAGACAACATCAAGGTACAAGTAGTATGCACGCTCTAGTATATCTAATAAGTGGACGACTCATGAGGGCATGTTTGATCTTTACAATTTACTTATTAATAACATTTATTCTGGCCACCTAAATCAAAAGGGACCTTATGGCGATATGGTCTGCGTTCTTGGTGCTAAGGTACGATTATTACAATCAGAGTTTCTCAGAAATAAAAGTTACACTAATCACATTGCTAGTTTATAAAGAATGTTAATGTATCAGACAGTTCAAACGAAGCAATGTAAAACATCCATTGGTAGGTAGGTAGGCATTGGAATTGCATTGGAATTGCATTGAAAATGCTATGCTATTCAAAGGTGTCCCGACTACGGCAAACCGAAAATGGGGAGCTATAAGCAGACAAAGAAGCCACCGATGTTCAAAGTCCTTTATGATTTAGACAAGACTCTTGATCCCTCTATAGTGTTTTTAAACCACGAATGCGCACTCCGCTAGCTAATTTTGCGATTGCACGAAGATAACATTAAGTAGTGAGGAGAGTGTTTGTGGATTAAAAACTCTATAACGATCTATACTAGGTAAATTTCAATACATACAAATGTATACTTTATGCTTTTCGCAGTTTGAGACGAAATCAACTGATAATTTTGGAACATGACCGATTTCAATGATTCCTAATACCTGCAAAACGACAAATTACAGAAACAAAAAATAATCATTATAAACAATTATGTATATGTACAAATAGGCACGCGCGCCTAATTTTATATCTAAATATGATAAAGTTACGAATATCCGGCATTCCTCAGCTGCGTAATTTCGTGATAAAAATCGTATTCCGTGTAAGCATAGTAGCTGATCAGGGCCGCCTTATTAGTGGCAGGCTTGGGGTACTCCGCACTTTAGGCGCGAAGCTCCACGTACAAGGGTGGCCATTTGCATAGTTTGGGCTGCAGGCGAAGTAAAGGATATAGAGTAGGCACGTACGACCTACCTAAACACTGTTTTGTTGTGTACTTGTGTTATATTCTGTGAGAGTGGGGCTTCACTCGGCCTTGTGCTTCTTGCAGGGCGCGGGCTCGTCCTCGTCCTCGTCCTCGTCGCCCCAGTCCCAGTCCTCCTCCTCCTCCTCGCGAACCACCTCCTCCGCCACCTCCTCCTCCTCCTCCTGACGGTTATGATATTTCAGTTGTAAGTGAGCGGGATTCAATAGGATGTGTAAGTGAGTGGATAAGTAGGTAACTGATCGATTAATGTGTACTGACCGCAAGAGTAAGTGAGTGTGTAAACGGGCAATTGTGTCATAGGGTAAGTGAAGGCTCCAAATTGAATTGATAATATTTTATTTGCGCGTTATTAATTTTCTTCGTTGTCATTAAAGTGTTAATAAATAATGGTTGTATAGTAAATGAACAAGAAAAAGTTCGCGATGTGTGTGCTTGTATAGCAGTCTGTATGCCTACCTACCTACTCACTTTAATGCCTAGTGACGGTTCCGGATCAAATGCGTGCGTGCGTGCGTGGGTGTGTATGAGGGTGTGAGTGTATGAGTGTGAGTGTGCGTGTGCGTGTGTGTGTGTGTGTGTGTGTGTGTGTGTATACTGACCGGTGGGCGCTGCATGACGGCGATGGGCGGCGCGCGGTGGTGCGCGGCGACGCGGCGCTCGATGAGGTACGACACGTACTCGTCGTACAGCAGCCGGATCAGGTGGAACGAGCCGAACGACGCCGCCGACCTGTACGCAAACAGCGTAGCGTTAAGGTAATAGTTCTATGACTCTATAAATCAGTATGAGAGTGTACGGCATCGGTTCTGTGGTGATCGGGTCAGTCGCGCGCAGCTCGCTCAATCTTCGGCCTAACCTAACCTAACCTAACCTAATCTAACAATCTTCGGCCTAACCTTACCTAACCTAACCTAATCTAACATAACCTAACCTAGGGAGCGACGCCATACGTTTTCATAGTACTCTTAGCGTCGCATCGGCCGCGTCAGTCATAACTAGGGATGTTACGGAGCTTCGAATCCGGTTTCGATAAGTCGAGACTTCTGATTGATATAACACCTCCGGTTACGACTCCGGTACCGATATTTTTTAATCGGACATTCTAATCAGAGATCGAAGCGCAGCGGTGGCGGCGCCGGCCGCGGTCAACGTGTGACCAACCCCGCATCCCGTGTGCTTACACGTTACACACACAACTAATTTTTAGTTCGTTTCCGGTTGCGGTTCCACCGATAAACAAAATTTGAAAACTCCTGCTCCGGCTTCAGTTCGTATAAACCCACCTCAGTAACATCCCTAGTCATAACCATTTGTTAACGATTTAAGGCTGTGTACAGACCTGAGCGTGAGCTCGCGGATGACGAGCGAGGAGTAGAAGGACCAGTCGAGCAGCAGGCGGCGCGCGCGCGCCGTGTAGTCGGGGCGCCGCTCGTGCGCCGCCAGCGCGCCGCGCACGCAGCCCTCCAGCCACGAGGCCCACTGTTCCAGCGTCGCGCCGCGGCCCAGAGTCGCCTGACAAACAATATTTTATACAATTACTAGAGGACGCCCGCGACTTCGTACGTAGAATTAGTTTCCCGCTACTCCCCCCATTTCTTCCAGTTGGGGGTCGATTTTCGGAAAATCCTTTCTTAGTGCTCACTTACATCATGAAAGGAACCCATGTACCAAATTTCAAGTTTCTAGGTACAGTAGTTTCGGCTGTGCGTTGATATATAAGTCAGTCAGGTTTGCCTTTTAGATATATAGATTAATTACCATTCAACACCAATGAGACGCGCAAAACTACAGCTTTCAAAATTTGAAAGCCCGCTTTGAACTTTAGTAGCCATAATTATTTAATTTTCCATATTATGAACCTAAATTGCAAAGACAACGCGTTTTTAGGTTACTATGCTTCATATAAGTCACAACATGTACAGTAACACAGCACAGTCGGCAAAAATGTGGTCTACCACCCTAAGGTTGAAGTTCATTTGCACGTCAAGTACAACAAGTTCGATTTCCCCTTGCAATAATATTATGACAGTGACAAGTGTCAACCTTAGCGATAATTAGATCTCACAGAAACATTTGTCAAAACTGGTAGACTACTTTCTTGGCCGACCGTTCTCGGCTAGCGCGCTATCACACTCTCTGGCACTAGCCAGTATATTTGTTATGCCAAAGAGAGTGTAAAAGCGATAGACAGTCGAGTACTATTAATACTCTTGATTTACCGTTGAATTAATTGTCTCCTGATTATCTGTCACTGTTAGGTTGGCGTAATAGGAGCCTGGACATAGAATCAGTACTAGCATAGAATCCGGACTATAGACAGAAAAAAAAAACATTTGCACATTTAATCTTCGAGCTTCGTATTGTAAAAAACAATTTAAGGGTATACTCAAAGAACATGTCTACAGTTGGAGTTTTAATTGTGCTCAGTAAAGTGAATTCTTCAGTGTTGTTAGTTAATGGTGAAAAATAAATAGTGATGCGACTTATTGAATGAACGATATTTAAAGTTATTTTCTTAATCAAAAATATTTCTTCTATCAAAAAAATTGCCTTATTGCTTCACGTACAGTCCGTTTTCCGGGAGAAGTTATCAATGTCTGTCATAATACCATAGTTGGGGTATTCAAATGATTTGGAAAGTAAATCGCTGAAATCTCTGAGTCAACAAACGAACGCGGGATTTTCATTATATCGAAAGGTATTTCTCGCTGCGGCATTATAATTTTGCACGGCATGTTTCATCATTTTCTTTTTTTAAATTATTGTTTTGTAAATTTTGCTTTCGATGAATGCGTGTGCGATCGTGGCGTCAATGGTCACAACGGAAGACTAGCGCTGGCTCTGCCAGCATCACGCTGAGTTGTGACCATTTCGTGACAAATCACGCATTTGTGTTCAAAATTCTATTCCGTGTTAATTAAGTATGATTGTCACGAATAAACAATTTTTTTTTCAAAAAACCTTTACTCGAAAATTAATAAGTTACTAAGATGACTTTCTGTGTACTCTTCAATAACTAAATGCGAATGAACAATGCCATCTAGATATGAAATGAAATTTCAAAAACTCAAAGAGATTAGATTACTGATTACACAATGTCGATAAAACAAAATGTTCTATCCCTATGACATTACCAATTTTCTTATGTGAATTTCGCTCCCTGGCTATAAATACGAAGTATAATTAATAAAATAATAAAAACGTTAGCAATAATATTCAGGTGATATAAATATAACATCTGGGTAAATATTGTATATAAAAATAGTTTTAAATAAAAAATTAAAACAATTTCTCAATTTAGGACATTCTTACCTTAATAATATCTTATCCTATCGGTTAGGTTAAAGTTGCGTCAGGCGTGCACTTGTAATTTTTGGGCATTGTACTCTCCATGTTTATATAATTTGTTCATTATGCAACTACAGATTATGGCCAATATGTTTCAAGAAATTTTGCACTCTGTTGTTATGCATAATATTTTTTTATCATACGTTTATTATGCAATATTATGGGGTATGACAACCTATGAAATGACTAGCATAGATGCATTCCATGTAGTCCTGAGGGTGGGTAATGCATTTGCAGTCATGAGACTGCCATCGTAAGATTGCAACCTTGAGATTGCAATGTCTATGGGCTTCAGAATCCACTTACCATCTGGTGGCCTGAGTGCTCGTTTGCCTGGTCCATGCCATAAAAAAAGAAAAAAATATTATGCAAATCATGTTATGCCAAATGAAAATTAGTACATTTGTTTTCATGGTTATCATTACACACCCGTGTTGACAGAACTATTCAAACGTTAACGACCTATCAAATGACGAAAGAATAATAGCTATAAGGACATTTATCTCTAACTCGTTATGGATGCCATAAAGAAAAATGGTTAAACGTCTTTTGTTTATTTTATAGTCCGGTTTCTATGCTAGTTTTTATCGTATGGGCCTGGCTGTGAAGTCGCGGCGTCACGTGCGGCGTACCTTGAAGTCGGCCTCGAGGCGGTGCGCGGTGGCGGCGCTGCCGCAGGAGCACGCCCACGCGGCCTGCTCGCGCACGACGCGGAAGTCCACGCGGTTCAAGTCCGACAACATCTGTGGATACGCAAAAATAAACAGTGTGACCCTGGATAAAGTGCACAAACGAATAGGGATGAAACTGAGACGCAATACCGACAAAAAATATATTCGGTGTCATTATTTTAATTTTTAAGATTAAAGAAAATACATTTCTGTGAACCATAACGGAACAAAGTGAAATTGTCTTGCCCCATGTGAGGTCTATTGAGATAAAATAAACGGTTTTTAAATCCCAGAGCATTTCCTGTGTCATAAATAAAATAAAAATCAAAAAAATACGCCAAAAACAAAAAAATACAATTATTTCTTCAAAGTAATGTGTTTATTTTTTGTAAATTCCTGATAACTCCTCAAATTACTTAAAAATATGCCCATACATTACCTTATGTTATTATTAGCTATAATTATTTGTGAAATCAATGTATTCCGCTTCCACACAGTTTGCGCTGCTCCAGGCAGGTTAGTATCAAACCAAAAGAGCTATCGAGATTATTTACACTTACCTGTACGCGTCGATGTGGCTCACATTGTTTCGCCATACCTCCAAATAACGAATGTCCCAAGGATTCGGTGCCAACCACTTTAAGGTTCAGTTCTTCGACAATGT
Source organism: Acleris cristana (assembly GCA_948252455.1). Taxonomy (NCBI): domain Eukaryota; kingdom Metazoa; phylum Arthropoda; class Insecta; order Lepidoptera; family Tortricidae; genus Acleris; species Acleris cristana. The sequence continues at coordinate 12,906,646 of OX411779.1, forward strand.
TGGTCATCACCTCATCACGTAAGAACGTTGTGAGCCGCTGTCAAGCAGCGCGCGTACCTTTTTTAGCTTGCCGTTATTCTGCACTTCTACAATTACCGTCTGTAAAAGCGTAGTTTTATTTTTAAGGCACAAACATTGATTTGAATTTATTTTGGGATTGTTTATTTTTGGTTTATGCAAGTCTGGACACATAATGACAACATGACGTTTGCTACATGACAAACAGGCTCTATTACGACCAAACTTCGATATGTGACCTTTTTCGAGGCAAATGTAACAAGCACTGTTTTTCTTCAAAGCCTCTTTTTTTTTCTCTCCTTCACGTTCGGGCTCTTCTATTTTTGCTCGCATCTTGTCCGAATGGAGATCCATCTCTTTTTATATGCCTCCGCCTCGTCTACTATCTTCTCGAATTCTCTTTCATTAAATGATTCCTCCGAGTCCAAAGCGAGGTTGTAGATGTCCCGGTCTATTGCGAGCATTCTTTCAGCCACGTCTCCTGTATTCGTAGTCGCTTTTTACATCGGCCTTTGCGTCATCATTTATTTTACCTTCTAACGCGTTAGCCGATCGCTTAAAAATTCGCCGCAGCTCTTTCCGTTCCCGAAGAAATCGGTCCATTTTATTTAGTCACGGTTGCCACTAATGTTAAATATAAAATAAAATAGGCTGCAGCGATATCCCGACAAACAAATCCATTTATTTTCCAATGACAAATCCATCAATCTTTTCCATACTATGACATAAGTCAAATTCAAAAATTACTTTTTATTATATGCCAGTGTCTATTTCCAACAATGTCTTTAATTTAAAAAAAAGAATTGCGTGTCTATTGCAAAAACGACATTTTTAATGAGCGGTCAAAGATAGTGTGTTGTTTAGTATTTTTTGCTAAGGGCTGATTTTTTAATCCCCAGATAAAACTATCCGTCAGTTCAATGTATTACTATCCTTTTCTGAAGTCATATGAAAGAAAAGGACAGAGCTAAAATTTACCATCCGGATAGCTTTATCTGGGGTTTGCAAAATCAGCCCTAATAAACATGTTTTGTTTTTTGTTTTTGGCGTTTATTTTCGTTTTTTAATTGTTTGCCACAAGAAATGTTCTGGGATTAAAAAACTCCCCACTCTCCATGACTCCATGGATTCTAGAACCACGGTATGCACCCAGATCCAAGCCTGAGTATGAGTGTTGTGTGTTGTGGGGTACCTGCTGTATCTGGTGCTGGTTGGCGAGCACGGCGCGCGCGGCCTGCGCCAGGTGGTTGAGCGAGGTGTAGCGGCGCAGCGCGGCCGCCAGCGCCGCCGCGGCCGACGCCTGCGCGCGCGCCGCCGCCGCCGGCGCGCAGCCGGACCCCGACGCCAGCGCCGACTCTAGGCTCTTCGCGAAGTTGCGGATCGCCTGGTTTATACCTCAACGTATACTCGGTGTCAATTCAAATGGCCAAATATAGGGTGTTTCCCGTTCGACCGATCGGTCAACCGGTCGGGAGACAAAAAAGTCTCACTGGATCGATTTAATAAAAAATGTAGCTTTACAATCCTCTTAACTGGGTGCTTCCCGTTCGCCCGATCGTTTGACCGATCAATCGATTCAGTGACACTTTTTTTGTCTCCCGACCGGTTGACCGATCGGACGAACGGGAAACACCCCAAATATATACGAGTAAACAAACTCGTCCTGTTTGACAATCTTCAAGTTAGTATGGAAGTGTTCAAGTAAAGTTTAAAATAATACTTATTAATAATTATGGAACTAATAATGTAAATTCATTTTGTAGTTTAGGTACATCTTTGTCCATTTGATATCGACTATAGATAAAGAAAAGAAAAAAAACCTTGCTCATTGAGAAAATTTTAGTTCCAACTGCCACCACATTAAACTCTTATCTACCAAGGTATAGGTGCTTTATATGCAAACGAAAGATACGCTACTATGATATTGCTGTACTATGCTAACGCTTTGATTAATTCACCTCGCTACAACAGCACCTATGTCTAATGCTGCTATCGCTTCTTAGAATTATCATCACCATTATCAACACCGTCATCGTCATAGTCATCATCATCGTGATCATCATCATCATCATCATCATCATCATCATCATCATCATCATCATCATCATCATCATCATCATCATCATCATCATCATCATCATCATCATCATCATCATCATCATCATCATCACCATCACCATCACCATCATCACCATCACCATCACCATCACCATCATCATCATCATCATCATCATCATCATCATCATCATCATCATCATCATCATCATCATCATCATCATCATCATCATCATCATCATCATCATCCTCATCATCATAATCATCATCATCGGTACCTGCGTAAGCTGCGGCGGGATAGGTCGCAGCACATCAGGCAGCAGCAACTCCACAGCACGCTGGTACAGCTCCAAGTCGGCGCGGCGCAGCCAGGCCGCGACGTCCCGCCGCGACGCGAGACGGCACAGCACGCGGCGACAAAGGGTCGCGGGCGGACGACGCCAGAAATTGCGGCGGGACCGCTCCACGGCACCTATGTCTAACGCTGCTACCGCTTCCAGGAATTCCACGCCGTGTTCACTGTCGAGTTGTTACAGTCGTGAATCATAGGTAAATTGTGCACGACCGAGCGCAGAACTCTGTGCTACTTTTGGGGCTTGGTGCAAAACGAGGGCAGATCGCTAGAAAACTCAAGACTGCATTCCATCATAAATTATTAATAGTACGGAAGGTTGCTTACTTGCTGTGCTTTTGCACGAAATTAAATGATCAGAATCAGAATCAGTAAGCAGTACATTATCCATACCGGTCTATGTACAAGGTAGCTGAATAAGTAAAAAACCTATTGCTTTACATGCACAACATACTAACCGGTGGTGGTCCTGCAAGATCGTAAGTGAATCGGGCGGCAAATCGTGCGCCGCGGCGGCCGGCAGGGTCGGCGGCGCGGGCGGCTCGCCTGCCAACACTGCCAAAAGAACCAACCCTTATGTAACACAAATTCATAATAAATCACTTGAGGGTTGCATTCTGTTTTTACACCATTACGATATTCTATCTAATTTTTATAATGTAAAAATACATAGGATGAAGTTTAGAGAAACGCAAAAGAGCTATTATTTAACTTGAAAATATATTTGCTTGTTCGTTTCGTTCAAATTTGGCGACTGAGTTTTATTTTAAGCCAGTTCCCGTTATTGAAATGAGCTGGAATTTGGAAAATGTATGTAGACACGATGACAATGCATTATGTTTTCTAAGAGCTGATCTGATGATGGAGTCGGGAGTTGGCAACAAGATCTCCGCTATACTTAACGAAGACCCACCGAATTGGGACTTGGGACGATGAAGAGTCATCGTTAAAGAGGGAAATGTCTAGGATGGAGTACTGAGATACCACCCAGCGAATATAGATTTAGATAGAGAGTATGGATAAGGTTAGAACGGCAGTGCGAAGTATGAAAAATGGTAAACCAGTAGGACTGGTGGAATAACAGCAGACGTGTCGAAGATGGAAGAAGAGGATGGATGTAGGTACGTGGTTAACTTTATTTTTTAATAAGTTGTTGCATTAATGCAATGGCGTAACAATATTTAAATAAAAGGATGACGTACAGGACCAACAACTATTGAGGAATAAAGCTATATGATATAATATGAAAGTGCGGGAGAGCGTGAAACTTTTGAGAGAAGAGGGAGATTTCATAATACCAATTCGGTTTTATGCCTGGCCGAGAAACTAAGGACTCTACTTTCTGGGTAAGCTCGCTCCATTGTCGACTTTATGCTGACTCTTTAATCTCAACAAAGGTCAAGAGCAAAAAGAAAATAAAAGTTTTCAACAAAAATCGACGTCAATAATCAATACAAAAATTACTAAAATGGGTGTGGGTAGTCATTAGTTTATTTTTGTTTTTATTCAACGTAAACAAAAAAAAATATAATTGAACGACACCATTAAATAAAAAATATATATATATTTTTGGTAACATTTGTTGCTTATTTACGTTTCTCTAAGTCCCCGTGTGTAGAATAGCATAAATCGACATCTTACCAGCACCCAGATATTGCCTGTGAGCGAGTCCTGGCACGCCGCCGGCCGGCACAGGCGGATCCGCTTCTCGGTCGCGCGGCTCCTACAAACAGACGAGACCAATATACTCTGTGTCAATAGAAATTGCCAAAGATGTAAACGAATTAGTACTGTTTGACACATAACCTCAAATATTCATCAAGCGTGTTTTTAGTTAAAATAACGTATAATGAATAATTATTTAATGTTAAACTTACTTTGAAAGTAAAGATCAAATGTGTAAATTATTGCCAAGACTATTTTAGAGAGCAACTAACCTGCATGTCTTGTATGTCGATCTTATCATCAGCATTGTCCCTCGGCGGAGACTGGTCCGCGCCAGTCTTGGCTCGTATCCCGTAATAGTGATACTTGGAGTTGCCTCTAGTGCCGAGGCGGCGAGTGCGGAGACCGACGAACACGGAGCGAATGACCTTGCCGAAGGAAGCTGCGTTCACGGGATCTAGGCGATGCGTGGAGCAGTGGCGAAGGTAGTGAGCGTAAAGTGTTGATCGGGGAAGGGACACACCTGAGGAAAATAAGCGTTCGGTATACGGCAACTGATCGGATTCAGGGACCGGACCCGCTTACCGTAACCTGGGTTTTTGAACGGGTTTTTATTAAGCTGGTTTTTAAAAACCCCCCTGTTTCGGTAACCCTCTAATCAGCTTACCCGCTATAAAGGCTACCGCTTCGATTGAATTAATTCGGCTTACCGCTTACCGGTATCAATAAGCCGCGAAGGGGTTACCCCTTGTTGCGCTGATTGAACTTTATTTTAGTTCTTACACATACCACGTCGCGTGCGGGTGCGAGAAAAGAGGGGATGGAACGGGTTACCGTAACCCGAACGATAAGCGGTTAGTTCGAAAACCTATCTGATTCGGTAAGCGGTTACCGGTTGTTACGGATCGGGTTACCCGGCTTGAACGGGCTATCGTAATGAACGGGTAAGCCGATGAAAGGCTTACCGAAACGTTTGGATTATCGTATGAAGGGGATATCGATTCGAACGGCTTAAGCAAACGAACGGATTTTCCGGTCCCTGATCGGATTGTGAAGGTAGCCCAGGGGCGATCGCCTACACCAGAATCATACCTTTAGTGTCCCCGCACTCACCATCAGCAGTCTCGTAGTGGTCGAGCAGCCACTGCACGGTGGCGGGCGGCATGCGCGGCTGCGGCGGCGTGGCGGGCGCGGGCGCGGGCGACGCGGGCGCCTCGTCGGGGCCCACCACCACGTTGTACGAGAACTCGTCCGCGCTCCACGACTCCGCCGCGGGCTCGCCGGCGTTGACCGTCGCGTACACGGGGTACGACCGAAGGGTTTCCCTGGACCGATTTTATATTCAGCAGCGTGCTAAGTTAACCCGCAAACTTAGAGGGCGGAGGCATTTGTATAAATTAAATGTCGTGATTCTTATACGACTCCATCATCAGATCAGCTCTTAGATCATTATATTTACGGGAACTGGTTCAAAATTGGTTTTAAAATTTTGAAGGACGACTTACAAACATACATACGAACAGTGCAAGTTAAATAAAATCTTTTAAAACAGCATTTTTTCAAAGAAAATTATAAAAGTGAAAATTTATAATTGTGTAGTCTGTTCCTATTCGTTCGGTCACTCTTATAAACATATCAATTTACCATTATAACTCCATATTCGCGTACTTTTGAAGGTTGAACATAGTCATATTATTTATTTATACACTTATCATTGTCTTCATGTTTATTTTGAGGTAGTAATCTCTATTTAACGTTGTATTTTTGATGAAAATCAATTCAATTCTTTATTAAATGGCTTCTGTCCATTGGGACAATTCTGCCAGTGTCAAGGTTAGGACTTACATATACATATCAAAAAAAACATAATTTGACGTTGTACGGTGATCCTCTAGCCTCCGTGAAGCGATGTAGGTAGAACTTTACGAAGACCAGATGGGATTTTCTTGGAGCAATCCTTCCAAAGGCGATACGTGTTCAAACTTGAATTCTTCGTTATACTGCACATTTGAATGTTAATTTACTGCATATTAATACATCATTACTATCCATTAAACAACAAAATATGCAAAAAATTAAAAACAATTAAGAAAGCGACGCCATCTTGTCAAAAACCCCAAGAAAATCCTTGATGAATAGACCCCGTTATCTTGTCGCATTGACGTCGCTCTGTTGTAGGGATTGAATGTTTATTTTATCGACCCTCTCTATATCGATGTTTGTGGTTTATATTATAATGCAACAATGCGACTGATTTTTTGCCTTTTAAATCTCTGCTAAATCTCAATATGGCGTAGGTATTAAAACTTCTTGATTAAAAATTAGAATATAACCTCATTATTCTAACAAGATGCGATAAAATAATTTACCTATTTGCAACTATTTACCTATTATTTATTTATTATTGATCCCATTCTTTTTTATCACATTTTAGTAGTGATTGTATTTGACTCATTGTCAGTGACAAGTCAAGTACAATACCATCGACATTTAAATAGTCGATAAAATAAACATTCAATCCCTATAAAAAATTGACGTCAGTGCGACAAGATAACAACGGGGTCTATTGATGAAAATCACTCACGGTAAAATACGATGACACTGACTGGTGCTTGACATATACATTTTATTTTTTCGAAATATAATTTGACATAAAAAGTCTTTATAGGTTTGATTGATTAAGTAGTTAAGAGATGTTTTCGTCTCTATCGCGCTCAGCAGTGCGACAGGGACGAAATAAACGGTTTGAATAACAAGAATAGCATAGAAACCGGACTATAAAATGAACTTTGCACCAGCTATATTTCTCTACTAAGTTTATATATTGTGCAATACGTATGAGAAAATAAAACGTAAAATAGACTGTTTTTTCTTCTTTAACTTTTATTTGCACGAAGTTTAAAGACGTCAAATTTTATTGGACCTTATTTGTTATTTAGTATGCCTTCTGGCGATACATTTGGCAAACATATTTCGCCGAAACAAAGGTACCCAACCAACCCCGGTTAATTATGATTCTTAACCAGGTATTTCGTAAACACTCGCTCGGAGCAGAATCGATTCGCGAGCGTTATGATCGCCGGGATTAACCTGGTATTTTTGGTTCTTGATTCTTCCTGCAGTTGGATGGCGTCGCGACTAAAATAAAAAGGCCGGCTCGACTTCAAGCTTAGCAAGTCAAAGAGCTAGCTTAAAGGGTAGGAAAGATGAGAAAACGATGGGGGGAGCAAATTCGCGAGTGGAATTAACCGTTATTTCGACCAGGAACAGTTTTATTTTGCTCTTTGATCAGAACCGATATACCATCGATTCTGTTCGAGCGGAATCGAAATAAAAACGCTTTATTTGAAATGTATGGCGTTTCTGACGAGCTGGTTAAATAACCAGGTTTCCGAGCCTTTCTTTCCTTTGTGTCCTTTAAGTGTTCCGAAGGCTGAGGCAGTTGTAACCGCGCATGGCGGTCGACGCACGGCGTCGCGACGTGTTGCGGTCGCAAGCAGTTCGCTTACGTTTCGTCTTGGCGCAATTAATTTACTTACACATTTATTTTGTTTATAACAACAGTACACTATTTAATGGTTCTCGATTCAAAATAATATATTTTAAAGTTAGTTGACGGCTCGCTTGGTTAAAACAACTTTTGCGTGTGCCTTACGTCACATCACATAACTCATATTAAATTAAATAATCTATACCAATCCAATGCCTACGTATTGTGTGTGGGTAAAATCGCAAAGCATTTGAATCGCCCTATTTTTATGAAATATATATGTGTCATAACATAAAATCTCATTAAAAAAGTACCTAACTAGACATTTTATTTCCGTTTACCCTTCAAATAGCCAATTAATTTTATTTATATGTTTGAGCCTAAGCACAACTATCTATTTTTATTTAAAGTTAGTACCATTTTTTTCCTAATATTAAACCGGCTCGGTTAAAACGCTCCGGGACCTTAACCCATTACGAAACCTAAAAAGTCGCAATTCAGTTTCGTCCAAGTTAAAATGAAGTAATTTGTTTATTAAAAGCTATTGCGCGCACTAAAATCTTCAATCAAATTCAGTTACGAAATTTGAATACAGTTTGTAGGTTTCCTCGGACAAAGCCGCCCACGTCAAAGCGTCGCAGGTGCAAAAATATAACGCTACTTATATCGCCTTCCGTGATTTTATGTAATGTTGTTATTGGGAGCCGATTTTTTTTTCGACGCATTTTTTTTCCATCGCGTTATAATTAAAATATCCGCGTCTAATTTATTTGCAAAGCATAACTACCGTCTTTTTTTAATCCTTCTAATCTTTTAGAAACGGAAAAATAATGGGCATCAGGTAAGTTTGTATGAACATATTATCTTTTCTTTTTCAGTGGCCACGGAAGATTTTTCTATAATGGTTTAGATGATCTCTAAATACCCATCATTATATAAAAATAAGACGTTACATAATATCGGAGCCGAGATATTGAAGATTCAAGTGTTTGCCCAACCAATATTTCAATATCTCGGCTCTGATACACTTAAGAGTAATACATTACATAACAAATTATTTATTTTGGATGGATCTCTCATAATAAACCACTATAACGAATGGCAGCTCATCTAAAAATTACATGACTTTTACAAATGGCAGCACTTTTAGGTACGGTCAACAGCATAAATAAGTGATCATTTCTGTACCTTGTCGCTTTCAATCGTTTCACAATTTTGTATAATATTTCAAACACGACGTTAAAGTGACAAGGTACATAAATGATCACTTATTTACATACACCGGATTGACGGGGGCAAAAATGTACCAGTGCTAGTGATTCATAATCATCGATTAAGTTTATCGACAACTTTTTTCGTAACATATGGATCTTTCATTTCTTGCAAAAGTAAATCGTACCTTTATCTTCTATATCTGAATGATCAGCTTTCCATGAAGAAAAACATTTTTTTTTCTTCCGTGGCATTTTTAACCGACTTAAAAATCAAAAAGTTTCTCAATTTGTCGGAATGCTGAAGAATATTGTTGTACTGAATGAATTTGACCGGTCTTGTGCTTTTCGCATCCACAATGGATGCGAAAAGCACAAGACCGGTCTGAATGGAGAGCCTTGTGGGAGGCCTATCATATGTCCAGCAGTGGACGTCTTTCGGCTGCCATGATGGAATGAATTTGATATTCAATGTAATTTCATTGGTTGTCAAAAGTGACTCAAGTCCAGCAGAGTCAATGTCAGATACCGGTTGTTTATAGTTGCGATAAGTATAAATAAAAGAGGTTTGCACATAATTAAAAGGTATTCAAACTTGACCATTAATGATGATTAAAAATTACTTTTTATCAATGTCGATAAACTTAGTCGACATTAAATGAATCACTAGCATTGGTACATTGTTGCCCCCTTCAATCCGGTGTTTACTTATTTATGCTGTTGACTATACCCTAACCCTTTTTGTTTCGGAATGTGTTCGGTATCTTGACTGTCCTTAAGCTGGGTCCACATTTGTATCATTTTCCCGATCACGATCACGCGTATCGTATCGAGCTCGCGTATCCTAAAGCTGGGTCCACATTTGTATAATTTCGTCGTATCGTATCTCCGTCGCGTTGCACCGACGCGTATCAAGATCGCTAGTGTGGACGCAAAAACAGCGCGATCATGCGGCGCGCCGTATCTGACCGCTCGGGATCGATGTTGATACGCGTTTATTATATACCCGCACACTCGCGATAAGATACGCGTATCAAGATCGGTAAGTGTGAACGTGTTTTGATACTGTATCACGATACGCAGTTATGATTTGATACGCGATACGCCGTGATCGCTCTCGAGGCGGTTTTTCCCCGATCATCAAAGGGGATACGGATAGCGTCCACACTTAATGATACGGCGTTATGATACGATACGCTGCTACGCTACGGTTAGTATGGACGCATTTTTTCACGCGACGATGGTAGTGATACGGTGTGCCCAAATTGAGCGTCCATTATGTATATGTAAAAAGCATTATCATTATGTATATTATTATCAATTTTTAGATTTGAACACGAAGCGTCATTTTCGCTAGAGTTGAGAGTAATACAGCCAAAAATACAAGTACTAAAAATCAGAAAAATATCTTAAATGAAAGTAACCTTCATTGGTTCTTGAGATACAGGCGACTAAAGTGTTATTACCTAAGGCAGTAAATAACTTTAAATAGAAAATTAAATTCATGCTTGTTGTATTTTGAGATAGTTTTTTTTTAATTTATAGTAAGTAGATGCTGTTGCCCGGTTTTTATATTTTAAACGTAATACAATAATCACTAGTAGTAGTTTAAGACAACTTACATGTGGGTCTCATGGCCTTGCGTATAGATCTCCTGCGGCTCCACATACTGCACGTGGTAGTTTACACCATTACTGCCCTCACCTAAACAAATAAAAAAATATTAGTCAACTCATTACACCCTTGCTCCGAAATTCGAAGCCACGTAAGCGCCGCCTCTTTCTAGCAATTGATACCAATAAAGAGTGAAAGGAACAGCACTTATAAAGCTTCGAATTTTATTATGCGGAGATGATCCCTTGATTTGATTCGTGAGCTGCCAATTGTTATTGCTAGTTATTGCGAATATTAATCAGTTATTGTGTTAATAAGCTAGTTCTCGCAGTATACCTGAGATATGATGAGTCGGAAATATGTGAACACGTCTCTAATTCAATGGGCGAGTTAAAATATTTCTGAATAATGTGAATATGATAATGAATGTTATTTTGTTATGGGGTAAAAAATACTTGAGTCAGAATGAAAAGAGCTTTTCTGTGACAGCGACTTTGTAGTTTCGGTTATATTACAATGACAGAACCTCCACTAACCCAACTCGTCTCTTATTCTTGGAGTGTCTGGGCAAATGCATACGTGCGCACTAAACGGGGTTTGCATGTAATCCCCGAAAGATAGCCAAACACTTTTGCAAGAAGTTGCGTAGTTACCGATCTATTGGTGCCCATCATAAAGCTTGTGTGATAACAGAGTTAAAGCTGTGTTTAAACATTTTAGAAACGTATTTGCCTCCATTGTTTAATATGTAGCGGAATCTTTATGGCGAAGAACTGGCAAGTTACAATTTCGCTGTCACAAAAACAGTTAACTGCGTTAGATCCTGGCAGGCAAAAAACAAACCCAAGACCATGAAAATTCGAATTTGAAAATCGAACCGAACCGCCGACCGTTCCAAATTACACTGAAACCTTAAACCGCAGCAACGGGTGGCACTCACAGGGGTAGTAAGAGCGGTAGCGAGGCAGTTCCATGTCGCTAGACGTCTCCCAGGCAACTCGCCCGACGCAAACTTCCCAGAACGGTATCCGCCCTCTCGCTCTCGTTACGTCTCTCTCGACATCTAGCACACCGTCTCGCTTTACATATTGCCGATTCGCTCTCGTGCGTAAAGAGATGAGGATGGGAGGACCCACCCCACCTGTTATGCCTATTATGGCAGAAAACTTTCCCTTTATGTAGGTAGGATGATGTTACAGGTTGATCCTATGCCGTAATATTTTTTAACCGGAATACTTAAGTTTCTATAGACGAGACAAATTATAGTAAAGAAGTAACAACTCTGTTGTCGCGTTTAAACTTAACATTAATAATTCCATTTAGATTTACAATTATTTAATAACGACAGAATTACACAATAATCTACAAAGTTTGGAAGTAAACCGTAGTATGTTTTTTCGTCAAATTGTAAACTTGAACTTTTTACACCTAGGTCTACAAAGGAGTGAGATTGTATTTATTTTTGTGCCTTTAAGGACCTATAAAGAAAATATTATCCTTTATTTTATAATTCATCTGCTCCTTTATCATAAAACATTAATGAAACCATTGTGTGTGTACTAAAACGGCAATAAAACTCACATTCTGCTCATTTATGACTTCAAATTAAGTACGTTATTTGCAAGCTGAACAGAACAATAATGAAATACGGGCAAAATAAAAAAATAAACAAAATTTATTAACTAAAGATAAACCCAATTACCAATCAAGATATTTTTTTTTTATTAAATCAAATTTTAAAACGCTTAAGTAACTTATACATATTTTTTTGAATCACACTATATCAATTTGATATTGCGAAATAAAATACCTCATGTTCAATACGCGTCAGTATAATAGGAATCGGGAGCCGGCACGCGTCATATCAAAGGTAACCAGCAGGTGTATCGCATGACAACGGGATGGCCCCTCGCTTCTTGATCATCACCCAGGTAGATAATCCGAAGGGGCACCGACAATTATCAACCATTATTACTTTTAATACACCCCTTATAATCTCTACTAAACTATTTTGAACTTTACATGAGATGGTACTAGGGTGTTTTTTTTTTCAAAGCTTGCCTTTTAATATGGTATCTGTTTGACGGGTTGAGATAAGCAGATTGTGATCTGTTTGGTCAGTGCTTCAAAGGTTTCCTGAGAAGCTCAGTGTGTTCTGGATTATTTATAGTAAATCCACACAGTGGCAAAGTGAAAAGAAAGTATCAAACTAAGCTGGATCATTATCTTAAGATGGTAGGGTACGTCTAGTTGGTTTATAAACCCTATTAGAATTATACCCTATAAAAAATCTGACGAAAATAAAATATGGCTTCAATTTTTAATACTAAAAAAAATGCTTTCGGTCTATTCATTTTCGCTTTATCTCCTGCTGATAAACTTATATTAAAATCAGTTAAGCGATTACGTAAACCATTGTTGTAACCACATAAACCAAAGACCTCCAATGTACCTATAATTTAAAGTTATTAATAACAACCGCTTTTTCATATATGGTACGGGTACTTTAATTAAATGTTTACTAGGTAGGTATAATAAGGGCATCAATTTAGAATTAACAAAAAAAACTTAGATGGTAACGAGTGAAAAGGGGCCTGCTGAAAACCAGCGCTGCGCAGAAGTGAAGAGATGTGAGTAAGAAGAGAAGTGAGTAGTGCGGCCTGTCGCGGTTTTGCCGCAATATCTGATTGTTTTTTACACTTTCCTTATTATTTTTTTAATTTGTAATAATTAGTAACAACAAATGTAATTCCATTCTATTATATATGATTTCGATAACTAGCACAATACAGTACTACCAGTTTCTAAATAGCTAACGGACATCCTCGTTTTTCTATGAAACACTACTGACAAATATACATTCAGTCGCGAGGGCAAATATTATAATAGAGATATTAGAGACAGCCAGCCGAACGCTAGTAAGAAGCTGGGAGTACTGTAATTATCTTTTCATTGTATTTGCATCCTCATTAGCCTTTGTTACTCAAGCGTCAAGCAACATACACAAGTGCAAACCATAACCATAATAAGAATGTAACATACTATCGTAAAGTAGTGGCACGTCTTATAAATCATTACGCAAAGCGACTATACTCGACGCCGTACAGCCCTAGTTCCCGTAATAAAATCATATACCTAAGTTTTAAACATAGAACTTCCGTAAGACACAGACATTGTCAGTTTACTCAGGCTCGACACGACTCGGGACTTGGAGTGTTCGAGTTCACCGAGTCATCTATTTAGTGAGTCAAGTCTACAAAATTATGACTCCAGAACTCGAGTCTTTTCCAACACCAACTGCAACGGCTTTAATTTACATCTATTTTTGTGACGCCTAAGTACAGTCACGAGATTTAATTTGGCACCCACCTTAGGTCCAAAGTCAATCTGACATTCTACAACAATAAGGTTGGATTTCGTATAAGTTACAAATGACTTGACATCTCTAATGACATTGACGACTTCAAGCATATTTTTCTTGAAATGGGTCCCAAATTAACGCTCGTAACCGTACATCTATATTGTGCAGAATTTGATGTTCTTGTCTAGTTCTAGTTAACGCTTAGTTTTGGGCAGGACATGAAGTTAAAACGAACTTGAGGAAGTATCTCATTTCAAAAAATGAGGTGGTACAGTCAAGGGTTAAAATAAATATCCGCACAAAGGTACAAAAATATGCACACAGACCTAATTGCCATAGTAATAAGGTCTATGTACATATTTTTGCGCCTTTTTCAGAAAATCAGATTATTAATACTCGGCTGTCTACCGTTTTCACATTTTCTGTCATAAAAAATAAACTGACAGATGCCAGAAGAGAGTGTGACAGCGATAGACAGCCGAGTACCTACTGATAGTACTTTGATTTTATTGTATGTAGTCTTAATCACTCGGAGTTATTTGATTCGCTAGTTTACATAATCTGCTCGTTTTTCTTTGGGTGTAAAACAGCGGTCGGCAACCTTTCGGCAGGCAATGGCCGCAAGGTGGCAAAATAAACTAAACGCGGGCCGCACTTGTGATATTAACCCTAGAATGCATTTATTTTGATATTAATAACTTACTTACAAAACATTTACGGGCAAGTAAGGCGCGGATGTAAAACAATGAGCTGTGACATTTGTACAAAGTGAAGTGTTGTGAGAATCCAACAAAGTGAGTGTCATGTGTAAGAAGCTCAGCTTTAGTTGCACCTTATCTATCACGCATCATCTCCAGGCATCCTCCAGTAAAATTCTAGCTTTTATCACGCAGATCGTCGCTTATCTAACAACACCGCTCAAGTCGAAATTTTGCAGACTTACATTTAAATGTCATCGATCTATTCTTCCATCCCTTCTATACAAAATGACTAAGCTAAACATGCAGGAAACCCCCATTGGATATACACACATCTCCATCGCGCTGATTTGCTTTGTCTTCCGTATAATGTGGTCTCGGTTATCGATCTGAATAATGAATGTTCATAATCATTTTGGACATACATCAATAGTTTAGGCAAAACGGTTGCCTTTTCTTTTGGAGATTATTTTTGTCATGTGATCGGATCAAGGGACAACCTTGAAACGAGGTCTTCTGTATAAGAATCGAACCAGATACGGTCGTATACATACGACAATATCTCGGGCCTATTGCATAATAAAGTAAAGTATTAGTGTTTTGTCTCGTAAATAAAACTAAAAAATGAGACAAAACACTAATTAGCTTGTACTTCATTATGCAATAGGCCCCAGGTTTTGCATATTAAGAGCAGAATCAGAGCCGATGCTGGATCGATAGTGACCTGATATTAATTGAAGGCTTAGGTATCGCAATCAGTTACGTCAATCATTTCCAGATAATGTAAACAGGAAACTGTTACCGAAACCAATCAAAGCATTGCATTGGAAACAATTGATGGCTACAATGGGAAAAAACTTGGTTCTTTGCCCTCTTGTAGACGAAATACTATAATCATTAATACTAGGCTGTACTCGCAATTTGGAACAAAATGGCCCACGAGCGTGGAATTACTTATACGATAGTATGTCACTTGTTCGTATAACATAATAAAACAGTTATAACACTTGCTTTCGTCACTGTGGATCTCAGTCTTGACGGGCAATGGGTCGGTGCTGGTCTGCCATTCGTCCTGCACTGTGTCGTCAACACGCAAAATAAAGTGCAAAAATAAATATACACAAATAAATAAAATACTTACACAAACATGCTATCTAGATACAACAAAAAAAAGTGTCAACAAAATGAGTGGAATTTCGAAAAAATAGTTCATTTATATCTGAAGCAAAAATGTTGTATTTTACTTAAATTCCTCAACTGCAGCTCAGTTACAAAACAAGAGACAAGAAATGTTTCATTTCATACCATAGCATTTATTTTAATAAAAACTGATGTTTGCAAAAAATCCCGTTTTTTTTTAACTACGTAAGTAATGGGATTTAAAAGAGATTTCTCTTGTTGACTTGTAGCACACTAGCTAAATATATCGGGATTGTAAGCTTTAGGTGCTGGGTATTTCAAATGAACTTTTACTTAGGAATATCAGTGTTTATAACGACATCAATAAGCTATCTCAAAACAGACATGCAGAAAATTAACCAATTTCGAACAGAGGCAATTCAACCAATTCAGCAGTACCTTTTTTTGAAAATTACATCGATTGCCAACTGCTTCCGCTCGTATACGTCAATTCTAAATGCTTTATAATTTTTATAATACTTTTCTACAAGCGATTCTGCTATAATTTGACGACGTTTACCACTAAACATATCGTAAATTACGTTGCAAGACGACCTAAAACAACTCATCACTCAGGATGGACTTCAAGTTTAATACTTACTAGCTACTGTGATGTAAGCATGCTGTGCCTCGGTTGTGGGGCTGGAATGTCCAGAACTGTCTCCATTCACTTTCACCACTGTGCTCGACACCTGCGGATTATTTAATTTGTATGTCAATTCTATCCATCTTACATTTATTATCCATTTCCCCAACTTATTGGCGCAGCCTTCGACAACATGTTCAGGAGAGTTAAAGCGGATTTTACATCTTATGGTTTCCGTGACATGCTGTTCTGTTTTTAAGCCACAAAGACGTGCTCCAACGCTTGGCACTACATCGCACGATTGAGTTGTTGTCTGTCCTAAGTTGTGTTGCCAGACATCCCGATTTCTACGGGACGTCCCAGTTTACCCTTGACTTGGACACCCTTGACTGGGACGCCAATTGTAGCACATCTTCAAAACTGATAAATTTGGAAGATAATAAGAGTTGAAATATGAGTTAATACATTTAATATAAAACAATTAAAAGTTAAATTAAAATAAAAACTAAGCTACTCAAATATTAAGGAGTTGAAATAAAACGTGATCATAAAGCACAAAACGTATTCTTGTATTGAAGTCAACAAACATGTCACATATGGTTGCTAAGACAATAAGCCTAATAAGAAGGTTGCGTTCTTAATGTCCAACAAAAACCGGATGCTGAAAACGGTAGGTACGCCAAAGTTGGCATAGCAGGACGGTTGTAATTCGGGCATTCGAAAACCTACGTCCCGATTTTATTGAACACGGTCCCGATTTTTGATAGATTAGCCCTGGCAACACTAGTCACACAATTTCATTTGATCAGTTACATTACATTTAAAGCCGGCTACTCACACACCTGCTGCAGGGGCAATATGGGAATTCGACCTTTGATTGCCTCCTTAATTGTGATGTGTGTAGGCAAGCAGGAGCAATTTTTAGATTGGGCCTGCGGCAGGGCGGCAGGGGCGCAAGACCTTCCTAGCTCCCTAGATTGTGTCTACCGCCCTGCAAGGTTGCTGCGTGTGTAGTAGGATTGGGGCAATTCCAGTCAGTTCATTGGTGACAACCGAGCTCTTCAAAAGAATCAATATCCATTCGCAGAAAGTTTCTAAGATCATCTACTTCCAATTCTTTCATAATATTCATGTGGCACAATTTGCTTCGTTTCTGCAACCAATTCTTCACCCAATATCTTCTCTTCCTTTTTTTTTGGTAGCCCCACAGAAAGTGCCAAGGCGATACCAATCCTCTGGTGTTTCGACAATACAGGAGGCATTCTCGTGGACGTGCGTTCAGCGGGACTATCAGTTACACACTGAACGGCAGGCTAGTGTGTAGAGAACAGCCTAAAATTGGTCCAACCTCCGTGCGACTGGTATTGCCCCTGCAGCAGGTGTGTGAGTAGCCGGCTTAAGAAAACAGCCAAGTTAGAGCTCAAAATACGTAAGTCTCAATTAATTGGTTTGAGTGTCAACAATCCAGTGCCCAACAAGACATCTTTTCAGACAACTCATCTAAATAACATAATGCAATTGAATAAATAAATAAATATCAAATCTAGTGCCAATCTTGGCACGTTTTCAGATACCACTTTTGGTTCCATAAGGCCCTGTTGTTTGATCAGTAGTTAACTCAACCAATTGTTAAAATTCGAAAAAGGAATCGAAAATTTGACACATTTCCTTGAGATTTAACCATTAGTTACGATTTTTAACTATTAGTTAGTTTAACTACTGATCAAACAACAGGCCCTGAGTACTGGGCCATTTTTGGAATTTATGTTTAGGTGGGTTTATCAGCACTTTTTCGTAGGTACAGTCAATACCAACATACTAGTATGTAATACTAGCTTTTGCATTGACTTCGTCCGCGTAGAAATCGTTTATCGCTTTTCCCAAGGTAATTGTCAAATTTTTCAGGATAAAAATTATCATGTCAATCCATGATGAGCATGTGTGCCAAATCCTTTCAGCCTAATAGACGTGACGCTTGGTGTTTGCCGCAAACACCGACCACAAACACCCAACACTAACACGCATCCCCAGGCTTGGCGAACGTGCTAGTATATTCCGGAATGGCAAACATAACGGACGACGAGCTTATTGTGGCAGCGACAAGCGACGACTCAGTCAGTCAGTCAGTACAAAATAAGCCGATTTTAGAAATTAATAACTCTTTAAAGGGTAATGAATGTAAGTTTTTACACCCGTATTCAAAAACAATACTTAAGGGATCCTTCACTGAGTAAACGCACTGCGTTCAATACAGCTTTATAATTGCTCCTCTTTGACCGACGCCACCCTGTGCGTTCGTGAGCACTGTGAGACCTCATAGTGACGTTTGTGAATACGGGTGTTAGAGGTGGTAATTCTGTAGCTCTACCAACCCTACTCTGGGAATGAAGGCGTGAGTTTATGTATGTATGTATGAATGTAATGATACTAATGATATATTATATTCATTTTCATGCTTGGCTGTGAGATCATTGACCTAAGTAATCTGTAAAAACATCAGGTTCCTGGCTGTACTGGGAAAAAAGATACGAGAGTGGGCTAAATGGGTTCATGTAAGCACACTGCAATATCGCTCGGCTCTGGCCTGACACCCTGAACCCTGCCGTGTGTCTTGATTCATTCTTATTAGGTTTATTCTCATACTGTAAAATTACGACCACTAATCTTCCTGCTGTTAATGTGGTTGGATGGGAAGTAGAAGTATTGGAAGCACGAACGACACTCATCATCAGTGTTCTTTATTGGCATGTCGGTGTTTAGTGATAATAGAGAATGTCAACCAGTTTAGATTTTTGGCTTATCGTATTCTTCATTAAAAACAAAAAAATGCTGTAAAAAAATCATTTCGATACGTATAATAGTTTCCGAGATATTGAATTTTAAACTTCGTATGCGGCGCTCGAAACCCGGCGGCTAACGCTCACGGATGATGACGTCATCGTTTGGCTGCGGTACGCGCCCTTATATGAATGAGTGAGTTTACAGGGCTTCTATCTTTTTAACCGTAATAAATAGACAGTTGAAATTTTCACAGAATACGTGTTATTATAGATTCTATCGATTAAATTTTTAAAATGAACAATAAATCAAATCCCAAGAGGGGTCCCCGTACAAAAACCATGAAAAAAACCATTTTTTTTTGCTTTTTTATATGGATTGTATTTCAATAATGGCTTCTTATTTTGATGCGATTTTAAGCTTAAGTTCTAGTCTAATTTTCATACTTTACGACTAAATAGAAATCTCAAGTAAAACTGCTACAAATAGGTGACAAAGCTGATTTTATCAACACGATGTTTTAAGCGGTCACCCATCCTGTTTTAGACTACGCTCGTAGTTGCTTAACTTTGGAAGTCGTAATTTTTTACGAATTCGTTTTGATGTGACTATGATAGTTATGGTTATCCATTGTTGTTTTGTTTTACATACAGTTTAACCTGTTTAACTAAACTAACTGTCCGTTGCTGACCGGCTTTTCTGTTTGTAATGTTTGTCGAATAAGTTGGTTAAATAAAAATAGAATAATAATCAAGCACTTTTAATTTAGGGTTCACCGTTCTACATAAAAATACCAAAACATTAATGCAAAAAACCGGGCAACAGCCTGTCGAACCATGCTCAGTGTAGGGTTCCGAAGCCGTTACTACAAACAAATTAGACCTCGCGACAAACTTAACTTTGCCGTTGGAAAACTGTTATCCCCATACATCGATATAGGTCGCGGTCAGTTTACCAACTCCGCAAATAAGTTTTCGGCAGGTATAAACATTTAAACCGTTTAACTCAAGAGCCAATGAAGTCTACTTAGTCGTGATAGTTTTCCTTTGAAGACATTTTTCATATTTTTTATTTGTAGTTTTGGCTGTAGTGGGGAGGGGACGACGACACTTGACTCTAACAAAAATTTGCGCTTTAAAGCTTTTCATAAACGGATACTTTAATTGAAATATTGTTTTCACAAATCCGCAATATTTTGGAAAGACCTATACCTACAACGACACCCCACACTATGGGGTAGAAAAAAGGAAAAAAAAACTTCCCCACGTTACGTAAAAGAAAAATTTTTTTCATGATTTTACTTTTATTTAACTATGTTGGCGTGACTAATATGTATATTCATGCCAAATTACACGTTTCTAGTACTAAGAGTCTCTGAGCTAGGCTGCGGATAGACGGACACACGTCACACACACACACACACACACACACACACGCACGCACGCACGCACGCACGCACGCACGCACGCACGCACGCACGCACACACACACACACACACACACACACACACACACACACACACACGCACGCTATCTAAGCTATCTTGCATACACGAAATAACAGTAATAATGCTCAAAAACAGTTCAAAAACTACCTACTTGCTACAGCGGCCGCTAATACCAACAACTAGCGAGAGAGAGAGAGAGAGAGAGAGGCGGTCTAGGTACCTAACTTATGGCGAGTGAGCCACTTGGCAGCGCCCGCCCGCGAAATTTGAAATCGATGAAATGAATAAGTACACAAAATATCAGAACTACTACCTAGGTCAATCAAAAACTCATGTTTTATAGTTCATTATTTTATACGGTACCTAGCGATATGAATTCTACATTAGATACGACATTTGTAAAGAAAGGGCTATCACCAAAGTTAAGTAAACACCGCTTAAACATCGTGTAAGATTTTGTTGTTTGTTGTTTTACTACAGATTACTGTTTGGTCGTAAGTATGGAGTTTAGATTATTGTGTGACACCGAAATAAAAAGCTAATACAAATACAACCCGTACTTCGGCTTCCAAAGTTAAGCAACTACCTACTTACAAGCGTATTCTAAAACAGGATGAGTGACCGCTTAAAACATCGTGTTGATAAAATCAGTTTGGTCAAATATTTTTAGCAGTTTTACTTGAGATTGTTATTTAGTCGTAAACTATGAAAGTTCGACTGCAATTTAAGCTTAAAATAGCATCAAAATAATAAGCCATTATAAAAATATAATCCGTATAAAAATGCTAAAAAAACTGGTTATTTGTCATGTTTCTTGTATGGGGACCCCTCTTGGGATTTAATTTATTGTTCATTTTGTAATTTTAAACAATAGAGTTTATAATAACACGTAATCTGTGAAAATTTCAACTGGTTACTTATAACGGTTAAAAAAATATAGCCCTGTAAACTTACTCAATCATATAAGGGGCCGTACCGCAACGAAACCATGACGTCACTCCAGTAAGATGGCGCCCGCACCCTTTAATATTTTTGACCGTAATTTCATACGTTCGTAGAATCAAAACTACTGGGTCTATTTGAATGAAACAAAAAGTAGTTTGTTTGTTTATTTATAAGCTTTACTCTTACAAGCGATTTGGCGTACCTACTGACATTCTTCATTGCTCAATGTTATGAGACCCGAACAGGCTAGGTTGACTGACAAGTCAAATCAGTTACGAGGTGTCAAAAGTCAAAACGATAGGTTAGTATAGACTTATGGATAAAGTCATGCCGTGCTACTGATAAATGCCGCCCTACTCTCTTTAATAGATTTTGTTACTTTTAAAAACAGTAACGGTTGGTAAAATGCGCCCGGTGGTAAGTTTTAAGTCTATTTGCGAGAACTTTATTTCGTAGTTTGCGCAAAATAACTTATGATCGTCGGCCTCGGCTTGCCTGAAAGCAGGGTCACCTCGTGAGGTGGGCAAACGTGAGAAAGAAACGTGCCATAATCATCCGTTGATCGAAATCTGGGGCCCTAGCCAAGATGCATTACGCTAACTAGCGTTTCTATTCATTTCGTTTTTGAACCAATTACGTCACTGTACGGTAGATGACATGATACAAAAAGTCACGTGATCTACCAGTGACGCGATTGATTCAAAAACGAAATGAATAGAAACGCTAGTTAGTGTAATGCATCTTGGCTAGGGCTTCTGAACTTTTCTGAACTCTATTCTAAACTTTTAGGGTCCCATTTCTCCAAAACACCATGAAGGCGCAACCAGTCCGTGCAAACCAAAAATGTATATAGTGATTTCACAACGTATTTCGGTAAAATAGTGCCCTTAGATTGTCAACATACCTGTTGTATGGCGTGCTGCAAGTTAATAGTGTTGGATATCTCAGGAATGACAATCAACTCGCGCACGGCGCTCGGCGACGCGCCGCCGCCCGCGCCCGCTCCCTACGACACAACACGAATATTATAATATAACCTATGAATGAAATGTAGTATTAGAAAATTCTCAAATTGATTAATCTTTTGAACGCCACTGTCAGGTGTTCTATACTTTATTTATATAGTAGGACTATGACTAGGACACACAGAATTGCTGTCGAGTGTAGCGACCAAAGGATTAAGCTTTGGACACTTTTTTAGAACCACGACCGGACAGATAATACAATAATAGTAGTACCTACTGGTACAAGGTTGAAGACTGGAGGCAGCAGTCATTTTTCACAGCTCGGTGGGTCCACGTTTAGTATAGCGAGATCCTGTACCTACCGTCGGACTCCACTATGAGATCAGCTCTTAGATAATAATATTGCATTATCACATTATGTGCGTTTACATTATGTATTCCAAATTTCAGCCCATTCCAATAACAGGAAATGTTAAAAATTTACTTGAAAGATTTCCCCCAAACATTGGTACATACTAACATCTCTTTCGGTACCAAATTTTCACGTAGATCAGTTGAGACGTTGAACCGTGAGGAAGGTGTTAGAATAAGGATTATAGATAGGATATATTATTGACTACAAGTAAGGATAGTAAGGACTCAAAAGAAGATGCAAAAGACTTATTCTTACTAAAAGTGCGGAATCGGGTAAATTTTAATCAATCAGAATTGATCGCTATCGGAATCTACCGTTGAAGTAGCAAACAAAATTTTAGCAATGCATTTTACGAGTAAATTAATTACTATAATTGAATATGAACCGAATTCAACAATTAAATAAAAATATAGCTTTGTTTGACACGCGTCCCCCACAGTGCGTGCGGTCGTACTCGCTGCTGTTCCGACCAAATCGGTGCGGGACTGGAGGGCAAGTTTAGAACCAGCTTACAGAAAATAAAAATATACCTATCCCTAATCCCCGACGCTTTAAAATTCCTTATTCCTTTATTCACAATACTTTGCGAACATATGTACGTAATGAAAATAAGTAATTTTAAATAGGTACACTTTTACCGCAATCGCGCTGATATGCAAGAAAAATGTTGCTGTAATTATTAGGTGCATGTTAACGACATAAATAAAATGGCCTCCACGGTATCCTGACGTAGGTAATCCGAAATTCCGAATACAGGGCGGCCAGCGTAACTTGCCCGGACTTGGTTTGTCGCTTAATTCCTTTTTGCCTAATCTATAGCAAAAGAGAAGCAGAGGATAATACGCGAGAAAATACAAGTTGCTGGATATACAGTTACAGGTGTAGTAAACAATCAAACGACATAGTATTTTGTAGGATAAATTCGTTTTTATCTTGCATTATCAGTTACCTAAACGATACTAAAATTAAAAGAGAAAGCAAGATATATACGAACTTATTCGACAAGAAATAAGACGTTGTTTAATTATTCACTACCTACAACTGCAAACGCACTGAGAAAGAAACGGAGCTTACGTGACTTCGGGCTTATATTTTAAAAGTAGGATCCATGTATGAAACTAAGTCTAGAATTTGTTACTTGCTACTTCTTTTGCAGTTTTTTTTTTGTTTTGTTTAGTTTAAGTTAGTGTGTATGCTATGTGTGTTTGCCGCCTAACCTGCCGTGGTTTCACTGGACGGTTCCAACGGAAGAATAGCGCTGGCTTTAACGCCAGCATAACGCTGTGTTTGAACCATTTCGTGACATCAGGCCTTTGGTCTACTTCTGTTGTCTGTTGATCACGAATACCTAAATGTTTTTTTCTTTCTTTCACTGAGAGCGCTATCAGTGAGTTTGCGGCTGTACAGTACAGAGGGCCCTGCCAAGATGCACTTCGCTAACTAGCGTTTCTATTCGTTTCGTTTTTAAACCAATCGCGTCACTGGTAGACGACGTGATACGAAAAGTCACGTGATCTACCAGTGACGCGATTGTTTAAAAACGAAACGAATAGAAACGCTAGTTAGCGAAGTGCATCTTGGCAGGGCCCTCAGATGGTCGAGCTCAGCGTACTAACCTGCGCGGGCTGGGCGAGCCGCGCCGCCATGTCGGGCGAGGCGGGCGGCGACGACTCCACTAGCACCTCGTCGCCGCAGCACTCAAAGTCTGAAACACACATCCTTGCATATTAGCAATAATAAAAAATCTGACTTGTCATAGACTAGTCCCGTTGTGAGTTTTGGGACGCAAAGCCCAACAGCGCTCTAGCACAAAATTCCACGCTGCAGTATGTTGCACGTTTCTATCACAGAACAGAAAAAACAGTAGAAGTGTCAAGTGGGCGTGTAACGTGTGGCATAGTTATGCGGAGCTCCGCATAACCTACCATACATTTGCAGCGATCACTTATTTCAATATTTCGATATTTCGATATTTCTTAAATAGGAAATAAATCCAGAAACCAAAAACATTTTCCATGGCGATGTGTTGTTTTTATAATAGTTTGAGTATTGGCGACAAGAGTCACAGGCAGGTATTTTACCTTTGTTCTGCAAACTTAGACGCTTTAGTTTAGAGTTAGAGCTACTGCCTAGCCTAAGGTAGGCGTAATTCGCGTTAATTTCGTGTTAAAGATATCAAGCAAAGACACTACAAAATTTGAAGTTCCAACTCGCCAGTCCTGATGCTACGGAAGACAAAATCCGTAATTCTTCTAGGGTTTAAAAAATTTGCTTGTGGTTTACTTATTTAATCTACTGTCTAGAAACCTCCCTATATATTCATAATAAAATACCTAAGGTACCTATGTACAGTCGAGTTCATAAATATGTATACACTTTAGTACCTTGTCTATTTAATGTCTGTTGAAACTGCCATATATGAATTGTCACAGTGATTAAAGTGTCAAGGTACTAAAGTGTACACATATTTATGAACTCGACTGTACATCTATCTAAAGCTGCTACTTGGAAGCATGATTATTCTCAAAAGTGGTTTAAACAAGTTAAATTCAAAATTAAAATATAATATTCCTTTAGAGCTATGTACCTATTACACTAGTACATATAAAACCATCTTAAATATCCAAATAATAAATGCCTTAAAAATTGTTGTATATACATTAGTTGCTCAAAACAATAACAATAATACCTATTTGTTACTTGAAATGACTAACCATGATGAAACTCAAATCTGGGAAACTACCAATGACTCCACAAAACTGACACAAAACCAAAACCTACACAAGTATAATATTGCATGACTAATTACTGGAATGTTTTATAAAAAAGGGTCTGCTAGTAATTTGACTGATGGCAGCAGTGGGGACTAACTTAATACCCTCTTGCAACCATTTAATTAGAGTAGGGCATCACCCCTTCAATAAAGCTACCTGCATTGAGAGATTAGATATCAATATTAGTGAACGGTTTGAGCAGGTATTGCCAAACAACTCCTTAATTGGAACACACATTAAGCTCAATAGGTACATTTTAAAAACAAAATATGAAAATTAAACCAGTTAGATACTTAAGAAACCATTACAAAAATACTTATTATTCCTAAAACAATTAATTTAGAATGTAGAAGTTCAAATTACATTCTAAATGAATTACTAAACATATTTGTATTTTTATTTTATTTTAATCATAATAAAGCTAAATGAAAATATAATACTAAATTATTAATTCAAGGGCCATGCAATGATTTTCAAAAGAAAGTTGTTAACCCAGATTAAATGTGAAATATATACATTAAATATTTTAGCTATGCTGAATAAATTGCATAACACCATCCCGGTTGATGGAGATGTTATTGATCTGGTAGGGCGGGTGGAGGAGATTCGCAGAGTGTTACCAAGCAACACCTCTCCGTCCCTCCGAGCCCTCCCAACAAAACAATTGGCAAAACACTCACTTTCAAGGTAAAACACGTTCTCAAAACCCATCTCGGTCATTTTAAATCAAATTCAGACAAGAACAGAATAGTCACTGAACACTAACACATTATTATGACTTGACACTAGCTGATTACATTATTTTGTATTGATCAAACAAGGGTTGCTAGGTTGTGCTTGATAAAAGACCTTGCTTCTCTTGTGTTTTTCAGAGTGAGCTTAGGAACAGTGTGTGCTATTGACAGTGTGGGGAGTGGAGGGGATATGCAGGTGCTTTATGGTTTCGCTTGGGTGACCCCACCTGCCTTGTAATGCATGGGTGGACAATATTACCCTATTATTGGTGATAATGTAACGGTGCATTGTTTATGTACATATAACATTTAACACAAAGCAAAATGAGATAATGAAATATAGATTTATTATGTGTCTGAAGATAGTACATAAAACTGCATGTGCAACTTTACTCTAAAATTTATGAAAAGTGTCCACAGGGGTAAAAATAATTTACAATATATTATTCTCGCTACATAGTAAGGTTGGGGTTAAATATATACGGCATGTTAAATCTAACCATATTATTTCACGTGATTGTATTCAAAGTGCTTGAAGTATGACAATGTTAAATCGCAAATATTTACATTCATAAACAGTACAGGACTTTTGCTAGCCATGTAGTAGGGCTAGTAACTTTTACTGATGCACCTCGATTTATAGATTTTTGTTTATTAGAACAGGTAAACGGTCGGGCGCGTGCCGTGCCTAGCGCGGCCGTCGCCGCGACCCTCCCGCCGCTCTCGACTCGGTGTTATAGATACGTAATCGTGCCTGGGAGCGGGAACAAGGGGAACTCATTCCTAACGTCGCCCGCCTCCCGTCGCCACGCATACCACCTCAACATCACATTTAGACCGATAATAAGCCTCTCAAGGACCTAAAATCTCGTATACCTCCTCAAATAATACAGAAATATACTTTACCCACCTGCCAGCCATACATTGAACTGTCAAAATCCTCATAGCTCCCGACACCTCTTTCGTATAAATTCCCTTAGAAGAAAATCCTGTTTAGATATGATAACTGTCGCCGTGTACTATTTACTGATATTCCGTGAATCTCTTTATGTAACACGTTGAGAAATCACTCTGCAAAGTTGTTGTATTGTAGTTACGCCCGTTTCCTTGGCTACGGGGCCCAGGCAAACTTTGGCCGAATGACATGACAAGTAAAGATGGCGCTGGCGTAGCAAGGGGCACAGATGATCCGGGTGCAAAAAAACTAGTTCCAAATTGACCTTTTTCCATAAAATTCCATGCACGTACAATTAAAAAACTCTGTGATATGATAAATGATAAGAGCACGTTCCGTGACTTCCGTGCAGTCCCCGTTAGTCCAATCATAGGTACTTTTTACTAGATTATGAAAATAAAAGTTTATTTTGTAAACAGTAAAAGTGTGAAGGAAGTCGTTCATATATTATGTTTGTGAGTCAATAACTCCAAGACATCTAAACATATTCAGATGTACCCAATGGATGTACCTAAGTGATTAGGCACGCAGATGAAATAAATAGGAAGTTTTAGAACATTTAATGCTAATTTAGATATGTGTAGGTAGGAACGTCTTCGTAGTCGCTTCGCTTCGATAATTTAAACATTACTCAATGCTAATCCTGGACCAAACAACTTTGTTACTCTCCTCCCCGGTAAATCTGAGTTATTTATAGGTACATATCGAAGTCTCCAGACTACAAAGGCTGCGCAAAATAAGTCATACGCATGCGCAAAAGATTTCTAAGAGAAGCCTCCTACGCGTCGCGTCGTTCTATTTACCTATATAATTTCTCTATCACTTTTATGTATAAATAGAATTATATCTGCTGCTATAAGAATATCGTTAGTTGAGATAAGAATATAGGTACTCGTAACTTAAATAACAAAATAAGGTTTCATCGTTTCATCAAAGGCCTTTGAGCGTTAGGTAGGTACGAGGTTATACGTATCTCACGTGTCTACCAACACAATTAAAGCTTTATACCCACAAAAAAACACTAGGCTCACATAATAACAAATTAAACAATAAGTTCCTAGTAGCTATATATTTTATTTTATCAGCAATATTTTATAAGAGATACTTACCAAAATAATACTTTCATGTAACAAACAGCAAACATTAGTAAGTACTTATACGTTTAATGCGTAAAATGTAGTTTAGATCTATAAATAATGACTGAAGTAATTTTCAAATTCAAAAAGCCAAATTATATGACCCGAGGACGACGATGATAGATCTAAGGCAAAACAACAATTTGAATTAAGATTTTACTCATAATAAAGTTGAATCCACATACTTAGCTAAAGTTTGTGTTTTCCAGCGCCGACGCTGCCACCTTATTTCAAGGGCTAGTGAAGTTAGACCATGTTCTATAGACGGTGTACCGTGTATGTACCTTGCGATAAAGTTTTGCCCTTGAGGAGGTGCATCGCATCGAGCCGCAGACGCCGCAGTGATCAAATTGTCTTTTTTTCAAACTCCTAATTTAACGGACTTCGATGTACAGTAAATGCAAAAGATACCTTCATAATCTGCTTCTTCAAAAATATATACAGAACAGTTATTATTAGAGTCCTCGAAGCTGACGTCATCGTTATCATCCATGCTTTTCAAATTTATTTTTTTGAACTTGACGAAAGTTTTATGGTCCATCACGAAAGAAGTAGCGGCAAAGTATTCAAATATCACCTTGGTAATTGTTTATATACTCTCCTTGGCAATTAAGTATTGTTTATTAGCGACAGAAACTGATGAAACGCGATTTGATGACATTTTGATCATTTTTTTTAAGATTTCAATTTTTTTGCAAAGGTTAATCTAGATGGCCAATTATGAATTATTTTGAAGTGAAAGCCTACCAAAAAGGATATGTATCTATCATCTTACACGTGTGTAGTAATCACCTAAGACACTGTATGGGGGGTAGTACAACTTGTACAAACAAGCGGAACTCCCTTTCTAGCAAAAGAAGTTAGAAAGAGACTTCCGCTTGTAATTTGTAACTTGTAGTTTCGTGAAACGGGCCTCTGGTCATTAGGGTGCATTTCCACCAGAGATGCTCATTAATGTGTTTTCATACATTTGACACCTCGCGACACCTCGCATCTCTGGTGGAAACGCACCCTTAGTTAGGCGAGTGACAGGGAGTTGGCACCCGAAGTTTCGAATTTAATAGTTCTTGGTAACCATCCTGTTATTGTGTTGTCATACCAAGACAATTACGTCCTATGGCCCGTTTCACGAAGCTACAAACGGAAACGGGCCTCTACTTGCAAAAAGTCCCCTCTCCGAACGGTCCCGATTCGCAAAACGTCAGTTTCTCAAAACGTTCCATCCCTTTTGCAGTACGTCTCTTCTGCCAAACTTCCCTTCTTAAAAACGTCCCTTTCGCAAAATGTCCCGTCTGCACAAATGCAAATACAGTTACAGAAAAATTAAGCCTTCTTTCATTGATGAGAGAGATGGGCAATAATAGTTCCAACGCTGGCCTCGTTGAGGACTTCACCACATACACCTTCGATTCACAGACAAAAACCGTACGTGCGTAAAATGTTATTTTCGCAGATTATGTATTTGAAGGATTATTTATAGCTGAATTTTATTTAATTAAATTAAGAATTAAGCGAACGGGGCGTTTTGCGAAAGGGACATTCTGCAAAAGGGACGTAATTCTTTATGAAGGGACGTTTTGAGACAGGGACATTTGTAAAAGGTACCTGCAAAAGGGACTAATGTATTAGAAAGATTATTTATAGCTGAATTTTATTTAATTAAATTAAGAATTAAGCGAACGGGATGTTTTGCGAAAGGGACATTCTGCAAAAAGGACGTTATTCTTTATGAAGGGACGTTTTGAGACCGGGACATTTGTAAAAGGGGCCTGCGAATGGGACCTTATGCTCCCAAACCGCGATATTCTATCAACGTCATCAACGATGATACTGCCAATGTCGAAGTTGGTTGTGCTGCTATTTGACGTTTTGTCGTGTTTTTAGTAATTCGATCGTTAATCAATTCAATACATTTCGGACATTCAACTGTCACTGTCACGCTTCGGCGCTGGGTGCGAACACCTCCGAAAAATCCCTAATCAATAAATTAGACGTAAAAATAAAATTTGCCTCATTTTATAAATACAAACGCACATGATTAATAATAGTCATAAAAAGTCAATATGACGATGAAACTAACAGTTAAAAAGTTACAAGGCGGCGAATGTACAGTGGAGGTGAGGTTTTGACGATGTGAAATCACACAGTTTGAAACTTGCCTAC
The DNA here is from genome assembly GCA_948252455.1 of Acleris cristana. NCBI lineage: Eukaryota > Metazoa > Arthropoda > Insecta > Lepidoptera > Tortricidae > Acleris > Acleris cristana. The sequence continues at coordinate 12,937,188 of OX411779.1, forward strand.
GTATTTATTTCATTTTGAGAGATAAGTTGGGTAAAGTGTGACACACCGCTTTTAGGTGATTTGGGATTTATTCATTTTACATTCCAAGTGTATCGATACTGTGTTTCATTAACAAGTTATAATGCAGCATACTTCTGACACATTGGTTCTGTTGTTAAAAAAATACGTACCAACTGTACAACGTCAATTCAACTGGCGGGGCGCGCCATCGTCTAATGAAAACACTTATCAATGACTTGATTGTAATGTAAACTGATAATTGTCGTAAAATTACCAAATATGTTCTTATGAAACTGTTGGGCTGCATGTTTGTTGTGTGTACAGCTGATCTATTGTAGTGTATACTTTTATTATTCTAAATTATAATGTAACTCTGTAGCTTAATTTAATTTTCAGGTGCTTCCAACAACATTCATATCTGAAATCAAAAGGGAGATAGCTGGAAAATTAAGTATACCTGTAGAACAGCAAAAATTAATGTTGCTTGGCCGTCCGCTGGCTGATGAGCAGACTGTGCAGTCTTACCCAACCATCAAGGACGGGACCAAGCTCAACCTAGTTGTCAAAAAACCTGAAGGGTTATATGAGGCTTCTTTAAAATATTTTAGAAGGACAGGTATGACTGATATGGAAGCTATAAATGCATCCAACAGGCTGCTCAAAATCGTCCAAGAGAAGTTTGACAAGCTGTCCTGGGATGACATTGACAGGTTGTCCCTGGAATGCCTGCTAGACGAAGCAGGACAAAGCCAACCAATGATTGATAATGAACCTGACAATGAAGATATGTACGGTTTGTGACCCTTCCACACTCGGTTGATTTACATCCTGAATAGATTGTTGTAAATTAACTTTCAAGTACATAAATTATTTCATTTAATTATTTCTCATTAAGGATTTTTATAAGCCTTGTTAAAGGGGGTGTTACTAAAATAATATTATAAATAATTATAATAGATTTTATTGTTGTTTTTAATTGCCGCTAAAGTGCTTTAAGGAAACTTAAATTCGTCACAATGGCAGGTTTAACAATGATTGTATATCTGCTTGTACTGAAAATAAATGTATCAACAAGTCTTATAATTACCACTGCATGATAATGTTTGCAGTAGTCAACATTTACAATAATGCTGCAATGCATTTTAATGAAGGGGGTGGGTCACATGGATGACATTTAAATTTTGTGTTGATTATTTGTGCCAACTGGAGGTATTCTTTATCTGTGTCCACCCTGACCATCCTTCAGCACCTTTTGGTGATGTGCCAAATGTGATTAGACTGATTAAGTCCGACCCATCATGTAAGCTGTTATTGAGGCAACAAAAAACAAGTAAAATTATTGAAAAGTAGGGTTGTGTTTTTGAGTGACATGATGATAATCTAGGTTTGGCAGTAAATACCATGAATAATACAGTATGAGAGCATTTAACCTCTCCTACAACATGGATCCTTGTTCAAATTTTGGATACCTACCTTTTTTATGTTTTCGGAATTGAAGTTTTAGACATAATGCAAACTGGACTAGAACTTGATATGATTGATGTATTTTACCTCTTGCATATGAAGGGTTAAAGAGTTATGGTCCTAATATGTGCAAAGAAATGAAACCATGTGTGTCCAAGAGATGAAGTTGATATTACATATTGCATCAGCCTTGCACTGAATGTACTATAATAAGCAATAATATATTTGAATGTCCATGTAGTACATGTAGATAATCTGTGTTACACTGTAAATATTGAAAAAAATGTGTAGGATGTAGAAAAAATTGGCCTTTTTTGGCATCCTACCAATTATTGGCTCCATACTATTTGATATAGTCCGTTCAATCTAGGATGATCCCTGTGACAGCCCTATTTCGTAATTGCTATTCACAAGAGAAGTATTAAAATTAATAAAAAAAACGGTCAAGTGCGAGTCGAACGCATCGAGGTTTCCGTACTGCCACAGAGTAGGTATTACTATATTCCCAATTTAATTCGATTTCGAATCGAATCAGTGCAAGCCTAACTCTCAGGGTTTGTACTATAATTATACCAAATATTAAGCCTGTATGTTTTACCGTTTTTACGATACGACAAAAATAAAAATATGTTGAAAAAAAATGTTTCGTGTCTGGCAAACCCCTTTCATTTTTATTTTTAGGGTTCCATACCAAAATGGTAAAAAAGGAACCCTTATGGTGAGACTTTGTTGTCTGTCTGTCTGTATGTCACAGGAGGTTTTCTCAGCAACTATACATGCTATCAACTTGAAATTTGGCTTAGTTATACAACTTGCTTGCCTGTTTGTTTTTAGTAAAAAAAATATTAAATTATTTTATTTCAAGTGGTCTAGAATGGGGGGTTTAAAAATTAAAGTGGTTTGATTATAGCACATGGGGTGTCATATGAAAGGGCTCAATATACACGTTTCAAAACTATTTTTTTTTAATTTTCTGGTATGATCTTTTTGATATATAGCCTAAAATTTAAAAAAATTACTGTTCCCCCCACCTTATCTCCGAAGTTTAGTCATCAAAAAATCTCAAAAAATCCTGGCGTATAGATATTTTTTTATATTTTATGGGAAAAATAAAATAAAATGAATGATGATGAATTAATTAATTATTTACAGTTTTTGAGGAATAACAAAAATACTTTAAACATATGTTTTAAAATAGGCTCGTCAAAATGGACCTTATTGCATAGAAAAAAGTTTATAAAATAATGAGTATATTCTTATGCGGTTGCCAAGCATATTATCTTAAATACGGAACCCCGACCCTCGGTGCGCGACTCGCACATGACCGGTTTTTTTATTTGATAATTAGTCCGCCGTAATACCATATACTGAAAACAAAAACCCGCTATCTATTAGGGTGATTGTGCACTACAAGGAATTTTACCGTCCGGCAGTCCGATTTTTTACGGTTACGCAATTAATACTAAATTTTACGGATTAGTTTGTGCAAAATCGGACTGCCGGACAGTAAAATTCCTTGAAGTGCACAATCGCCCTTACGGTTTAAAAGATACAGCTCTTTGAAAAACGGACGGACGACAGCGTAGGCATATTAATAGGGTCCCGTCGGGCTACCCTTCAGGTATGGAACCCTAAATGGCGATAAATTAATTAAATTCCTGAACGGCGTCGCTAGGTTTGTACTAATGTAGTATGTAAAGTGAAAGAAACAAGTGTTTGTATAAGCTGCCACAAGTGTCATCTTAGATTGATCAGAGTATAGTAACTGGTATTTTGGATGCCAATAATTGAAGCTTACACAAAAGCAAAATAGTAATTATGGTCGTGATGTTGTCACATAGTCACTGTACTTCTTTGTATATTTGGCAATGCATCTCATCAAATTTATGTAAATTTCTTTGTTTTTTTTAAGTTAGTGAAAATGTTAAAATTTTCAACTAAATGTTGTGATTTTTGTTCACATACTGTTGTCTGTATGGACTGTAAATATTTGAATGTAATTGGTAGTTAACTGATCAATTATGTAATAGGTAAGTAAGCTTTGTGGGGACGGGCGAGTTTTATTGACTGGGTTATCTTTAGCCAGCCTTAGGTTTGTTATTAGTGATGATGTGATGATATTGTATAAGTAGGTACTTAATTATTTTATTTACTGGACTATCAAGCGACTATTTTACAATTCCCAACAAGTTAACCTTTTCAACAACATGTCAATTTCAATATTGGTCATTTACACATTAATAAAATCATAATAACAAAGTCAAAGCAAGTTTCAACCTTAAGGCAAAATATGCAGGTATTTTTTTAGGCTGTTATCGGTGACGGATTTATCCGTTGTTTGAACCTGTGGTGCTAATATATCCGTCCATGGCGTTGAAAAGGTTAAAAACTGGCATCACATAATGCTACACAAGTTCCTTATAAAAGCTTAACTACATAGAAAAAGGGTAATTTTATCACGTAAATTGTCAATAAAAAAGTTATTGAATACAGAGTTATCTTTTTTCGATTAGTGTTTCCAGTTTAAATACCACTCGGAATAGGATTTGTGAAAGCCTGTGAATTAAATAACGAAGTAGGACGAAAATAAACTTTGTTAAGTATTCCAAACCACATTTTTATGGCGCTTTGTTGGTGGTTCGAATGCTTTATAATACCAATGTACATCACAAGAATCAAATGAAGCATAGCTAATATTTTACAAATTAATAATATATATAAAACTATTTTAACCGAAATCTAAATATTAGTGGTAGCTATAGGATGTGCTAAAAGGATAATTAATTAAAACGGTTTAAGTTCAATTAATTTATTTTTCATTTTAATACTTTATAAAGTACCTTTCATGGCAAGTAAATTACAGTAAACCATCGACTCCATTCCATGCTCATTGCCTTGTTTCATTTCAACATATTTACATAAATAAAAACAGGACGAGAGTTCCACCTTAAAACGAAGTCAAAATTATTATGATATCACAAACAAAACAGTGTAATTACGTAATTTCAATATGAGGAAAACTGTCTTTTATAAAGCTACTTAAAATATTACCATTTTACCCGTCTGAATGGCAATAATCAATCAAGTGACGAAAATAATTGCCACTTTCATTTTTAAAGCAGTGGTAAACATTTGGCCGTCAACCATAGACACAGTCAAAAATCTCATGTATTCTAGAAGGGTTAAATAACATTATGAGAAATTATCAGTAGCTTTATAAAATTGGCTTCTTTCTTCAAATTAAAGCAGGGACTGTTAAACCATCTTGTGGTATTCCATACTAGTTAGTATAAATAGTGAAATGATAATGTTAACTTATAATACGTCAATATACGGTAATGATTTTCGAATTAAAGAAGGCATTTTCAACGACATTACTCTACCCTAGGAAAACACACGTATGAATGACTTGGATTTATGTTAAAATACACTGACACATGCCTTACCTGACTCGGAATCACACTTTTCATCATTAGAGCGAGAAAGATCCCTACTTGTTCCTAGCATTGTCCGGCAAATATCGAAGTTGGTTTTGTTTTAGCTCATCTTGCTTCTAAATCGTAATCGTACTGTTGATAGGAATTATTTATTACATTAAACTTAATAAAAAGATAATTACATCATTAAAAATGTTACAAAAAAAGGAGAATATACATTTGAGATTCCTCGAGCTTTTACAACCAGTGTTCAGTATTCAGAAATTATTTTTATGCTTTTGCTGTACCTATCTGGAATTTCGTTCTCTACTCAGTCTGTCAGTCGGAGTGTGGAAGGGCAGCACCATCATCGAAACCAAACAGCTTCGCTGCTGGCTTCCATTGGTGGTAGGTGCCTCGAATACACATGCTGGTCGCTCTAATTATTATTCGTATTGTTGATGTCCTAAAAGCTCCTACTGTCAAGTGAATAACAGCAACCACAACGTCAACGTATGATTACGATATGGAAACAAGATGGGCTAAAACGAAGTGAAGATGAACCTTTGACGCGTGCAAGCAACCTATTTGAAACACGTACGGTTATAAAGAAATTTTACAAAAAGAGTATATCCCGCCATCAACTTCAATTCGGCTGGATAAACAAATTAAGTAGGACAGTATAAAAAACCACAATAGCGTGTGATTAACTTTTTTGTGTTAGACTTATAAGTGACGGATACATCCGTCGTTTAAGGTGAAAAGGATAAACAAAGAAAATAACAACATGAGAACTTTTTGAGATACTTGGATCTTTTGATTTTTAATCCTCTATCCTTTCTTTCAAATTTACAAATAAATACATGGATCATAAATAATCACAAACGTTTATATTGAAACCAATGAGTGACGTCATTGCTTGCACCTGCAGTCTGCTGAGTGCACATAATAATACCAAAAACGATGTGGCAAGAGCATGGAAGGGGTACGTATCATAAATAGTAAATAAAGTTCAAAATATATAATGGGGTCATAATCATAATGGCTATAGTAAAGGCTTTTTTTTCTGAAACCGTAAACTTTTCAGGATTGTTATAAAACAAACCTAACCCTAAACTAATGGGTTCTATAAAATGGCCTTTTAAAAAAATCCTGAAACGTTTACGGTTTCAGAAATTAAACCATATTATGACCATTATGTATTATGACCCATTATGTATTTAAATTTATATATTATGATACGATCCGGCATGGAAGTCATATTTATTATGCCTCAAAATCAAACACATTCATATCTCAGATACCTAAATACAATACATCGATGGAAGGTAAAAACTCTTTATCAACGGTTTTTGTGCTTAGTAATATTGATACGACATTGCACGTTACACACTACTCTATTTACGTATAGTTTCTTAAAGGTAATGTGGTATTTGAGATCTTTTATCTACCTACTTGATTTAACCTTTTGAACGCATTTAATATTATACTCAACTTAAATAAAAGCAAGAGTAAGTAAAAAAGGGCCTTGGCGTTCAAAAAGTTAAAAGGAAGTGGGAGATATAGGAAGTAGGGATGTTACAGACAGAGCTTCCGATTGATATTATCGGAGGTCGGCAGCGGCGGGGGCGCTAAACCAAATTAAAAAACTCCGACTTGAGTTCCGTCCGATAAAACCACCTCTGTAACATTCCTAATAGGTAGTATCATATCGCCATGTCATTTTCTCACACTCGTATCTCATACGTCAACAATATATATGGAAATTACACCTTATAAACTGTAAGTTTGCATTATATTGAGTCAGGTACGAGAGAGACGTAAACAGGCGATAGGTATATATTGATTTAAACAATTGAATTACAAAAGTTTGGCGAAACTGGCAGTAGTTACAGAGAACCGGAGTAATATGAAACAGGCACTTCATTTAAACAAACTACAGTCAAACAATCACAACCTTACTATGAGCAGATTCATCTCCGATAGTACAGTCGCCCTTATAGGTAGCTGCACAGTTTTGTACGGTCATCCAATATAAGTAGCTGCGCACTTTAGTACCTCGTCCAATTAACACCTTTGACAGATTAGGGCAGCAGTTCACAAAACGTTAAGAGGATTGTGAAGCGAATCCCCAATCGCGAAGCTGTCAAAAAAAATCTATTCTAATTTAGCTCCTAACGTTTCATACCCCATAAATCAAGTCCGATTTTTGAGTATGGTGTAGAATCTACACTGTAGATATTATGAAAAAGTAGGTTTGTACGATTCAATTCCATTTAAAAAAAAGCAATCATTTTCTTGTAAAGGAAAAGTACAGACCTAGTTTTTATTAATGTACCAAAAATTGTAAAAATCGGACTAGATTTAAGGGGAGAAAAACGTATGGAAATTTTCAGCGGTACAATCCTTTTAAAGTGACAAGGCACTAAAGTGTGCATCAACTTATAAGGCCGACCGTACCTAGCACACCTTACTTGGAAATAATTATTCCAATCCCCATATTACAAAGTCTGGCATTAATGTTATCACTTAACTTTCCTTTGTCATATCAAAGTTGGAAGACGCACGCTGAGGGTATAGTCAGCGTCAAAAGTAGATACGTACATTTGTACCTTATCACTTTGCATTCACGTAAGCAATGACAATCAAGATTGTCAAATGTGTTATGCGATAGAGTACAAAAGTGATCAACTACGTTTGACGCTAACTGTATAGCCGCACATCGAGCGGTCATTTAACCATTTCAACCCAATTAACGGATAAAGAAACCAACAACGACTTGTTGTAGATTTAGTCGTTCTTTTCTGAATTTTATACAATACCAACCTAACCGTCTGAACAGTACGCAAGATTTACCAGAACGGTACGCTGCTAGTGCAATCGTTATTCTAAAAATAAAAACTTACTTAAAATAAAATACATTTCTCGCTACCACTTTGCACCTACTTGGGAAGATAAAGGTCAAATTTTAAAACCTGGTACTAAAAATGACCACTTACAACTGATACTTTTTGTATTTTTTATATGGCTTTAATGTGGCTAGAATTCAGTTCTATTTTTAGTTTTGTCCTATAAAGGGTTAACGCGACAAGTGCTTTGTTCATGCCAATATATCTACCTATATTTAGCCATGCACAAAGTTCATGTTAGTTAATCGCTTTAACGCCATGTCAAATAAAAAAGTTGTTGACAGTGAACCTATGGTATTGTATCCGTCAATTGCGTTAAAAGGTTATAGAAGTTAAATTGTCATACTAATTTAAAACTTCAATTGATGTTTACAGAGGATTATTTATGCTAAAGTTGTCACATACAGACATCATTCACTCTAACGTGCATGAAAATGCGTTCAGAACCGCCTTATTTAACATGCCACGAGGAACATTTCGTTATTATTTCAAATATCGTTGATTATTACAAATAGTTACTTAATATTGCAATCACTATTTGATTTATACCTAGATATCGAATTACATTTAGTGTTTACGAAAAATAAATGCATCTGACAGCGTATTGTAAAAAAAAGGCATTCGGGGCGCTCTCTTACATCCTTCTTATTCTAAGGGGTTCTTTTTGCAAATAATACGCTAAAAAAACCACTATCCATCTGAAAAAGTCTGCTTTGACGGTTACACAACCAAGACATTAATCCTTACTGTAACATTATGACTTAGATTTAAATTGTGATTTCGTATTGTTAACCTAAGAGGTTATTTCTTAACCTTTTCACCGCTTCATTAACGCATTCACTGCCACCGACGTATATATGCATTCACTGTCATACAAGTTTGTTCCTAGACTACGCCCCCGGGCAGTGAATGCGTTAGGTTTTGAGAGTTAGTCATATTAGAGTTATAAACTTGAGTCCTGCGAAGGCACGTATAGAGTACAGAGTATCTCACATTGTGTGCTTTGTGGCACCGACTTGCCAGCGGTGAAAAGGTTAATCTAAAAGCAGCTATCTCACACAGGGAGTATTTGTTTAAAACTTTTTTAGCACAGTTGTAAGGCTTCAGTTATTAGCTTTTTGCTAGGTGACGTATTCTGGCGGACCAACACACGCTCCTAAAGTTGGGGACGGAGCGAATTCAGTAAAAAACACTATTTAGCGTCTTGTCACACTGACACTAAACCTTCTTGGCGCGATGGTAAATAGAAATAGACCCTCACTTACATGTTAGCCCGTTAAAGTTGAAATCTTGTAGCTATGTACAGTAGTACCCCAACGAAAATGTTAAGCTTAGTGCGTTGTCATAGTAAACTTCAAACAGAACATCAAATGACACACACACATGATAATGACAATGACATTCACAATCACAAGGTTCTAAGTATGCTCAACATTTTTATTGGGTGTAGGCGCAGTTATTTTGTCATGACGGATTAATCCGTAGACGGCGGTGAAAAGGTTAAAAAATCGCGACCAGTCTAATAATCATCAAAAATGTATAATGTGGTCAAAACGGCTCCAAAGTTATAAAATACTTGAAATGGGTGAAATTTGTGAGGAGAGTAACCGGTTGGTGACAATTTAAATTAAGTAATAGTAACGTTGACAAAGGCCTTTCACTCAGTCCCCAGTTTTATTATTTTTTGAAGAAGGCTGTTCAACAGTCTATTTCTTAACAAAGCGGTTTAATTAATCCATTGGCAGTTAAAAGGACGGCATCGTTCGAGAGAATCGCGTAAGTTAAACTCAGCCTTGTTCAAAATATACTGCTGAGCATTAAGGTCATTGCAGGCTACAACGCCCCGGCACCAGACGAGCACTGCCTCATCTCAATGTGATACATTGAAAAGTAAGCTTTGATTTGTGTAAGTACCATACATATATTTTAAAGTTAAAACAATTTCCCAGGCGCGGGCCTTGCGTCGTCCACTGAAAAAAGTATCGTACTAGGGCCGTTTTCAAAAACATTGTATAAAGTTAAGGACAGTTAAGGCCTCAATTAAAATCCTTATTTGTTTTCCATTTCGTAACGAAAATTACTATACTTAAATCATTCGATAGTTAAATGGCAATTGGCGTATAGGACAATTTTACAGCACAATTTAGTTGTCCTTTACGCCAAATGTCATTTTATGTTCGATTATGGGTACCTTTCGTTAGGAAATGGAAGAAATAAGGATTTTAATTGAGGCCTTAACTGACCATAACTATGTACAATATTTTTGAAAACGGCCCACTAACACAGATCAAATTACAGTTTTCAATGTTTCGCTTTGATTTGGTGCCGAGGCGTTATCATGTGCGATGACCTTTAGTGTCACAAGATGTCGCAAATCAAATTTAGAACAAAAAACACCTATTGATATATAAAACGTAAATAAAATTTGTGTCACAATAATACCATCAGTTTTCAAAATATCTAAAGTATAACGAGAATCTTAATCAATGTGATGTTTTTATATACATTTACAACATAACTTTATCAAACAAAACTTGTCATTTCATTTTATAACTTATTTTCTATCTCTAACCTAAAGGTACGGCACGCACGGGCGACTTTCTTGAACTATTACAAAAGTCGTCCATACATGCGATTTTTTGTAAATATTATAGCTGTCAAAAGAATGTATCAAATGATCACTTCAATTCACTGTAATAACCAGCATAAACTGAGGAAGAACTATGACACCTACATTTCCGAGAGCTCTACCTGAGAGTCCATTTCTATGGAAAACAGTGTGACTTCAAATTACATTCTACTACCCAATACAGTCAGTAACTAAAACGTATGTAAAATCCACTATAACAGACAATACTAAAATGAGGTGAGCACGTTGACTACTATAGTCAATATTAATAATCTTTATAGTCAATAGTCATCATTGTTACTGAACTTACACATCGGTGCGCACTATCAACTCACAAAGGCAGTGCGGCGCGTTCCGTAATACATTGCGGCGTTGCAATAGCTCTTGGCTCAAATTTTTTTAAACAACCAGTTAATGGTTTGCTACATGCATACGGGCTATTGACCAATGAAACTGAACCTTAAAACTGCCTCATCCACGCTTTGGGCACGCTTTCTAGTATAGGACCGCGCCGCCTCCGCTCTCAGTGCGTTTGCAGCTTTATAATCACTATAGCTACTTTATGCGACTACAGAATTATTTATTAACCTATCTAATATGTGAGTATGGCGACTATTGCGTTGATTCACTATGATGTATGGTAGGTCAATGTAAAATAATGAGAATATTGTTAGAGCCAAAGAGATCAAAATCTACAAAATTTTACATTGATTCATTCTACCAAAAATCCTGAACGTATAGCGATCACGATGAAAAACCTCGTTTATGTGCGAGTAGTTCCTTTACCGGGTAAAAGGCTTTGTGTAGCTGAGGTCTCGTATTATGGTCGACGATTGACATGTATGTATGTCTGTATGTATGTATGTACTCTTCATTGCAGATAAACAATTACAAAACCTTTTTGCATCACTATAGATAATGTACATAGGCGAACTTATCCCATATGGGTCATTTTAGTACAACTGTTAAATTAGGTAGACTCTTACAACAACAATATACTTCTTATCGGTATGACTGTGTTGTAAGTATATAATGTAGTCGGTCTCCAAACATGAGCTGAACTGAACAATACTGCCCATAAAGTCTATAGTGAGCTTACACTATAATTGTCACTATCAAAGTGAGTGCCAACTATTACAATTGTCATAAGTGCGCCCGACTATAGTCAAGCTATCAAAACATAAATTGCGTTTATTATAGTCGTTAATAACGACTATTATAGTCGCTCAATCTGAGTCGCTTTCTTCAGGTTCAGACTCAGAATCCGTGCTGTCTGGGTGGTTCTTGGTTATTTCGATGCAATTGTCCACATCTGTCAGTCTTTTCAGTGATTTTCCTGGTGATAAATTACAAATAAATATAAATTCAATTCCAAGAAATATGGGTTCAAGTAAAAAAACGAAATAATTGTCTGGTGTAATCATATTGCCTGCCACTAAATGCGTTTTATCGAAGAAGACACCCTTCATTTGATTACGCCTGTCGATAGAGAAACCCTATCATTTAGCTACCCAATCGTTATGGTTTCCCGTTGATTGTTTCCGTAACGTTAAGAAAAGCTTTTCGAACTAGTTAACCGTTTCTATTGCGCTTACCAAGTTCATTAGTGTTTCGGTAATTTTAATATTTAAGCAATAAGTATTAACCGGGTTACCCTTTTAAAAAAATATCTCCTTCCACCTTCAGCTGATTTCAGCTCGCGGTCTCGCAGCGTGCGATGCCGCTAGCTTTTATTTTTTTAGGTAGTGCATAAATCGAATGTGTTGCGCGTATAGATTAAAGTAGCTTGAAGCCGTTTGATTAACCTTACCGAGGAAAACGCATGATAAGTTTTTGGTTTTGGTAAGTCGCATTAACTGTATTGGTTAGACTTTCATTGGAGTACGTCAAATATAGGCGTACAGAGTCGTTTGGTTTTGTAATAACAAGTCTATTAAATACCCGATCGAAAACCTCTGAAACGGTGGGCGGGTCCGGTCACTGCTTAGAAAACTCTCTCAACTGTGCACATCAAAAATCTCTAGGCGTCGTACTACGTTTCGATACATTTTAAAACAGGGATCAATACCGGTATTAATTAAAATTGAAGTATCTTCTTCTATTTGCATTATTTCCTTGATATTTTCTACTGTAGTTTAGGTATAGTTGACGAAATATAATTTGCACCGATTCGACGTAGCGCATCTTAGACGAATCGGTGCAAATTATATTTCGTCAACCAGAATAACACTATTCTATTATATAAATTAATTGAAGAGCAAAAATATTCAATAATAAGCGAGATACCGAAATTGAATACCGGTATTTTAGTATGAAAATAATACCGGTATACGATACCTGTTTTAAAATATCTAAATAATGTAATGATATTTTCTATCACTGGCCATTTGTAATATGTGTATACCCTAATATCTAGGTTTTTGAGTTGAACACTGGTGGCCACCTTAACAATCTCATGAAAGTTCAAGTACAGTTCAGGACCTAAAGGAGAAAGCTACAAGCTAGAGTTTACCTGTTAAGGTGCTAAGCAGCCTGGTCTCGCAGCCAGACGGCAAGTTGATAGGGCCCAGTTTCTTAGCTAACTCCCGCGCACGGTCCGCTCCTGGCACTGAAAAATAATTTTGATTAATATTTAAATTAAATGCCGTAAAAGCTTCCTCGGCTGTGTATATCCCGTCAACAACGCTCCAAAAGCCCGTCCCCGTCTGTAATAAGAGGAAAACTCTCTGCCGAACTTTGTTCCACCTGTAGAGGGATTTCCACCGGGTCATTAATTACCGTGGCGTGGTCGGTAGATGCCGAGAAAACTTGGTAAAGTGGGATTATAACGCGGACCACTGCAGTTGCGGCGTCACCACAGTCCGTGGTGCATCTCCTGCAGTGCCCCGCGTGCGCGACACCTGCACCTATGTAATGTCACTGGCAATGCCGTTCACGTGGCAGAATATTGGTCAGGTCAACAACAAACATATTGTCTATTAACTAAAGCACTTAATTATTGGCATTCAAAATGCCAGTTTTTGGCACCTAGAGATTAAATAATTTCGCCTCTATTACCTTGATATAAAGTTTATGGTGCCATCAAGCAGTGGTCGGTATTATGTATTTACCTCTAGAGCCTTCCTGGCTGGAGTCTTCCGTCATGGTCACTTTTTCAGTCCTATAAACGCCGCTAACCAAGTCCCATACAAATAGGCACTGAAAAGAAAAGGTTAAATAAATTGTTACATAGGTAATGATGTGTCATAAGGTTCAACATTTAATACGCTCGAGACGGACGGAAACCAATATTTTTTTTCTATAACTATTATACAAAATCCATTTTGAAAACATATTTTTAAACTGTATTGTAATCCAGTTCTGAGCTATGTTTAAACTTTCAAGTCCTTTAAGCTCATTGGGAAGTTTGTTTAAAATCGATTTTAACATTTGTACCAAATAAACAAATAGACAGACAAGAAAGCAGGTAATGCAGGGGCCTTTTCTCAAAAAGTATTAGTCTAATAATATTAGTGTTTTGTCTCTTTTTTTAGTTTTATTTATGAGACAAAACACTAATATTATTTATTAGACTAATAAATACTTTTTGAGAAACGGGCCCCAGGTATGTCACTGTGTTATTCGTGGTTCTTCAAGCTGTCTAGTCAAAAATATGTATATTAAAATAGAGATAAAGAACTTATTACACCTTCCTGAATTAGTCACCAACAAGAGGGACGCAGCAATACTAGAATTTACGAGAATATGTGTGAGATTTTCCCCTGAACCCTGATGTTATAATTTATTGATATTTACCTCGGCGGCATACTGCAGCCGATGCGTGGGGCAGCCGGCGCTGATGGCGCGGCACGCCTCGCACGAGCCCGTCTCCTCGCTGGCCCACAACCACATAGCACACAGCTAAAACAAAACATATATTATCTTTACTGTATAAAAATACGTACAAATGGCGGACTTAATGCCTGATGGGATTGTCAACTAGTAGGCGAATCGATCAAGTAGAAACCAACACAGATGGTACACAGAAAACAAAGCAAATAATATATTTACAAAGTAATATTATTATGAGATTTAACAAGACTGTGACTGGGATATACCCCTATAGGTCATATATGTCTCTTTCACTGCTTGGAACCTGGCAAATTTTAGTCATTAAGAGGTATTACCTGGATGACCGAGCTTTGCTCGATATATTTTTTTGGTAAGTTTTCTAAAAATGAAACATAGCTAGATCGATTTATGGCCCCCGAAATCCCCAGTATACTAAATGTCATGAAAATCGTTGAAGCCGTTTCCGAGATTCAGATTACATATAAAGTCGCCGTCAATAGAATTTGCGAATTATGTAAACAAAACCAAACGAACCAATTCACCATGATTACTCGATAACTTAAACTTAGACTTAAACTTAGACTTAAACTTGGCTTGACCAAAATTTTTGTCCTCTGCGTGTATGCTCCGGATATGTCTAAGCCGCAGAAAGTTAGAGAGGAGTTCTGGGATAATGTGAGAGAACAACTTAATACATGTGATGAGAATGAGAGGATAATTATGTTAGGTGATTTTAATGGCTGGGTGGGGGTATGTCGAGATGGATATGAAAAGATTTTAGGAAAGTTTGGAGATGAGAGAGTGAATGAGAATGGTGAAAGTTTGTTAAGTATATGCTTGGAGAAAATGCTTGCGGTGACTAACACAATGTTTAGTCACAAACGCATTCATATGTATACATGGCAGAGGCAATCAGAGAGAAGTATGATAGATTTTGTTATAGTTGATAATCGTCTGAGAGTGAAAGTAAAAGATACGAGGGTTTATCGGGGTGTTGATGTCGGCACTGATCATTTTCTCGTAGTTACTAGAATAGCTGGACTGCAAAACAAATGGCGGCATCACGCACGTATACCTATAATAAGAACAGAAAGAGTAAAAGTTGAAAGACTGAAAGAAGAGGATGTCGGTGATGAATATCGGAAATTACTGAATGATAGATTTAGGCCGGTTTTCGAAGAGGAATGTAATGATATAGAAGAATTGTGGACAAACTTTAAAAATGGTGTGATTGAAACCGCGTCTGATGTATGTGGCATCAGTAAGAGGAGGAATGGTAAGAAGATTAGGAATGAGTGGTGGGATGATGAAGTGAAAGATGTGGTGACGCAAAAGAAGAAAGTATGGAATGACCTGTTAGCTGCTAGAGCTAACAGAAGAGTTCAAGGTGATGTAAATAACAGTATCGAAAGAACAATAAAAGAGAAGTATGTATTTTTGAAAAAGAAAGTTAAAGATGTAGTTAACCGAAAGAAAGAAGAACGCAAGGGCAAGTATGATCGGGAATTCTCCTCGAACTTTCGAGCCAATGCAAAGTTATTCTGGCATTTAGTCAGAACAGCTCGAGGCAAAGCAGGAGATTCGAAAATAGGTGTGATAAGGGATTCAAATGGGGATGTTATTAGAGATGAAGTGGAAATGTTGAAACAGTGGAAGGGATATTTTGAGAGTTTGTTTGAGCAGAGTGGTGGTAATGGAAGTAATTATGTTGGTGAAAAAATATTTTGTGACAGTAGTATTAGTATGGAAGAGATAATGAATGCTACAAAGAGTATGAAAGTGGGTAAAGCTGCTGGGTATGATAGGATATCTGCTGAAATGATCAAAGAGGGTAGAGGCGTTGTAGCAAGCCTGCTGTTCCTCCTATTTAACCTGTGCTGGCGGTCCGGTCGAGTTCCAGATGACTGGAGAAAGGCCGTGATTGTGCCTCTGTATAAAGGTAAGGGATCACAGCAGGAATGCAAAAGTTATCGCGGTATAAGCCTCCTGAGTGTCGTAGGCAAATTGTATGCAAAGGTATTGATTGAAAGGGTGATGTTAGCAACAGAAAGTAAGATTTGGGATGTGCAAGCGGGATTTCGAAAGGGGATGGGATGTGTGGATCAAGTCTTCTCTTTAAGGTGTATAGTTGAAAAAGCCATAGCCAAACACCAAAAGGTTTTCTGTGCCTTTATTGACTTAGAGAAGGCGTATGACAGAGTGGTGAGGGATGAACTGTGGACCACTCTTTCCATGTATGGGGTGGACAGTATTCTGATACGGGCTCTCAAATCATTATATAATGACTCGAGTGCCTGTGTCAGGATAAATGGGACGTGTACGGACTGGTTTAGCATCGAACGTGGTGTTCGACAGGGCTGTGTAGCGTCTCCTTGGCTGTTCAACCTATTTATGGACAGTTGTTTATCAGATCTGAGAGAGTATGATTGTGGAATAAGGATGAATGAGTCAGTTATTAAAACTTTGTTATATGCCGATGATCAAGTTCTCCTTGCATCATCGGCAGACCACTTACAACAAATGATGACTTTGATGAATGAGGCGTTTAAAAGGAAAGACATGAAAGTGAATGTGAAAAAGACGAAAGTGATGGTTGTGGAGAGGGATGAAACTGCTACAGAATGTCAAATAATGATTGGAGATGAAAAAGTGGAGCAAGTGGATGAGTTTGTGTATTTAGGGTCTGTGTTTACGAGAGATGGAAAATGTGACGGGGATATTGAAAGAAGAGTAAAAGCGGGAAATATGATCAATGGGGCGTTACACTCAATCTTGTCAAACAAGGTCATATCGAGCAAAGCTCGCCTTGCTATTGTCCAGGGAGTATTGACACCAACTTTGATGTATGGTAGTGAATCTTGGGTATGGCAGAAGAAGAACGAAAGCAGGATTAATGCAGTTGAAATGAGAGCTCTAAGAAGTATGTGTGGAGTTAGAATTATAGATAGAGTAAGAAATAGTGAGATCCGAGAACGATGTGGATTGAAAGAAGATGTAGTGACTAAAATTGAAAAGGGTATGCTAAGATGGTTCGGTCATTTAGAAAGGATGGATGAAAGAAGAGTTACGAAAGAGATATGGCGAGCGAGAATGAGCGGTGATGTCGGTAGGGGACGTCCTAGACGGACGTACGGTGATCAGATTCGCGAGGTACTGCATAAGGGCCAAATCAAAAGCACCCGAAACCGACGTACGTGCATGAAGAGATTGATGAATGTAGAGGAAGCGAAAGTTGTATGTTCAGACTGGTGCACCTGGCGTTCCATAGTCTCTGCCTACCCCATTGGGAGACAGGCGTGAAGGTATGTATGTATGTATGTACTCGATAATCACGTAATTTTAAAGATCAAGTGAGGTCTTTGCAACGATTTATACACTAAATCATTATTTTCGTATTAAGTTTAAGATGAAATAACTATTCATTTACGTTATTTTTAATAAAAACACTCTTGGTGAATATTTGAGATTATGTGTCAAACAGTACTAATTTGTTTACATAGTTCGCAAATTCTATTGACGGCGACTTTATATACAAGAATTGCTCGTTTAAAGGTATTAGATATCAGTAGAAAGTGCCTTACTTCGCTGATACATACGAATGACTATAAATAAGAGGAATAGCTTAGCAAAAGAGTGGTAAAAAATTAGGGTGCTTTTCAGAGTAAAATTGGCAACATAATCGAAGTTTTACCTCTAAACGGCTATTATTGCAGTGGTGCCACTTGAGAACATTGTAGTTACACCAGGGACCGGAAAACCTCTTCATTTGGTTAACCCTATCGATAGGCTTACCCTATCATTTGGTTACCCAATCGATGTGGTTACCCTACGATTGCGATATCATAACGTTAGGGCGAACCCCTTTCAATGCCCGCAGTTAACCGCATCCATAGAGCTTACCAAGTTCATTAGGGTTTCGGTAGTTTAATATTAAAGTACTTAGCATTGACTGGGTATTACCCCATTGATCGCCTCTCTCTTTTTTGCGCATTCGGGCGAATTCTGGCTGTCTCGCTTAAGTGTCTACTACCTGCCGCTACCCTATCAATTGTTAGGTAATGCAATAATAAGTCGAAACTCTTGCGCATAGAGATTAAACCACCGTGAAACCGTTCGATTATGTTTGAATAGGATAACAGACGATGGGGTATTGGGATAGGGTTAGCGCTTAGTCGAATTAACTGTAACGTTTGGTTGCCCTTTCATTGAACTAAGTCGTCAATAGGCTTAGCACATCCTTGGGGTTTGTAAAAACAAGTCTATCAAATACCATATCGAAAACCCCTTTCGCGCCAAGCAGTTCCGGTCCCGAAGTTCCACCGGTAACTACAGGAATCTATCCTTAAGGAGCTAATAAAGTGAGTCACAAGAATGTATTTGACACAGCACTATTTTTTCTTAAAAACTGACAACCCAGCGAGCGTCACATTACTTTTTCTAAACAAAAATACAATTTTACACTCACCCCAGACAAACAGCCACTGCTCTGGCACACGTCGATAACATGGCAACCCCAATCAAAACAGTAGATGAACTTCTTCCCGTTCAGCTTGCACAGTCTCCCGCAGACCTCGTTGCATAACAGTTCAGTGTCGAGTGACCTCTGCTGCGCTCTGAGCGTGAGGGGAGGCAGGGGCGCGTTGGACTGGATGCGTGCCCAAGAGCTCGCACTCACCCCCTGTAGGGCCGCGTAGCCGGCGCCGTGAGCCGTCAGGTGCAGCGCTACGTGGTAGCCTGATATACAATCATCTGAAAATTTTGAACGATTGGAATTGACCGATGAAATGAAATTATATTTTTTCAAAATTATGAATTATTCCTGATTGGACACTATCTCGTTTGGACACATATTGATTCGGACACATTCTGTTTTTATGGGAATGAGGAAGTTATTTTAAACTCAAAACATACTTTTGTGTTTAAATAATTATAAAAAAAAACACAATTATTTTATAGTTACACAGACACACACACAGTGTTTTATAGATACATTTCAAATAAACATTTCGGGGCAAAACAAAATTTGTCCAAACAAGAATCTGTCGAGGCAAGAAATGGAGATCGTATATTCGAGAGCTGATTTACTTAAGACTACGCCGAGCGCACAGTGGCGCCCTCATCACTATTATTGTGTTTTCTAATAAAATAAAGTATTTTCTTGAAATCGGACGATGCTTTTTTGTAGAGCAAGTAAAAACACAATTTATGGGATACGTAACAAACTTTGATAACAATTACCGTATGAGTAGTCAGCTTAACGGGAAAAGGTGGCCACTTTTTTCCGTTAAGTTGATAACTCAAAGGTCAATTGTTATTAAACTATGTGATATGTCCTATAAGTTGTGTTTTCATTTGTAGTACAAAAATGCACCGTCCGATTTCAAGAAAATACTTTATTTTATTAGAAAACACAATAATAGTGATGAGGGCGCCACTGTGCGCTCGGCGTAGTCTTAAGGTAAGTTTACAACCGGGTAAAATATTAATTAATTTCTATTGAATACCGATTTCTTTAGTCGTAATATTCGTATTGCTAAATACACGTATATTTACTCACAGATTGTGTAAACAGGGACCCTTCTTTTTTGTCATAGTAATGTTATTTTGACACTTATCACACTTAAAATATTCCTTACTGTAAATTCTCGTGTATTTAACATTACGACTAATACCATAAATTCGCTTTTCAATAAAAAATAAATCATGACTTTACCCTGTTGTAATCACTCTATATTACATCCTCTCGCGAACTTTAGGTAAATTTGTTACCGAATATCCGATATCTGGATATAGATCCCCATCACAAACGCATTAAAACGTCAGTGTATACCTATTTTTAAACATGACTGTTAAGTCAGTATACGACTCATTGCTGATATAACTAAATTGTGATTTACGACTGTTACAGCTGTCCGGCGTCACGTAATACGTTATGAATAGAGTTAGGACTGTTGGTGGCAAACGGTGGTTTTAGGATCCATGGAGTCGCTGTTTCCTGATTATTATAATACATACCACCTTGATTTTGACCTTCAAAATTGTCATTTTTCCAAATTCAATCTTTCATTAAATCGCTAAACGAGTTTAAATTAATTTTGATACGGAGGATATCTCCGCTGTGAAAGGGTAACAAACAAACAAGTATTAGTAGGTATGGATAAACTAAACTAAAGATGTATTTAGTTTATTTAGAAATATGACAAAACTAAAGCCCAAAATCAAAGTTATATGTGTAATAATAATTAGGAAATAGCGACTCCATGGATGCTAGAACCACGTTTTGCTACCAAAATCCTTACGCTAGTTATGAATACACGGCCGATTCTCAAGGCTAAGATATGGAGAGGGAGCGGGTGGCTGCAATATGCTAGCTCGTCGCTTTGCGCGTTGTTCGATTGAGGTTTTGATCAGCTTATTTAACCTTTTGACCGCCTTACGTTAAATATAAAATGTGTCACTCACACGCCAAACATGATTGTTATGCTATGCAAATTACAACTTAATTCATAGGAAACAAAGTTTATTTTAATAACCAACTTGTGACTTGTGTCTTTCAGTTGTCGGACAGAGCCGACTATGACGTTGAAAAGACTAAAGCATGCAGTGTTTGTACACTTGCCAGCTCTAGGTTGACTTTGTTAGGCACTCTTTCGCACTGAGGGTGCAGTACAATAAAGTTAATGTTGTTATGTAAATTTTAATTTGAATTTAATTATTTGTGTACCGTCGTTTTTTATTTGGGTTGTTTGCCTCTTAATAAACAATTGATTATTAATAAACAATTGAACACATAATAATGGAAATATGTTTTTATTTCTTGAAATTAAAATATAAGGCAAGAAAATCATCAATTTAGTTATTGAAAACTAACTTGATTAAATGTACACATTATGCGTTCATTTGCGGAGAAGGTAAACGAGCACACAGTCTTAATTCTAAGTATGGTTAAATAACGCTTGAAGACATTATGTAAATAATAATACAAAATATATGCTTATTATCTCACCTTCTGAATCCGTAACAATGGAGGTGATCTCATCATCGCTCTCCACAAAATATCGCGTGAAGAATTTGCTGCATTGCGAATTTTCCGAATGCACCAAATAAGGGTCCTGAGCGTTCACAGGGTACTCCGACAAAGTCTTCGACGTGTTGTCATGGACCGCCACAGTCTTTAGAGAGCCGTCATCCAACATTTCTGTCACCCTGTACTCAGACTCACTCTTGTCATCAGATTCTTGGTCCTTCGAGTCATTGCTCGGAGTCGGCGACGGAGGCCTGCTTATCTGGTTATGCGCCCTGAGCACAACGCTCTCAACCGGCGGAGACTTCGGCCGCCTCACCTTACTAGTACACCCCGTGAAATACTTCCTGTTACTCCTTAACACTCTAAACGGGACAATATTCTCGTTATTGTCCTCTGAGAATTCATATTTTTTATCAGCTAACCGTCGTTTCCTAAATATACTTAACTTTTCACACTTCGTTTCAGTTTCTTCGACGAATTCGTAAGCTTTATCTGCTATGATTCGGTGACTTTCGTTGAACCTGGACATGCTTTCAGCAGGTCTCCGCCTGGGGGACCTTAGGGGGGGTGAAATAAGTGTCCTAATAGAAGGTGAAGGTCCCTCCCACTCTTCAACCAAGTTGTAAGATATAGAGGAAGCTTGAATACACAATTCCTGGCCCATCATATCTGGTAACTGCACTGGCTTGGGCATCTGATACGGTTCCTCCAAATCAGAAAAGTCTTCTAGAATATTCTGCACAACCTTATTCTGGTATTTAGGGGACTGGAATACTGTAGATACGTCTGAAGCTGGGGTGCCAGGGTTGGTGTAATAGGAATTGATTTCATCCCTGTCTAGAGAGAACTTGCTGTCCTCGACTTCCATTGGTGTCTCTTGGTCAGGCTTGATGAAGTCTATCTCGAGTATGTGTATAAAGTCTGTGTAGATGATAATTTGGTTGGAGTACGCCAGTTGGACGACCGGCTCAAACACGCTAGAGTCAGATGTGCAGAAAAACTTTGTGTGTATTGCAAAGTTGTGTTCAAGACATCTTTGGCCCCAATTCTGACAATCTGGAATTGATTAAACGGTAAAAACTAAAAACATTTCATTGAACTAAAATTGAAAATAGTATGCTGCACCCTTATAATCTTTATAGTCCTATTACACATATGATCTTGGTGAGTTGATTAAAAAGATCCAATAGTTTAGGTGTTACAAAGAATAAAAATAATAACACAGAGACACATACAGTGGCTCTATTCTACTTGGTAATACCATATTGCTTTTGACATGTTATCGTTTTTTTTTATTCGGCCGCCATTATTGTCAAGTAAATAAGAGCTATCATTACGAGATAGAACCCTAGATGTAGTAAATAAACATACGACATCGTCTTTATTAGTCTGAAAAGTTGGTATTTATCTTGCTTTTTCAGAAAGCTTTAGCACTCGTTGATAAGCAAACTTAGAAAGCAAGACGAAAACGAAATAATCCGACAAAATACGATATAGTATGAATTCCGAAGCTTATAATAGGTTGCGCAGTTGGAGTAATATGACTAAAATACGAGTAAAAATAAGAGTGCGGTAAGAGTGATACTAAGAAGACAAGCTTAGCTATATTATTTATCAATATAACAATCTGCTTACCTTCTTCTTTTAGCATGGTTGCACATTTTCTACAACCTAAGCGAGGTACACCGATCACACTGAGGTGAGACCGCTCTGTACACGAGTCTCTGTAAAAAACGATTTCCATTTTATAATATAGAGGACGCCCGCGACTTCGTATGTACGCGTAGAATTAGTTTTCCGCTACTCCCTCTATTTATCCGATAAAGTCGACTTTCGGAAAATCCTTTCTTAGTGCACCCCTAGATTTCATAATGAACCTACGTGCCTAATTTGGAATCTCTAGACCCAGCAGTTTGGGCTGTGCGTTGATAGATCAGTCAGTTTCTTCGTTTATACATATAGATAGACTAGCTTTTGCCCGCGTAGAAGTCGTTTATCGTTGCTCCCTCAGAAACTATCAAATTTTCTGGCATGAAAGTACCATATGTCCTTCACCGGGACTAAAGCTATCTCTATGCCAAATTTAATTATAATTGGTTAAACGGTTTAGCCGTGAAAGCGTAACAAACAGACAGTGTTACTTTCACATTTATAATATTAGTATGGACGGGGAATATGTACAGTCACCAGCAATAATATATTATTAAAAATATCTGACACGCCTTTATTACTAGAGGTATAAGAGCGTGTCAGATATTTTTGCGCCCAATGTTGGATAATATATTATTGCTGGTGACTGTACAACAATATTTATAAGAAAAAATTTCGCCAAGCTGCATCTAATAATTTCAATTAGGTTTCTGATTTAAAAAAAACTGCCTCCAAATAAGTCCATCCGTTTGGGAGCTACAATTCCACAGATAGACACACATTTACACAGATATACACGTCAACCTTATAACACCGTTCTTTTTTGTCGTGGTTCATAATCATAACGGGCCTTATATTATATTCCTACGGCCCTGTATGCCTTTTTCTCTAATTTAACTTTGTTTACATTTTTTATCTAAACTCATCGGCCTTACTTTAGCTATCTGGGTTTCTTATCATTAATTAATAGTAACATAATCATGTTAATCTATTAAGAAGTTAGCGATTGCACAAATGATTATATTCTAATACTCAATATACAATAAAAATATGCCACACATGATAAGCATATGAATAAGTACGTTGACATTAGATATGATAGGTAATTAGACTTCGAAATGTTGCCTCTAAATCGCTTTTGATAAAAATATGGCACAATGTTTTTTTATAAACATTCACTAGGTACCAGTCACCAGCAAGGACTTATTAGGATGGTAAAGGTCATTTTGATTTTTTTTGACCATATTTTATTGAATAAAAGGTAAGGGATATAGTAGAATAACCAGCTGCAAGTGCCCCTTTATATCTGGCACCCTGGGCGGTCGCCCAACCGCGCCCTAGCCTAACGCCGCTACTGCGCGGACGGAGTCTTGAGCAACAGCTAGTGTGATGATAAGTTCTAAGGTGCAGTAAGTAAAACTTACGGTATTCCATAGACTACAAGCACCCCGTGGTTATGTTTCCACTGCGACATAGACACGGTGAGGCGGCTGTCAACGGCGTCCCCTCCGAAGAGGGGCACGCGGTGCACCGAGCGGACCACCGCGCCCGGCACCCACGATAAGAAGTGGAGACTGTAACAAGAAGGATCATTAGAAAATATCTTTAGACACATGTAAATATTCTTCTAGGTATGCATATATGGGTCTAGTTTAAATGTGACATAATAGGTTCCTTGGGTTGGTTTCAGTATCGGATATAAATAAGTCGTAAGTAAGGATCTAATGACGATTAAGGCGTGACTAGAAAAATAAAAACCTCGCCATATTGCGGAAATTATATGAACTGTCATTTCTATTGCAATTCACGAAACACGGATAAAATAATAATAGTGGCGACCTGATTAGAGGCTTTTTATTTTTCTGGTCGGGCTTTACTATAGTTTAGCAAAGAGATGATTCGCTATAGTTTAATTAAAGATTAGAAAAATGGAATATGAAGTTGTTCCAAATGTATGACATTACATTTAAGAAAGCTAAACAACTAACTATACTAAGGTCAAAACCTATAAATAAAAAAAAAAAAAAAACATACCCAGCTAAGTCCCCGCCAAGGCCTGTCAACCCACATCACAAGCATATAACTATAACATTGAAATCTCAAACTTACGTAAACTTAGCGTTCTCCCTAAAGTAAACTTGTGACCCGTTGCTATAGGTGAAACTGAGTAGATACTGTCCGCACTGCGAGAAGCCCATGAACACGTGGTGGTTGAAGTAGGACATGGGCACGATATCCATGAGGCAGAATCTGAGCCGCGGCGGAATCCGCTCGAACAGCTTCCGGCTTCGGTCATTATGGCGGCTGGATGTAGACCCAAGGATCTGAGGAGGAAAGATATTGTGTTAGGAACAGATATTAGCCTGAAGAGTATATTTTAGCTAATCAACATCGAGAAAATGCGTATGGCGATTGATATCAGCGCTCTATAGTATGTAAATTTGATTGCAAGTTGACAATAATATTGTCACACAATTTTATATTATTTCTGGTAGAGTTTTCCTGCTTTTAAAAAAGAAGTTAGGTACATATCAATATACTTAAATATTAATTCAGCACAAAAAAGCACAACACTTCAAGCAAAAGATCATTGCTGAAAAGAAATTACTCAATAAAAAATCATAACAAAATCAATAAACATGACAGACAATATTGTAAATTTATGACCATTATGTAAACTTACTCATGTTTTACAAATAAATTATCTTTATCTTTATCTTTATAATATGTACATAATATGTGAATCAGTTGCACTGTACTAAAAGGTATAAAGCACATTCACAGTAAACAAAGGTCATGTAAGTATCCTGTCAAACTGGTTTTGGTATGATTTGAATGGGATTTCTAAGAAAGACAAACACAAGTGCAGTCACTTAATAAAAATGTTAAACATACTTGGAACCCTGTCATTGTGATTGTCATTGTCACTATTAATGCTTGTAATGACAAACCACTAAAGTTTGTAGATATCATATCTAATTAATTACTTACTTTAAGAAAAGAACGACATTACATAAACATAATATAATATGTCACAGTAAAAAAGATCATGTAGAACCCTGTCAAAATGGGATTGGCAGGGATTTCTAAGAAAGACCAACACAAGCACAGTCACCCAATAAAAATGTTTAGCATACTTAGAAACATATAATTGTGATTGTCATTGTCATCATGCTTGTTATTTAATGTACTAAACATAAACTTTATAATGACAAGGCACTATTTGTAAATATCAGGTCAATGGTCAAGTTATGACCAAATGAATTAAGAAGTGAAAATTCTACTTTCTAATGGAATAACAACACTGTAGAACATAATAAAAGTGTGATACAAGAAATTCTAATTACATACACTAATTCCTTCAATTTACTGTAATTATTTGCAAAAGTGTTTGTAGTTATATTAACAACAAACTAACTATTTCTGATTCATTACCCTAAAATAGCTCAGCATTATGTTTATTGTAAACATTGTTAACTACTAAAATAGTTTACATGTGGAATGCATTGCAAACTTAAATGCATTTACTAAAGAATTCAAATTTACATTTGAGTAATCCTTCACTTTACATCATACACAGCAAATAATAATTAATCAACAAAGTCTCACTCCATACTACTCCCAGTAACTGATCAAAGGGTTTCTAATGAATGAAAGAGCTGATGTCCATCATGAGTTATTCTTATTAGAGATGATGGTATGCTCAGTTCAACAAAATAACTTTCTTATTGCAACATTATAGTTTCAGACGCCATAATTTGCTTACGTAGCAAAACATCTAAAATCAAATGTTATGAAGTTGATTCACAAACATCTAGAATGTCCAAAGCCTAAATGAATAATGTTGTTAATCTAATAACATTCGAAACACAAATATGTTTTTAAATTTTAGTTTAATTTCTATTTCAATACCAAATAACAGTCGACAGAGCTCTGCTACCACAGAGCTCCTACTTCTAAGTGTATTTTTGTGAATTTCATATGTTATATGATTTTACTTTATGTATTTTGAACATTACATAGTGAGCAGTATATATTATAAACGTTATGTATTTAAATAGTAGAAATGTTAAACTTATGACATAAGATGCTAGTAATTGCGTATGTTATGCAATTTGACTTTATATATTTTGATCATATGAAAAACGAACTTATAACATAATCAATTCAAAAGATATCCTGAAAACATAGTTATTCCATGATGTATTACCAATTTCACCAGTTCGCTCAAAATATTTTGCTCTTGCATTGAAAATCTTATACCAACAGCTTCTAAATTTAAAATGTAACACTGACTGATTTTGGAATGTGTCCGTTTTGTATTCAATGAACGAGTTGTCTTATCCCCACACTGGAACACACCAACACTACATACATTTATTTTTTGTTTCCTTCTTTGTGTAATCATGTCACTTAATTTAACTCCCTTTCAATTATTGAATTAAACTTAAATTAAGTACACATATGGATACCTGATACTGATAATGATGAAATAGAATGGTATCATTGAGCTGAACTCATGATGAAAACAGAAGGTGGCAATAGGATATCTACTCTCAGTGGCGTAGATAGGGGGGGGCGAAAGGGGCGGCCCGCACCCGACTCGACCGTGGACATCAGCAGTGAGTGCCATTTGTGGCAGATTGCATAACCGCCACCAATAAAATAATGTAGGTAATTGAGTTTTGGGGTGACACCTACAATATCCGCACGTGGTGCCACTCATGCTAGCTACGCCACTGTCTACTCTAGTTAACATAGACACGTGAGTTTAAACTTGTTACATTGGTCTTGATAAGTAGTCAATTGCTATGCAAAAACTTTTGCCTGTTGCCTTTCTAGCCACTTATTTTAACTTAATAAATATTATTGACAGAAATTAATCATATAAAAATAAAAGATATTTTTTATAGAATTTTAATAATTTCTGATTAAGTAAAATTTGTGCAAATATAAGATAAAAACACTGATTTATGTTTGTGTTTGTTTCTTTTTTGTTTCCTTGGTCTAAGAGTTCCAAGGTCAACATTTAACTGAGAATAGGTCAATAAAAATAAGCTCATTCTCTATTTCAAAGTAACAGAGTAATTATTAATTATGTATGAAGATTAAATAGAGAACATTAGGTTTGCTTCATATTTAATTCTATAATTCGAAATCATACCTACAGTAATAAAAAACTATAAATCTAGTAAGCCTAAACCTAGGTTAAAAGCTTTCTATATTATATGTCTTAATAAAAAATACTGTTTGACTATTACTTTGACACTCAATAATAAATGTTTAGTCACAATCCATTAAATAATAAAATATGACAACCGGGATCACACCTGGAATTACTAAAA
Organism: Acleris cristana; assembly: GCA_948252455.1. Taxonomy (NCBI): domain Eukaryota; kingdom Metazoa; phylum Arthropoda; class Insecta; order Lepidoptera; family Tortricidae; genus Acleris; species Acleris cristana. Next base: position 12,965,459 of record OX411779.1, read on the forward strand.
ATAAATAGAGATCTGCCATTTACCGGGCGTGTAATCAATACATTATAATAACGAGCTACAGCCTCTTGAAACCAAGTCTCAAAAGCTATATAAAAAAAATAAGCGATCATCGTGTAAACAACCCTGGAATAACGAAGTTTATACTGACCTCTCTATTAAATAACTTATGAGCTATATTAATACTATTTCTCGGCATTGTTCTAAAAGCACTAGTACATGTTTTCTTCACATCACTGTCATTATATGGAGGTTTTTCTAAATTTCCATTCTGAGAAGAATCCATGTTTGTTTTTTTTTTTTTTTTTCATTGTTACGGCCCTTGCACGGTTTGTGCTTTTGGCCCGAATGTCAACAAAAACGGGGAAACGGAATTATCAGAGAAAGGGTTAAACGGAATTTGGAAAAACGGAATAAAAGATCAGGAATGAAAAAGAAAAATAATGGAATAATGGAAAAAATAAATAATAAATACAATTATATGGATAGAAATTAAATTTTAATATGATTGAATATAATAAAATCTGATAAAATTTGGTATATGTCAGAATTAACAGGGGACAGTAAACAGGATATAGAGGAAGGGAAAGGAACTCTAAGGGAAATAAGACCTTCTAGGAGAGATGAACGGTCATATTTGCTACAAGCAAATATGATGTGGTTGATATCACCTTCAGGGTCACCACATTCACAAGTTGAACTATTAATTATTTTAAGCCTTGCAAGATGCGCCGGAGAACAAACGTGACCCAGACGCATACGGACAATTATAGAAGTAGCCCTCTTGCCGAGTCTCAACTTGGAAAACCAAAGTTTATGCAAAATAGACGGTTGGATGGCGCGGTAATGTCGACCCTTATCATGGTTTGCTGACCAGATTTTATCCCAGGAATTCCTGAGATAAATTCCGGGCAGAGTTGCAAGGTCATGAACGTAATTCTTATAGTAGTGCACGTCCCCACACACTACCGCATCGTTGGCAATTTGGTCTGCTCTCTCGTTACCAGATATGCCACAGTGAGCGGGGACCCACGCAAAGGACACGAAACAGCCTCTCGATGAGCAATCTAATAACAAAGATCTTATTTTAATGATAACAGGGAACAGATAGTGGGAACCGAATGGATAACGGGCCAAGGATTGAAGAGCACTTAAAGAGTCCGAAAAAATAACGGTTCTTTTTAGCTTCATCAGCAAAACATATTCAACAGCTTTAAATAAGCCGAAACACTCGCCTGTAAAAACGGAAGATTCAGGGGGGAGTTTTATTTTTTGAACAATATTATATTGTGAATGATACACCCCAACACCCACGCAGCCGTCAGCTGAGTGTTTGGAGGCATCAGTAAATATTCGATGCCACTGTGGCCACTTTGTGTCTACCACGTAGTTAAAGGTCAGCTTCTGGTTAACGCCAACCTTTAAAATACCAGTGCTTAAATGTATATCCGGAAGAAGGGTAAGTGATTCGAAGCTAGAAAGGAACAAAGGGATGGAACTTGAACGGTGGGTAGGGGCTTTAAGAGAATCAATTTTCTTTAAACTTTCGATGAGGCAAGGAAGGCGTTTGTTTCTCCAATAATTACAACTCTCCACTTGGGCAGCGAGACATGATAATTTAGATATAAGAGGATGGTTGGAAAATTGAAAACAGCGGAAAAGATATTTGTCAGCAAGAAATTGTCGTCTTAAATTTAAAGGAGGCTCCCCAGCTTCCACTTGCATACAAATAATTGGACTCGACTTCATGGCTCCTAAAATTATTCGCATCGCTTTAGCCTGAATATTGTCCAATTTTTTGAATGCAAGAACGCTACCGGGTTCCAACAAAAATGTGCCGTAATCAAGGACACTTCTTATTAAAGCATTGTAGATTAATTTCATTGAAAACGGATGAGCTCCCCACCAAACCCCGGAGAGGCATTTCAAAATATTTAAGTTCCGCTCACACCTAGCAACTATATACTCGCAGTGAGGAAAACCAGTGAGCTTAGAATCTAAAACTACTCCTAAAAATTTTATTGAATTACTTGTGGGAATCGAGGCATTATCGTATTTAATATCAACGGGTGAAGGATTGCGCATTCTGGAAAACAAGACTGCCCTACTCTTAGGAACTGATAGTTCTAGACCATTGTGGTCTAGCCATGATTTTAATAAACTGAGGGAGGAGGTTAAATAATTACAATTTTCTTGAATAGACGGGCCAATTTTATAAATCAAAAGATCATCAGCATATTGTAGAATTTCGGACGACCCTCTTAGGCTCGATTCCAAGTCGTATGTATATATATTGTACAATAATGGGCTGAGAACAGACCCTTGAGGAAGGCCTCTCCATACGGTTCTAGAAAAGGTTGTTTCATCAACATATAAGTTGATATGTCTTTCACTGAGGATATTAACTATAAAGTTAGATAAAATAACAGGAACATTCAAATCTACGAGTTTCTTCATCAGTAAAGAAATAATGACATTGTCATACGCTGCGCTGATGTCTAAAAAAGTAGCAACTACTGATTTGTTATTTGAAAATGCCAATCTAATATCCGATATAAAAATGCCTAAATTATCTAAAGTGCTCTTACTTCGTCTAAATCCAAACTGAGAGCGAGCTAAGAGATCACCCTTCTCCACAAACCATTCAAGACGATTTTTGACTAAATGTTCAGCTATTTTAATAAGGACAGAAGAGAGAACAATAGGACGGTAAGAGGAAGGGTCGTCGGGGGACTTATTGGGTTTTAAAAAAGGAATAACTGTCTGAGTTTTCCAAGAGAGAGGAACACAACCAGAAATCATCATAGAGTTTACGATATCTAGATATAACATAAGGACTTTATCACTGAGATTTTTAATAAATGAATATGGGATTCCATCCTCACCCGGAGTCGAGTCTTTCACACGGCACAGTACTCCTTTAAGTTCGACAAGAGAGAAGGGACAGTTCAAACCAGAAATATTATTTACAATGGAAGGAGGAATGGAAATTTGTAAAAGCTCATGTTCAGGAACAGAAGGAGGAGCGAGACGATCCATAAAGCGGTCGGCCAAAGAGAGAGGAAGTTTCGAAGACGAACCGTTAAAAGCAGATCTAAACCTACGAATGTTACGCCAGACCACTGATGGACTGACATTGGGGCTAATACTTGCACAAAATGATTGCCAGCCTTCAAATTTCTTTTTTTTAAATAATTTCTTGCAGTTACGGTCAGACTCTAAGTAAAACTCGAAATTGTCGGCAGTCATCTCGCTACAATATATTTTCTCTGCCGATTTCCTTGCTTTAATTGCTTCAGTACAGTCATGATCCCACCAAGGCGGGGACGGGATATGAGACCTTTTTGCACTTTTAATAACAAGAGTCTCGTCCGCAGACTCAATAAGAATTTTAGTGAGCATATCCGCAGAAATTTGATCGCTATCGGAAAGAGAAGTAGTTTTTACTTCCACTGTCTGTCTAAACAGCTGCCAATCTGCGTTGTTTAATTTATATTTAAAACGTGGAGGGCGAGGGTTTCCAATAGTTTTATGAAAAGGCATGGTTATTATGATAGGAAAGTGGTCACTACCATATGAAGAAGGAAGAGGTTGCCAGTCTAGAGTGGAAGCTAAATCAGAGGAACATAAAGATAAGTCTGGAGCACTAACGCCTTGACTCGGTTCCGTATGGCGAGTAGGTAAACCGGTGTTCAAAATGCATATGTTATACGAATCTATTATATCTAATAAATGCTCACCATACCAATTTGATGTAGAACTACCCCAAGACTGATGTTGGCAATTAAAGTCACCTAACACCAAGAATGGTTTAGGGAGGATAGAGAATAAATTATTTAATTGAGAAAAAATATTTACATTAGGACGCGAAAAATAAATTGAAACTATACAAATATTATTTACAATGGCAGCGATGGCAGATATGTCATCGCTGAAAGAGGGAAGAGGAAACAAAGAAAAAGAGACAGAATTCCTGATCACTATGGCCACACCACCATAACCATCAGGTCTGTCTTGTCGAAGAATGACATAACCCGGAATACGGAAAACGGAGTCCGGTTTAAGCCATGTCTCAGACAGAGTGGAAACGAGAGGGTTAAATTTATTATGAAGGTGAAGTAAGTCGTGTTTATTGCAGATTGCGCTTCTGCAATTCCATTGTATTATTTGGTCGTATCTGTGATCCATAACTGGATTTTAAATGTGTTAAAAAGTCAATTGTTGGGCAGCGTTGTTCGGTAGAATTATTATTGGACATTGTGTTAATTTCAGTTAACAATTGAATAACATCAGATATGGTAAAAACTGTTTCATTGTTGTTTGTGGATAGGTTAAGAGCTACACCGTTGGAAGGAGGAGGAGCATCATACTCTTTTATAAGAAGGTTGTGTTCAGACTTGTTATAACCTCGGTTTATTTTCAAAGGCACTGAGGGTTTTGTGAACACTGTTTTTTTATATGACCTGATGAATGGACGGGGTGATCTATGTGATGAAGAAGCTGGAGATACCTGTGCAACAGGAGCGTCTGACTGATAAGATTTTCTAATAACGTCGGCAAATGATTTAGAAACTGGCTCATACACTTTATTTGCTTCAGCATATGAGACACAGTTTTGAGCCATATATGTCTTTATTTTTGTCTGTCTTTCAAACTCTGGACATTTTTTGTTGGTAGAAAAATGAAGCCCAGAACACAAACAACAGGTTGCAGATTCTTCCTCAACTGAACAAGAATCCCCAACATGACCATCACCACACTTGTAACAGCGAGGGCGAGAATTACAATTAGTTTTAGTGTGACCAAAGCGGCAGCAGTTAAAGCATTGTATAGTAGGGAAGGTATATAACTCAACAGCTAAAGCATTGTAACACATAAAAATTCGTTTTGGTAAAACTTGACCATCAAATGTAAGTACAACTGTCTGAGAAGGTTTCCACTCAGGAGGTGAAATGTTTCTAACTTTGTAATTTAATCTCCTCACTTTAAGAATTTTGCCACACCCAATAGGAACCGTTACATTCTCTAGAACCTCTTCAGGAATCCACTCAGAGGGAACTCCTCGTACAAGACCCATCCGGGTCACACTAAATGATGGAATAAATGCTTTGTAGTTGTTTGAAGATAAGCATGGATTACTGATAAAATCATTTGCATCTTTGTAGTTCGAGAAAGCCATCGAAAGCCTGTTCCTGCCTATGCGTTTGATGCTGCCATTGATAATATTCTTAAAAGGACTTTTCTTTAAGAAGTAACCAAACTGAACAGGATGGAGAGAGGGATTTTCACTGCCTGTTAATACTTTTTGCACATGAACTACAAAGGGCTCTATGTCATAAGCTTCATATTGGGTTCTGCCAGTCTGAGTAGTAGACTGAACCGGGTTCCTGTGAACATTAGAGATGTGATCGACGGGTATATTTTGACTAGTTTGAACAGATTGTTGTTCTGATTGAGCAATGGAAGTGAGAGGTTTAGTTTTGGGAAGTTGTTCGGGTTGGGTATAAATTTGTTTATTTGTTTCAGCAAATTGAGACTCGACAGAAGGCATATCTAATAAATCATGACAAACACAATCATTGTCTTTTAATTGTCGCCCTGGCTCATGCTTCCTCCTACGTTTGTTACAATGCCTACAAATTTTCCGCTGGTTGGAAGTACGAGATCTTTTCCGTTCCCCCCGCTCTAATCCACGCACAGACCCGTCAGTGTCCATACTGGATTCATTTTCGCCTGGTAAAATCGTGAATTCATTAGATATTGTTACATTGTAACCAACCGGGGAAGCTAAGCCTCCCCCGGGGTCGTCCGGGCGGTCCATCTAGCTTAGCCTATGCTAAGCTAGAAATAAGAGAAAAACTTTAAAACTTACCAAATACTGCAAATATATACACAAAACTATTAAACACAAATTAAAACTAAATATATTACATATAATAAGCTACCAAACTGATCTTTTATACAAGTTGAAAAATATTAAAAATTTTTGCAAGAAAAAATACTCCCGCCTTGGCCGTCGTTTCCCGCGCTTTTCCAACCATGTTTGTTTGATTGACTAAAATTTTGACAATACTTTTAGCACAAAAAATGTTGCCAATTAAAGATCCACATGCATTAAATCAATTTTTCTAATAATAATATTTAAAAATATTAATCATGGTTATTAATGTAATAATATATGAATTAGAAAAAATATTACATAATTAATTGGCGAAACAAATGATATTGTACGCTTTAAAACTAACATTCCCCATAAACTGTCTATTCAATTCGAAATTCAACCGCCTATTTTATGTTGCCAGACTCATAGATAAAAAATACCACAAGAATGATATTTATTAAATAAATATAATTAAAAGTTATAACTAAACTTATTTAAATTAAAATAAAACTCTAAGCTACTCAAATATTAAAGATGTAAATAATAATCACCGCTATAAAAAGAACCCTCCTCTAGCAGGTCCGCTCGCGGCATGGTCCCTATGACACTGGCCGCATAAACAAGAATAAACTTAAAATAGGTACAATCAATATGATTATCGTATACTATATTATTAAACGAGCCGAATAGACCGAATACCGTTATTGCCGGGAACCCAAGCAAAAAAACTCGGGGCCTATTCGGAAATTTGATTTTCATGGGGAGGCATCTACCGTAATCCCACCACGATGGACCAGTGCGGGTTGTTGGTGGGTCACCAGTTATGTTGAGGCCCTACTTTGAAAATCGTAGTTCGAAGTTACGTTAGCTCCATCTCTGTCACTTATCGTTCGAGACTAAATCGTCGGAAAGGGATGGAGATAACGTAACTTTTAACTTCGATTTTCAAAGTAGGGCCCCAGGTAAGGTTTGTTTGGATCCCGTGAGATGTCATATGGGACCCCTTACACCCATAAAAATGATTAATTATTATTAATTAATGCATAAAATTAGAAATTTAATAAATCTATTAAAAACTGATTAGTAGAATGTTTAATAAAATGGCAATATTGAACAAAACGTCAAATGAATACTGTCACTGTCAAAACGTATTGAACGAAACGAAGCCGTGGCCGCAACCGCTTTCGGCAAAAAGTATTAAAAAAAGCATTTGATAACCGTCCATAATTCAAATATATATTGTTATTAATATTGCAAAGTTTAGCGTTGTGATAAAATGGAGCCAATGACGCTTGGGAGTCCTACACACTCCCCATCAGGCAGCCCGAATGTGGGGTACTTGCCGCCTTTCCTTTTGGGTGAAATAAACCCTCCCACGACACCAAGGACCAACAGTTTATCGCCTACAAAGGGGCGTAATCTTGCATTTGGTAATTTACTTAAATATTACATCGAAATGGATCTATAATTTATAAATAACCATTTGCGTCTTAACCAAATTTATCGTTGCAAATATTTTCTAATGGACAAACTCAATGGTTTTCGCTACGCAGCCATAGTTATTCTTTAATTATACTGTTGTTATTTCTGAGACAATGTATTGTAGGGGTGGTAGAACCTGGGCCAGAGTAAGATTGAGCTTGCTACCACCATCTTATCTACTGGCCTGCCAAGCAACAGTGTTCGCATTATTGTGTTTCGTTGTGGGATAAAACTGCCAGTGTAAATTAACAACAGGTTTTTTTGAAAAGGTGTTTTATATAATTTAAACATGCCATCACATTGTATTTCATTTTATTTCAGGATCACCCACTAGTCCTACACAAACCTCCACCCCAGAGCAAAAGCAATACCGTCACAACTTATCAATGCACCAACAAGCCCTCTACAACCAGCAAAATCTGTTTGCGAACATGCCAACATCACCAAACATCTCGTACAGCAGTAAGACCACAGGGCCGCCCATAGAAGACTTATTTGACACAATAAAAAGCAATGAACCATCCGTAAATAAATCTCTATTCCAAGAGCCTAGTTTCTACAGTTATTCAGTTATGCAGAATTCATACGTTAATAATATGAATGCATCCGTCAATAACATGAATCAGTCTACATCGGCGTGGGATAATTATCAAGAACAGGAGGAGTACTGGATTACGGTATTCGGGTTCCCTGCTAATGCAGCAAATACTATTCTAGCGAGATTTAGCAACTGTGGAGCCATTTTAGGTAAATATAATTTATATAATGTACTCTTTTAATATTTTTTTTTACTTAAAACATAATTAACTCGCTGACCCTAATTTATCTTACTAATACTAAGGGACCCGATAAGGTCTTGAACTGAACACTTTTTAACTTCTATCTATAAACCCAAAAAGTCCCATAATAGTTTTGTTTTAAGGAGGCACGTTTATTTCTGGTTAATTCATTCAGGGGCGGAATTTACCTATTGGCCTGGAGGCTTTAAATGTTAAATTAAGTTTTTGATGTCTATGTGGAGCTTAGTTCCATAATATTAATTATTTAATAGATTTAAATTTCAAAGCCTTGAAGAACTGACTACTGGTTGGTATCAAACAATGCATTAGAACAAATGATGATTAAGGATTCCAATATAGACACGAAAGTCTCCTCTAGCTTACTACATAATAAATTACAATTTAATGATCTATACAGACAAGCAGTACCCAACGCAAGGCAACTGGGCGCACGTGCGCTACGCGACGCGTGCCGAGTGCGAGCGCGCGCTGGCCCTGAGCGGGCGGCAGGTGCTGCCGGGCGTCATGGTGGGCGTCGTCGAGTGCCGCGAGCCGCCGCGCGTCGCCGTCGCCACGCCCGTCTCCCGGTGAGCAGGGAACCTTGGGGAATAAAAGGATTTAAAAACCTGTCAGAGAGCTAGAATTAGGACTGGTGCTGGGCGGAATCACATGTCACAATGTGAATGCTACAATATATAAATACATGTTACAAGAATACCCAAATAAAAGAAAATAATGTCAACCCTAGTTAGCTACCCTAGTCATACAATTGAGATGACAGCTTGACAGCTTACTAGGGTTGACATAATATATAATTTTTCTATTGTTATTTTTGTAAGTTTGTAACACATTGTATATAAATCAATTGCGGATTGTTAGTCCCTTCAAGGATAGCTTGGCTGATTTGAACAATATTTTTGCTATAGAGCGTTTTGAGGTTTTAGCCTTTAACCTACCGCCAACCTGTGTTGTTTTTCCGGTTTGGGGAACCAGTGAAATTACTGGAATAACGCATTTGTAGTCTCAGGATTGCAGTATTGAGACTGTACTCTTGACTTGAGATTTTAAATTTCTATGGGTCGTATCACTTACTATCAGGTGGCATGTGTGCTCGAGTGCCTTTTCCTTGCCACAAAAAGTGAAGCCCATACAGAACCCTAATAAAGTAATTTGGTCCAGGCAATCCCAGGGCGCGCGCTCGCTGTGCCCCACGCCGGTGGCGGCGGCGCCGGGCCCGCAGCGCTCGGCGGGGCTCATCTCCAAGGCGCTGGACTACGTGCTCGGCTGGTGACAGGCGGCGCACGCGGCGCTGCTCGCGCAGCTCTCGCTCATGATAGACTATGGGGTGTGGACCTAGGCTAGGCGGTAAGAGTAACAGATACATTGGTTTATAGCCCTCACGCTTATATTGTCCAGGGTTGACGGGTGTTCAGCGTCTTCGAGCCAATAAAATGAGGCTAGACCTGAAAGGGTGTTACCAGACCAATCGATCGATCGTCGATCGACGGCATCGATCGATGGTAGAATTGATTAGTCGACGTCGATCGATAGTTCCTACCAGACCAATCGATCGATCGTCAATCGATGACAGAATGGATTAGTCAACGTCGATCGATCGATAGTTCCTTCATCAATTAAAGCTATCAGACCAGTCGATTAACGTCGACCGGCAATCGATCGATTGGTTAGTCGAACGATATCCGTCGATCGATAGTTCCTACCAGACCAATCGATCGACTTCGATCGACGTCAATTGATGCCGTCGATCGATTGGTCTGGTAACACCCAAACACATCTCTAGAAACATGATATTTTAATGTGATATCACATCACTCGAAACATCGCCCAATATCGAACATTCCCGATAGACCGAGCGACGACTGAGAAGTTGCACCCGCATCTTTCGCGCGCACGCAGCGCGTGCGGCATGTAATTGCATTACTTTATATTACACGCGCTATTGTATTGTGATATCTAGACATCGGATTACATGCACTATCAAAATGCCAAAATATGCATGCAAATATGCATTAAAAAAGGGTGAAATATGCACAAAATATGCACAATAAAAAAGACCTTTCGACGTCAACTGACGTTACCGGACGGAATTTGAAATTTGGCGCCATTCCTGCAGAGACCTCTTCAGGAAGAGTTTGTCCGGTGCCGTCGATAAATGCGTCAATTTTCTTTATTCCGTCAAGACCGGGGTTTTTATACAAAACTGCATTTAATTTGCCACAAACCTTTTGCGATATTGAACTCGGAAGGCCGTTACTCTCTTCAATCATTTTTTCTAATATTTCCAAGGACTTGCACAAAGGAAGGTTTTTAGTTTCTAGTTTTTCAATTGCATCGGGTATATTATTGCTGAAATGTGTTGCAATAAGAGCAATATTTTTTTAACTACTGAAATATGCACTGTTAATAAAAAAGTACCAAAATATGCAAAAACGCTATAAAATATAACTATATGCATTTGCATATGCAAATATGCAGACGCATATAATCCGATGTCTAGTGATATCTCTTTCATTGCGTTCAGATCGGAACGGGAGCACTCTGTCGCCTCACTGGGGTATATCGCAACGGGTGATGTTTAGCTTAGCACAACATAGTAGTGGTGGCGGTCAAGTGATATTTCACTTGTGATATTACTCGCATACACACTAGATTTTGCGCGCGACCTCGTCCGCGTATAAGTCGTTTATCGCAATTTCTCCAATATTCCGGGATATAAAGTAGCCTATGAACTATTCCTGACTATAATCTATCTCTGTGCCAAATTTTATCCAGATCTGATCATAAATTCTGGCGTTATTGAGTAACAATATCCAAACCTTCGCATTTATAATATTAAGTAAGATAAGATGTCTATTATGGAGGTCGTCGGCGGATATAAAATCATGGATCTGCCCCTGAGCAATGCATTCTATATTAGCGATATATTAGCGATGTAATCTATTGGCGTGCGGGCTATTAATCAATGAAAAGACACTAAGGGAGCGACCACACCAGAGCTTAACTGTGCGTAAATTACGGTGCGTCAAAATTAACACCGTTTAATTACTATGACCCATTCTTTTGTTTATGCAACGTCACCGTATTTTACGCATCGGTGTGACCTATCCTTAAGGTGTGTGTGACCGTGTATAATCTTTAAATTTTAAAATTATGTCGTGATTTAGGATCGCATGCAGTCCTAAGCAATCGAAGCTTTAACAAAAATTAAATTGTATGTCATTGTATTTAAATTCACTTTGCTGTAATAGTTACAATTTATTGTGTCACATGACATAATTCTGAAGAAAACAGTAGAACAGCTATAATGGAACGTAAGCTCTTCTCGTATAACTCTTTGCCGTGGCTTGATCCTTGAGGCGGTCGTCTATTAGTCATGGGCGTAGAATTATTGTAAGTAGATATTTCTGATGTTCAATAGTGACTCACTACCTAAAAGAAACAGTTGAAGTTATCTTAAAAGTTAACAAAGTTAGATCGAAAATCCTGTACAAACGCACTGGTTCATAATTTGACCCAGATATCCCCTATAATAGAAAATAGAAATACACTATTTTGGCCCCCGCTCCTTTAGGCACTCGTCCCACCGCCGACGAGGAAGCGATTAGCTATAGACTATTTTCTCGCTCAAGAAACGAACATAAGATATAGATCCTGGCTGTTTACTCTCCAACATAAGATATTTATAAAAGAGACGCATATAATAGCTGATCGCTGGGTCTACTTGCTTTTCACTCATCGTCGGCGGTGGGAAAATAAGTGCCTTACCCTCTGAGATATTGAACATATTGTGATGTAAAAATTGAGTAGTTCTGTATTGTAAGATTTAGTTTAAAGTTGCATTCGGAATGAACAATTCTGTGATAATTACATAATCATGTAAACAGTGTACTTTCTTGCAAGAAAGGCCTACAGGTGATTATGGAATTGAGCCGGAATTTCACAGCGGCGTACCCAACGCACGCATTTGTGGGTATTAATAGTAAATTCGCTTCGTATCAAAATGTATGTAGATACTCCAGCAGCGGGTTTCGCAAAAATCACGTCAGTGACGTGACACACGCCATTTGCAGGAGGAATCTTTAATTCATAAAATGTAGTATAATAGTTAATAAGTATGCGAAAAAAAGTTTCGCATAAGTGAAACATACTTTTTTGTCATACCCTAATTGACACCGCCTTAGCTAATTTTACATAGTATACAACAAAGTAGCTTCCCGCCGTCTGTCGCTATGTATGTACTTACGCTTAGATCTTTCAAACTACGCAACATGATCCAGAATTATCTACAGTCAACAGCATAAATAAGTGATCATTTATGAACCTTGTCGCTTTCAATCGCTTCACAAATTTTGTATAACATTTCAAACACGACGTTAAAGTGACAAGGTACATAAATGATCACTTATTTATGCTGTTGACTGTACGAGTAGTGTTACAGAAAACTGACATAAACCGAAGCTAAGCGAGAGCGGGTCGCCAGTGTTGTTTATATAACTTAAATCCCATTATTTATACAAATGTATTGAAATTCACACTGATAGAAAAATTAGCAAAATATGTACGGAGAATTTCTAGGTAATCATTAAAAATGTGTCAAAGGTCGACCTCAGAGATAAAATGTAATGAATACTAAAGATAATTATGTACGTAGTTTAGTTAAAATTGTGAATTCATAATTTTGAAACTGTTATTTTTAAGAAATTAAATGCCATACGATTTTAAAATATAATGAAATTGTGTTTGGTTATCTATACCTTGGCGAAAGGAGTTTTGACAGGTGGAACTACACCATTAAAGTTGTCACCTTAACCTGCAGCTTTTGGGTAAAAAATGGGTCATGATGCCAATTTTACTTCGAACTTTTTACCAGACTACGCATACAGAATATTAAAAAATTTATAACTATTTTTTGCCAACCCATAATTGGTTATTTGGTAAATCAATCGAATGTAAACTAATTAAATTGGGACTAAAAACTCTCTCACATGACTACGAGTATATTTACCTGGTGTCCAGTTAGGTAGGTCCAATTTCGAGGAAGAGGTCAACCGTTGAATCTGACTTGGCTAGGCAGTGTTTGGGAAGCTCTCGTATCTCAAGTCAAAATTCTTCAACCAGTATGTGGTGCCCGTGATGACTGGTCACTCAAAAGACAATGGAGAGGGCTATGCTCAGAATCAGAAATAAGCAATCTGCACGAGAACCAAAGTCACCGTCATAACCTTAAGGATTGCTAGACAAGTGATAGTGGGCGGGCACAGCACTCACAGAACTGTTCGGATCGGAAGAGTTCTGGAGTAGCGTCCGCGTATCGGATGACGCAGTGTGGGTACACCTCCAACAAGGTGGAGCGACAACATTGCTAAGGTTGCGGGAAACCTATGCACGCGGCGCGGCGCAGGACACATAAACCGATGCGAAGCCAGGACTAGTAAAAAAATTAAACAATGGAATTCACAAAGTATTCATACTTTATTTCTAAACATTACATACAAAAACCTTATAAATAAATACATGTTAACTGACAATTAATAATTAACAGATTTTCTTAATCTCTAGACGAATCAATTACTCTGAGGTAATCTAAGGTAAGGTATCACGTTAATTTTAAATATTAATATTATGAGGCAGGCAGTTGCAATGCATTTGTAACACTGTCTTTACTCTATTTAACAGGGGCACTGCAGGTTAACAGTCTGCCAGCCGATATTGGCCTGTTAGTTCATTGTATTAGGACATGGTATCATACTATCATACATTTCTTTACAGATTTTGGACTGCCAGACAACCTGACAGTCTCGAGACAGCAGGTAAACTGTTAGTCCATTGGAGCCTTAGAATTATTGAATGTACATCATAAATTATGTGAATGCACAAAAGTCCTTACACCAATAATTCAGTCTTTGAACTGACATGAACCCAGGTGGACGTGATATAATGTTTAACAATTTTTTCTTTAACTAACCAATTAGTTTACAGATTGTTTCGTTGATTTCCTTGTTTTAGAACAGTTTTACGATGAAATGTAGCAACATAAGTTATCTGCTTTCATAAACTATATCTGAATTAATAATATCTTATTCATAATGCCAGCAATCAAGTTTATTTCACAAAGAATACTAACACTAATATACATTTTTACAATATTATTTATAAAGAAGTTTACTATAGTATCAAATAATTATAAAATACCTTACTACTTAGAAAACAAGGCTCATTTTAGCTAAACAGAAATTCACGCTGTTGTTTTAAGATTTAAAGAGAGATAATAAATAACATTGTAATAATTATACTCGTCGCAGAGATAAAACTGTCAATGGGCATGAATACAATATGTAAAACATATACATTTTTATGAAACATGGTGATACGTTGATTGTTGAGTTTCCATTTTTTTGATGTTGCTGCCTTGCTGTGTAAACGCATTTACTGCCAGGCAATACATCCAAGTATTTTCTTTACCTTTACCCAATGCCTTGGAGGCGTATCTGCGTTTTTACAGTTACTATGTGAGCCTCGTATAAAACAAAATGCGGCTCATGGGGAAAGAAATTACGGTAGCGAATGTGTTAAATTTGCATTGGAGACCACAATATCCTTGTGCAATCTACTGTTATAGGTACTTCATTTGTTTAGGTGCTTGACTACATGTAAAAAACAACACGTGATATAATTCGTCAGCCAATAAAAGCAGAAAACTAATGCCAGTTTCACACGAGGGCAGAACAGTGAGGCAGAGCAGTTCTTTAGCGTTGTAGAACCATCGATAGTTTTAATATCGATAGTTTACCTGGAAAACTATTTAAAATAACGATAGTGTCGCCATATGTCAATACTATGGATAGTTTAAACGTTTAATACTATCGATAACATCGACAGTATTGACGTATGGCGTTACTATCGATATTTTGAATAGTTTTCGAGGTCAACTATCGATATTAAAACTATCGATGGTTCGACAACGCTAACTGCTCTGCCTCACTGTTCTGCCCTCGTGTGAAACAGGCATAACGTGCAGAGCTCGACAACGGTTTTGATTGGCTGTTTAACATAGCCACGTGGTTTGGTCAGTTAACATTTATTTAAGTACCGAACCACATGGAGTTTAGTACAGTCGGCCTTATAAGAAGCTGCACACTTTTGTACCTTGTCGCTTTGACAGATTAGTGCAGCAGTTCAAACATGACTTTAAAGTGATAAAACACTAAAGTGTGCAGCTTCTTATAAGGCTGACCGTACTATAGTGCCCGGCCGATAAGAAGTCAATCGTGACTGTCATTTCAGTACAAATTGTAACCTCAAACCCAAGACTAGGTTTAAAAATTGCAGATTGACTTCTTAACAGCCGGGCACTATATGTACTTACTACATTTGTTTAGATACCTATTTAAGGCGATAGGTAGGGCAACGTCTTTAAAAAAAACCGGCCAAATGCGAGGCGGCCTAGCGCACGAAGGTAAGGGTATTTGTTGTTACAGCGGCAACAGAAATACATCTTCTGTGAAAATTTTAACTGTCTAGCTATCACGGTTCATGAGATACAGCCTGGTGACAGACAGACGGACGGACAGCGGAGTCTTAGTAATAGGGTCCCGTTTTTACCCTTTGAATACGGGACCCTAAAAAACGAACTCTTTTCTTTTTTGTAGCAGAGCAAAAACTCGGTTTTTTCGCAAGTACCGGTATTTTTCGTTAAAGAAACGTTAATAACATATTAAAATAAGAAAACTAGGAAGGCGCACAGATAATAAATAGATCAGTGCAGATAATATGGATTTTTTACCAACACAAAAAAGAAAAACTTGCACAAAATATAGTATGGAAAGCCGAGCTCTACCCATCGCCTTAACAAATTCCTAAACCAATGGAGTATATTTTTTCATGTATTGCAATACTTGTACAAACTGGTAACAAATAGGTTGGCATTTGAAATTCCTGCAGTGATCAACGGATGAGTTTGAGTAAAAATCAAAGTAGATGCTTTATTTGGCTTATTAATTCAGGGATCGGAAATTCGGATCGATATTTACCTAAAGTTGGCAAAATCCCGGAAAAAGATAGGCGACCATGGCGTCGGCTTCTTAAAAATATTATTTTAATAATATCAGTTCCGGGATTCCGTGATTCTACAAAACGTTAATAATAATTATTATTTTACATGTAGGATAAAACGGTCCGTTTTGCTCTTATAAATTCGTTAGGTCAATGAGTTACAGGTAAATTAAATAACATTTGGTAAATCTATACATGGAAAATAACTTCAAATAGTTAATATAAATACTTAATTATGAATTTATGCTGGCGTAAATTATTTATTTAGAAATCCCGGGACTTTTATTAATGAATTATATGATTGAGTCCGCCTCCATACAACTGAACAACATCGCTGCCGCGAAAGTTTAGGTAAATATCGATCCGAATTTCCGATCCCTGCTTATTATAGTGTTTTGAATCCACACTATGTTACAAAACGGTACAACTGCGGCAAACAGTGTATAGTGTAACTGACATTATATTATAATAAAATACCACAAGCCATACTTACTAATTTACTTTGGATGTTCTATAGTGGCATTGGCTAGGTCTGTCATCTTTGGGTATTTGATGTTGTGTTTGTCGAGCTCGCTCTGAGACCAGAGGATCATGCGGAGGAGGCTGCATAACTTGGGGTTGGTGTATTCTTGGTTTTCCATTTTAAGTATGGCTGCATTGAGTTCACTAGCGATCTGTTGGGCAGAAAGTGAGGTGAGACTTTTCTGTAGTAATTTTAATCTTAGTTTGACCTTTCACGTGAAAACACGCAACAATTAATGTGAGTTTTTTAAAGTGCCTAAACTCTAAAATATCAACAATCCATTTTCTAAACACGTGTAAATAAAGTACGTGTATGTTACTCAAATAAGTTACAGGTAGTGAACCGTCTGTTGATATTTAAAGGACCTTCTGAGGTACTTATTTGAATATTAGGATATCAGCTATTTTATTAAATTTAAACATTTTTTAATTGTACGTGGGCTGAATTATGGGGAACAAATTAAATATCACACTATTACATAAACCTTCAGCTCTGCAATGTACTGTGACGGTACGAAAAGGGTTGTCACTTTTGGACCTTATCTGCATTGAAATAGAGTTGAAAAGTGACGAACCTTTTCATACCCTGTCCATAGTTGTATAAAGGAGTAATTTAAAAAAAAAACACGACTCGCTTCTGGGCAAAGACATCTCTTCAATAAAAAAAAATGTTGAGTCATAAACTCACCTTCTGGCTGTGAGAAGGCAGCAGGAGGTCAGCGAAGGGCGAGGCGTGCGGGTCGGGGAACGCCAGCAGAGCCAGGGAGCGCTCCAGCTCCGTGAGCGCCGTGCGGTCGCTCGCGCCCGCCTCGGCTAGCGTGGCCGACGCGAACGAGAGCGCTTCCTCTGCGCGCCCTCCGCGGATCAGCTCTAGCAGTTGCAATTGCTAGGAAAATATATGACGATGAATACATTTTACAGAAGATAAGGGTTATGCATTTGTTTTTTATCAATCAATTAATTAAAGTTGCCCATAACAGTCAACATAGATGTGATTCAATAGACATTTTTAATAACACCAAATTAGAGTATGTCAGTTATTGTTGATGGGCAATATAATTGCTCAAAAACTTGCCCGTGTAAGTGCAATTGTAAGGTATATATTATTACCACATATTACAATTTAATATATAGCTTAGCTTATTTTATGTGACCATTTGATATAGATTGCAACATCAACAAATTCTTACATGACTGGGCTGCATGTATGCTATGCAATGTACACGAAATTGTCACCTATCACTGTCAGCTTTGTGAGCCCTGATGGTGAGAGGGCTCCTGAGCTTTAAGGTTTATAGATATTTTTAATCCCAAGACGCCGTTCTAACCTCAAAGACTAAGATGGAATGCCTCTATACTAGTAATTTTACTGATTGTCTAACCCACACACTGGAAAAACATTGCAAAGAATTCTATTCTTTTTGAAAATACATTACAGTCCTTCAATTTTAAAAACAACATGGCCTGGAACATGGTATGGTACTTCTCTTGCTCGATTCAAAATCACGAATGGAAAGTATCCAGATCCTACACAATACTTGAAGCACCATTGACAATGACATGTTTTTTCACATAAAAAAATAGATAGCCATTGAATAATATTATACATGAGTAAAATCCATTTCGTTGACTGACCTGCAAATGGAAGTATAAATATCTATCGTTGTCTAGCAACTCTGGATGCAGTGCATTGACCATGGCGATCGCGTCGGGGATGCGGCCGCTCTGGACAGCCTCTCGGATCATGATGCGCTCGTCCAAGGAGCTGCAGAGTGCTGGCTCCTGCAAGCCTGCCTCTTGTTGGAACTTTATCGCCGCTTCTTTGAAGCCCTCTAAAAAAATAAAATGTATTTAAGCAAATTCATGATGTGAATTGACATCAGTGGCTTTTTTTCTTCATAAATATATAAATGTAAAGAAAAGTTTTCATATGTTGTGATGTGAGTAGTGAATTAGTGATATCTGAAAAGGTGCCTAGTTAGGCACTAGTATCAATTTATTGCCACTAAACACGTTTTACTCAGAATCTGTCCAACTAACCATAGTTAAAGTACCCTGGTCATCTCTGAACTATAACTGTCTGCACCAAATTTAATGTTGATCAGTTAAGCCTTTAAACTTTGAAGATGGAACAAGCAAACAAACACACTTCACATTATGATATTAGTTAATATTAGTAAGAATTTAACATGATTCCATTTATAATATATGAGGACCCTGGACAGTTGGTATTGTCAGTACTTTGAAATTTGCTAAAGAAAAACTTAATAACAAGGTTTTTAAAATTGGTAAAGGATGATAGGTATTAAGAATTTCCATCATCAGGGATTGGTTGGAGGGGAGGTTGTATGAATAGTTTCCTATATGTATCATAGACATTAATTTAGGAAATAAAAGAAATTTACATGAGTGCATTGTTTAGCTCCCTCAATTAGTCTGATACTGATGGAACAATCTGATAATTCCTAAAAAATAAATTTATAATGGTGATGATGGACCATATCATCTAAAATAAAATACAATCTAAATAATGTTACAGTTTTTAAGTACTGAAATAATATGTCATAAGCCTGAATCAACTGTTGTAGTCATAAACATAGAAAGATCTAAGGAGTCATAACTCCCTCCCCTAGGCAGGTACAGGACCCGATTATCCATAAGTCAGGTTAGGCAACTGCCTAGGGGCCCCGCAAACTGGAAAAAAAAATGTGTTATAGGGAGCCCCCAGATTTGCATTGCCTATGGGCCCCTGACATGGTTAATCCGGCCCTGGGCAGGTACCTGAAGGCTTAGAGAAAAAGGATTTTAGAGGTCACAGTATTATATGATTGAATAATATATGATTGAGTATTAAAACTATTAATTCCAGAAATTTGTGTAAACTGGCATAATTAGATAAGATGCCTTGAAACTGATATCAAAATACCAAAATTCTGTTTCCTGCTACACATGAATAAATGAAAAATTTAAAAGAAAAATCCCATAATGTATCAGAAGAAAGACCTTAACTTAAGTATGTGCCTTTATATCCAATATTTTTATATTAACTAGTGTGTGGGAATAGTGTCTTAACTCATCGAAATGTATACAGACAAGCACCTGATTGAGAAAGTTTGATCAATGACCAGAGTAATGTCGAGAGCTTTACAACACAAAAGAACTATCATGCGTGGCCATTATGTTTGCCTAGACGAAAAACATGTCGTTATACTAAATCAAAATAACACGAAGTGTTCCCACGGAGAGAACAAGAGTATGAGTTTTTCAGGATAGAGAAAATAACTCACCAGTGACTAGATAATTCATAATCAACATGTTCATGTCTGTCCTCGAAATTTGCAAGTCGTCAGTCTTGCTGCGGTCAGGCAGCTTACGGTCGGCTTTATCGTTTGAACTGTTACTATTTGTGGATGGATCGAAGCTCATCTTGAATTTCTAATGAATTTTCGATCGAATGAGGGTTTAAAGTTTGTGAATATGAAATATTTACTGTATTTATTGATGAGTGACTGCAAAACTGACGCAAATGACACTGACAGTTATTCAACCAACAACCATTACCACCATAAAGGGCGGTTTACACTTTGATTAGTGTCGCGAGTGATCTTCAGGCAAGAACGTTAAGACCGCAACTGTTCAGTGCGAGTGATTATTGATTAGCGAAGTATTGTGATTAGACGCAAGCTATGTTTTTTGGGAGTAGCTGCGTCCTACCCCTTCCTTTATTTGCAGCGTGTCTGCCACTAAACAGCTTTGGACGCGTGTCGTACGCGCGACGTAGTACTCCAGTGCACTAATTACTTGCAATAACCACTAATCGCTAATCCCATGCACTTGCACTAGTCGAAGTGTAAACAAGCCTTAAAGGCCTATACGAGTGAGTGTGTCTATGAAAGTAAAAAAATATTGACGTTTTTATGTTCAACTCAAATAGTTTTAAAGATTTGTACACACAACGAGGACATAATTATCATTTATCATTACACACGCAAACTCAAGACCACAATCTCGAAATTGCAAATGCGTTGCCAACCGTGATGACTGAGATCCCAAGTTTCGTATTTGTTTAATGTTTCGTGGTAACGTGGTATCAGCGAAGTTTTTAAACCTAGTTGCCCGTATATTGTTAAGTAATTTTTTTAAGTAATCACATAGTTGTTTTTTCCATACAAAGTTAAAAGCAAACACTGGGGACACCTAGTATGGAGAAACAAAAGATTTAGATCCCGTGTCAATAAAAGAGACGCATAATATTAATAGTTGATAGCTGACTTACTAGTGAACCCACTGACTGCAAAAGAGAAACACTTACACTTTACTTTATTATCTGAACACATTCTGCTACGAGGTCGACGGAGATCCGCTTCGCGGAGCTCCTGTTCCTGGGTGGATTGGCCCTTCGGGCGTGATAAAAACGAACCTAACCTATCAGTAAGGGTCTCCCCACACCTATCGACGCGGAATCGGCGATAGCTGATCAAAAAACTCCATGTCTAAAGTCGCCGTCAATAGAACTTGCAAAAGATGTAAACAAAACCTAACGAACCTATTGGGATACACCCATTTTTAACAATGTATGAAAATTTCAAAACCATTTCGAGGAATAGGCTCCTCGAATCGATCCCAGTAGTTAGATTGAAAAAATATGTTAAAATGAATTAATTACATTAAAATTAAAAAAATACCTTTATTTAATTCGCTTTAGGCACTGGTCCCACCGCCGGCGAGTAAGCGATGAACTATCAGCTATTTTCTTGCCCAAGAAACGAACAAAAGATAATCGCTCCCGTGTAAATAAAAGAGAGAGATATATATTTATAGTTCATAGTTGAGCGAGTATTGCAATTTGCGGTTTGCCCTTCGGGCAAATATAGATACCTGACGAACCTACCTACCTACTCTTGCGGAGTAAAAATGATTTCAGACGAATTTCTGACGAAATTGAATACAGCAGTGTGACGAAGTTGTGGGACCACAGGTAAGTTGATGGATTCCAGAGTATTAAAAAGTGTAAACGAATCCAAACGGATTTAAGTATACTCTAATCCATTTCATGGATTTGAATGTACAAAAAGTCCACTTGACCCCTTTATTGGATCCTAGTAGACGGAGGGGTTCTACTGGGAACGCACTGATTTGTCATTGGAGAATGGCGACTTTTGTATTCATATTAATTCCCATAGGCAGGTGGGGAACGAAACAAGTAGTTCCAAGCAGAAACCTTGAACAGTTGGGAACCTTGGGAATAGGTCTAAGGTTCGAGGTGTAAAAAATAAGATAAATGACAAAACATTTACAGGTAATTAGCTAATTTATTTTCAGTTCTTAAACGCCGACTTACTAATAATGAGCTGATAATACAATTTAAAAAAAGACCTATCCTAAGTTTTTATTGAATAATGCTTGGTAACAAATTATAACCTTTTAGTATTCAATAAAAAGTTACTAACTAAATAATAATATAAAACAAATTCCCAATAATGCTTACCTGTGTGCACGGTCATTCGTCACGATCGTCGAAACTGCAGTCGAGAACTTACTTAATACATTATCGAGAGAAATAACTTAAGAAATTTAAATAAAGCTAAGTAATCATTTTTATGACAAGCCGTGTATGTATCAGCGAATAGTTAATTTTGAGGGAATAGTACTAGTACTATAAGTTACATTTGACTAAATACCGTCGTGATAAATATAATGTTTAGACCACTAAATTAAATACATACCAAAGTCTGATACACGAGGCCATCGCTCTAAAAAATCAACGCGGGAATGCGCCTTATCAAGTACAAAATTATAATTTAATCAACTACATCTATAATTCGACAAAAGTACAATCAAAATACCAATCAAAATTATGGCTAACAAAACTGAGGACAATGATTTCTTAACAGGCACTCTGCGTGAATTTATTATTCGTGTTAGTACTAGGTTCCCAAGTCCTTCCACGATTAGAAAATATACAAAACACCGTCAACTCCGCACGGCGCAGGCGCGAGCGCGAGCGGCGCCGGCGCCGGCTCTTTCCTCAGTCTATGAACACAATTATCCAGCGAACCTTATCTTAAGCATTACAAGCTAGTTATGTGTATGTGGCATGACAAAGCCGTGGAATCAAACCCTGTCAATATTGTGAAACATGTAATTAGTTTTAAAGTCATAATTAACGGAGGTGGGGCAGCAAATTTGTATATAATAATCCTTAATACTGTATACCTATAGTTGGCCAGTAAAAATGCATTTCACAATATTAATAGCAGTAAAATTCCACCAGCGATCACAATTTCTTGTTTAATTAGTATATACTCCATATTCTTGCATATAATATTCACATATACCAAAATATGTTTGTCTTGATATATTTGCAGTAAAATACTGCAAAGCCGCCGCCGATGTTATTAGGACAGATCTGAAAACAAAATAACCCATTCATTATTAAGTCTAACAATGAAACGAGCTGAATCAAACAGCATTCGAAGATTTTCGTGTAATTAATTATATTAATGTTAACGAGAATGGCGAGAAGTAGCCTATGACACTATTGGGATATAAAGATACCCCATTTAGCCTACCTACGTGGAGACTTAGGCAGTCTGGTAAAACTCCTAAAGAATAATATGGCAATTTGAATGAATAATGTTGTTGCCAAATATTTTAGGTCATTAACTTGGAATAAGAGATACTTACAGCTAGGTACTAAGTCCTGATGCATGTGATGCTCGGCGTCCATCCCGTGCGGCATGCAAGTGGGCGGGGGTCGGCGCTGGACCTGCAAAGTCGCATAGAAAGTTTAAAACCCACAATTATTTATATTTTATAGACGGACTATATCTTAATACATGTACATCAATGATCTCTAAGAAAGCTTCAGTCATCTATAAAAGAAACGAAACATCGCTTGACCTTGCTTTAAAAATAACACCCGAGGACTGCAAAACATGAGTTATCTTATCAAACAAACTCAAATTCAAAGGTAACACACTAAAGCAAGGTTAAAATTAAGTTAAGAGTATCTTTTCACATATTGTGATTGTGGTGTCACTTGACACTTCAGCCACAAGAGCTCTCCAACACCCATGGAAGCACACTTGAAACAGAAAACAAAATAACAAGTGCTCTTTTTGTCATGGTTTCCTAGTCCTAAGTATTTTCCTTCAAAACATTTTTACACAGAAATAGAATAAAGGTAGAGATAGAAAATGGGAAACAATGTTTTTAACCTTGACATCCAGCAGAAACCATAAAAATAAATAAATTCCATTGGACAGTTTTACATAAATTAAACTAGTTAAGGTCTAGGCCTGTAACATTGGTACTAGACAATAATTCCATACTCATAGACACAAATAATGGAAAAAAAATCGAGACAAGACCATTATTTACGCTCATCGCACTATTTAACCCTTACCAGGGATCGAACCTTTCGGGGACCGCTAGCTAGGTTAACCGCGTCGTGATGGTTAAGTCCTGACCTGGTCCAGATTGAAGCGCACGAAAGCCTCGTATTGCTCGGCGAGCTTGGTGCTGAGCGCAGCCTCGTACTCGGCGCGCAGCGCAGCCTCCTGGTCGCGCAGCATGCGCTCGCAGATCATGCGCACCTGGTAACAAACAGGAATCTTTAAACTTGTAGATTGATATGCGTGAACAGACCTTCATGACAAAATTTAGTTAAGCACTTAATATTTAATCTAATATATAAAATTCTCGTGTCACAGTGTTTGTAACCAAACTCCTCCGAAGCGGCTCGACCGATTCTTATGAAATTTTGTGTGTATATTCAGTAGGTCTGAGAATAGGTCGTAAACCATTTTTCATAAGGTTTGTACGAAAAAAAAAAATTACACCCGGGCGACGCCGGGCGCGGACAGCTAGTAATCAATATAATGGAAAAGGCTATCAGTTCCTTTTACGAAGATTCAAAACGATAGCTAGTATAATAGTTTTTTGTATGAAATACCTAACCGTAACGTCACACCCTGGTGTTAAAAAATGCCCTACTCTATACTTTTTGTTAATTTCATAATCATAACAATTATTAAAATGTGCCCGGTCTTAGGGCGGCCACATACATAAGGAATTCCATTTCGAAATTTCGATTCGGAATTCCGAATGTATGTGGCTGCCCATAGAGATAATTTATCTTGACTATACTCATCAATTCGTCATCCCTATTGATCTAACTTTTTCGGTTCAGTAGGTGGGCGTGGCGTAAACCTCTTATTTTGGAATTTTCAAATTCGTTATTCACCATAAGCACTAAACAAATAACTAAACGACTGTCCAGTAAATTGAGCTTGTGAGTGAACACGTAAAGTGACGGAAATTAAGTTAATTACTAATCAACTTAACACATGTGAAATTGGTATTAGGGTGATTTGTCAACGCTATTCGACAAATAAGTATCAACCTATAAATTATCATGTTTCTTGGTATTTCTTTAAACGGCATACTTTAGGTTAAATATTTAACCATACTGGAAAGTTTTACATTATTAATGCAAATTGGCAAGACATTAAAAATATTGCAATACCATACCATACAACAATACCTATTGTAAATGAGAAAGTGAGTTTTTGCCTGTTTTTTTTGTACACCTTCACGGGTAAACAGCTGATCCAATTTGATGAAATTTGGTATCTATAGACATGGACACTATGGGCAGCTCAAGCCTCGGGGAAAGTAAGATTTATTATTCGTTCATTATAAATTTGATACAGTTAACCCAGATTTCACATAAGATAAAAAACACGCTTTATCATCATTGTCATCAATAAATCTGAATCAGGGCGGTCACCGCTGACTAGGTGAAAACCTCCTTTAACTTGCAACAAGTAGGTAATATGCAAAACAACATAATTTATACAATAATATTGCCTAGTGTGTGCCAATTAATTTTTAGGGTTCAATACCAAAAACGTAGGCCATATTTGCAGTTTAAGTTCTTGTCTACTTAAGAGCTAGATCGTCAGGAGAGGCTTCTAAAAGATCAATGAAAACACGCAAGCAGCAGTACTATTATTTTTTTAAAGGCGTAAAAGGCGTAAATGCCGAACCTACGATGCTAGTCTGGCTCGCATTAGGCCGGTTTTTTTTTAAACTTCACGCTACCGAGCTACTTTATTTTAACTCGAAGGGCGTAAAAATAATATACCTACCTATATCACCGTTTTTAGTTATTCATATTTATTTACAGATTTCAAGATAAAAACTATTTTCAATCATAAACCCAAGCAGTACATAACGCAGTTATTTATCTTTATTTCAAGAACCTTGCTTATATGCTTGGGCAGTAATTGAACGCCTGACGTAGACATCAACAACCCAGTAAAGAGTTTACAACCTAGGTGAGTTTTGCTCTACCAAATACAAAATATCCTTAAGTAGGAGAGCAAGAGTCTGTGCAAGAGCGCACATTGAGAATAGCTGCTTTAGACATACCTGTTTGAATGTGAAAAGGGCACGATTGTGCACCTTCTGCTGTTGGACGTGGGCTGTGCGGGGCGGGGACGAGTCTCCCTCGGAGCCACTGGACGACGAGGCGGCGGCGCCCGAGGCCAGCCGCAGCTGACGGCGGCGCTGGAGGCGCTTGATCTCGTCGCAGATCTCTTGTGCCATGCGTTCTGAGGAACATGTTATGTCTTAGTTTTGTATGACCAGCAGGAAAATAATGGTGCCTCTAGGGATGCCAGAGGTGGCTCAATGGATAGGGTTAGGCTATTAGTACTGGTAATGCAGCCAGTATTATGAGAACCATACCTAGGACCTATAATTTTTGTTTATTTCACTATTTGTAGTGATAGGCATTTATTATTAATAAAATATATCAGCTGTATTTATTTGATAAGATATGCGAAATTATCATCATTAAAATTGTGTGTGTAACTTTCCTAATAGTTTTAACAAAAAATATTTCAAACTCAATAAAGTACCAGATTTTGATTGAAACAACCAGCTATTCTCAGTTGTCCACACCACTTTTCCACACTGCTGACAACTGGGATTAAAAACGAACTCAGTTGCGGACAGAATTCCCAGATCTCCGCAGTGTGAACAAAGGGGTGTGGACAACTGGGAATAGCCCGAAACCACCAGCAAATGTTGACCTCTGGTTTCATACAATCGTAACAAATTTGGGAGGCGGTGTACTGGTACAGAGTTGACTACAGAGAGATGTATCCACTTTTGGACCTTATTACAATGCAAGAAGGTGTTCCAAGATACTCATTAATGTATAAGGAATTAACCTTATGATGTCATTTTAAAAATACCAGAGTAAGTTCCCAAGATACCAGTTTCTTAATATAGGTAGTATGTATGTTTAGGAATTACATTACTTAACATTCAGATTACCCTCATAAGGCCCTCGTCAAATTTCGTTACTTTATAAAGAATCTTGTGTCGGTCAACTAAAGGCCAAAGTCACTTTGACAAATTTCCTAAATTTAGAACATATGGGTCTTATGAGGTTAGAGTATTGCTTATTAACTTAACCTGATATTTTGAATCTGGCAAAAAGAGTAGTTTGGTATTATGAAATTCTGATATTTTGGGAATGAGTGAAAGGAAATAGGCAACTAAATATATTTATCAATTGAAGCAATAGATAAGCTATGAAAGTAAAGCGCAATTCACACAGAGGGCGGGTCGGGCGCGGGAGCGGGCGTATTGCCGTTACATTGCGCGCTCTGCGAGAAGGCCTATCGGAAAATGCGTGTATTACAAGCAATGTAACGACAATACGCCCGCTCCCGCGCACGACCCGCCCTCTGTGTGAATTGCGCTTAAAACCAGCCACTGATTTGGTCATTTTAGATGTTATAATATAAGTATATTTTTTTTCTAACTGCAATGATTATTTAATAGGTATAATAAAGATAATGATGATAAATAATTCAAATGATTAGTAAAGAATTATTGTATTTCAAACAAGCAGTTAAATCTGATCACAAATCACTATTTTTATTGAACAAGAATGTGCTAATATTTAAACATATAAGGAGATAGCTTAAGCCTAAGGCAAGGACATAGGATACCTACATATCCCACAATATAATATAAGTAGATAGTTACAGAGGAAAAAACAAAGTTAGTGATATGCAGCTCTGTTTCATCAAACTAAAATATGTATGCAATGGAATTTAACTTGTGCCCATAGTAGAAAATGAAGTACAGTCAACTACAAAGACATGCATTAATTAAGGTGAAGAAGTGGATACATCTCTTTGTATTTGATAGTATAAACAAAGACTTTTACAACAACCTACAAGCTTTGTTGGTTCCTTAACCATTTTGCTACAGTCCTTTGTTTAAAAAACTTCATGAAACGGATTTTATAGCACCAGAGGCTAATTAGTTTAAATAATTTAGTTGTTAGCTACATTTTAATTCCAAACCAATTCTACAATATTTACACGAAACATTAATCAAACATGTAGCTCAAACCATATCTCTGCATTTAGATACCAATGCACAACTAATTTAATTTTTGTATGTTTAGTAAAAACCAACTAAAACCTTTTACAAGACATGGCAAGTCACTTTACAAGGCAGATAACTAATTCATTGAAACTTCCTCCAATATTGCTATCAATTACTTTTTGTAACAAAGGGTTTGCAAAGTTTTAATTACTAGGGTAAATCATCTATTATTGGCCACCTGTGTGAAGCAAAAGATATGCTGATATTTGTGTGATTAAACTAGAATACCTAGATCCAGAGTTGTTATCCGGACTACTATTAAAGTATCTTTATGAACGGCATCTGTATATAAAATTGGTGGCTAGTAACTAAATGTCATTTTCTCAAGTGGCTAGTTATTGAAGATTTACCCTAATTGGATATACCTAGTTTCTATTCTTCTACAATGGACAGATTCGTTAATTATCTAGTTGAACTTTTTGAAGCATTAATTGTCTAACTTGTAGCAATTAATAAACACATTAATGCAAATTTTATTACTCTTTGTAAGTAACAAGAACATTTCGTCAGTTAATTGAATGGTAAATAATGATAACATCATTACCAATGGAGCACAGGCCTTGTGATAAAATATCGACTTCGTGCACGATAAACCATTACAACGAAATTAGTTTGTGCATCGATCAATAAAAACAGCTTACTAATAGCAAAAACTTGGGTTGAGAGAAAAAAACCCACGCGAAAGGTTCGTTTTCCAAACCAAGCAGGTATAAGCAACAAAGGCTTTTTTTGTGACTATTTTTCGAGAGAGAGCGTGCAATCTGACGCTAGATAAACAGCCATTGCTACAAAATGTTGAACTGACGTTGAACTATTTTTAAATAGCAGCGTATTCGGCATGGAAATGAAGACTACTCCGCTTTAAACGAAGTAACGATTTAATGAGTAGGACGAGATTCAGCTTGGTCACGAAAAAACAAAAGGATATAATCCGCCCAACGGTTTTAACGCGTTCTCCATCTCGCTCACACACTATAAAAATATTCATGATAGCGCAAAACAATGGCGATAAAAAATACAGCTGATTATATATTGAACGATCTACGTATACACTACATACCATTTAGGGTAAATTTCAGAATCTATACACCAAATTGTTTAATCAATACAGAAATGGAGATGATAATGGTCTTTTTATGATGGGAACAAACCTGGGGTTAACTTAGCAGGTCCACTGACAGATTCTCCGAATGAGGATTTGTTTTCAGACACTCTAATTCCAGGACTTGTGCTTGAACTTGTGGCAAACGGAGCACATCTTCGTCTCTTCGCAGGCATTTGGGCCATGGACTCCCAATCCAAATTTCTTTTGAGTGTAGCACACGCCATTTTCTTTTTACGCCCAACGAATGTCCTCTACACAATACAACTGGTTTTGGATTACAACCAATATCACAAAGCTATTACAAAACAAAAATAAAATTATAACTTGGCGTTAACTAACACTATGATTCCAATTTAGTTACTTCTAATAAATAAACTTAAATGATTTGTAGGAATATTAGAGATTATGCGACGACGCCGCTCAGTACGTCTCACTTCCAATTCCAAAAATCTAGCAGCGGTACTTCATTCAATTTTGTTATTAAAATTTCCAGGGAGCACCAACTACTAGAAACGAATGACCATAGAGAAAGACGTTTTATCGTTCAAACATCGATCATTGCTCTTTTATTGTATAGGGATGCAAAAAATGAGTTGCTAGTTTATGCATTACTTTTAGTTATATGTATGCCGTAAGTGATATTTTAACGTATATAAATGACGTAGATTATTTAGGTACTATCAACAAGGGTCGATCCTGTAGAATATCACAAGACGAGACCGTTACCATCCGGTTGTAAAAGTGTATTCGAACGTTCTCCTTGTCACTTCACTGCCACTGACTGACAGCTGCCTGGCCTGGCCTTGTAAATTGTTGTGACTTCTGAGTCATCTCCAATCCTTTTTGTAAGAAATCTGATTTAAAACCTTGTTTTAAAACTAAAAATTGTACATTTACAAGTATCTCGTAATACAGGCCACTTTGGGAAAAAACTTCCAACAGCCTTATAAATGGGTAACGAAATGTCTTCATCCGCAATGGAAAGTATCCTTTTTTAAGACTTATTTTTCAGATAATTCTGGTATGTAATTTGTTATTTCTCTTATTAAACCACACTTTACAACATAAATAACAATATTGTAGCAATAAGTTGTATGTTCAAATAATTCAAGGTGACTCAGCTATGAAACCAACGTTGCAACTATTTGTTTTGTCTTATTAGCCCTCTAAACTCTTCTCACTGAAGTTACGAGACTTGCATCACTATTTTCGAAATAATTATAGTTATTAGAAAGTACTTCCATGATAAATCCATGTTTGTCTAAATTACAAATTCCTTGTCAAGGATCATTATAATTTTCTTGTGCTATGAAACAAGTTTACAAAGCTTATTAAAGCTCTAATTCTGTCCTGTCTAAAATGCATTGTTGTGTTATGTATAATTCAGAGCCTATTTATCCAAGTAAACACTTAACTCAACATCTCAGAACACCTATTTAATTTAAAATTCGCTGTAAAAGAGTTGGAACGGAATTCCAAAAAATGTGAGAAGGAAGAAAAACTCGAAAAAGAAAAAGCAAAGAAGGCAATCCAGAAGGGCAACATGGAAGGAGCACGGATACATGCTGAAAATGCAATACGACAGAAAAATCAGGCCTTGAATTATTTAAGGATGTCTGCACGGGTAGACGCAGTGTCTAGCAGAGTTCAGACTGCCCTTACTACAAGAAAGGTAACAAAAGGTTTATTTATGTATGTAGGGGTGAAACATTATTGTTAATTTCATCATAAATTCAGTTTTTTCTTACTACAAGAAATATATCATCATCTTGTCCTTATGCCAATCATTTCAATACAGCGCAGCACATTTTTTTCCAAACTTCCCTAGCGACTGTCAGCTCAGTATTCACTGCCTAATTATTAATTAAAAAAATAGGTAGTTAAAGGTTGATTTCTGTCTAAGAACAATGTTGTGTTGATTCTACATCTGAACTTTTCTGTATTTTTTCAACATTAAATCAGTTCTACAACATTATTTACTTCAGGTCACAAACTCCATGGCAGGAGTAGTAAAGGCTATGGATGCTGCAATGAAATCCATGAATCTTGAGAAGATATCAACCCTCATGGACAAGTTTGAGAGCCAGTTCGAAGACTTGGATGTGCAGTCCTCGTACATGGAGAATGCGATGTCACAGACGACAACCACTACGGTGCCACAGGGAGATGTTGACAACTTGCTGCAGCAAGTAGCTGATGAAGCAGGGTATGTTTCTTTGTATTGTTTTTCTCATTTTCATAATGTCTTAAATGTATTTAATCTACCTACTACCTACTTGATAAACGCTTGAAGTGGGTGATGTTAATGAACATTATCTACACATCTCGTTTACCTATCTGTGTACTTAATAAACTTGTTTAGGTTTAAGGTGGCTTTACCCTGCTGTGTCTACAGGGAAAAAATCCATTCTCTAAAGCTGGTGCCACACATGGGGGATTCGCCGAATATTCGCATTGGCGGCTCAGTCAAGTCAACACGAATATTTGGTGAATCCCGCATATGTGGCGCCGGCTTAATGTTTAAATGAGCAAAGAGATGTATTAGAATTGCAAAAAGTAATATTACTGTTTCTTTTCAGTTTGGAACTCAACATGGAACTACCTTCCGGTGTTCCAAGCACATCCATCGGGACTGCCACAGTTGTGTCACAGGAACAAGATGACCTCACCCAGAGACTGGCGAGACTCCGGCAGGCTGAGTAACAGTGGACTTTGAAATTTTATGGTGATATCTATGCTATGAGTTTAAGAATCATAAGTTCTGTTTACAAAGGTCTGAGTTGTTTTGACGATTTCAAGAATGCTAAGACCCTGTGCTACATTTGTTTTCATATTATACTGAGTAAGATGCAATTTTCGATCAAGCAAATATGGTTAAACTTAATCACAACACTATCTTAATTTTACCGCGTGGTGTAATACTCAGTTTAATTGGTTCCCACAATGTAAAGAAACATATTGTGGAAATGAAAAAGAACAGTTGGAAAGCCCCTTAATTCCATGAATGGAAGTTGTAACGAAAAATATGATTCACGTGACAATAATGATTCTACTCCCCATATAATGTTAGATTTTGTCCTATAATGCAATTGTCTGATACAGCATACTTATAAGAAGGATGTTATTTTATTTCCATAGTAATTTAAATGTCACCAAATGATTAAAAATTAAGTTGAAAGTATCACAAAATCTTATATTAAAATGATTGATTTTTTTCGAAGCAGTTGTTAAACTTAAAGTTAAGATTAATTACATATGTTCTTTATTTTTTGTAATATAGCTTTTATAATATTATAATTGTGATAAAGTTGATAATGTGTTTTAATTAAATTCAAAAACTACCGTTAGTAAGTTATACGCCTCCACCGCTATATCGCCTTGGAGCGTCTCTTCATTTGACGTGATTCTTTTTTTAAGAGGCTTTTAAACTTATTTTTGCATGTGCACTTCTTTTGACAATTCTTAATGAAAAAAGAAGTGCACATGCAAAAATAAACCTTATTACGATGACTCTAAACTCTGTTTCCAACGTGATAGCAATCTGCTTTCTCCGAGCCGGTCTGTGTAAACGGACATTAAGGTGACGTAACCAAAACTAGAACGACATGTTAAAATACTTTTATTTGTCATCATAAAACAATCAAAACAAGCACAAATCAAAACTAACAATACTCGCTTACGTTTATAAACTAAACATCTGAAAATGCGAAACTCTTCGAATACTGCACCAAATACTTGGATCCATTTACACTTAAGTGTAATAATTAGAGAACTAGCTATATATATGGCGTGACTTAGGGAGGAACTATCTTTGGTCTGTCGTTAGGCGTCCCCGTTGTTCGAGTTGAAGCCTATTTGGTAGAAGATCCAGTCTTCGAGGAAGGAAGGCACGAAGGCCCGGCTCTTGGTGAACTTGACGGCTGGCTTTAGCTTCGCTAGCTCCTGTTCGTACAGGTCGAGGGATTCTTGGCTGGTAGCACCATTACCCTGAAATAACAAAAAGGAAACACAATTAAAAAAAAAACCGGCCAAGTGCGAGTCGGACTCGCGCACGAAGGGTTCCGTACCATTATCTATACAACATTAGCAAAAAACGTAAAAAAAAACACGTTTGTTGTATGGCCCCTATTTGTTATAGCGGCAACAGAAACACATCTTCTGAGAAAATTTCAACTGTCTAGCTATGACGGTTCGTGAGATACAGCCTGGTGACAGACGGACAGCGGAGTCTTAGTAATAGGGTCCCGTTTTTACCCTTTGGGTACGGAACCCTTAAAATGTAGCTCACTGGCATTTTGTCGGTGATACTGCAATACCGCATAACTAACATATTAAATAAGGTGCAAAATACACCTTAGCAAGTAAGTCAGTAAGGTACAGCCACTAGCAATAATATATTACCCAACATTGGGCGCAAAAATATGTGACACGCTCTTATACCTCTAGTAATAAAGACGTGTCAGATAATTTTGCGGCCAATGTTGGATAATATATTATTGCTGGTGACTGTACATTTTGCAACTTATTTAGATAGTCAGTTAGGTGGTACTGCAGTATCACCGACGATTTGCAACTGCCTTCACAGAGAATGTATTAATCGTTACTCTTTTATTTACATACATACATACATACATACATTAAATCACGCCTGTTTCCCAGAAGGGTAGGCAGAGACCACTTCTTTCCACTTGCTACTATCTTGACAAATCTCTTTCGCTTCTTCCACATTCATAGATCGAGTCATGCACGCACGTCGGTGTCGGGTACTTAAAATTCGGCCCTTTTCCAGTATTTCTCCGATTTGATTCGAAAAAGTACGCCTAGGGCGGCCCCTTCCGACCCATATCTATCTAGCTCTGTATATCTCTTTCGTCAATCTTCTTTCATCCATCCTTTCCAAATGACCAATTTATTTGTAGCTAGCAAATGTTAATGGACGAAAAGTGTCCTGTCTTCAATCCAGGATACAAACTATCTACAGTGTACAAGGCAATTACTTTAAGTTAAATTTTATTAAAACCTGCGTTAAGGCATCAACTCACTGGACTAAACTGGAATCCCTAAAGATACTCAGCACCTTATCACTCTTATCAGGCTCAACAACGAGAAGCCTGGAGTGCTCTGTCTAATAGAGCCACTTATGGTGGTCATGACCCTCAGCCATGAGGAAACGACTAAAAGAAGACAAAGATGAAATGATGACTTTACTCACATGCGTCATGAACTTCCCATCAGGCTTGAGTATCTTGAACGAGGAGTTGAGTATGGTGATCATGAACTCCCAGAGCTCTCCACACGCGGACTCCGAGATGGGGATGTCCGTCAGATCACCGAATATGAAATCCACCTTTTTGCCCTCCTTTATTAACTTGTTCACAGTCAACATGCAGTCTTCTACAATTATCTGAAACAAAACGGATACTTCCTTACCAGGGTTACGGAGATTCAGTCAGTATCAGACAACAGTTTCTAGGAAAGAATGACGAAAGACGTCCACTGTTGGATTAACCTCCCTGGAAAGTTATCCTACATTTCGCAATGTTATAGATGCAAAAAATAAGTCGTCTAAGTAACTACGACGGTCATGGAGAAGTTAGGGGACGTTTCATTTTGACGTTTAATAGAAATCTATTGAAATATACATATATCACATAGCCTTATTCAACCTACACGCCTTTATGTAAGGTCGTGTTTTCGCTCAGATGAAGCTTAGCGGAAAACAGCGCAGCGACAAAAACTACCAATCACATTACATGATATTAATTTCGAACAATCTGATTGGTCATCTCTTAGCTTCCCTTGAATAAAAACGCACCGAAAAACGGAATAACCAACTCACTTCATAGTTAGGCCCCTTTCTCCTCTCCAAAACGTCCCCGCAAATAGATCGCAGGTGCTTGTCGCACGCGTTCATCACCAGCTCATCTATCTCCAGCATCCACACGAACTTGGGCTTCTCCTTCAGCAGCTCGTACAAGAGAGCACCGTCGCCGCCGCCTGCGGTCATTATAACAAGTTAATTAAGTGGCTGAAAAAAATCACGTTCTAAGTGTTCTGAGTAACACCTAAATGTAAAGCGCACAGGCGTATCGCCTTACCCGCGATCGCAATCGACTTCAAAGTTGATTCGACCGACTTCAAAATATATATGAATTAAACTAAACGCAAAACTCAGTGATGCTTCGTAAACTTCTGTCAAGTTATGAACTTCTTTATACAGACGGGTCCTGTTCAGACTGCCAATTATATATTAGCAAGTATGAAAACGAAAACGATCGCGATTGCGAGTGCGTTAGGCAATAATGTCTTTTCCCGCAATTCAATTGAGAGTAATCAATCACTACCGAATTACAAAGGCATGCATGACGTGTAATTTCTGCAGTAGTCACTGTTGTAAAGTAGTTCATTGGATTGAAATATAAAAAATGGGGGTTGAGAGAGAAGAGCTTTGTCAAGAGTAACTTAATGAGCACCAGCCTTCTTCTGGTAGACTCAGACATGTAAAAGTGCCTGCAGGGCCTACTTACTGAATAAATTATTTGAATTTGAATTTGAATTTGAATTCAGTCTGCTCAAGATCACGACCGGTCGCGACCGTTGCATCACGATCGAAACGTGGATACACAATGTTTTAACGCGATTAAGTTTTTGATGTACTTATAATTAGTTTTCAATAAATCAGTGTTATTTAACACTGTGTTATGTTTAGAAAAGAGGTTTGTAAACTATGCAGGGTAACAAGATACATAAGGGCCGAACATAGGCATACTTATATAGAAAACAATCTGTTACGCTAATATGATACTGAAAATTGTAAGAAAAAATTAAAAGGAAAATAGTGTTCGTTCATTTATTAATTAACGAAAGAGTAACCAACGTAAGGTGTTTCGTGACATCTTCACCACTTTATATTAACTGTATACGCAAGGTATTAAATCAATACCCTTGAAAAAGTATGCGTGATGTCGAGGAGTTTAATAATGTACCTATCATAACACGCACCAGTTAGGTAATATTTAAAATTTTAACAATTATATGCTACTTTTACTTTTGTAAGCGTAGTAGCTCACATACAATGTACTTTACATTATGGCTTGAGGCATGCAACACATCACTTTACCCGCAGGCGTAAATATGCATTTACTCGTTTAGTTGTAACATACATGACATGTGTAAAGTTCATTTTTGTAATATTATCATATCAATAAAAAATAATGTTAGCGGCTAGCCTTAGAAATTAAAAAAGTTTTCCTTACTACAGTACTAGGCAAATAGGAAGTTAATCCTGAATCCTGATACATTGCATAACTATGAAGTTGTACGGTTGCGTCAATGTATGTAGAATCGTGTATTAAACAATTTAATTACGTAGAACCATACAACGACGTAGAACGTACAATAGATTATTTAATTACTTACCTAAAATAACGATTTCTTTCCCTTCATAGTTTACTTTACCGCGTTGCATCAAAGTCTCTGTGTATATAAGATCAGCCTCTGAAATATCTGTAAAAAATGCAACTTGATAAGCAAATATAATTATAGATATTTCAATAAATAAATAATGAAACATAGTAACAACAATAAACTTATTAACGACAAAAATATTTACAAATAACCGTGCTACCAAACAACAAATTATTGTTGACAAAATCTAAAACTTGACGAGAACTTAAAACTCTTCAGAAAATGTTATAGATTTGCTTAATTATAATCCAGTTGCTATGTAAAGCGAGGTTTAGACTGGCAATAAAAATTGCAGAAGTTACTTGCTATCTTACTCTAAATTTCTAGTTAGAATAAGACATCAAAATTGTTCTTCTTGTTCTAGAACTGAAGTTAAAGTGACAGCAATCAACTCCTAGATTTTTACTGCTAGTCTAATTCGCGCTTTATATATCTGCAAACAACTTACTCTGCAAGTCATCTAGCACCAACATGTTTCCTAGGGATTTGGAATGCACTATCTGCACCCTTTGGAAGGCAGACTGTTCATCGAACACAACATTGTCAATATCGTACTCTAGGAGTCTTTCATCTGAAAATGTACAGCAGGTGTTAAGATAATAATGATAGAAGTTTTTTAATGGGTACCACGTTGGGCGCCACTTAAGACTATAGATTTGCAAACACACAGAAGGCGCGGTGCATCGCGTTCCCATAGTAACACCACACACACCTAAGACCTCGTTCCCACTATGTCGTGTGTCGGTCCGATTTTTAATCGGTCGTTCCAGTGGCAGAACGTTTTATATGAAGCTATTCACACTCGACCGACAACGATTTTGAGTCGGATCCGACTTTTTTGTCAGCCCTCCCGTATATGGGAACAGAGGCGCCGACACCCGATTAAAATCGGAATCCGATACACGACATAGTGGGAACGAGCTATAACATTTAATTACGGCGATACAAGAATACACTTCTCCGCGTGGCTGTGCATTTGTGACTTACATAAGTAATCGTTAAATCGTTGTTACGCGGTTCGTGCGATCGAATTTATAATTTTTACCAGCAGCGTTTTAGGACTAACGGCAATATAACCATTCAAATTAAACTTCATGTTATTTGTCAAAAAACCCTTTAAAATAATATTTTTTAACAGTGCCTCTGCTATCTTATATTGCAGACCGTATTTTCGGATAGCGTTTATTGTGTATTTCTGAAATGTGGGTTAGAGAGGGCTTGTTTTTCACAACTCTACGAATTAATGTGTGCACGCACAATAGCCATTCGAGCATAAAGTTTTAAACAAAGGTTTACCGACACGGTTATACTTTCTCAAATGTTCAATGCCTAACTTTTTGTTGAATTTTGTTTCAAAACGTAATTAACATAACTTCAATGATTTGAGTGACTCGGCTCAAACGATAGAAGGGTAGTTTTTAGAGGTCACTTTTAACGCATTGCGTCATTACGGATTATTATTGTTGGCCAATAGGAAACGCGACGCGGGAACCTTCCTAAATACTTGAATATAAGGTCCATATTTGTTGTGATAATATAAGTCATCCAACGCTGTGTCATGTCGAGCGAGTTATACCCTAATATGTTACGACACGCAATGGTTCAGTAGCAATGCAACCAGCTGCTGTAAATGTGCGGAAAGGCGGGGTCCGAATCTGAATGCACTGTTTTAGAGTACCTAACTTAATCAGGTGTTTATAAAAATAATAATTGGGTTTTAATTGCGTAATAATATATTTTATTTGCGTCGACGTTTCTACCACGTTTTTGTTGTGCGTGATGTGTTAATGATTCTTGTGACCACGGGGCCTCGATGTCGAAAGTATTGCACAATACCCTTTATAAAATACTAGCTGTTGCCCGCGACTTCATCCATGCAGAAAAATAAAACATTGCCTATGTTACTCAGGGATAATTTAGCATTCTAATGGTGAAAGAATTTTTGAAATCGGTCCTGTAGTTTTTGAGTTTATTCGTTACAAACATACAAATCTTTTCTCTTTGTAATATCAATGTAGATTAATCGTAGTGTACGAGTAAGTCTAAAAGTTCAAGACATCATAAAAATTGTCCAGAATAGATATTCCGTAGTTAAATGTTCATCAAGATCAATCTAATGAAATGAGTTCACACTTGGTGGGTCTTAAGTTAACTGTAGCCAAGATCCCAAGACCACCTTCAGCTCGTTGAACATTACAGTAACGTTCAAATTTATCTTAGAAACAAAGAAACTAAATTATAGCTGCGTAATAAGAGTCAGTTGTTACAATGAGTTCACTTTTAGTCATGTGATCTCCTGGTCATGAATGGGAATGAAACGGTCATTTTGGTTTCACGAATTCTTTTACAAACTTTAGTTGCGTTATATTTAGAAACCATTGTGTCACAAAACGATTAAGATAATATTATTATTATGGGAAAACGATCTGAAACGTGAACGGGTTTTGTTCGACTTGAGTCGGTAGGTTTTTAACTGCTACTTATTCATATTTTGAGAGAATCAAGAAACCTGACACCATGCAGGTCTTAGTTCAAATCAGACCCTGATTATGGTTTGTGTCACATTTAACGGTGAAAATGGGCTCTTCTCATAAAAAATCTTCGTTAAATTCGTTAATCAAGTAGAGAATGTCTTTTATACTTTCAACGGCTCATCTCTTGGTCATTGACGATCACTTCATCGCATCAGTTGGAGCTACGTCTTGCCCAATTCGATCATGAATGTCAAACCTTAAATCAATTTTTCGAACAGATGACAACGTCGTAAATTATTCGTTTGATCGTGAGTGGGAAAACATAGCCCTGTGGACCGGGAAACCCACGTCCACTTGCGGGCTCATCGCCCGAGATTTTAAAGCCATTGGACTGACACCGTGAGTGGGGCTAAAACGGTGTCCATCCGTTTGATTGACTACGTGTATAGGTGCAATGGACTGACAGTCAGTGACAACCTTTAAACTTTTAAACTGATCAACACTTGCTTTTTTATTTAATGAATTATATAAAATAGCTAAAAGCCTAATTAAGCAATCTTATATTAGCTTATGAGGTATACCTGGGTCAATGTTGGGCGATTCCTGTGACCTTGCAACCACTTTCGGCAATTTAAATGATTGATCAACTCTTTTTATATCAATCGCTGGAGAGTACAGTCCACAGCAGAAGTAGATGTACAGTCGAAGAACTTCAAATTGACTCGCCTCTATTTTCAAGAGAATAAGAGCGTGCGTAGATAATTTTGAGCTCTTCGACTGTCCATCTACTTCTGCTGCTGACTGTACAGTGAGTGTTGGAAATTATGAAATACGGCTGTTACAGTCACAGGGATCATGATCTCTGCATTGATCCAGGTCCATTTAACTAATTAGAACTTCTATAGATTTAGGAATCTCCGGAACCAGTAAGCATAACAGACCAAAACTAAATTTCTCGTCTATGAGTTTATAAATTCGAAATAGTTTACAATTCCCAAAGATGTTCCTAGATCCATCTCATCCATCGCTTCACATGAGTCAGGACCCTAACAAGAGCCCAAGCTATAAATTTAATACCGTCACTTTAAAAAAAGATATACAACTGCAAAATCCCAAAACTAAACACCGATGTAGGCGTGAGTGAGATGTGTCCAACTAAATAACAGACATAATAGCTAGGCATTGCTCGACCCAGCGTCACGACTCATGCAAAATTCTTACTACAGAATTGTACTATTGCGGTTTGGTGGTCTCCCTCACATACTACCGAAACCGGCCGAAACGTTTACACTGGGCGTATAGCGTTTAACGGACGACCAAGGTCATAAGCAAAAGTTCTATTTTCGCAATTATAATCCCAAATGTTGTCAGTTATGTCTGGTTTTCCTAATTCTGGTGACATATTATGAGAGAAAAATATTATTGCTCACTCAGATTTTTGGCGGTTATAGCTTGGTCTCTGGTAGGGCGTCACTCATGAGGAACAGCTCCATAAAGCTCGGCACTCACCTGACGTCGGGTAATACCTGCCAAACAGGCCACGTTTTATCGGGGCGTAAGCTTGGGATTTTACCACACTGATGTATTTTTTCACTTGACTCTCCAATACTCTTGCGGACTATTGACAAAATAATAAGAAAAGGAAGAGAACAAACCAAATAATAATGCGGGTTAGCGAACATGCAGTTTGGTAAACGTTAAGGTTGAGCGTCCGTTCGTTAAGTGGCCTGGAGTTCGATGGTTAATGTCATTGACCAATAAAAAGGGTGAGGGGGATCGTTTGTCACGCGCTTACCTGACAAGCATTCATTATTTGTAGCGGTTCAGCCGCGGTTCACCGGTGTGATACACGTTTTACCTCGGTAGATAATTAACGAAATACCTTTTATAGGGTTCCTTATGAAAATGGTACATCACGAGCGATTTGCCAGATCGCGATTTTCATTAAGAGGACTGTGAAGCGACGCATCAATCGGGTAGTTGTCAAAAAAATCCATACAAATTGAGCTCCGGGCGATAACGTTTCTCACCCCCTTAAATCAAGCCCGATTTCTATAATTTTCGAATATGTTCTAAATATTATAAAACACTAGGATTTTTGTTTCCGTTTTTTTTTAAATCATAAAAATCGGACTAGGTTTAATGGGAGAGAAACGTTATTGCATTTTGTATGGAAATTGTCGGCGTCACAATCTTCTTAATCGCTGTAAGAAATTAATGCTTTTGAGGTAAACGTGTAACAAACAAAATGAATGCTACGCTATCCCGGCATAGGATGGAACGATTAATTTCTTAAAGAAATTGGAATAAACACCGCGACTCACAATAAGCGTCAAAAGGTCATCGATAACAACTTTTATAGATATCAAAGCTTTGTCGCTTAGTGCATCTCTTTCATTTCAGACAGGTAAATAAGGGACTAGATGCGTAAACTTGTGCTGACCACTTTACGTCTTTCAATAACTGTCGTCGAGGAGCTTTAGACGCTCGAATGTTACAGCCTTTAGATTACAGCGCCGATCGCTCCACCTAGGCT
Source organism: Acleris cristana (assembly GCA_948252455.1). NCBI lineage: Eukaryota > Metazoa > Arthropoda > Insecta > Lepidoptera > Tortricidae > Acleris > Acleris cristana. Next base: position 13,007,253 of record OX411779.1, read on the forward strand.
GATTGGTTAATGCTATGGGGCCCCAATCATGCTCGTTCAAATAGGTATAAAAGCTAGCTCTACCCAGTTATTGGAGGATCTAAGGTGAAGAGTGCAGGAGACAAGGCGAAACTATGTCAATCCGGTTAGCCTCCTTTGGTTACCCTCCACAAAATCCTAGATCTAAATCTAACCCTATACACAGCGTTTGTGCAACTAAATACAATTTACATATAAATACATAGTGCATGTGTTAGAAAAAAAACTATTGGAAGATACAAAAATATGTACAGTCACCAGCAATAATATATTATCCAACATTGGGCGCAAAAATATTTGATACGTCTTTATTACTAGAGGTATAAGAGCGTGTCAGATATTTTTGCGCCCAATTTTGGATAATATTTTATTGATGGTGACTGTACTTATAACAATATTATATACTTATCGTGTTCTCTATAGCCTACATAAAAAATATCTGGAGAATGAATAATTTATAATAATAAACAATAACATAATTAATATGCAACAAAGAGCTAAAAAGCATAGTTCAAAAATTATGTGTCATAAAAGGGTATAAAAATACTTATAAAATGTTCAATATAATATCAGCTTACTTAAATAGTGTTAGGTAAAAAATATACTGGTGGCATTCTGAGTAAAAAAAAAGGGGTAAACAGCAAACAGAGTGATTATCTAACCTGAGCTAGTAAGGTAAACATCAAACTTATAGCCCCTTTTAATTGTAGGCAATAATTTAACTCTTTTGCACTCCAATGACATTTTGACAGAACCTTCCAGTAGTTTACTGTTCTAGAAAACAAAACACGCTCAACCTTATCTCTACTGTGTTAAATGGGATTAGTTGACATTATCACATGACACAGTTTCTTAGTTACCAACCAGAGAGTAACTGAGGCAATAAACCATTTGATAACTGTAACGCTACTTTACTTTCAATATGCTACTTTTACTAGAATTATTTGCAAATTTCGCATAGGCATATGGTATCCACATTATTACTAATTTTCTTCTGCCAATTTTCAATAATCTTAATCCAAAAATAATATCAGTTACCTGGAGAACAAAATTGTATATTAGGAAGAGAAGAAAAAAAAGGTTGCAGGTAATTAAGATAAATTAAAATGACTGAAATAGTTCTCTACTAAATTTTAAAATTGATGCAATAATTTGTAGTAATTGGTTGGGGAATTAATATAAACAATCAAAACATTTAGAAGTTAGTGATTATGTAGTGTGCTCATGTTAAAAACAGTTTTATTAGAACATCATCCTCATTATAGGATTTTTCTATTAAAAAATTAGGAGACCCCAATTTTTATAACAACATTGTGATAAAAATTTAACACCAAATATGTTTGATTCATTTTGAAAAAATTAAGACCAAAAACATGTAAAACCAATCCCTAACCTGAACTGGGCAAGTAAACATCTATCTTTTGACCGCGCTTCACATGTGGGAATAGTTTAATTCTTGCAGATCCCAAAGTAATATTAATAGCGCTTTTCAATAATTTTGCAGTCTAAAAATTAATCAATACATTGGTATACCTTATTAGAAATTCTACGATATTACAGATTTTCACAGGCACAACCTGCATTGCTTTCTATGATGGCTCTAAAATAAGGGACAATATGTGCATCAAATATAAAATCAACAAATAGGTGTGCTTGGGGCAATCTTAACATTGAATAATTGATAATTCATGATTCCATAACATACCAGTGCAAAAGAAGATTATTCATGCATGCACTAATTTTAACAGAGACACCAGTTTTGTTTGGAAACAAACTTTTGCCAAATGCCGGAGTAATATAGTGGCAGTGTGCCAATTAATTTTCAACCACCATAATTACAATAAATGTATAAAACATGGCTTATAAAAAATAAACAATTATTAATCATAATTTGTAAAGTACAATGATAGCCACACCATATTGAAATTTTATTATATGGTACTTATAGAAGCAAATCGATTAAAGCTATGGAAGAGGAGCTACTGTAAATATTCTCACCTTGAAACTGATTAAAGGCTCCTCGGTGTCTTCCTTGTAATATTCGATGTTGACGGTCACAAGCCCGCGGTCGAACAGCCTCACCGATACGGTCGTGCCCTTCTTACCCGTTAATAGCTTCAAGGACCCGCCGTCCACGGCTACTTCAGCGGCTAAAATAAGATTCGGCACATAATCTTTCAAAACGTTCTCCAACTGACTAAATACCGCCTTTTGGCCGCTTTCGTCGCCTAAACGGGCGGGATCGATCGAAAAGTCCAGTAACAATGTCTGCACCGACATTTTTACGTTTGAACGGATATTGTACTATTATTTAAATGGAGCGATACTTGGACGGGACCGGGAATACGATGAAGATAATTAAAATGAAACTTCTTGAAATTTTGATCGTGAGAATTGACTTGACGTTTTACTGAATGGGTTGCCCTCCGTAATAAAGACGTGGGGAAGAGTACATAAATCTAAAAAATAAATTAAAATAATATAACGAACGAAATATATTAAATGTGTGCAGTAGAATATGAGTAGAATACAAATACAAATTAATTTCATTTGATAAGTTCATGTCTCCAATCAACCTAATATTTTAAAGCTGGCTGCTGAAGCTGAAGCAATGTCTATGATTAGCGTAGCGTAGTGCTTGCAACACAAATGGTTGACTTTTTTGTATCTGTGGTCTTTTGGTAAAAATTAGGATTGGGAGATTCTTGTGATATGGCCGGAAATAATACCGAAGAAGTCGAGGTGGGTAGAATATTACCTATGTATACTCAAATTCATGCTCCTACCTGTAATTAGCGATTGAATAAATATACTTCCGCTACTCCTAACGAGCTGTGGTGATGTGGCTGGACTAACTTTCACTACGGCATTTGTTTCATGATCGCCGGATATTCTCTTGCGTGGAGACTTTCTTGTTAAGTTTTGCTGCTTTTACGGCCAAGAATATTTTATACTTGTGTTTATAATCAATTTTATAATAAACATTTAGCGAAAATTAGAGGTTAGGTTTATCCGAAGAAATGACCTGTGTGTTCAAGGGGTCCGCGACGGGCGACGCAAAGACCAACAGTGCTGCGGAGGTCCCACCGGAGTTCCTCATCAAGCACCCCCTTCAGAACACCTGGAGCCTGTGGTTCTACGACAACGACAAGAACAAGACATGGGAGGAGAACTTGATTGAGCTCACCACATTCGACACAGTGGAGGACTTCTGGAGGTAACCGTGAATTTTCATTGGTGTAAATGGTTTTAGCCAGCTGTAGAACTGTTATAGCACAGGATGTTGGATAAGATGATGACTCATATTGCGAATTTGCATTAGGTTGTCTCACTATGTTATTACACTTATCAGTAAGAAATGAAATTCCATTATATCATATACAATGGATTTAGTTATCAGTAAGAAGTTCCATTCTTATTAGATGAAGAAGACCTAAGTACATTGTAGGATTGAGGTAAATTATGTGAAAATAAATGGTTAGCTATATGAAATCTTGTGCAGTGAATAAATCTCGAACTGAACAGCCGACGCACAACTACCCCATTTCTTTTGCTTTTGTGGCTATACTTCATCCATAGCCAACTCGAAACATTGAGCGTTATGGTTGCTAATCGCGGTATCCACCGGTGTGTCGTTGCCCATATCGATCATGCAGTTCGATAGTCAGCCTAGTCTTGTGAGTGGGAAATGTTACAGTATTACAACACCCATAGGCCTGTTTAAGACTGCGCCGAGCGTAAGACGCGGACGCCGTTTAGGCATTTTACTCGAATCGCTGCTTGTGTGCGTGACAGAGCACCAGACACGCACACTACTGCAAATTCGCTCGGCCGATTCGAAGTTTGCTATGCTCGACAAAAGTAGCTAACCCAACAATTTAAGAAAAATCTTGGGTGAAATAGTATTTGAAAGATTTAAATTATGGACGTATATTATCGTTTGTTCGAATGAATAAGTTTGTTAAATAAATGAAATGAAATGCATATATATATATTTTTTGTGATAAAACTAACTTCGCCGACTAAGACCGAGAAATACTGAGTGAAAAACTCCAAGTACCTACAGTAGAGGATCCGAATAGGAGACGACCATCACCGGGCCATCATCATCAAATTTAATATGTTAAGTAATACATGGCGAATGGGCAGGCTGAAAAATTTCAGTCCAGTATAGTTAATTGAAAACGTAAAAAAGAATTTTGTTTAAAAATTTAAATTTATATTCTATAGCCTGCATACTTTCGATTAGTAAGTAATTTGTCTATTAAACAAGCAAATGCAATTTAAAAAAAAGTTAAGTGTTCAAAAAAAATTCAGCCTACTTATTCGCCATATATTAGGTACTTAACATATTAAATTTGATATAAAATACTTTTTATCAAATAAACAGCCCAGTGAAGGTCGTCACCTATTCGGATCTCAGACCACTAATCATATTTTATATTGTTACTAGCTTTTGCCCGCGACTTCGTCCGCGTAGAACTCAGTTAGTTATCAGAGCAATTATGTTTGCCCCGTTATAATTGTGACATGTTTATCAAATAACCGCTACCAATTTAGGCATTGGCTTTATTATTATTTATATATTGTCATCTAAAATCGGATTGTATTCGTGTACCTTGTAGACTTTGCCAATGACATTCTTTTAGAATTTTAGAATTGAATGACAATCGAACAATCGTTGTAATATAAAGTTATACGAATGGAAACAATCATAAAGCGACTATAATGCAATGAGGTAAGGGTTATTTTAGGAAGTTGTATAACATTGACTCAACAACGTTTCGAAATATTTATGAAAAGTTTATGCTAAGCACGGAAGTAAATTAATTATTTCGTGTGCTTCCGGCGAAAACCGAATCTTAGTCTAGAATCCGAATCAATTGCACTGTACATAATATTTTGTAAATTAAGTAAAAGATAAATAAGAACGGATAATCGCACAAAAAATACGCACCCTTAATATTATTGATTTTATTATGCACAAACTGATGATAAGTAACCTTTAAGTTAGGTACTGCATACTTATTAGCAATTTTATTTCACACTTCATTTTAAATATCAATCTTACCACATTTTAGTTGTAAATTTTGTATGAAAAACCCTCTCCCCCATTGTAGTCGCCAACTTCGCCATACGGATCATTTTAAATTGTGACCAGTCATATTTGTAAGTCCAGAAATAAGGAAGGCCATAGAAACTCCCCCTAATAAATAGAAAGCTACTTCTTCTATCTTTATCTTTACCTACGCAGATCACTTTTATTTGCAATCAGGACCCTACATATATACCAATTTTCATACTGCTAAGTCCAGAAATGAGAAAGTTACATATAAACTTCCCCCCCCCTATTTCACCCCCTTAGTGGTTGAATTTCTAAAAATCCTTTCTTAGTGCTCACTTACATCATGAAAGGAACCCCTGTACCAAATTTCAAGTTTCTAGGTACAGTAGTTTCGGCTGTGCGTTGATACATCAGTCAGTCAGTTTAGGCTTTTATATATATAGATTATATATAGGTATATATATGTAATAGAAGATAGATTTTTACATACAAAAGTTTTTTCCCAATAACTCCCGTTCTCGTGGGAATTTTGCAATATCGCGTTGCAAGTAAGCTTTACGTTCATTAGGGTACCTGCATGCCAAATTTCAATCATCTATCTTACGCGGTTTAGATTTTTCATACAAAAGGATTTTCCCGCTAATTCCCGTTCCCGTGGGAATTTCGGGAATTCCTTTCTTAGTGCACCTCTACGGTACCTAAGCTACGTCCCTTCCAAATTTCAAGTGCCTACGTTAATAGAAGATAGATTTTTACATACAAAAGTTTTTTCCCAATAACTCCCGTTCCCGTGGGAATTTTGCAATATCGCGTAGCAAGTAAGCTTTACGTTCATTAGGGAACCTGCATGCCAAATTTCAATCATCTATCTTACGCGGTTTAGATTTTTCATACAAAAGGATTTTCCCGCTAATTCCCGTTCCCGTGGGAAATTCGGGAATTCCTTTCTTAGTGCACCTCTACGGTACCTAAGCTACGTCCCTTCCAAATTTCAAGTGCCTACGTTTAGCCGTTTAGGCTGTGCGTTGATATGTCAGTCAGTCAGTCAGTTTCTCCTTTTATATATTTTGATGTATGTTAGTCTGTAAGGTAAGGTCAGGCGGGGCTATTCCGACAGAGGGAGTAAATGCGTCATTTGAGTTTTTAACGACGTTACAAACTATTTTAACGCCCTTTTATAGTACTTTAAGTACATACATTTTTATAAAAGGGAGCCAAAATATTTTTTAAACGTCATACTTAGTTATTTTCTTAAAAAACTCAAATGACACATTAAGCATTCTGTCGGAATAGCCCCGCCTGACCTAATTTGTAGTTTAGGTAATCGTTTGGTGAAAATATTATTCTATAAATGAAAAATAAAATTAACTCATATTTTTATTGCTTTTTCGCTTTCCCATTGTCACTGAAACAAAAAAAAACATATATTAAATAGGTCGTAACAAGCAAAACCGCGGGAAAATGATTGTCATGTATTGAAACTGTATAAATGTGCTTCGTCATATTTGCTCAACTATCTTAATAGAGATAACTCATCGCCGCCCTTGAAATAGATGCCGTTGAGGAGTTCTCGTGGCTATCTGTGGTCTTCACCATCAGTTCCACTTCACTAAATGATACTTTCTGAATGCTAATGCCGGATTTATTACTGAAAATACTAAAATAGCAATATGTATGCCTATAATATTTGAGGAGTTTCCTCAATTCCTTACGGATCCCATCATCAGATACCAATATGGTGACAATGGGACTACTTCGGAAGTATGCCATATCAATCAAAAAAATAATTTTCAAAATCGGTTTATAATTGACGGAGAAATCGTTGAACATACCTACATAAAGAAAATACAAACATCGGAACATAGAACCTCCTCCTTTTTTGAAGTCGGTTTAAGTCAAAACAATATTTAAAATAAAAAAATCGTAACGAATAAATAAAAGTAACGAAAAAAATATAAACTTAAAAAACAAACTTACCTCGTTTTACTACGCGTAGTAGAGTATACGTACACAACGGACTGCGATCGGTTTCCAAGGTCAAGTGGTTGCGCAAAGAGACGTCACCTCGCTCTGAGCTCTCGTGGTCGACTAAACTTTTCACCGCGTGAGCCGCTTATTATATTGAACGCCGCACGCCCATAGTAATTTTGTATGGCAGATTCAAGGAGCTTTTTTAAAAAATCATACTTAAATAACCACGCTACATTTATAAATACTAAAAATGGGTTTTTGTAGTTTAATTGTTTGTGATTTATTTACATTGAAGTTTAAAATTAGCTTTTTGATTTTTTTATTCAAATGGAACTAAATGCTGGAGTGCTTTTCTTTAGTTTTTTTCCAAATTAAAGTTGATGTATTTATTAAACAATAAATGATTTCTTCTTATTAAAGATGTGTTATTGTAAACACATTCTTTGCGGTCGTAAATAAATTTTTATTTAAATTTTTACTAAAAGGGTATGGGCTACAGGACCTTAAGACTACGCCGAGCGCACAGTGGCGCCCTCATCACTATTATTGTGTTTTCTAATAAAATAAAGTATTTTCTTGAAATCGGACGATGCTTTTTTGTAGAGCAAGTAAAAACACAATTTATGGGATACGTAACAAACTTTGATAACAATTACCGTATGAGTAGTCAGCTTAACGGGAAAAGGTGGCCACTTTTTTCCGTTAAGTTGATAACTCAAAGGTCAATTGTTATTAAACTATGTGATATATCCTATAAGTTGTGTTTTCATTTGTAGTACAAAAATGCACCGTCCGATTTCAAGAAAATACTTTATTTTATTAGAAAACACAATAATAGTGATGAGGGCGCCACTGTGCGCTCGGCGTAGTCTTAACCGTGAGTACTGTTTTGGCGAATTTTGCACGGCGCAGTCTTAAAGCTGTTATTAGATAAATAATCCATATTATGGTCACCAACAATTATAAATCATTTGGCTTCGTATGTGATCTTGTTTAATAATAATCCATTAATAAGTCACCATTTCCTGATACATACAATAACAATTATTATTAATTTATGTATGATTATTCACTTTCCTATAACCACAGTCACTGGACTTTGAAAGGACTATACCTACACTGATTAAATACAATGGTAATTTCCAATTTTCTCTTTATATAGCTGTGGTCTTTATTAGCATGTTTTTTTAACAGACTGTACCACCACATAAAGCTGCCATCTGAGCTGCGTCAGGGGCACGACTATGCAGTATTCAAACAGGGCATCCGCCCCATGTGGGAAGATGATGCCAACAAGATGGGTGGTCGGTGGCTTATCAGTCTTGAGAAGAGACAGCGTAACTCAGACTTGGATCGGTTTTGGTTAGATGTGGTAAGTGATTTGTAATAAAATATGTTAGGGTTACTAAGAATTTTCCCTGACATCTGCTATTTTATAGTTTGTTGTCATTTATATGTATTTTTAATTTAATGTTCTTTAAAGATTTAGAATGAGCCTTCAAGTTTGACTTGTGGGTCTAATGAGCTTTGACCGTTAAACAATCGTGCTCAGCATCGGATTTTCAAGCAATTAAGAAAAAGTAATGGAAATTGAATTCCTTTTATTTATGTCTGTGTCTTAATAAATTCATATGTTTCTCTTGTTTATTACAGGTCCTACTACTCATTGGAGAAAATTTCGAAAATCCTGATGAAATTTGTGGTGCTGTTGTCAATGTCCGGCCTAAACTTGATAAAATAGGTGAGTTTCTGTGTATTTCTTCATAATTGTTGAACTATATGTATATTTGATATTGTGTAAAGGATGCTTATTAAACAGCTCTGCCCTAGTTTGTGTGTTAAGGCAATGTGGGCCGGAAGAGCCGCTATTGCGCTTTCATTACAATTCACCAATTACTTTAAAATCAAGCATCATACGACTTCGAGGAAATAAGCGAGCCGTGCGTGCCTCGGCCTGTGGCTGCCTCAAATTCCTACGCACCTTAATAGGGTAGTCAGGCGGCGCTTAAATCGCGTAGCTGTCAATTTTTTTATGTTTCTTTCAAATAAATATTTTCTTGTAAAGGAAAATGTACAGACATAGTTTTTCACAACATATTAAAAAAACGTAAAAATTGGACTAGGTTTAAGGGCAGAGAAACGTTACCATATTTTGTATGGATATGGATGTTTTCAACCTCACCTAATTGCTTTTATAAAAACATTAAAAACTGTTTATAATACAGGGTTAGGTTAAGTCGACCTAGATCCTTTAAGGAGGCATAGTAGAGCTCATTTTGAGCAAATTAGGTCATGTAGTACCCTGTCCGAAAGTTATTCGTTTCTGAGATATTCATAATTTTAATCAGAATTTTGGTGATTTTTCCTTATGTCCTTGTCACGAAAAATCCTTTATTTCATGTTTTATTTCAGAAGTTTTTTAGTGTTATTTTACTTAACTAGAATCATTACAAATCAGTGAAGTTTTTAAACGCATTTGCCAGTTTTTTTATAATCAAGTTTTTAAGTAATCACGTAAAGTTTGTTTCTCCATACTAAGTGAAAAACAAACACGGGGACACCTAGTCCTTCCTTCTCGTTTCTCGAGTTTTAAGCTATCTCCATACGAAATTTCATCTAAATCAGTTCAGCACACAGCACAAACAGTTACTTCCAGATTTATAAAAAGAAACCCCTTGCAAAGAAAACGGGCATTTTCGATTTTTTCAAGTAGTTTATACATACTGTAACTAACTGGGACTTTATGCTACAGCATTAAACTAACATTATTTCTATAAAATCATTATTTTTCTTCGTAAACAATACTTTCCTTATTTTGTAGCATGACATCTAATTTAGTTATAGTATATTTAAAGTCCTTCAATTTGAATCAAAAAATCATATATGCCCGTTTTCTTAGCAAGAGGGTTTATTAGTAGGATTAGTAGGATGTTCATTGTTTATTTACTATACTTTTTACTTTCATTTCTTTTCTGTTTATAAAGATAACACTGTACATTAGTTAAATATATTATAAATGTGACATGTAAAATATTACTTTTATCAATAAACTTATCATATCTTCATGATGACATTACCAGAAACTCAAACAAATAATTATGATACGAGATTCTCCATGAATCGTAACATTTTAATTGATTAATTTCAGGTATATGGACAGCAGATGCATCTAAGCAGCATGCCACTATAGAGATTGGCAGAAAACTAAAGGATCAGCTCGGAATCCACGGCAAGATCGGCTTCCAGGTCCACAGAGACACCATGGTCAAACACAGCTCTGCAACTAAGAATCTGTACACTGTTTAGTCTAAATAACTTGTACTAGAAGTCTGGGATAACTCTGAAACCTAAGAATTATGAGGTATAGAAGCGCATAACCTTTGAGCATCTTTTTATGTACATGGGCGGCCAGGATAGGTACGTAAATTTTAAGAAATTAAGTATAGGGCGGGTTTCCCATTTCTAAATTGACCTCACGTTTTGATTTTGATAACGCTCAAGCGGCTGGCGCTTCTCTACGTTTTGTTTCTTATGTAAAAGAGGCAATAATGACTCACACTGTGTGTGAAGCTTTCGCCATTTTATTAGATGGATAGTCCAGTTTTGAAACTTATTGATTAAGCTATTTGAAATATCGTTGTGACAACTGGACTTGTTTGAGTTTGTATGTAAATGTTATAATAATATTATTCGTAGCATTTATTTAAAATAAGGGGTTTAAGAGTTATCTCACGGTGGCATATGCAAAATGTTGAACTTTTTTATTTAACAGAAGTCATGTTTTAGGTTGATGTTTGATCATTTGTTTCGTATTCAGAACTTTATTAACTTTTAGCAAAGGTGTTAAGGTTTTCTATTCATGGTCTGTAGTCTTGTCCAGCAGAGGCTAAGGTTTTCGTATGGCATATATCATCTAGCACAGGAAACTGGTGCGCTGGACAGGCGAACAGATATGTTTCAGACCTATTTAGTCCCCGGCCAATAAAACGGCCGTGAAGTGAACTATTATGCTCATTTTCCTACGCGTTTGGTTATTGCAGAATCGCCGTTGAGTGAATGGTTCATTGTTAGGCCGGATTTACACTTGTAAGTTATTACTGTAAGTTCTGAGACGCAACTATGGGTAAGAGTGAGTGGCAAATATCTGCATCTCCGTCTTGCATATAACTTTGTTTCAAAACTTACGTAATAACTTACAAGTGTAAATCCGGCCTTAAACTGATTGTCTACTAGTGTTGTGAGTTCTCGACCTGTTTTGCCGATACCTGCACTTTGCTGTTAAAATTAAGTCTGATTTTTTTTAATACGCGATGGAGTATGTTTGTCAATATGATCACATAGCTCGTAAGTTTGTATTTACTCAGAATGTTCTAAACTAGAACTTGCGATTTATTTTTAAACTTTAACACTCCCGCTTTAGACCTGTACCTATTTAGATGGATTGGCATTGTTGATGTACTTCAAAATGACACTTATAAATGCGTTGTTTAAATTTGGTAATTGTAAGTTATATTTTGGCATACCTATTTTAAATAAAGCATAAAGTAACAAAATATATTTTTAATTTTGTAATCCTATAAAGCAACATACATACACATACATACCTTCACGCCTGTCTCTCAATGGGGTAGGCAGAGACTATGGAACGCCAGGTGCACCGGTCTAAACATACATTCTATCTAAACATACTTTCGCTTCCTCTACATTCATCAATCTCTTCATGCACACACAGTCAACAGCATAAATATGTGATCATTTATGTACCTTGTCGCTTCCAATCGTTGCACAATTTTGTATAACATTTCAAACACGACGTTAAAGTGACAAGATGATAAATTCTCTGTAGATCCATTTCTAACATAGTCAGTTTCATAGTGGATCTAATGAGTTAAATAATTCATTTATAACTGCTAATACAGAAAATAGATCGAATGAGAAAAAAATATCACACTAGATCTACTATCTATCGATTGGATCTATAGGGAGTGCTCCCTCCCTGAACCATGGCAAGGCGAGCATTACTCGATATGACCTTGTTTACCAAGAATACTTTCTATATTTTTTCTTTCAATATCCCCCTCTCGTTTTCCATCTTTTAAACATAGAACCTAATGGTGCTCCCATTAGGTTAGTTCTTTAGCTGGCCCGGAGGGCCAAACCACTCGGAAATAGGAGGGTCTGGGTAGTTATGGTGCTCCCACACTGGCTGTTATAAATGTTATATAACGTTATAAAACATTTGTTTTATAACATTTTATCACAAATTATAACAAAAGTTATACATTGTTATCATGTTATATATAATATAACGTTATATAACTTTTTAAATGTTATATAACAAATTACAACACGGTAACAAACGTTATAAATTTTTACTGTGGGAGCGTTTAAAACATCTAACAAGTTGTAACAAAATGTTATGAAGTGTTAGTGGATGTTATCGTGTTTTATAACGTTATATAACATTTATAACAGCCAGTGTGGGAGCACCATAACTACCCAGACCCTCCTATTTCCGAGTGGTTTGGCCCTCCGGGCCAGCTAAAGAACTAACATTATTACCTATTTACCCTCTTATTTATGATACTAAGGGGTGCCTTGGGTTCGGAATTGAAATTTTGCATTTGTATAAATACTGCGAAAGTGTATAAAATGCGATTTTTGCGAAAATTGGACAGTTCCCGAGGGAGCAGCGATAAACGACGTCTACGCGGACGGAGTCGCGGACAAAAGCTAGTTCATGAATAAAGTAAAAGGTGGGTTATTCACGCCCCGATTAGCTGGATGTAGAACTAGCCTTTTTAGGCACTGGTCCCACCGCCGGCGAGTACCTAAGCGATGAACTATCGGCGATTTTCTCGCCCAAGAAACGAACAAAAGATAATCGCTCCGGTGTATTGAAAAGAGAGATATATATATATATTTATAGTTCATCGCTGGCTGTTCACACTACCGGCGAGGACTCTCTCTACTAGTTTAGCGAAACAAAAGTATAGATCCCGTGTCAATAAAAGAGACACATATTATATTAATAGTTGATCGCTGGCTGTACTCGCTTCATGTCAAAAAAATGTACGCAGTTGACAAATCATCTTGAAGTCACGAGAATAAGGGTCCAGTGCCTTAAGAAGCTAGTTACTTTCCAACAAGTTGGACCATGATAATTTAATAATACCCTAATTGTTTTAATAGTAATAATAAAAACTTTATTGATAACGACTAAACGTTTCAGAAGAGAAAGATGAGTGTGTTTATAATATAGTGCATGTTCTAGAATTTGTCTGGTTCCTGATTTCTGTTTCGACGGTTTCTTCTACTCTGTGCACGGTCTCTTCGGCGTTTTCGATACCCTTGTGAATGTTTTCTGAAAAAGCAATTAATTTAATTATTTGTATAAGTTTTCGTTAAAGTAATGGAAATTTCAAACATTTTAGAAAGGCGCGTGGTATAAAATATCACTAAGGGCACAATTACCTACAGTAATCTGATCGCCGTATGTGATTGGGTGATCGTACGGTTAGGACGGAAAGGCAATGTTAGTCGGCTAGATTCGTTAGAGTCATATAGTCGCCCTAAGTATTAGGTGAACGAAATAGTTTGATTGAACACGAAGTGAGCCGGAGGCCACTGAATACGGCAACCGTATCCATTATAAGGTAATGGTATCAGGCAACGGATACAACATAACCAGGCACAAGTACAATAAAAAAAACATACCTACGACGGTTTCCTCGATAACTTTCCCTTTACCCATGCAAGAGTGCTCCTTATCTTTTATATTCTGGAACATGCGCGCAAACCGTCCCTTTTCAGCCATCTTATTAGCCACCACATCACTTTCTTCACTGTGACCTGTTTCATCATCTATATGGTCTTCGCTTCTGACAATAGGTAGAACGGCCTGTGTTTTAGCCGTCTTCCCTGCCTGAGGGCTGGATTTGTCAGAATCACAAGGTATAGTTTCGTTCTCCGATTGACCAGTTTCGCTTTTTTGCCCGTCGTCACTGTGTTTACTCAAATTAGGACTCATTTGTGACAAATCTGGAAGCTTTAGTAATTCTTGTAAAATTGGTGATTTCGGTGGTGGTGAATTAGCTACTTCTGCAATCTTATCTGGTATTTGTAATACTTTTTTTATTTCGTCTATACCGGGAGCAATTTTAGCTTCAGTTTTCTTTATAACTTCTTCAACAGCTTCGATTTTCTCATGCGCTGTGTCTGTTGCAGCTTTGTAAGAGTCATTAGCTACTTTTGTAATATCATCTTTAGCTTCTTTTATATTTTCTCCAATCTTAGTAGTAATATTACTTGTCGTGTCTTTTACACAGTCTTCGATATTTCCAGCCGCTCCGTCAATCATAGTATCCATCGTTTCAATAACGTTCATTGCTTCAGTGTGCAGAACCGTCGTTGTCGAGTCTATTTCGTCTTTAATGTCATCGACGCCGTGTGTGCTCCCATTGTCATTTTCAAGGTCATTTATGTTTACGATGTGCGAGCCGCTCACGTTGGCTTCTAAAGAATCGATAGACGCAGTTTCGTCAACGTTTCCATTGATGTTATCAGTGTTTACGTGCACATTAGAATTTGTGACGTCTTCCATTGAGTGGAGTTCGTCTCCTTTTACTGGTATTTTGAGCGGTGGTAGTTCTGTGAGCGATATCTGTCTTGTTTCTTCGGTAAGGACGTTGAAGTCGTTGTTAGTGAAGTCCGCGTTGGAGCCCTTAGTGGCGGTTAGTAGTGTGTGGCAGCCCCCGCAGGCTACGTTGTCGACAATGAAGCCATTCATAGCGGTGACCCGCTTCGGCGAGTATTGATTGGTCTCGTTTGAATTGTCATCATTGTCTTCTAAACACAACTTGTTGTGTCTGGACTCGCCGCAGGTGTAAAGGAGGCCGTTGTCTGAAAAAAAAAAACCATTTTTAAACAGGATTACATAATTGTGCATTTATGCAGCTAAACTTGATTATCGTTCTCGTCTAGCTGGGTTGAGATTCTACACGGAAAAACCTTATTGCTTTTGATGTGTTAGCGTATTATCAACGTTACGATAGCTCTGATTTTCTTGACAGTAGGTATCTAATGGCGACTGATGAAAAAACAATACGATAACACGTCAATAGCAATAAGCAATATGGTTTAAAGCTGCAGAATAGAGACTTTCAAACCAGAAACTGGGGCACTATTTCACACAAGTTATTCTTTGCCAGAATGTGTAACGTAAAGGAGCAATTCAGCAAAATTCAAATCTAATATGGATTAGATGGGTGGGTTATATCTCCTGTCAATACCCTTACCATGAGTTACAATTACCGTAGGTACTCACTCGCTAGCGAGTCAAATATGTTTTGTCCCTCGCAGACCTCGCAGTATTGTTATAGAGTGCGAGGGACAGAGTATTCGACTCGCTAGCGAGTACGGTAATTGTAACTCATAGTAAGGGAATAGAACGAAAAATAAAACTCAGTAAATTCGAAAAAAAAAACGCCCTGCCATATACCTAGGTAATTTGACACTGCACGACTCCGTAAATAAACGTAAAATTAAGTGAATAGTGTTGGCGAAATCATCGACAACCTCGATGGAGCCATAACCTACAAAAAATTGAATTGAATTGAAGTGAATAGTGGAGTGCGACTTCGTAGATTAAATTGAAAACACTACTTAGACTACAAATTTATTGGGAATCGAACCCGTAACCCTTGTTCTAATCATCCCCACTGCGCCAACCGGCCGATCGTTAAATGTGTCGTGCCCTACATTTGAACTACAACCGTTAACCCTATTCGTTCTAGGTAAACTTACTTCGCTAACAAACGTTCGATTTACATCCAGGTCGGAATCATTACGTCATTAAACTCATTATACTAATTTAGGTTAACTTTGAAACGTAACACTATTTTTTTAAATAGTACTCGGTTGTAGGTTAAGTTTTGGCAAACTTTGGTTACGCACTGAGTTTTAAGAATGCACCTTAATTGTAAATTTCAAGCTAAATTGCCCTATAAGGTGATAGGAAGCAGATTCGAGTTTAATGTATTTTTCCCAAAAATCCTAAACAATAACTAACTTTCCTGACAACTTTGGTTAAACACTAATGATGTCGACTGGCGGACCATCATCGATCACAACTTTTTTCGGTCGGTTGCGGCTGGTTTAAAAACTGAAAAACGCTTTTTTAATGCAGGAATATACTATAAGTACTATCAGACCATTGGAACCTTGACCCACCATAGAACTGTGTCACAGAGACGTTATGATTCAAGTCATAAGAAGTGTCAAACAAATTGTTTTAAATGTCACTGTGACACCGTTCTATGGTGGGTCAGGGTTCCATTGGGCTGATAGTACCTACAGTCATCGGCAAAAATATCTATCACGTTCAATAAAGCGTAAGGGGTATTACATTAGCCCTAGTACCTAAGTAATAGACGAGTCAGATTTGTTTGAACCCAATGTTACCTAAGATATGCTAGTGACTACCATATCACAAGTGATGCGGTTTTATATATAGTGTTATAGCAACAGAATTAAAGCCATCACAATGACGATCCAAACAAAATTGTCGTAGGTAGGTACCTATAATACATACCTATATACACGCCACGGACGTAAACGGTAGTTACGATTGGAACTATTTCTACAAGCATATGAACATGCGCGAACGCGAAGCTCAAAAGATTTAACGATACCTATTTTGGTCCAGAAATTATCCAAATTACTTTCCCGATTTAAAAAAATCTTTTCGTCCACTAAAATGTCCACTACACACAAAGCGACCGTCAGTACTGGCGATCAATCCAACCCTTGAGGCGTAATGAATGCCCATGGTATCATTTGACGAATCGAGCGTGCTGCCATTACGGAAATAGATGTATTAGGTAGGTTTGAATGTGCCACCATCAAAAGAATGACGTAGGTTATGAAATTTGATACTGTGATAAATTATTCAGTAGACAAATGTACATGCAACAGAAGTTATAGCGACAGAGTTTAATTTAATTAATAATACTACAGCATTTACAACGTTCTCAATTTAGCGGGCGTCTAGTTTGGTAGGTGAGTTAATTACTTCAGTGCGCAGTGCGAAAAAAACACACTATCAAGTTGTTGAGTTGCGGCAGATCTCCCTGTTTAAATCTGAAGTCTAAAGTTAGTCACATTTTCGATTTGGTAATACAATTTTTATAACGTTTTTTTATTATATCAGTAGGTAGTTAACTACAACGATTTCACCTCTGATAGCAACTAACCGCCTGCTCACGCGTAAATCAAGCACATTGGGTTGTAAATAGCTCCGATGACGTATAACAACACACCACCACCAACAACATCAACAACAACAACAACAAAAACAACAACAACAACAACAACAACAACAACAACAACAACAACAACAACAACAACAACAACAACAATAACAACAGCAACTACAACAATAGTAACATTATTAGGGAACCTTACCCGTAACAAATGCCGTATGCATAGCCCCGCACGCCACTAACTTCAACTGGTACCCATCAAACATCTTCTCCATATCAATTTCCGTTGGCTCGGTCACATTCTCCACTTCTTGAGGCATCCCTAGTTGTCCGCGCTCGTTTGACCCGAAGGCTAGGATCTTGGTTTCGTCCATGGATAGAAGGAAGGTGTGGGAGGCCCCACAGCAGGCGCTTTTGATGGGGATCTCTAGGGGTAACACCTCGGGAACGTATATCGTTGTCGCTGAGTTAGGGATACCAAGTTTTTGGTTTTCGTTGTCGCCGGTCACAAAGACTGCTCCTTGAGCTAAAATGAGAGGGCCTTAATTAGGATCAAATTGTTTCGTTTCGAGTAAAAAAATAATACATATAGTGATCGTCCCATCCCTAATATAACTTAAGAAGGTCAATTCAGTGCGGCGAAAGGACCAAAAGACACTTTTTTTTTTTGATTTTTTGAAATTAATATGGTACTCTGAGACTGGGGCGAAGCCAGAACCACATCGCTTAACAGACATGTAGATTGCTTTGGTATAAATCTATATGCAGTACGTTAAACCTCCACGGAAAAAATATCCAGTTTTCCTTTTCTTTCGTGGTGGGGCACGGTGGACCTAATACCGCACTGACGTTTAAATAGGGTAGGGGCTCTTTGGACCTATTAACGCACCAGAATAACAAACACGAAAATCAGTCTCGCACCCAACGTGTTAAGTAGGTAAATAAATCAATAGAAATAGTCAAGTAAATATGTCAACAAACTAATTTATCAGTACTTTTGATAATTACGTATTTTTGACGACTGACCTATCGACTTAACCACTATAGGTATACTAATAATTTTATTTTCTAACAAAACTTTCGGTGACAAAGGAAGTTGTGCGTCTAATTATAGGACTTGTTTTTAGGGTTCCGAGCCGAAAGGGTAAAAACGGGACCCTATTACTAAGACTCCACTGTCCGTCCGTCCGTCCGTCCGTCCGTATCTCATGAATCGTGATGGGTAGCTAGACCGTTGAAATTTTCACAGATGATGTATTTCGGTTGACGCGATATAATAACAAATACTAAAAACAAAATAAAATTAATAATCAATCCCATACAACAAACGTATTTTTTTTATAGATAATGGTACGGAACCCTTCTTGCGCGAGTCCGACTCGCCCTTGGCCGGTTTTACTACGGCTTTTCTACTACCTGCAAATGAGGTCCGTAATTTAGTGGGTAGATATCACTAGTATCACTTAGTTTTTGCATGACATCATTTAACCCGTTTGGTGTGGGTTAGAATAATGCCACTCCATGTCTTCCCGTGGATGTTGTTAGAGGCGACTAAGGGAATAAAGGCTTCTAGTACTGTTAGGCGATGGGCTTGCACCCTGTCACTAATACGCTGGTAAACATCTTAGCCTTATTGTGCAAAATGTGGTTACAGAATTGCGTGAGTGCTAGATTGTGGCTAGCTGGTCAGTGGTTAACCAGCAGCGGCCTACTATGGATAAATGTAGATAAAGTAGTCACTCTTACACTTACATACTTGACAGATAGTGACGAATGTTTTTATCTACATAAAGCATTAGGCCCGCCTCTATTCAACACAGTAAAAACAATATCGTTTTTGATCTGTTATCGTATTGTCACCGTTTTGATAGCTCTTATTTACTTGACCGTAATGGCGTCTGACATCATAACAATACCAATCAATTACGATACCGTTTTTACCGTCGGGAATAGAGGCGCTGGTTAACGACGATATCGTGTTTATCGTCGGGAATAGAGGCGCTGCACCTGACAAATGCTATGACGTGTTTGTTCAATTTGACGTACCGGTGATGAAGACAGTGTGGTAGTATCCACACTCGACGAAGGCAATCTTTTCCATGAACTTGAGTTCAGTGAACTTGGTGTTGGATCTGGTGTCTTCGCCGAGGCCCAGTTGACCCTCAGTGTTGGAGCCGCACACGAAAACTCGCCCTTCGTCTTTGGACAATTGAATAATTTTACCACTATGCAGAATTATTTACTAATTTGACAAGGGGGAGGATTTTGATTGAGAGTTTCCAATTACTCATATATTTACTGAGTATATATGTATATGAATTAATATTTCACGCTCATCAAAATGTGAACAAGCGACAAAGAACAAAAGCGATCATTTATTGTTATCTTGGAAAAAAAAGAAGTTTGACGAGGTGACAGATGGAGCTTCAAAATTTTCAAGTGGTAGCACTCAACACCACACCACATTAGGTAGCAGTTCTTTTATCAAAATTGAGATCATGTTGCTAATAGCTTAATTTTTCTAAAAAAAATATTGCCACGCTCCAGTTACGATGTTTTCTAACCAGTAAGTAAAGCAGTATGGTTGCTCCCAGCGGAGACTTGTCTGATGCTGGGCTGCCCCTCGACCTCCACGTACTGCGGGACGGTGTGGTGTTCCAGGTCACCCGTGCCCAGCTGGCCCTCGTCGTTGCAGCCCACGGAGTACACCGAGTTGGAGTCTGGAAGATATACTGAGTTGAAGACTGGGTAGCATTCATTGACATGACCGTGTACGCGCGCCCGCAGGGTACGAACATGGCGCAGGGCGGCTTGAGCCACTTGACTCAGCTGGACCACGTCACCTGGTCCTTGTGGCCCAACCCAATCTGGCCCCACGCTACAGTAGGGCTTGTGGCCCAACTCGAAATGACTCCACGCTACAGTGACGCTTCCCTTTTCTACAGGTACTAAGACCGTGTGCGCGCGTCAGCAGGCCACGAACATGGCGCAGTGCGGCGTGAGCCACTTGACGCAGGTGAGCAGCGTCACCTCGTATTTGTGGACTAGCCCGAGCTGGCTCCTCGCTACAGTGACGGCCTTGAGGCCCAAACCGAGCTCCACAGAGACGCTGCCCTTCTACAGGCACTGACCGGTGACGAAGACCGTGTGCGCGCGTCCGCAGGCCACGAACATGGCGCGGTGCGGCTTGAGCCACTTGACGCAGCTGGGCCGCGTCACCTCGTCCTTGTGGCCCAGCCCGAGCTGGCCCCACGCGTTCCCTCCGAACACGAACACTCGCCCATTTTCTGATGAAGAGAATAATTCATGATAATATCTATAAAATGCTTAAAATGCTGGTATGGACATGAAACAAAAAGCAAAGGTTTTTTGATATTAAAGTACTAACTAGTTCACAAGATAAGTCTGGTGCTTACGTTTAAAGCTGAGTTTTTAGAGACAACAACACACGGTTAATGACTCGAATTGACTACGGCAAAAGACAGATACATACATACACTCGGAAACATATCCCCTACTTCTGACTCGGTCAGGTAAAAAGGTCGCTTGCGCAGCTCATGGGTCTAGCTAGATTATAAGAATGGCAAAACGATAGTGGATAGCTTAGAATAGATAGAAATAAATTCACTGAGACATAGTATAGGTACGCATCGCTAAGAGTAAGGGTAGGGTATAAATAAACTCACGACATATTGCAGCGCTGTGCTCGTCGCCGCAGGAGATGGCGACGACGGGATCACTCTTGATGAAGAAGTGGCTCGGCTCGTTGTCGGCAAAGTGCGACTTGCCGAAAGTGAACACGGCACCGGTTTCTGTAAACCGACCAATGTTGTTAGCAAAACTTATTTACACTGTTGCTTTAACAATATTTATTAAACTAAGGGCCTGTTTCACAATCAACGAGTAAATTTATCTACCATTTAAAGTTGGCTCTCTCCTTGTCTATTTTCAAGTGTAAGAAAGAGAAAGAGCTAAATTTATCTGTCAAATATGCTTTACTTTTGTCGATTGTGAAACAGGCAGGAAATAACAAAGATCCCATTGATGAAATGTTACAACCGATCGATCGCCATTAATTTCTTCATATTTTGTGATTTCAGAGAGTGTTTTAACTGATCTAATTTCGGTAGCTAATATTATCATCGGTAAATTATAGTATTTTATGTAACTGATACATAAAGAGGGTCCTTAAAATACGAGTGTGGTTTTATGAAACGAGCTGAAGGCGAGTTTCATAATAAGATCACACGAGTGTTTTAAGGCCTAATTATGTACAGTTACATACATTACTTTATCTACACACATATTATATGTACTCTAAGATGCGTTCAGTAGGCGGCAGAACAAACATGGCGGCAAAGCTAACCTGTGTAACGAATATGAATGTTTTTTTTTAAATCATAGACAAACTAACAAAGTCCCTATTCTAATGTCATTCGAAATCAAAATGGCGTACGACACTTTACTTCAAATATACCGAGTCGACGTTCAATTGATACTAGAATTGGCCCCGTGTTTGAATTTTGTTGGTTTTGGAAGATGTTCCAAATTTGAACAACATTACTTTATCAAAAGTTGTATCGTAATTTTAACTTTTCATTACTGCTACAGATAAGAAAACATATCATAGTAAAATTGTATCAAGTAATGCTGGTCATTGTCTACGGATTCTGAACGCATTATAGAGAACTTATGATATGAGTGTAGATAAAATACATTTCAAAATTGTAATTGAGTTGACAATACATATCATACTTTTTTTAAATATCAACTAGTGATATTGGATATGGACCGTCCAGAAAAGCCGGCATCGTTTTTCCTATAGAACCATACGTCTAACTTTAGGGTATAACCTTTCTCGAAGGTTAGTCTATCGCAAAAGCTATTATCTTTAAAGACGCCCAGTACAATATACTTACATGCTATCTATAGTTAGCCTAATCACCAGCATTCTCCTGCTACTCGTAGCTACAGCAAACATTCCATCCGTTTGATGTACGGTACGGCTAGAACACCGACAATTAAGGCGGTCTTAGGCTATTTCAGGCCATGACCTACCCCCTTGAATTTCATTACCATCTACTTTCCATATAGCGCGCTATTTTTCTATTAGCCTGCTATTCTTGTAACGTTTCGCCGTCTTTTGTTTTTTAATTGTTATGCAGACATCTTAACTTATATGTAAGTGCCGACCTACATTTTTTTAACAGTACGATTAAGTATAAGTGTAGCTACGAACCTTTAGATTTTGTTAGGAGTGACTTTTAAAGGCCGAAAGAGTCATTTGAAGTCACTCCTAACAAAATCTACGAGACGGCCCGCGAATTAAGACGACAATACCCTTAATATGTGTTGATGCAATGGAGCAAAAGATATCGACAATGTTTTTTTAGTCTCGGTAAGTTAGGTTAGGTACCTATGATTGACTTATGAAATCATTTGGTAAGGAAAAAAACCATTTAAGATAAGGATCTGAAATACATACGTAGTAAGTACATACGTAGTTACTTATAATTGGTTTTATGTGCATGATAAGTACTTTATTAGACCACCTAAACCACCAACAGTAATCTTCGCCTTAAAAAGACAAAAGGCAAACCAATTACCTTAACATTTCTAACTTTGCCTTCGTCTAAAAACTAAACTCAGGCCTAAAAAAGAGCTACTATAAATTCGGGATGATAGCAATCTCATCAGATTATCCACGCAAGGTCAGGGGAAATTACTGCCCCGAACAAAGCACATTTCGTGGTAAAAGAAACCACCACTCAGCCTGACGTCATTTTCACTGATGAATAATCACACACTTAGTCGGTGAAATTATTTAACAACGGCGCCGTGTTAAAAGCTTGGCACTTCTATAAGTATTCATATTTACATAAGTACCGGCAGAAATGCGGCCTTCATGCATTTTTATAAAACAGTTTTTTTTGCGGTTAATTTGCGAGAAAATTGTTTGCGTCAAAAAATAAATCACACACTTGAAAATGCTCATTCTCAAAATACCAGAATTTGAAGATACCGGTAAAGCGGCTTATACCCAGTCCCGTCCGAAACACCAGATTCAAAATCTTGGGTAAAAATGATAAATCAGTATTTATTTTGAATGATAAACGTTTTAGGATTCTGGTATTATGTCGAGTATTCGGTATTTTAAAATTCTGGTTTTTTGGGAATGAATGCATGAATATAGTCCAAAGATTAGAAAGAAAATAGTGTCAATAAAAACATCCCCTATATACAGGGTGTCCGGCGGCAGATTTACATTTTAGAACTCTATTTTACAAAAAGTAATAAATGGTGCGGGGGAGTGGGGGGCGTCATTAGAATCACCGATCGTGCGGATTTGTTAGTCACGATGTCGCAGTGGTCAGGAGAGCTTCGCTCGTTCGCTGTCGAAGCGTTTTTTAAGGGCGACGATTTCTGAATTATTGCGCGTTGTTGGTTTTGTTCGCACTATAAAATTCACCGCTTAAGTGATGAACCAACTGTTAATTTAATTCGGAGCTGGTTAGAGAGGTTTCGCGCAACTGGTTTGGCTAGGAATACCTCCCGACCCGGACCTAGTCACTCGTCAAGGACGCCGGAAAGTGTGGAAATGGTGGAAAAAAGCTTACGTGAAAATACGCGATTTTCAATAAGGAAACGCGCAGCGTCTTTGAGACTTCCGGAAGTAACCTTCCATGAAATTCCAGAAAGGATTTAAATTTCCATCATTTTAAAATTCAAATTGTGCAACAGTTGAAAGATAATGATTTCACTACACGGAAAAAAATCTGTGATGTTATGTTAGCGAAGTTCCGAACTGTTAATTCAATTTTTTGGAATGATGAGGCCCATTTCCATTCGAATGGGCACGTAAATAAGCAGAACTGCCGTTATCGGGTGTTGAGGACTCAGAATCCACGACAGAAACACCAAAAACCACTGCATTGTCCTCGGGTTACTGTTTGTTGCGCTTTGTCTTCTAACGGAATAATTGGGTCATTTTTCTTTGAAAATGACCGAGGCCAGGCAGTTAATGTGAACAGTGAGAATTTTGGGCGAATGATCACGGACTTCTTTTTACCAAAACTGCGAGCTCATCCGTCGTTCTCATCACACACATGGTTCCAACAAGATGGCGCGACCCCACATACGGCTAGAACTTCCATGTGTTTGGTTCGTGAAGCTTTCCCCAAAAAAGTTATCAGTCGCTATGGGGACATCCTGTGGCCTCCAAGGTCGCCTCATTTTAGTCCTACGGATTTCTTTTTATAGGGCTTCCTCAAGGGAAAAGGTTATGGCAAAAATCCGTAAACGATTGAAGATTTAAAAGAGAATATTCGTTCGAAAATCGGCGCGATCGACCCAAACCTACTAAACCGTGTGGCGCAAAACACTAGGCTCCATTTTGAGCAGTGTTGGCAGCTCGATGGACGACATTTGGACGACATCATCTTTAAAAAGTGAAATCCGCATTAATTTTCTGCATTTTAAGACATAATTTAAAACGATATGTAAAATAGTTTTTTTTTTATTAAACTTTAAAAACATAAATCTGCCGCCGGACACCCTGTAGTACCTAAGCCTTGGACAGGGACATCTTTCATTTCACATTACACTTTCATGTGTTTATTACTTCCTAACTGTACTTAACTGGCTTCTTCCTAGGCTTCCCAACACTTCCTAGGATTTCTGCGACACTCATGGTGGCTTTAAATAGATTTTTTTTCACATAATTTGATGCTGTCATTACCATAGGGTTCTATGGTGACTCAACAATGTAAGTCCGTGTGGTACATACATACCTATCTACTAAATAACCTAAGTATTTAAAATGAGTTTCCTGTTAGCCATATTGTCCCTAGAGTGAGAAAACCAAGTCAAGGCCATCAGTGAATGCAATACCATTAACAAGTTAATTAAAACGTCATAAACGGCTGGCATAAAAAGTGCTGTAAAATGTTGATCACGGCCACGCTAACGCGAGGCAAGGGTTGTGGATAATTCCACCGTCATTTCGCCCTCGACTCGCTATTGACCGTTATTTTTCATCCGAAAAAAAAAAACTATACTTCACACATATAGGATGACATTTTTACAATCAATGTCAGCATAACCTGCCGTTTGGCCGAAATATGTTTGCCAAATGTATCGTAACTGTAAATATTTCAGGATTTATTTCAGTACCATCATCGTGTGTAACCCTATAGGTTAGGTTAGGTTAGTTTTTATAAAATCCTGAAATATTTACGGTTACAGAAAACAAAGCGGGTTGGCAAATGAAACGGTTGGGAAACAATACATTTGGCAAACATATTTCGCCGAAACAAAGGTAACTCCTTCAAATGATATCCCATATGGTAGGCTAATTGTTTATTTGTTTATAGTATAATCCGATTTTATTAAGTATTTAGAATATTTTTATTCGTGTAAAATACGTAGCCTTTTTTATGGCAATAATTATAGTGGATTGTACCTTTGCATTGTACCTACCCTATCTCCAAGAAATCTTTAAAATTTCGGGAAAAAATACAAAAATCGATGTACAATACACTTAACTTATGTGAAATGAAGTGCTTAATGCTTTTAAATCATCATTTCATTACATATTAAGAAACAAATCCCCCCGCCCCGCATCTTGTCTGTCTGTATGAATGTTTGCGATGAACTCAAAAACGACTCTACGGATTTTCATGCCGTTTCCATTACTAGTTAGATATTCTTTCACGGAAGGTTTTTATGTATAATAAAATCTAGTTTATGTAGGTATGGTTGTTACAGAAAACTCACATAAACCTAAGCGAAGCGAAGGCGGGTCGCTAATTACATGATAAAGTGCTCATTTGCTTGTACTTGTTGATGGGAGGTAACCTAGAGTCAGACCAGAGATCTTCAATGCCATCCCCAAGATACCAAGAACGCAAAGGAATTAAAATTATTTTATTTGTGGCGCGAAGTAATCGATATTTTGTATTGCCGTGGCAAAATAGCAAGGGGGCGGGGCGCCATCATGCGAATCAAACATTACCATTCGTACACAGTGTGATTATTATATGATAAATAGCTGTAAGAATTCTAATTATTACTGACCGTTAGCTAAGGCTTGTTGGTTTTGAGAAAGAATTCTTTGTAAATAATTTACATTAGACTTTTTAACGGCGGGAAGACGGCAAACGATCAGGGGGCCTTACTTAGGCCACCATACTTGGTTGCGTTTATCGCGTGACAAAATGATGATAAAGCATCCGTCACTTTTTGACACTTTTTTTTTAAAGTCCTGGGTAAAACCATGACATGTTTTCGCATTGTTTTTAACTCGGCCGCCATTACTGTCAACTCTGTCAAGTAAATAAGAGCTATCGAAACGTTGACAATACTATAAAATATCCAAACTTCCAAACCAATATGGCTTTATCGAGTAGAATAAAGCCCTGCAGCAGTTTATGTGAACTAAATCAACTCGTTCAATCGATTTTAATGAATTTAGTATGGAGATAGCTTACACCCACTACCCGGGGAAGACTTACTTTTAACCCTGAAAAATTGGCCGAAATAACCGACTTTTATGTGGACGGAGTCGCCTTCAACTGCTAGTAAACAAAAAAAATCTTGGGATACAATAGTACCTACCCTTCCCCAAAGTTCAACCTATCTGCATCCCAAATTTTAATAAAATCGGTTTTGGCAGTTTAGTTGTAAAACCGCAACAAACAAAGTTACTTTTGCATTTACAATATGAGCCCGGTGGATGAAATGGCGACAGGTTTCGGGGGCCACGTGTGATCCGCAAATGGCCCTCAAGCTGGGGTAAAAAGACTATTATGAGACCGGTCGTCCATGTATGGGTCTGAGTCTTGGTCTACCAAGGAGAAGGATGAAAGGAGAGTGGAAGGGGAGGATGAAAGGGGTGGATGTGTGGTGTCACTAGAACCAGGATAAGATTATGAATGAATATTTTAGAGTAAGCTTGGAAGTAGCACCAAGAATAGAAAAGGTGCAAAGTAATAGATTGGTGTGGTATGGACATACAATGAGCAGGGACGAAGGAAACATGAATAAAAGAGTGATGAGTATGAATGTAGATGGATAAGTATATAAGGGTAGATAGAAGAAGACCGAAAAAGGTTTGAATTGATTGTGTGAAGCATGACATGTGTATGAAGGCGAGCACGGAGTTAACAGCGGATAGAGGAGAGTGGAAGAAGAAAACATATTGTGCCGAGCCTACCTAGTGTTGGACAAGGGCAAGAGGATGATGAAGATAAAGTATGGATGTTTTTTTTTGTAACTGTGTTGCAACGACTTGATATGTTGAAAACGATTCTGGAGAATTTGAACTTGTGGATAAAAATGTAACAAAGTCATAAAGTATTTAATACACATCGTGACGGAATAAAGCATTTTTTACACGATACAGAATTGGTATTGGAACGACGTTGGGTCGGTGCTAGTTCGTTTACGGCCTGTTATTAACGAAAACGATTATTGATTTTACTTTCATTGCCACTACGTAACTCTACAATTCTTCATAATTTTGTGTGGATATGCATATATTATTATAGATCAAATATTTTATGAAAATGTGGCAAAAATAATTAATTACCTATATTCTATAATATTATTGTTCCATTCTAATGCTTAAAATTGCAAGGGAAATGTGGTTTTTGAATTGACCCGCTTAAACCCAAACACACCACGAGGGCTAAAAAGCTTCTCCGATATCCACGAAAAAAACAAATGCGTTTTCTTTTATTTAAAATATATGTGAGTATTATTTTTTGTCGGTGAGGCAAAATCTTAACATAACATGTTATGTCAACAAGATCGAAAGTGTATTTTTTTGTGTCTCCCTCTTGTTCCTATGAATATAATAACGGAACAAATAACATTATTGACAACGATAGATTTGCGTGAATTTTACACGGACTGTGCTACTACTGAAACAAAAAAAGTAATAATTTGTCACGAACATAACATTCTGAGTTTTGTTGTGAAACGGAACACGCTTGTTGCATTTTCCTGAACCTAATACTCCGGCTACGAGGGTGGGTGGTTATATTTCAATAAAGAACATAAAATGTAATAAATAAAATAGATAAAATAACAAAACAACTCTTGAAATACTCATCACGTTGACAAACCTCTGTCATTAAAAGCAACCAAACACGGTTTTAAAATCAAAAACAAATGTTTAGCCGCCCCCTAAACAAACCCTTGTTTCATCCGCGGGAAAATATCCAGTTTAAATTTAAAATTTTCAAAAATGAAACACAATTTTCACCTGGTATGTCGTCCGTCATGGCGGCGGTCCGTTTCACCGAGCTCGCATGGCGGATCGACCGGCCGACCGCGGGGTGACGACTGACCGCTGGCCGCCACGTGCCACCCTAGCTTAAAAACCACCACTGTTTTTCACGCAGCGATAGTTTTACTAGAAAATTCCCTTCATCAGCCTAGTATCTAGATGATAACTGATTGGTTTGCCATGCAAATAACGTCAATAATTTCGTAGAACGTATCGCTTCGTATAGGTAGTAGAACTGTTGTGTGACCTACTGTAATTTTATTCATCCTGTAAAGGACTCGATTTCAGCAGAAACAAAATGTAAGACGTGAAGTATTAAGTAGATTAAAATGTGTAGATTGTGTTTTTTTTATTAATTTCCACCTACCTTTAGTAACAAAAGCTGTAACGCATATAGGTATCTTCGTATTGGGTTGGTTTTTAATAGTTTTTATCCACGAGTATTGCTTATGTAGTTATGGTTATGATTTAATCTAGGTACTAATATTTGATAGGTATCTCCATCTTAAGGGCACATTCAATTCACTCTATTTCTTTGACAAAATTATGTCGTCGTGGAAGAAGTAACCAATTGTAATTGAGCTCTATTCCCCTTACGCGAACTACAAAAATGGTTGGAAAAGAACTTTTACATATTTACCCAGAGGTCTTGATATAGTGGATGGCTATAAGAAAATAGTGTACTGTCTGGAAAGTTAGTTATTTTTGTTTTACGTGAAAAATTATTGAATTTATTTTGTTAGTTGCTGGATTTTTCTGATGAATGTACGTAGATTGTTATATAGGCGTGCATTAGGCACATTATTGACAAAAGCTAGGTGTCTGGTAAATCTCGAAGCTTACAAGTAGGTATAATGTTATTTAAAGTAAGAGGCTCGAGTTTACTCATGTAGTGAGAATAGCTCCATGGAAAATTAAAGAAGCCTCTATCATGAAGACCAATATTCTCACAAGGCATTCGTCTCTTTTGTTCTCCTAGTACTTACTATGCGTTTGTTCTGGTATCCTCTATTCTACTGGGTAACCATATCGCCTTTGACATGTAATCGTATTGTTTTGAACTCGGCCGCCATACTGTCAAGTAAATAAGAGCTACCGTAACAATCACAACACGATAATATGTCAAACGCAATGTAGTTTTACCCAGTACAATAGAGGTCCTAAGCGTTCGCTATTTGAAACTTATTTAAGACCTGCGTTCCTAGTATGGTTGCGTTTATCCCGTAGAAAAATGTGGATCCATCTGTCACTCTCGTACTTATATACATGTCAGAAAGTGACGGATGTTTTATCCACATTTTGTCACGCGATAAACGCAACCATATTAGGCCCCCTGGGGGCCCTGCCAAGATGCACTACGCTAACTAGCGTTTCTATTCGTTTCGTTTTTAAACCAATCGCGTTACTGGTAGATGACGTGATACGAAAAGTCACGTGACCTACCAGTGACGCGATTGGTTTAAAAACGAAACGAATAGAAACGCTAGTTAGCGTAGTGCATCTTGGCAGGGGCCTCTGATATTTTTTTCAACTCGCTCGCTGCTGTCTTTTAAGTCAAGTAGTCATCCCTCGCTGCGGATTACGGTTCCCGTCATCCCGTCATTGTACGTCGGTAAGGAGGCCTATTCCCAGCGATAGCGCTCAGATAACATGATAGTGATGACACGTGAGCCGTCCGTTAAGTGATACATCACCTGCCGCCACGAGTGTTACGTTTCGAAACACGCGTGTTCGTCATGAGTTAATTTTAAAACAATTTAATATTTATAACGTAATTCGTGGAACCGGGTGACGTATTTCCGATATTTGGAGTAGAAGTAAGATATGAATTGGTCAGAAAGGCACGGAATGTTATTAAATGCCATACTCCAAAATCAAAGTACTAGATTCTGAGTTCTAAAAAAAAATCTGAATGTTGTAATAATAAATATGTTCACTACTACCATCATAATATTGGCAGTAAAGTTTTACGGCAATTTCTTAGGCTGGCATTACACCTGTAAGTTATTGCTGTAAGTTTTGAAACAAAGCTATATGCAAGAGAGAGATGCGGATATTTGCCATACCCATAGTTGCGTCTTAAAACTTACAGCGATAACTTACAGGTGTAATGCCGGCTTTAGGTTTACGGTTATATCTACCATGTTATGCTTTTTCACTCCTTTACACGCAGGCAACGCTCAAAAATCATTACTAAAGTGGCGAGACGTTATAAAAATCATATATTTTTAGAGAGAAAACAAGTTGCCCAGGGCCTCTATTCTAGTGTGTAAAAACCATATCGCCTTTGACGGTATTGTTTTTAACTCAGCCGCCATTACTGTCAAGTAAATTAAGGGCTGATTTTTCAATCCCCAGTTAAAATTATCCGTCAGTTAAATGTATTACTATCCTTTTCTGAAGTCATATGAAAGAAAAGGACAGAGCTAAAATTTACCTTCCGGATAGCTTTATCTGGGGATTGAAAAAGCAGCCCTAAATCTCTCAAAACGCGTTGCCATAACACGTCAAAGACGCACTTGATTTTAACACTCTTGATAGTACTTTCGAACGGTTTACCGCCGTAGGTACTCAAAGTCATTGTTTATGAAAATCGACACTAAGAAACGACATCCCCTTACCGTAGCCATATCTTTATTAAATCATGCTCATGTGCTCGGCCTTGGCATAGGGGTGTTTTTTGCACCGGTTGTGCCATAATGGGTTTTGACTGGATGCATGTGCGCTTTCCCATCGGCAAGGACTATTTTTAGAAGGCATGTCGATTGACTTGTGAGTTCAGAAGGTTTGTAGTATTTTCTGTTGCTTAAAGAAATACAAGCTTAAATACAGAGAAAATATAAGACTCAGGAACAAATATTTGCGCTCATCCCGCAGCCATCTACCATTTGAATTTGCCGCAAGGGTCACTACCGACTGGTCAAAACACGTCATCTAAGAACAGTTAAAAAATCCAAGTACTTACCGATCCCAAGGTCAACAAAGGACATCGCCGTGTTTTAAAACAATACTTATTTTAGCTAGAAATAATTAATAGGCGGGTTACCAAACTCTACTTCAGTTCATTACCATAGGTAAACGCTTTCTTAGTAGTTTCGAGGCTGCCTTGGATTGGGCTCTAACAACCCCCACATACATATTTAAGTGGAGAATTGCGTGGAAATGCCAATGAACTGGTATAGGAAAAGATTTTGAATTCGGCACAGTAAATATGGAAAATCAGTAGACTAGGAGACTAAGGTAAAACGTGTTTCTTTCAAAAACAACCAAGCAGGTTATATTTGGCAAAAAAAAACTGTATAACAAAGATTTTTTAAGCTAATATTTAAGAAGAAGAAGAAGAAGAAATACATTTATTCACTACACAGAAAACACACAAATAATAATAAAAAAAACAATGTAACGTACAGCACGGAGTGTGTGTCCTCGCGGTAGTGAAACGGACACTGGCTTAGCATTATCATTTGTTGATTTTGTTATTAAATCAATCGATCCATGGCCTCCTGCCCCCCTGGATCACTGGGGGTCGCATCCTTTAGGGCGGGAAAGTCAATCCGCCGCAATTGTAGGTACTATTATTTATTCTTTGTCGGTGGCCAGTGCTTGGTCGACTCAGTCCCTCTGTCAATAGGAAATCACCGCCTGCCCGGGAACCGCTGGTGTACTGCCGGCCTTAAGAGATGAGTATTAAAGGAGAGTGGGTGAAAAAAAGGTTTCTTTAGTGGTGTACCTATTACAGAAAAAATTAGGTACTCCATTAAAATACCGACTCGTACTTTTCTTCTCTTCGACGATGTTCTGGTGGTGGATGATATTACTCTGGTCGTGTCAGTAACTAGTAAATGATTCAGAGTGTCACTATTGTTTTGTTTTGAAATACTGTTATAGTCGCGCGCCGTTCTAGGAGCTTTATTTGATAGCTGTCAACTCAGTACAAAATGTTTATATAAGGGGTCTGTATCGGATGGCATAGTGATTGTTTGGTGGAAAATCATTTAGTCGAAAACGTTTGTTACAACTGAAACCGTTTTTTAATAAATTGTTATAAAAAGCTAACCTAACCTAACTTAACTAAATTACACAATAGTTGTATTTTAAATTCTGTAATATCAGTCTAAAAGGGTGATAGACCAAATGATTTTCGACCAAATAATCGTTACGACAAACAATCATTATGCCATACGACGGGCTCCCGTATTTGAGGCATGTTTGAGGTTATATTTTGTACTGCGCTGACAGCTGTCAAAACGAGCCTCTTAGAACGGCGCGACTATATAGATCTTTTGTCACTTGTACTACTGTTTGTAATACAAAACGTGGCACGCCAACAGTATCCAATTGGACATGCAGCCATGTCGTTTATAGGCCTGTTCGTGATCCGTCCTCTTTATACGAATTATGAAACATTTGACACGTAGACATGTAAGGCTTTATCAGCCTTTATCAAATGCCAAGATGCGCGTTTACGATTTATATCGCTCCAAGGTTAGCCATGGTAATTTTAACTTTCTTATTTCATTATAATATTATAGCGAAGGACTACGGCTACTAAATACGTCATTCCTAGTTATGAAAATTATTTATGGTTGTAGGCTAGATAATGCTTTTCACCGGAGCCTGCCGTTTGGCAAAAATATGTTTGCCAAATGTATCGTTTCCCAACCGTTTCATTTGCCAACCCATTTTTTTTTCTGCAACTGTCAATATTTAAGGATTTATTTCAGTACCATAATGTAAGAACCCTATAGGTTAGTCTTTATAAAATCTGCATTGCCTGCCAAAAGGTGTTTTTTAAACTATCTTTAATAACTTTAATTGTTAAAAAATTGCAATCGGTTTACGTTTTATGGAGAGTCTAACAAGAGCTTATGCCAATTGCGTATAGTCTGTAAATACTTAAAGTGCTTCGGGTTTGTACTTGTCTCCTACTCGCTCTTAATAAGAGCGTATGTGAGCAAGTGAGAGACAAGTACAAACCCGAGTTACCTTCGAGCTATTGCACTGTACAAAGATTTAAGATTTTAGTTTACAGTATTAATATGACATTCTGCAAAATGCAAGTTGCAAATTATTAAAGGTACCTTTTATAAGCCACTTTGTATTGGCTAAACGTGCATTGATATCCATCGGTATTCGCGTGCCACGGGCCAGTCAGGGCCTATCTCAACCAACTTACTGGTTCCGTTACAGAAATATACAACGACATATCTGCGACCAAAACTATTTAGATTCCGATGGCAGTGGCGCCGCCTGAAGCGCATGGATATGTTGGTGGTCGTAGAAATATGATGTTAGTGCCGTACTATCCATCCTTCGGATAAGTGTGATTCATTGGTCTAGTCATAAAAATTATAGCATGTCATATCAAGATTGATAAATTGAAATGAAACTCGGTGATTTTTGTGATTGTAATTAATTAGGCACATTATGTAATGAAGGAGGTACATGATTAGTATTTTTTTGTGTGGTGACATGAAAGCCATAAAAACTAGGTTTCACACTTTCTGTAAATATAGGACAAATATGGAGAAGTATTTATTATTTATTAATTACTAGAGCCTTGTCAAGATTCAAAACATTACTGTATAGTCACAGTGCGAAAAGTTTCGCCACTTTTGGACCTTATCAACAATGAAATACAGTCGAAAAGTGACGAACCTTTTCGTACCGTGACTGTACAGTAAAACCGGAGTATAAGAAGTGGGTACTCGGCTGTCTATCGCTGTCACACTCTGTCTCTGGAATTTGTTAGTATATGTCTTACTAGCTTTCCGCCCGCGACTTCGTCTGCGGATAGTCAGAACTTCTGTTAAAAGTAGGTACAGTTATAGTTCACATCACCTTAAAAAGCTTTTAAAAAAAAGTCTAGAGCGTGAATTTTAAGTAAGCGGTCCACATAAACAACTTAAATTTTATGGCTCTAACCTTTAAAACAACAAAATTGACATACAATGTAAAATAAATTCACTGCCTCTCTTTCACCATTAAGTTTTTTTATACGATTCTAGATAAATTTGCCATATATTCTATACAAACAATTAACCCACTTAGCAGAAGATTTTCGAAAAACTCCGAAGCTGAAAATTTTCTGTAGGTATGTAATCGTAGTCTAATACCCATTTTCATATTTTGCAGGTATGTAACTTTGAATATTACATAATTTCGATACAAACCTTACAGTCAGTAGTCTTAGATCCCAAGTTTTTCCCTTTAGTTATTCTTTATTGATAATGGATTTGCTCTTAACTAACTATAAACACTGAAGATTCAATCAATCAATCAATCAACAAATCAAAAAAACAAACTCCTATTCAAACTTTCACCCTCTTTTCACACTGTCTTAACAGTGTCTTAGGATTGTTTTAAAAAATGGTTATTATTTAATTTATATTGGTGTGGATACCGAGTTTCATGTATCTAACTTCAGTCATAATTTTAATTTGTAGGTAGGTAGGTTTTTTTATAGCTAGGTAAACATTAGGTTATCTTAATACCCCAAATTTCTCACTTCAAAAATGACCAACTTTCTACCAAACTACTACCCCCATTTAACCACCTTTGGGATAGTTTTTTCTAAATCGCCGAAAATAACTTTTTTTTGTTTATAAAAACAGTAGCGTAAATACACATTTCCACATTTTTTCCTTCAAAAATTATCATAATCCCTTACAAAGTTCTACCGCCAATTTACCCGTAAGTTTTTCGAAAATCGCCGAAAGCAATATTTTTAATTTATAACTACTGTAGCCGTTACAACATTTTCCACGTTTCTCACTTCAAAAATCTACCATACAATTCTCTACCCCCGTTTTACCTCCTCAGAGGTAATTTTTTCTGAATCGAGCATTTCTACCAAGTTTCAAGTTAATCAGAACATAAAAGTATTCGTTCCTATAGAAACTTTGCAACCCCCTTTCATCCCCCAAGGGTTTGAATTTTAGTTATCACGTGACTCATTGTTTTCATTGCAGAAGAAGCATTTCTATCAAGTTTAAAGTAAATTTAAGCATACCAAATTATTTTTTCCTAAACAAACTTTGCAACCCCCTTTTATCCATAGGGGTTGAATTTTAGTAATCGCTGAAATACTTGTCTCATTATTTGCATTGAAGAGCATTTCTACCAAGTTTCAAGTTAATCAGAACATACAAGTATTCGTTCCTATAGAAACTTTGCAACCCCCTTTCATCCCCCAAGGGGTTAAATTTTAGTAATCGCTGAAATACGTATCTCATTATTTGCATTGAAGAGCGTTTCTACCAAGTTTCAAGTAAATTTGTCTATAAAAGTATTTTTTTCCATTCAAACTGCAACCCCCTTTCATTCCTCAGGGGTGTGACTTTTAGTAATCGCTGAAATACGCGTCTCATTATTTGCATTAAAGAGTATTTTTACCAAGTTTCAGTAAATTTGTTTTCGTAAACAAACTTGGGTTGCAAAGTTTGTTTAGGAAAAAATATTTGGTATCCTTAAATTTACTTTAAACTTGATAGAAATGCTTGCTCTGCAATGAAAACAATGAGTCACGTGATAACTAAAATTCAAACCCTTGGGGGATGAAAGGGGGTTGCAAAGTTTCTATAGGGACGAATACTTTTATGTTCTAATTAACTTGACCTTTGGTAGAAATGTTCGATTCAGGAAAAAATACCTCTGAGGAGGTAAAACGGGGGTAGAAACCCTCTAGGGGTTGAAATACGTGTTTCATTATTTGCATTGGAGAGTATTTCTACTAAGTTTCAAGTAAATTTGATCATAAAAATATTTTATCTATACACACTTTGCAACCCCTTTTCATCCCTCTAGGAGTTAAATTTTAGTAATCGCTGAAATACGTATCTCATTATTTGCATTGAAGAGCGTTTCTACCAAGTTTCAAGTAAATTTGTCCATAAAAGTATTTTTCTCCATTCAAACTGCAACCCCCTTTCATTCCTCAGGGGGGTGACTTTTAGTAATCACTGAAATACGTGTCTCATTATTTGCATTAAAGAGTATTTTTACCAAGTTAGTAAATTTGAGCATACCAAATATGTTTTCCTAAACAAACTTGGGTTGCAAAGTTTGTTAAGGAAAAAATATTTGGTATGCTTAAATTTACTTTAAACTTGAATGAAATGCTTGCTCTGCAATGAAAACAATGAGTCACGTGATAACTAAAATTCAAACCCTTGGGGGATGAAAGGGGGTTGCAAAGTGTACTTACGAACGAATACTTTTATGTTCTGATTAACTTGAAATTTGGTAGAAATGCTCGATTCAGGAAAAATTACCTCTGAGGAGGTAAAACGGGGGTAGAAACCCTCTAGGGGTTGAAATACGTGTTTCATTATTTGCATTGGAGAGTATTTCTACTAAGTTTCAAGTAAATTTGATCTTAAAAATATTTTATCTGTAAACACTTTGCAACCTCCTTTCATCCCTCTAGGGGTTGAATTTTAGTAATCGCCGAAATACGTGTCTCATTATTTGCATTTAGGAGTATTCCTACCAAGTTTCAAGTAAATTTGATCATAAAAATATTTTATTTATACACACTTTGCAACCCCCTTTCATCCTTCTAGGGGTTGAATTTTAGTAATCGCTGAAATACGTGTGTCATTATTTACATTGAAGAGCATTTCTACCGAGTTTCAAGTAAATTTGACCATAAAAGTACATTTTCCCATACAAACTTTGCAACCCCCTTTCATCCCTCTAGGGGTTGATTTTAGTAATCGCTGAAATACGTGTCTCATTATTTGCATTGAAGAGCATTTCTACCAAGTTTCAAGTAAATTGGACCATAAAAATGTTTTTTCCCATACAAACTTTGCAACCCCCTTTCATACCTTTAGGGGTTGAATTTCGAAAAATCCCTTCTTAAACGACGCCTCCATTACAAAACCAACTACCCGTCAAAATTCCAACGTTTTATCTTTATCGGTTTGGGCTGGGCGTTGATATGTCACCCGGGACATTGCCTTTTATATATATAGATACAAGAAACCCCTAGCACGAACTTAGCTACTATCGAGTGAGTAACGTAAATTTAGCGTCATCGAGAAAATGTGTATGACGATTGATATCAGCGACCTCTATTTTTATTTATAGTGCCCGGCCGTTAATAAGTTAATCCTGACCCCTGTAATTTCAGAACAAGCTGTAACCTCAAACCCAAGAATATGTTAAAAATTATACTGCGATGACAGCCGTCAGATTGACTTCTTAACGGCCGGGTGCTATAGTTCGATAGCAAGTTGACATCATCGAGTAAAGGTGAAGTATACGTAAAATAATTCATGAAAGCGTGAGTTTAATTTAGGGGTTCGTGTTACGGATAGGTTCAGAATATGATTTCAAATAGAAAAGGCGATTCGAGAACGTGACGTACGATTGAAATGTTCGTGCTCGAGCTACAGGGAGAGTGTTAAATTGATAGACAGCTGAATACTATTAATAATATCTCTAGTTTTACTGTAGGTACTAGTAAAGTTCATGTTTTTGCGTTCATGACTGTCATACAATACATTTTGAAATTTTATGAAAATGAAATGAAATGAAACATATTTATTGCTGCAGGACAATATTATTACAGCTTTTAAAACGTACACATATTTGACTGCACCAAAAGGAGCAAACTCAGCTGGTGCTGGCTGCAGTCTTGCAGGACTGCTGCCCAGCGCTGGTTTTCAGTTTTCACCCTTTTATACCGATTATTTACCGAATAATACTTAATCAATATCAGTGTCATTTTAAACTGAGGCTGTCACTAAAACTCTTTACTTTAAACTTCTTACTTTACTTTGGATAGATCTGTAAATGCACGAAACATATATGCACGAAACATTTAGTTGCGAATTATGCCATTATACATTTCCAAATACTCGTCATTGAAGTTCTTGTGCCTCTTACACTGAAATTCCTTAGTGGTCACACAGACGGGCTCCCTTCCTCTGTACTTCAACCCATTGTATTCTATGCCCATCTTCTTCATTTCTTTCAGGATATCGTTCAAGCAAGAACACTGCCAAGGGTTCTGGTTGAAGAAGAACTTCTTCAACCTGACACCAGAATTACGCAGTTCCAAGCAAAAGTTATCCTGCAGATACGTGAATCTATTGTCAGCAAGGTTCAAATTCTTCAGTTTTGTGTTCCTAAATGCGTTCACCGGGACATATTCAATAAGGTTATGGGATAAGTTAATGTTTCCCAATTTACTCAAACTGTTAAACAATGTGTCAGGAACACGAGTAACCTTGTTGTTCTGCAGCGATAGAGATTTAATATTTTTCAAAGGTTTGAAAACGTCTTCGTGAATATAGTCTATGAGGTTACCATCAAGATTTAAATTTTCTAAATTAACCAAATTATTAAAAATCGTTGAGTTGTGGAGTCTGCTGATTTGGTTCAAGGATAATGATAATGAAGTAATTGTGTTTAAATTCGTACGCGTGGCAAATTCAGGTATTTCTTGTAACGAGCATCTGTCTAGATTTAAAGTTTTAATCATTTGTAGAGTTTGTAGCAAATTTTCTTGCGTGCCAGTCATGAAATTTCCAGAAAAATCTAGATCCTCGATAAATTTATTATTTTTAAATGGTTGAGCGTCTATGGTGCTTCCTAAAATTAAATTATTTGACAAGTCGAGTGACTTTAATTTTGTCAGTGGGTTGAAAATGTTAGTTTTGATTCCTTCTAGTTTGTTGTCGCTTAAATTCAGTTTTTTCATGTTTGGCGTTTCTTTGAACGAGACAGTTAGAACTGCGATGGCATTATGGGACATATCGAGGTTTTCTAAAGAAGGGAGGGCGTTAAAAGCGCCTACTTCGACTCTGGTGATTCGGCAACTTCTTAGTATGATTTCTGTGGTACGATTATTGTCGGAGACAAGGCGTCTCCTTAGGACGTTATCATTATTTCCAGCAGTGCAGACGATGTTTGGGCCGCTCGCACTGAGCCCTCGTGTGCAGGTTGGGTCAGCATAGAGTGTATTAATGGTCATTAGTAAGACTGCGGACCATATTATTAGGTAGAGTCTCGCCATTTCTGAAATATAAAGGTATAAAATAAGGAAATCGTACGTTTTCCTTGTTTACAAACCGATTTTTTGTAATCTCTGATGAATATTCTAACAGAAAGAGACCAAAAGTAGTTTAACATTCAGGCAACTTGTTAAAACTATCGAGTAAGATTGCTTAACAGGGAATGTAATTTATTTGTTTTATTCCTATCTCGCTCTAGTTAACTTCAATAACATCAGCAAAGACGTGCGACTCTTCTAATTTGTATTTAACTAAACCATTTAATTAAAACATCAAGCGAATGCTTACTCAAATATGGAAGCTTACGGAATCAAACCAATCTCAAACTTTCTGTTGCATGCTTATATCACAGATTATACCTACCGTATACACACACCAAATCACTTAACGTCACTAGTAACACTAATTTATTGATAGTTGTAGTTAATTAGTAAATCCTTCTTGATATTGACCGGGGTAGGCAACAACCGCGCGGTTATTACCCGAGGCACTCGTATCTCGCATAATGACGTCCAAGGAAAACGGGTTAGCCAATCGCAGCATAGCTACAAGCAACATGCTGTACGGAAGAATAAGGAAGTACCTAAGGATGTACAAGGATCATACACTTGTAGGCGTTTTTGGACCGGCTGGGTTCAAAGTCTATTGAGGAATTCTTGGGTCTGACTGGGGATTGTTGTTACAAACCGCTAGATTTAAAACTTCGGATCTCTGGTTTGTATTTGTTACCAAATCAAAAGAAAGACACGGTGCATAGGTAATTAAACAATGTTTTAGGTGGAATAATAAGAAAGAATTTTCAATATGCGAGCGAAGTCAGAGAAATGGTATTTAATAAGCAACCTATTCATTATTTATTGAAATGTAGTGTCATTGTTACCTAGGTACCTATAGCTACTACGTTATATTACTTATCTATAGTTTTCATTTTATTTATATCCTTATAAACTAGTCTATTGCTATAACTTGTAGGTAGTTTATATTTATATCACTGAGATTCCACCGTAACTTATAGTGGTAGTTCCGGCCTGTTGTTTGTGTACGGTTACCATGGCAACACTATCGTTACATCTCCGCAGCTTTGCATGTTGGCAATATTTTTAACGGGTTCAATGATCTTTTACGGGTGTAAAATGGTAAATATGGTACTCAAATAAAGGTATAAGCATAGAAGAACCGAATTATCCTCAGGTAGATTGTGACTATTTTATTTCTTGACTTGATTTGACTATGAATATGGTTCTTGCTTTTTTTACAAGCTAGCTACAGCAGAAACTAACTTCAGCATTTCAGTTTTAATTAGGATAGGTACCTACTATCTTGCATGCATTTGTTTTGCACAGGCGTACCTCTACATATAATATGCACGTGAGAAAAATACAGTACCGAAGTCGGTTGGTAAATAAAGTATTTATTATTAATATCTTCTTAAATACAGTCGTGGTCAACTATTTAGGGACACTCGGTGTTCAATCTTAATTACTTACTTACTTATGTATTTTAGTATCCTCTCTTCGATCGAAATATTTAGTTTGCCTACAAGTATTCTTTAATTTAAAATAGTAAGTACATAATGCCTTTTCTATTGCAAACTTTTCAATAAATTGTCATAAATGTAGACAGACCTATTTGTTGAATCCAACTGGCTGGTTATATATTTAGGGACGACAAAAGCGATGACCCGTCACAAACTTAACTTGCCACATAAATATGTCCTTAATTACACAGCCGAAACTACTGTACCTAGAAACTTGAAATTTGGTACAGGGATTCCTTTCATGATGTAAGTGAGCACTAAGAAAGGATTTTCCGAAAATCGACCCCCAACGGGAAGAAATGGGGGGGAGTAGCGGGAAACTAATTCTACGCGTACGAAGTCGCGGGCGTCCTCTAGTTATTAATACTTTTTCAGATCACAATTAATTACAATAATTTCTTCAAAACATTGATATAACAAAACAGTCTCCAACAACGATTACGCCGCATAAAATAAAACATAATTGTGTTACGTCTTACTTCTATGACACCTAGTAATCTTACACATTTTAATAAAATAATAGGTACTTGGATTTGCCAGGCCAATTTACAGTGTTTTATATTTTGCGCTTTAAAAGCGCCATCTGTAAAAGAACAGCAGCAATGACAATACAGTAGTATTTCTACTCAACACTAGATGGCGCCAGCACCAGCAGTGTGTAAAGTAAGAAAACCGACATAAAAACAAGTAACAAGTTAACTATGGGAAAATAAAATTTAATTATAAATTATGTTAGTTCAAGTTCCTCAAATAGATTGTGTAAAGGGGCGTATAGAAGAAAAAGTCAGGAGGGACCAATGAAAGTAGGTACTTAGGTATATGTTATAAGTGTCAGCCAAGTATATGGTTTTAAAGTGGTGTCAAAATTGAAAAATCTCTTATTACACAAACATAACTCCTATAAGTAAGTAATTACCTGCAAGTTCATTTTAATATCTAGCTAACCTGAAGCTTGAGTGTGTTGTACGTTTAAATGTGGATGTGAGAGTTTAACAAAATCAAAGTACCTAAGCAAGTTTTTAAGGCAAGAGTGCTAACAAAACTAACACTTACTTTACTTTACAGCTATATTACTTAGCCAGCAGCTTAGTTACTTGCCGGATATTAAACGGCTACCTACTTAAAGTTAAGGATTCCTGAGCTCTATCCTCACAATATAGTTGTCTACGTGTTTCATCATAATGTCGAACTTGACCCGGAGGGGTTGCGTCCACTCTTGAGGATCGAGGTAGGACGGCGGTAGCACGCGGTACTGGCGCAGCATCGTCGCAAGCGCAGTCTTCATCGACATCATTCCGTAACTAGATCCTGCAATAGGTAGATGTTTCACATTTCTTAGTCGTTCTCATTTGATATCATTTAAGATAAAATAAAAGAGTTTGCTTAGCTAATGTGAAAAATTCAAAGCTACAAACAAAGAAGTCTAACATGAATTCTAGCATCGTTAATGTTTTAATGTTTATATTTCAGAATAACATTATGGATAAGGTTAGTTTTTTACTGTCCAATAACGGTCATGATTCGAAGTGCCAGCTTTTTAACAAGCCTAAAATATCTCAATCAAAATTTTTCGTGAGCGTTCAGAAATTTTATTTTCCAGTAATGGTACCGAGCTTACAAACAAATTTCATCAAGAGGAACAGCGCAATGTTTCATTTTACACCATATTTTCAGCTTTTTATTTTTATAACATTAACACTAATAACTCGTTATTACTTGCCTACAAGTCCTATTCTAACAGTCTACATCATTATCAACGAGCTACAGTATACCTACCTAGTTCGTTGATGATACCACTGTCAGTCAACTTACCGACGCAATTCCTCATAGAGTAGCTGAAGGGCAGGAACTGAGCGTGGTGCTTCAGGGGACCCTCTAGGAACCTCTCGGGACGGAACAGCTCAACGTCCTCGCCCCAGTACATGGCGTTACGGTTTGTCGCCCAGAAGTGGATGAGGATGCCTGTCCCTTTCACCAGGGTCACCCCGTTTGCTGTTGATGGAGTTACACACGACAATGTTTCAAGACAAGTTAGAAATATAATATTATGTATTTGTGTTGGAATAATCAAAGGCAAACTATTTGTTACTTAGACTTGGAGAATGCAGGACAATTTTCAAGAATTATTAACGCAAACTACGGTTTTATGTCACCAAAGCGAGGGAGCCATTCTTGTAGTTGT
Organism: Acleris cristana; assembly: GCA_948252455.1. NCBI lineage: Eukaryota > Metazoa > Arthropoda > Insecta > Lepidoptera > Tortricidae > Acleris > Acleris cristana. The sequence goes on from OX411779.1 coordinate 13,050,602, forward strand.
AATGCGTACGCACACTAACAACCCGGCAGCGCTTAGTGACGACAGCTTACGCACTAAGAAACAACGTGCAAGTGCATCTACACAAGTGTTGCCCACCGCTTTCGTGAGATAAAACCACTGCAGTTAATTATCCATCATAGTTTAAAAGTTTCCAGGAGTCGCAAAGCTAGTTAAATATAAAACAGCTTTGCTTACGTAATTTGACATCCTTCACAGCTTCCCGCACGATAGCAGGCACTGCCGGATAGATCCTCAAGGTTTCCTTGATCACGGCTTCTAAGTATTTGAGGTTTGGCAGATCCTTCACGGTGACTGGCCGATCAGAGTCTTTGAAGACCTCTTGGAGCCTGCAACAAAGAAGCAGGTTAGGTAATATTGAGTTATTTGATAATATGCTCTCACTTACAGGAGAACAAAGGCTTGTAGACTTACTCTTGATACACCTTCTCCTGCACTTCAGGATATCTGGACAGCATCAGGGTAGTGAAGGAGGTGCCAACGGCCGAGGTGTCAGTGCCGGCTGCTATGAGCCCTAGGATCTCCTCCCGGATCTCCAGGTCTGAGTAGCCATTAGAGTCCCGAGATGAGGCTTCGATCAACATCTCCAGAATAGTGCGTTTCTCAGCTTGATCCGAATCTGGGTGCACTACATAACACGGAAGAGTCATAATTCCGAATTGATTAGAATCCCGAATTTTCATAATACCGAATGCAAGTTTTTTATAGAAGCCTTTATTTTTTGATATTTCTTATTAATCAAACCTAACCTACGTATAGTAATTATATTATGAATTTAATCTAAAATGCCTGCAGCATAACATACCTTTCGGAAAAATGAAAATTCGGGCAAATGAATATATTTGGGTGTTCTCTCCGAATCTATATTAATAAACTTCATGAGTAACGTTAGTAGTGACAACTCAGCGTTAAATAAGAGCTGAATATATTAATTAAAATGCATAAAGTAATTTTGCTTAACGTACAATGACAAATTATATGATGTAAAAAAAATCCTTGAATTAAACGAGGTATTTGTATCATAGATAACTTACGATTGTTATTTGGGCCGTCATCGCCATGCACCGCTAATTTTTCATGTGTTTTCTTTACGAGCTGTATAAATTAAAAAAATATATAATATAGTATTTACAAAGTAAAAAAATATTTTACGGTATATGGAAAAAAAACCCTCTTTTGAAAGCAGAAGGACAAATACATTGAATCATCATGTCCTTGTTTGACCTTGATTGTACTTACATCATCAACAAAATCGTGTACTACAGTTTTGTTCTCCACGAATTCTTTGTACTGCGGAAGCCTCCGGTAGATAAAATCCAGGTACAACCAGGGGCTACAGAGCCTATGAGCGATGAGCCGCAGAACGGTGTCCAGGGCTTTCAGGAACGGGTGGTCTGGGTGCAGCTGGGAGTCCAGCTGAAGACCTAAAGCATTTTCTGGAAAGAACCAATCTGTCATTCGACTTACCAACAATGTTAAATAGATGAGGTGACTATATTATGTTTCTTAAAACGTATGATTGGCTATACATACTTAAAAATACAAATAGGTCACGATGAAACTAAAGAAAGAAACCATTGTTACAGTCTCGAAAAAAAACTGGTCCTCCCTTTAACCGCATGCCAAAGCTATGTTATCCATAGACACAATTTTAGGGATTGTACTTGGAATATACCTAAGTAATTGAGAAATCAAAGATGACCAAAATATCTCACCACAGATCCCGTCTAAAGTAAACGTGGTGTAGTATTTCCAAATGGAAAAGTCGCCTTTGCCTGCTTCTTTCCTGAGAAGCTTTGTCATTGTTTGGCTCTGCCTGGAAATCACGCTGGCGTAGTTGTCGAGATTCTTTATACTGAACATTGGAGCAATCATCTTTCTGCGACGACGCCAAATGTTAACTGTAAGGTATAATATTCATGCTAAGTAATTAAGTATTGGGTTGTTGGCCACTATCAGGTACAACAGCTAAATCACAGTGTTTGAATCACAAAATTTTAGGGAGTAGATCTTAGATGATAAAATCTTAGCCTAGTCGTCCACCATCTTTTCAGCTTACCTTGCCACTAAGAAGCAGTGTCCATGTCCACGTTCTGGGGTAAGACAAAGTCTCCACCTACTAGAATGGTTCATACTTTGACTGTAACTGGATCATACCGGATAAGCACAGCTATGAAAAGAAAATACGATCCAGATATGCGACACTGTAATGAGTGTTGATACTTATACTATTTTAATTCTAGTGGGTGCAGATCTTTAGTCTTAGCCCAAAAATTTCGAGAGTTATCTTACGAGTGAACGGTGACCAACTAACCTGGAGCAAATATGCTTCCGTTGCCGGTGAGGGTGCGGATAAACCTCATCGTCGTCTCATCCTTGTTCAAGCAACACTTCAGAACCGTTTCCGATACGGAAGGGTCGGCGGAAACTATTGAATAATACTGATATTAGGTATTGATTACAGGTTACTACTTACAGTAGGCCCTGCGGGCCTAGTATGGTTGCGTTTATCGCGTGACAAAATATCTGTCACTTTCTGACACGTGTATAAGTACGAGAGTGTCGGATGCTTTATCCACATTTTGTCACGCGATAAACGCAACCATACTACGCCCACTGGTAGGTCCTCTGTATGCCTTTGACATGTTACCGTTTTGTCAACGTTACGATAGCTCTTATTTAATTGACAGTAATGGTGGCCGAGTTAAAAACAATACGATGACATTTCAAAGGCAATATTGTTTTAACGAATAGAATAGAGCCCCTGTAACATATGCACTTAAATTTTACTTACAATACTATAACTTTTCCAGAAAAGACTAAAGAATCGACCAGAGGCCCGTTTCACGAAGCTACAAGTTACAAATTACAAGCGGAAGTCTCTATCAAACTCCTTCTGCTAGAAAGAGAGTTCCGCTTGTAATTTGTAACTTGTAGCTTCGTGAAACGGGCCACAGGTTGCTACCTTGTTAGTAGACTACACTTACTGAGGTACAACTTGTTAGCCATCCAGCCTGAAGTGAGACCCCCTTTTTCTACGGCTATCCTCCCCATCTTCTGTATTACGTTCATTCGATCTGAAAATGATGAAAATATAGTTCTACTTTTTGGATTCAGTCTATACACAATGTGTGTAATTCTCGTAAGAATTTGTCGGCAAGTGATAGCAACAATAAAGCGTCTATATAAAGTTTTCTTTGTAACATAATGCATGTTTAGACATGGTTTAGACATTAACATATTTGGTAATAAAAAAATATAAGTTAAAAAGTTATATTTGTCCAAAATATTTCTCTATTTAGATTAGTCAATCTACTTGCAGACCTTTAAGTTAAGTAAATGTAAGTAAATCAGAAGTCAATCTACTTGCAAACTCTTAAGTAATTGAGTCACCTACTCCTATGAAGTTAAGTGCGGAACTTTCGATGCACCAGTCTGCCTCGAACTTGACCTCTCTCATTGTTATGAATTGCCATTAAGAAAAATATGTTTTACAGATTCTGACAGAGAATCTAAACGCCTAAACGGCCAGGGGCTTTATTTGAAAATCACAGTTTGAAGTTACGTTCTCTCTCGCTCGAATGACGATCTCGATGAAGGCCTTCAACGTTTCGAATTTAGAGCTTCAGTAGTTACCATCGGCCACGACTTTGACCTACTCAGAGACATTTAATAGACAATGAACTCGTTCCTTTTTCAAACTTGTGTATGAATAATTATCACTGAGGAACGACTTAAAATCGTCATTAACAGACTTTTTAGTGCGGCCTTTGAAGCATGCGGCGGCGGCGGTATGGTGCTATTTCTATGCATTTTTGCCACTCGCCGCTTCTCACCTCACCGGGCTAAGTCGTGACCACGGAATAGAAAAAACAGTGGAAGTGCCACGACCTTCACTTAGTATCAGACCTATTGTCGCCAATACCCACACTATCATAAAAACAACACTCCACCATGGAAAATGTTTTTGGTGCGGCTATCGTTTATACATCCCAAAATAGCGTAATAAGGCATGCTTCTGGATTTATTTCCTATTTTAGAAATATTATTCGCAAAACTGTCACGCACAAGCGATCGCGGCAAACTGAGCTAGGTTGCGCGGAACTCCGCATAACCATGCCACGCGTCACGTGACACGCCCACTTCACACTTCTGACCATCGTGACCGTTGTAAGACTCAATAGATGTTAACGTCACCACGACTCTACATATCGTAAAATTAGTCCTACCTAGTTAAATCGAACCTTGCGGATCAAAGGCGATGCATTGTGGACTGCGGTTTGATGTGTAATTGTTTATTCATAGTCCGTCAAAGGATTGCCTGCGAGCCGGAGGTGCACTTGTTTGCATTATAAATTTTGCCATTCCCATTCCCATTTTGCCTGTGCCATTCTTGGTAGAGGAGTCTTCCGCTGTGCCTAAAACCGGGCGTATTTTTTTGTGTTTTAGCTCAAATGTGAACATATTAATTTTGTATACCGTGTTTTCATGATACATATATCGAAATACCATTATATAAATGAAATATGCGTGCGTTTGTCTTTGGCGCCGGTTTCCTAAGGATTCCCTTTACTACTGAAAATAGCTAAATTACCAAACTTTAAACTTAGTCGCAAAACTTTTGATTAGTTCAATTGTAAAAGGGCTCGTTCATGCAACGTTCAATTATTAGGTATGTACAACAAGCATGTTGTGTTATTATCCGTATGAATGTAGTTGTTCGTTTAATATTACGATTAGTTTGTTTATTCTTACGCTTTTTGTGGAGAACAGGTTAACGAGTTTAACGCCCGCAATGATGTGAAATTTGAATTTATTTTTAAAATATGTTAATACCATATATAATGGTTCTAGCCTACAACAATATTCCAATTTTCCTCATTAAATTATTCTGAAATATGGTAGCTCGCTGCTATTATTCCTAGGTTTATATTGTACGGCCTAAAATCATTTGAATCATTCAAACTCTAGCTATAGCTATCATATTTTTAAAATTATGTAGGTAGTGAGGAAGACTGGACTACTGTTGAAGGCTAGGACCATAGTTATATGGTTGTAGTGTAAGTAGTTTTAGGTTTTTTTATAGCTTCCAACTCACTTATAGCCTTTCACAATATTCGAACCGCGGATTACATTGGTAACCTCCGAGTTCAAATCTGACGTTTGCCATATAAAAAAAGCCAAAATTTAATTTGAAGTAGGTAACCTAATCTAAACGCAGTTTGATCGAATATTGGAGCCGATCCGTTTGCAACATCTCAAACTTAAACACAACCCGGTCAGTAACTTAAGTTTCTATTTGCTAATGCAAATAGAAACTTAAGTTACTGCTTACGTAGATACCTAGCCAATATAAAACTAATAGTTTCAACCCGAATTTAATACACCACTAGTACCTTCATCATTTCCAGAAAAATTCAGCGCTACTCCAAAAATGAGGTTGTTTTTCAGACCAATGTCTGGAAACTGCTTGTTGAACTCGTACAATCTCCGCCTCTGCCACATGTAGTACCCGACCGGGAGTCCAAGAACCACTAGCACTAACAGCCACAACATTTTCACACCTGACACTTCAGCACTGTCTCAAACGTCTGCGCAACGCCACATCCTGAGATAGATTGAACGTGGCTAGATCAGGAACTTCTATTTTATTGATAGGGCTTATTTGTACGCTGCGTGTCGTAACACTCTGCCCCCGTATTATGGTTATCCTTCTCGCAGTGGATAATTGTGGATAAAGCATCGGTTACTCTCGCACTTACGTATAATATATTGGTTTGGTACGTCAAACTCGATTACAGTCTAACAAGATGTTTGACGTTTAAAAATTTAGGTTTACAAATTAGAAAACACAACCCAAATTGGCTCAATAGAGAGTCAATTATTGAATCTGAGCCGATGACTAAAACTTACCAAAATGGACGATTTTTACTGATTTCTAAATGTCAAATGATATCGAATACGGACGACGTATTTTCATTATGACTCAATAAAAAGAGAGATATAAAATCGACTACGGTTAGAAAGTGATCCACGTTTTCCACATCGACTAACACAACTATAATAAGCCCGTGGTTTAGTTTGATACAAATGAGTATAGTCAATTGTTCTTGAACCTATCACCTTTCGGTCGGGGTGACCATGTTTCATTTCTCACCCCGCCAAGTGATCGGCTCTTCGCAATTATAAAAGTCAATCATCAACGTAGAAAGATAATCATTCACAAATGGTTAAGGTTTAGGTATAGTTGTATTAATGTAATTAACACTTTCAAATCCCTTGACTTAATTTAATTAGTAACAAACATCCCAAGATTTTGACATTATTAAAACAGAAAATCTTGTGTATACGTTAAATAAAACAACCCTAGTTATTACTATAGTTACATTCTCGGAAGTTAAATTATAAAAATGATCTCAGAGACGGTATTATTATGCATACGTAAGTATTACTTATCTCAGATAATTAGAGGTAAACAAATCATACTGGACGATGATGATTTTATTGGTGCTCTGATGAGGAAAGTTTTCCAAAGTATTGTGTGGAGTGACTCCACTGGAGTCATTAGAGTGTCGTCAGCGGATATTGGGTGGATCCCGAAACTAGGAAGATGACAGTTTTGTTGCAACACGATGGCAAAAATGAAATTAATAATTCTTAATAAAGTTAAAGGCTGCAGACCGAACGACACGGCCTGGGGTCCGTTTCTCGAGACTAAAATATTAGTAATAATAATTATAAGTGGTAATGTATTAGTCCATGTGGTCATAAGTAGACTTAACAAAAAATGTATTGTTGAACTAATGTTATTGGTCTAGTAAGTTTCGAGAAGACGGCCCCAGGCCATATCATTCGGTCTGCAGCCTCTGTTTTTTTTGCATTGCAAATGGGTTTCGTGAACCTACAAATTTTTGTGACAGCAAACCCAATTGTCGCGAAGATGCGATCCTCTAGTTAAACCGGTAAGTGTGTATCTGAAATAGTCTCAATTTAACTGACAACATTTAATAGGGCTTGTCTTTAAATCTAAAGGAGAGGAGAAGGTGTTTTCACGACAAGAAGAAGGGGGAATATCGGGAATATCAGAATGGAGTAAGTGATAGAAAAGAGGAGAAGACTGCTGTTTACCGGTAAGTGTTTTATGTGTCTTGTCTAATGTTTGGATATGGTTGAGAAATGAAAAGATGACTAAGAAACTACTTAGAATGAGAATAAGAACAGCCAAGGACAGAAATGACTGAGCGTGGATAGGGTCGGGCTATAAGGGAAGTTGTGTAGGCTCGTGAAGGAGAAAGAATCTCGGATCAGAACAGGCTAAGAATCTTGATTAGAATGTGAACGTAGACGTCACTACATCTCTCTCCTGCTTATTTACCATAGATGTCTTGTCGTTATGTCTCCGCTAGTACTCAAGCATGACGCTAATTTGTTTTAGCATATACCTATCCTTTCTCATCTTAGGATATACCTATACAGCAGTACATAGACGTAACGACGCCAATTGCACCATATTTACTCACCCACTGGTGTTTAGAGCGTTTCATGGATAGGCCCTGAAACGAATAGGACAGTTGCAACTTGCAACATGTCGGCCGGGCCCTGTTGTTCGGCCGGCATTTCGGTCTTAGATTACAATCTTACTTGGATTTTTTTCAGATGGGACCAAAAAACATTGAACACCAATGCTGTGGAACGTAATTGTACTCCATAACTCTTGAACGGCCCAAATCCGTCTAGAACCACCCCAACAAAAATAGTTTTCAAACAAAAGACGCATTACAATCCGTATACATTGTTTTGTTTATGACGTTGCGATATTACAGTGCAGAGGTGCAGAGTTGCAGTCATAAAGGGGTCAAACCTGGTGATTACGAGGTACATGATAAATAATCATCATCATATAAATATCATAGGACAATCTCACACAGACTGACCTAGTCCCAAACTAAGCTCTAGGCTTGTACTATGGGTACTAGACAACAATAAACTTACTTACATCGAGAAATACATATTAAATCCATAGAAAACATCCAAGATGCAGAAGCAAATACCTGCTAGCGCTCGTCACACAAATATCTGTCCTTAGCGGGATTTGAACCCAGGACCCGAGCTTCGTGGGCAGGGTTACTAACTAGGCTAACGTGCCGACATGATAAAAAATTGCAGAAGTTGCTGCTTAATGAGGTCGTTGCAACTTAAGAATCCTTTTTTTTACATTATGCGGGGCGCACCATCAGCTTTAGGTATGCGAGGGTGGCATGCCCGATAGGAAGGTGCACCAGTCGAACCAGGTGAGAGAATATTGTAGTAACTTACGATTCCACCTTGGCCGTTATTTTACTTTTTAGCCCATATTATTTTGATATCGTAATCACACTGTTGACGTTATGATAACTGTCATAACATTAACAATATAATAACAATATCATAGCAAGAAACACAGCGAGGAATAGAGGCCTAGTAACAACCTCAACCTTTTGATGCTAAGCTATAACTTTTATGTGCAGTTTCTCTATACCTATACACAATTACACATACATAGATAAACTCATGCCCTCATTGCCAGAGTGGGGTAGGCAGAGCTACAGAATTACCAACAACTCTAAAAACTTGTTGATAATTCTGTAACCACAATTATGCTAAGATGTTTACCAGTGTAAATATTAGTGACAGGTTGCAGCCCCACCGCCTAACAGTACTAGGTACAAGCCTTTATACCCTTAGTCGCCTCTTACGACATCCACGGGAAGAAATGGAGTGGCAATATTCTAACACTGGGAAGCAGCAGTTTCTCTATCTTAATATATAAAACAGTCCTGTGACTGAGTGACTGACGGACAACGCACAGCCTGAAGCACTGGACCTAGGGACTTGAAAATTGGAGGGAGTATTCTAATAAATATTCCAATTATGTAAATATTGTATTTGAATTATTGTGGTTTGTACAATAAAGTGCTTACATACATACATAATATAATCTATATTATATAAAAGGCAAACCTGACTGACTTATATATCAACGCACAGCCGAAACTACTGTACCTAGAAACTTGAAATTTGGTACAGGGGTTCCTTTCATGATGTAAGTGAGCACTAAGAAAGGATCTTACGAAAATCGACCCCCAACGGGAAAGAAAGAGGGAATTCTACGCGTACGAAGTCGCGGGCGTCCTCTAGTATAATACACTGTTGACGACTAGCAGCTTTGTAATAGCTAGGTATAATTTAAGTATATTACCTCGCGGTTAGTGCTATTCTATAACTTGTTTAGTGTCCGCTGAGTTAGACAGCATAGGATCTGACGGCTCCATAGCTACAAGGTCAGCGAGTCTACCGATGCTTACGCACAGGCTCAATTAATTTAATTAAGTAGTAATTCCCCAGGGTTGCATTAACACATTGTAATAAGACAGTATTTTTTATCATTTAAAACAAAGCCTTAAAATTCGATCTCTTTCCGGAAGCCCTTGCCAAGATGCATTAAGCTAACAAACGTTTCTATTCGATTCGTTTTTAAACCAATCGCGTCACTGGTAGATGACGTGATACGAAAAGTCACGTGATCTACAAGTGCCGCAATTGGTTTAAAAACGAATCGAATCGAAACGCTAGTTAGCATAAGGCATCTTGGCAAGGGCTTCAGATTTCATGGTAGCCGGCTAGTTAAACCGTCAATAAACACATTCTAAAAAATAAAAATACGTATGTACGGAACCCTCTCCACGCGAGTTCAACTCGCACTTTGCCGGTTTTGTCAACAGTCTTTGCTCAACATAATGACGGAACAGGCTCCCTACCCCATTATGCTACGTACAATAAAGCTTGAACGGCTGCACTGAATTAAATGGTCACACATGTAGTCACTGTTCTGATTCTGAATGAATAGGACACTTTTTAACCTTTTGAACGTAAGTAACGTAAGTAAGGTAAGTATGGACGTGTTTTGAGACTGTATCACGATACGAAGTTATGATTTGATACGCGATACGCCGTGATCGCTCTCGAGGCGGTTTTTTCCCCGATCGTCAAAGGGGATACGGATAGCGTCCACACTTAATGATACGGCGTTATGATACGATACGCTGCTACGTGACGGTTAGTATGGACGCATTTTTTCACGCGACGATGGTAGTGATACGGTGTGCCCAAAGTGAGCGTCCATACTTAGGATACGCGAGTTCGATACGATACGCGTGATCGTGATCGGCAAAATGATACAAATGTGGACTCAGCTTTACGTCACAAATACTCGGGTCTATTTTGCACTGTATCTGTGACCACTATATTAATTGTTGTCACCATAGAACCCTGTCATACCTATATGACAGCGTCAACCTACTATAAAAAAGTTACGTTAAAATTAAATTATGTTTAACATTTCCCGACGTGACACGACTAATGACACCACCAGCACCCTATTTCACCATCCTTACAATGACAGGTGACAGGTGACATTTCAGAGTACAGCTTATATGAATTCCCGTGTCGAGTCATCGTGGTAACTTTGCAATGTATACCGAATTGTCACCTGTCATAAGTCACATAGTCAAGATGGTGAAATAGGGAGCTGGCCAAATTACGTACCATGTCAAACTGTCAAACAATTAATTTCCTCGATAGTACCTACACTGTTAGACGCAACTTGAAGCGTTATTTAATATTTAATTGGTGTCGGGATGAGCCTTTGTGGTTTGAAAACACTATTACAGTCTGTGAGCACTTCAGGTTTCGGGTTTGTACTTCTCTCTCACACGCTCTCATACGCTCATTAAGAACGAGTAAGAGACAAGTTTGTACAAACCTGAAGCACCTCCTATGAGCTAACACACTCTACTGCGTTTCTGTTCACCCCCTCAACTCTTCAGGTGCAATTTACACACATTATATAATAGCTGTGCACCTTTAATACCTACCACTTCAATTAAAACTATAAATACTACAATGACGCATTTTGTTTGTGGTTAGAATCATGTAAATAACAACCAAGTGGGCATCTCTTTCTTTAGTTACAACTGTTACAAGCGAGTATTGACTACACATCGCGGTCAAACTTTTTAGCGGCCTGCACACGTAAAGTTCGGATAGCAGGAAACGCCACGCGCCGTTCCAATCATCGTTCCGAACCGTATGTGTAAATGCAACTGTAATAGTAAAATAGTAAAAAATGTACGGTTCGGAACGAAGATTGGACGGCGCGTGGCGTTTCCCGCGGTCAGAACTTTACTTGTAAAGGCCCTATTACACCCCTCTCTTTTCGTCGGGGGTTTAAATACATTAGGAGGGAATAGCTATAAATGAGTTAGGTATACGCGGTCGAAGTCGCAGGAAAAAGCTAGTATCTAAGTACGATTTACTTTATTCCCAATAGTTCAGTTGTCCAGTTCAGTCAACTGAACTGGACAACTGAACTATTGGGAATAAATTAAATCGTACTTAGATACTTAGCTTTTTCCTCCTTTTTTTTACTCCATAGCTAATTCACTGATAATAAATAGATTTTTTACTGTAAACAAATTATGCAGCTGCAACCAATTATACATCCGTGGTTGCCTGTTTCGTCACCTTCAGTCTTTGTTTATTTTTCCTTAAAAGAATTTATTCTAAGTCAGTTATTGTAAAAGAATAACCTTTGTTCAACATGCAAATAGCAATTACTTAGTAACTTGTAGTTTATTATTTAATGATCAGTAGCTAATAGTATATGAACCTATAACCTAACTGTTTGCAATGTTTGCATATTCTATTAGCTTCATACTTTTGTCCAATAAACAAGCATTTGCAATTAAAAAAAAAAAATGACATAATTACAGGACTGAAATTTTTCAGACTTCCTATTCGCCACATATTATTTAGCGTATTAAATTTGATATAAAATACTTTTCATCGAATAAACAGCCCGGTGCAAATAGTCTCCTATTCGGACCTTAGACCATTCGTTGTTGCTGCTCGATAAGAGATGGCGTTAGTGTCAATATAATTATCACCTTTTTCATCGCTACGTTTATAACTGTTATTTATAAGGATGTATTAAAACAAAGCATTGTCATTTCTATAATGTAATCAAATTAATATTTATTCAGATATTTAACACATAAATAAAGCAAACTTACTTAAAGTGTCGTATTAGTTCAAATGCAAAAAGACTATGTTATAGTAACATTATATGGCTGTTGTTTTACATACTAAGTAATTGAAATTATTAATCTTCGTAAATTTTAAAATGTGTTCCAGTTTGAGCTTTGGGATAAAAATTGTAAGTTAGTTAGTCTATTGTTTATATAAAAATACAATATTTTTTATAATAAGTGATACATTTATTTCTTTATCAATTTTATCATAAATGCGAGGGTTTACTTTTAGAGTTATTAGTAAGCTAGGTGCAATAGAAACTCGTGAATAGATGAATGCATTATTGCGATAAAAAATGGCGCATAAAAAGTAGAAGCTTAATAGTAATATGTTTAATTTACGTTTATTTTCTATAGTTCCCATATACAGAAGCGCCATCTGGTGAGAATTCTCTTTGTAACTTAAGTTATTTTCTGATTTCTATAACTTAACTTAGAATTACATGAAATGCCAATGTAAAGTACGACATAAGATATTTAATTTAAATGAATATTCGTAGGTTATATTTATAATACTATTACTCGTACATGTTATTTTTTTCGAAATAAACTTACTGACTAGTTTTTTAAATATAAAAATATACGTCATTACATGTAACTAAAAATCTAAGAAAAAGGCAGACATTTTCACTCTTTAAAAACTGCAGAGAAGTCAAGTAGGTACCGGAGGCATTTGCCTGAAGTATCTGATTTTATCACAGCTGTCTAACTGTGATATATTTAATAATAACCTGAATTTATAACACTGGATAATATCATCCATATTTTTCACTATAGGTACTTTTTAAGAGTCTTCTACTTAAGACACTATTCTTTATTAGGGAATTGGTGAAGCTACTAGAGTGTTATCTTTAAACCTAACCTATAGTAAAACTATATGACGTAGCGCCACTAATTAATACTCGAAATGAGATGATTTAAAATAACTGTATGAAACATATTATTATAATTAGGCTTAAAATTAAGATTAACTTATTAGGTATTCTAAATTAAAATCTTTACAACACTACAAGTAATACTTGACAGCAGTGTAAGTAGCTCTTAAATAGGGCATTCACTGGGTCCTTAATAAAGGACGGTGAACGTCCAGCTAAATTGAAATTTCGAATATTAATCGTCACGTTCCGGCCGCTCTAAACTAGAAGAGAAGAAGAACACTAAACTAACCTTGTCTATGACTACGCGATCACAATGTTAACCGCAAATAAATAAGCTAACAATCTCTTCGTATTAACGACTCACTGAGTTTTATGAAACAGAGGGCTTATTGTCTAACGCACTCGCAATCGCAACCGCCTTCAAATTGGAGCAATTGTTTTCATTTTGTATGCAGACAAGCCTTCGATTTTCAAAATGAAAACGATCGTGATTGCGAGTGCGTAAGACAATAAGCCCTCAGATCCGATTACGGAGTCCAAGCTATGGTAAAGTAGGTACACTTACAAGGAACTAACTTTATGGATCCGTTATTTTGAAATAATTAATGTACGTTTATTACGTGTAACATAACGTGTAGCTATTATTTTCTAATAAAACCTTACACAAAGTACTTGGATGGCTATAGGGAGTACTAGAAGACAACGCATCTAAATTTCTATCGGAAAGTTACAAACGGTGGTAAAGGAATGTAATAGAACATTTTACCTACCTATAGCATAATTTCCAACTGTTTTTGACAGGCACAGAAATAAAATTAAGAAGTATTCTGTGTAGGCAAACGTCCCAATTCTCAGCTGGAAATAACTCGTTGTTCTTGATTTTAGTAACACGTGTGTAATAAAAAGTAAAAAAATCTCAAGTACAAGTTTGTATTACAGCAGCTGCAAAATGGTCGTTCTTTGAGTCCTTTCCTTTACACTTTGTTTTAATAATATAGTAGACATGAATTAATTTCAAAATAACAATATTTGGCATCCATTTGAAAATAACGCGTTTCAATTTGAAAATGGAATTACCCAGATCCGGGTACTGGCCGGACAACCGCGACCTGTTTCGGTGGCATGATGTCGAACTCCTCTACGATTGTCTTTGGGTGGAGCGCGCTGATGTTATTGTCCATGGTGTATGTCCTAGGGTGGGTCTGGGCCATGGTCCGCTTGGGTTCGTTGACGAGCCAGTCGCCGCGGCTGCGGTATCGGTTAATGCGGGCGAGCTGCCGGTCCCTGAGGTGCTGTAGCCGGGCCAAGTGACCCTTCACTTGCTGAGGACTGAGGCCGGTGCGGCCGGATTGGAGGAGGTTGGCGTTGCGTCGGTACGAACCAACGGGGTCGCGTCGGTTCCAGTGGTATCTGGAAAGAGTAGACATGTTGCTTGATTATTGCGACCAGGTAAATGTATAAAATATTAAGACTAGTCTATATACTATTTTTTTTGTAATGAAATTAACCGATTATGAACAACGTTGGCAATAAGGAGCTATCAACCTAGGTTGTAAAATGTCCAAGAGTCAAATACATTCCTACATTATTTTGATATTCTGCAATGTATCGCAACGCAGTAACTGCATATTTTTGATGCTCAGATGTTTTTTGATATTCTCCTCTCTCTCTCTTCTTCTGCAGCGTTTTATTTACATGCCCACTGTTGGGTATATGCCTCTCCAATCCTTTCCCATTTCTCCCTATTTTGAGTTAGTCTGGTGGTGGTTTATATTATAGTAAACTATGGTAAACTGATGATAATAGTTGTTTAGACGTAACTAAAAGACGAACTCGTAATGAAAACCATTACACCACGTTGATCCAGCTGGTAATAAAATGATTCATTTCACTCTTAAACCGCGAAAAGCGCCCAATTTCCAGCGTTAATGGCATATTATTAACCGTTTATTGGACATTAAACCTCTCGTTTCCCTTAACTGAACCACATTAGACGCTAACAGTGTTCGACTATCCACTTACAAGCGATACGTGATTCGATTTTATTATCCTTGCTAGATGAATTTTATAGACTCTGAGAACAAGAAGTAACAACGTTTTTATAGGTTTTATTTGGCAGTGGGTATTATAGTTGGCCTATTCGAAAAGGATCTACTTAAAAAAAAAAGCGTTATCGAACTGTATGTAGCATTGTTTGATTCGATTACACGGTGCGGTAAAAATCGTTAGGTATTTATTAGTATCACTAATGTTAGAAAAATCGATTACGTTCCCACCCGACCAACGCTGTCCAAACAACCACTAACTACATGTAAATGGCAATAAGTAATTGATTTTAAAGGTAGATTGCCGTATAAAAAACATTAATTAAACCGCTGAACCAACTTAAATGAATTTTGGTATGGAGGAAAAATCTACTGTGAAAGGGTAACAAACCAACAAATATTAGTAGGTATGGTCCATAAACCGAACTAAAATGTCTTTTAGTTTATTTTGAAATATGACAACACTGAAGATTAAAATCAGTTATATTAAGAAATAGTGACTCCTTGGATTCTAGAACCACGGTAAGGTATGGTATACTTTATTACCTTGTAATGTTACTTTTAAGTATTATTGTATTTTATGAATGGAAAAAATGACCTTCTGCTGGAGTTTCTTGCGGCGCTTCTTCTCCGCAAGAATGGTCTTGTCCGAAGCGCTAGTAGATTCTCTCCATATAACCGACGTGTAAAAGAGCCCTCATGTGACCAATGTACTGAATATTTTTTTAAAATTTTGAATTTAATTTTTTTGAACCAAAATCTTAACCTTAGTTATGTATTTAACTCTCAAACGCAGGTACGACGTTCGAAAAATATGTTATTCATAGATGGAACAACTTACCCAGGGAAAGGTCTCGTGAGCCTCCTCGACGGGCGCAGCTCGGAGCGCTTCCTCAGCTCATTCGGCCTCAGATTGTAGTTCTGTTGCCCGCGACTCGGCAGCAGTCGGAGCGGGCTCGGGCGCAGATCGAAGGACTTCGGGTTGGAGAAAGGGTTAGCAGTAACATCGTTGTTCCGCGGGTCGTTCTCTTCCCTGCTTACGCTGGGGGCCGTGATGTCGTTGACTTTTCCGCGTCTGCGCGAGCGCCGCTGGTAGTCCTTTAGCCTGTTTGTGGGTATTTTACGCAGTTTCGTCTGACACACGTATTGGCGGGGATCGTAGCAACTGCGGGGAGCCCATCTGAAATTTATAAAATGGCAATATAAGTAAGTGTGGTAAGGCAGTGGTAACATAGAGCTTCTAGATAAGGTACACAAAATCTCAAGTTGACTGTTGGACTTTTACAAATGTGTTTCTTTTATAACCTCATTTTGTGTGTTTTCGGAATATAAACTTTACATTCTTATTCTGTTATTGCTTGATTAACAACAAGTAGGTATGGTAAGAAGAAGAATCCCCTATTAGAGTACCAAATGTTCCCAATAAACATTTAAAAAATAAAAAATAGAAAACGAAAGACTGCGGTCGGCAGTGATAACTGATAAGTGAAAAACAAAAAAGGCAAGGGGTTTATAAAGGCAGATTTTTTGATTGATAAGTATAACTTGAACATTAGAAAATGTGTTCCAAGGGGGGGGGGGGGTTATATTAATTGTATTGTTCCGGTTTTTATTTTGTACAATAAAGTGTTTATATACATACATATGATACATACAAACTATTTAATTCCTTGCTTATCCCCGCCTGAGTTCAGTGAGCACTTTTTTTCAATATTTCAGTTTGCAAAGATGATCTCACATAACTGTTATCGGTTTAGTTTAGTTTAGTATTAATTAAAAATTAGTGGGTCACTGCGCCATCTGCGAATATAATGGCGGTTGAACATCTACACCTACAATGGGCGATGATGTAACTCGTGTATCGTAAACCTTTTATATGGCTTTTCGCGGTATCGATAATATCAACTATGTCGCGACGAGCAGATTAAATCACAAGAGGCAGCGAGAAGAGCTAAAAACATATGAATTTGTAGAAATGTTGGCAGGATTATGGGAATACATACATACACTCACACGTTCATTCCCATTCATGGGAATGTTTCCGCAATTTATTTATTTATTCAATTAGGTAATTTAACAAGAATTAGAAAAAAAAATGATTAGGACTCGAGCTTGCAAGTAAAATCGTTATTTAGATTATTGGGCATTTAATAATTAAATAAAATGCCTAAAATGTATACAGCAAAAGGGGCTCTGTCTTCTAATGAGGGCAATATCTGGAATCATTCTTTTTCATCGACAAAGTTTACTGAATTATTTATGTATCTAGTTTTGTCTATAATATTTTTCTAGAACGTTTTCATGCTTACATACCTATATCAGCTAAATCGTTCATTTTTTAAAGTGGATCGCTAAAGTGCCTCCCCCGCACCTCGTGCGCCGGCGTCGGTGGTTTTCGATAGTATGCCCCGCCAGACCAGAATCCCGCACCCTTGGAATCGTTTATTTCTGTCACGACACGCCATTTTGTTATCAGGCCCATTGCATTACCGAGATACGGGCGAATATGACAGTATTTATGCCGGTGCATAATGGGACATTTTGGCCGTATAGCGACACGATATTTTGTCATTTTGTTTTTTATCTATGTGTGCGTACGTCTTATGTTCTTTTGTTTATGGTTGGGATATAACTAGTCTGCGAATAAGTTCCCTCGGGCCGGTCCATCTTCCCAGGGTAAAAAATACTCTATATAACTACGTCCCCGGATGAAAAACCATCTGTTCCAAATTTCATACTAATTGGTTCAGGCGGCAACTCGTGAAGACGGAAGTAAAAAACCAAACAATCACACTACCCAGTACTACCACCCACCCCCCCACTACCTATAAGACCCAAAGATCGATATGGCCATTTGGTATGTGCACCACCAATGCTGGCCAAAATATTTAATTACAATTCTGGGTACCTAGTGAAAAAGGTATAAGTCGACTTAACTTGTTCTACAAAAGGGTATGTACATAAACGGAGTATACTAGACTTACACCCTTTTTCACTTAATCCTCAGGGGACTTACACCCTTTTTCACTAGGACCCCAGAATTATTCTCTGAGCTTTTGGAAATTCGCAAAGCATCTCTGCACATACGACCACACGCAAAAAGTTATAAATATTTGTCGGCAAACACATTGAGCAACCCCTGAATAGGTTCCTCAGGGGACGGCTAACGACGCTCGCTTGAATTGTTTAGTCTGCGTGTCGTTCTTACTTCTTACGGCCGTAAGTTGCCGTCTTTATGGCACGATTCGGCACGATTCTGCACAAATATGTAGGAGAAAAAGGGCGATTTTTGAAAAGAATGGCACTATTAACATAAATTTTGCGGTATACCACAAAAATATGAAATTAAATTAAGGATGTTAGGTTTGTCTAACTAACCGATAGTTTGGAAAAAGTCCGACGCTGAATTTCAGTTTCGTTCTGCGTTTTACTACAAGTCAACAGTTACTGGTAAGCAGTACCTTGTGAATTATGCTTCTCGGCAGTGGTCTCCTCTTGGGAAGCGCTGGTAGACTCCTGACGTGTAAAGGTGCCCGTGCGGCCTACTTACTGAATAAATGACTTTTATCTTTTTTTTATCTTTACGTTCCTGGTTTTGTTTTTGCTTCTTTTGGCAGGATAACAATTTATTGCCTGCCGTTTCGTTCTATGACCGAACAACCTGTGATATGTTATTTAAGTTTTGCTCCACGTCTTTTCAAGGGAATAGCCAACTGACTCTTAACAAAAAGATAAATCATACTTGAGGCTTTCCTAATATTTTACTCTTTTTCGACAGTACCAAAAGACTCAACCATAGCGATTATAATATCTGCTTGAACGCGTAGATGTGGAGCCATATGATCAAGGTTACAAGGAAGTAGGTAGGTTAGTTACATTAAGTAACTCTAGATGCCCGAAGGGCTAACTGCCCAGGAATAGTAGCTCCGTTGAATAGCAGTGGGACAAAAAGCAGTGGGGCCACAAGTCCGGAACCGTGATTTACCTGTAGAGTAGATCAGGGATCATGGCGATGCAGTGGAACTGCAGCTGCTGCGGCGTCATCTTCTTCATCTTGGAAAAGGACTGGTAGCGCATAGGCCGCAGTTCGCCGCCCCACTTCCACGCGCGCGCGCCGCTGTCGTAGATCCCACCGATCCAGCGGTCAACTGGCTCTGGAATAACCAATAATGGTCTCATCACAATTTCTCAAGCTAAACTCAAGGCAGACTTATCAGGAAACGGGGACTTAGTTATGAGTCTGCTATATTTCACTACTTGGAACTTCACAGGTTTTGACTGATCATAATAATGCAGTATTAGTAGCTAGTAGCTACGAGTGTCAATACTGTCAGATGGGAGTGTATATGTGATAGCGATAGCCAGCCTACGGCAATCAAGTACAGTCGAGCTCAGAAGTAGCTGTACATTTAAGTACCTTGTCGCAGTAACATATAAAAGTGAGAGTGGTTTGAAATTAGTATTGGTGCGACAAGGTAATTAGAATACGCAGCTACTTTTGAGTTCGACCGTATGTGGTAGTACTGTAGCTCTGTCCCTTTTTGTCACTCAGAAACATCACACTAAGGTTAGAAACCAGAATACACACTCGCGGTTGGTATCGGTCTAAAGTATAACATTTGAAAGCGTCATAAAATGGCATAAGGGAGCAAAATTGAGAATCACTACATAGTATAAAACAAAGTAGCTTCCCGCTGTCTGTCTGTCTGTCCCTATGTATGCTTAGATCTTTAAAACTACGCAATGGATTTTGATGCGGTTTTTTTAATAGATAGAGTGATTTAAGAGGAAGGTTTCTATGTATAATAAATGCTGGTTTTTTGAACGGGTGAACTCAAATAAACCGCAGCAAAGCGAGGGCGGGTCGCTAGTTAGTGATAAAATGTGGTGGTTCATTTAAAGGATGAGGATTAAGTTATAATGGAATGGAGCAATGCTGCTGCTGCTGCCGCTGCAAGAGTCAAGGAATAATTTTCCATGATAGTCCAATGGTAGTGAGAGTGAGAAGGACTGTCCTATATAGCCCTTCTGTTGCCCCGGATTGGGGAATAGCAACTTCAATTTTATCCCAATTTTTGCAATACCTTTTACTTATCAAAAATATAAGGAAAAATGCATGGGCTGTTAGAACTTAGGGTCTTTTATGAAAGTAACAGAAATAGTAAACCATAAGAAGTTACACTTACCAACGTTTCCCGTGTTCAGGAAGGCGCGCAGATTTCTGTCTTCCCACCGAGCAGGCACTGTCAAGTTGCTCTCACGGTCCTGTAAAAGCAGACATTATAACCTCATCAAAAATGTTTATTATGATAAGAAACCAGACAGTATTTTGCTGTATTCAAATTCCGACTACCATTCGGTGAGTCGGTGTGCTAAGTCGACTTTAGTCGAGTTTCGAAGTTCAAAAAAATATTTTACATTTGAATGCTGAGTTCCTAACCCAATTACACGCATGCATAGTCAAAGGCGACATTAATACAGGACCGACAAACTTTTCGCTGACGATTCAAAAGAGAGCTTTCGAGTAACTTGGCCTCCCCGATCCCATATTTCGCCCTTGACGGCTTAAAATAAACTGTTAATGTAAGTAGCATGCAGAATCCTTGAGCCGCCAAAACTTTAATAAACCTTTTGATTTAGCTGACGAGTGCGCCCGCGCTGTTCTCGAGAGCAGTAAATCAGATATTTTTGTCACAAAGCACGATGTAATGACATTGTATTTAACGATTTCTTGGAATAATTGGGAAATAGCTGTGCCGTTTGGTCACTCTCGGAAATAGGAATGTAAATTTTCTCTGAACTATACAAGTGTAAGTTTGGTGTATTTTGGAAATATCATAATTTTTTTACCCAATCGTTGCCTCTTATTGTTTGTGGGTTGCCACTGTAAAACATTCATGTTCCACCTGACATAATGTCAAATTATATATTACCAAGCTATATAAGTAGAGTGTAAAATACTAAAACTTCACCGAAAACGAATATAGCTTAAAAAACTCAAGAAGAATCATTTCACTTAAAAAAAATTAAAACAAAAGATATTGATTATGGTTTTTTTAATTCATTTTCTTCAATCAGCAATGTACCAGTCGAATCTTACAAAATAAAACAGTATGTTTGGCACAGGTTAAATATGAGAAAAAATGCATGGGCTGTTAGAACTAAGGGCAGGGCAGAGTATTTATAAGCTTTTTTCCTAAATAAGTTAGAAGTTTCATTTCAATTAACGGACGATCAAAATATCCCAACGTTCCTTTATGCATACCTACCTCTCTACCTAAATAGTTGACGAGTAAAATAGTTGAAGAAGACGCATTGCTTATGCATTTGTTCAGGCGTTTTATAATCCAGAATCAACAATCATATTTAGCACCTATGTTTATATATGCTACATCTACGTATAACCGAAACTACGAGTATTATCCAAAGTGAATTGAGTTACAAAAGGATTTCTAAAAGTATTATTAACTTAGGTATATGATATTACCTCTGAGACATTCATCGAGTTAATAGTTATTAATCGAAATCAGTTTAAACGGCCGTTAGTGGTTCAATCGAGCGAATCAACGGCTGCAAATCATTATACATGGTGATTCCACCGGTGACGTCATTGGGAGCACCCGCTATTGCCAATTGTCCTACTTCCTCGCACTTATTTATACATATTCACCATTTCTAAGGAACATGTTTGTGTTGTACCGTAGGGCTGACACGCAAAGTAAATACAATAAAGTAATTATACTTACATACACATACAATCACGCCTTCATCCCCAGAGTGGGGTAGGTAGAGCTACAAAATTAACAACAATTCTAAATTTTGTTGTTAAATCTGTAACTACATTTTGCACAAACAGGCTAAGATGTTTACCAGTGTATAGTGACAGGTTGCAAGCCCATCGCCTAACAATACAAGCCTTTATTTCCTCAGTCGCCTCTTACGACTTCCACGGGAGGACATGGAGTGGCACTGTTCTTAGTCGGTAACCACACGGCACTTATTATATGTTATATATTATTATTAATTTTATATTATCAAAAAATTAATTGATAAAACTTTAAACCGACTGTACATTAAGCTCTGTAAGTTGAAATAATTGAAATCTAGTTTGACGTTCCAAAAGTCCGTTTATATCTACATATATAGTGAAGATCGTGGAAATCCGCTAGATCTAGACAAGCAAGGCTGTTTAATTTATTATTCAGCTGTGGACTATTTCCGGCTGAAATGAAAATAATTAATCTAGATATTTTACACTCAAGGTTAGAAAAACGCGTTACTATGGGGAAATTACCAGCATAGAGGTATCTATTCAATCTTAGTCTTTTGGGGTTGACCAAACATTGGTGATCTTGAGATTACATTATGTTCTCAAGTCTCAGATCACACCTACCTACTATTAGGTACAGTTCATTTCACGGTGAGCGTAAAGGACAGAGATATACCAGTTATATAGCTCGGTCCTTTCCTCGCAGCGTAAGTTGAACTGCATAGCTACGTCATAATAACCCCCCTGGGGGCGAAGTATGGCTGCGTTTATCGCGTGACAAAATGTGGGTAAAACATCCGTCACTTTCTGACACGTATAATAAGTACGAGAGTGACGGATGCTTTATCCACATTTTGTCAACGCAACCATACTACTAGGCACGATGGTCGTTTGTAACCGTTCTTTTAAAAAAATGCACGTCGCCAACCCTACGAACGAGCACCGTTAATTCATCGACGTACAACTCTTTTAACCCCCGATAAGGTTTATATTCGCGAGAGACGTTAAGATTTATTGTTTGCATATGTCGGATAGTTTTTTCACACGGGACTTTACTATTTGCTAGGAAGTCATACTATACAAGCTGTTGTCATAACCACGGTTACTTTTGTCGGGAAAGTGTTGATAGAATTCCATCAATGTAGGGTTCGGGACACTTAAAAAATAACCAAGTTCACACAAAGTAGACTTAGACAGTGTTGTAGTATAGAAACACTACGTATCTTTGCCTCCTAATGTAAACGACAGTACGTTACACGAGCTCAGATAAGGGGCACTTATTGTCGAACTACTATTTAAAAATGTAATTGCAATAAAATTACGCAGTCATGTTAAAAAGACGACAAAATGTTTGAGGAACTTCGTCTTGGTCTACCTTAAAAATTACGCGTTGCGTGAGAACAAAACAAATAACAAAAATATGGCCAGATTAGCTGTCTCAATTGCCACATGTGTTTGTGTGTACGGCTTCTTTCGCAAATCATACACGTGTTGAACACACTTTTTTTTAAATCGTTGCTAGACGAATCTAATGAGCCGTATCGTTGATTCGGCATCTCAAGGGCTTAATTCCTTAGATAATCGGTTTAATAATAGACTCAATCGATTTCTGACGCTTGGGGAATATCAAAGCCGATATATCGATCCCGACAACGTATTAGCGGGAAATTTAAAAATAGAACAAAGTGTGCGTGATCTAGTAGACGCAAATTGAAACGTTCGGCCCCTGGAAGCATTTGAGGTGCCCAGTAAATATTTAGATTAGTGGGTAATTTAGATTTTAATTAAGCGGTTAATGGTAGATGGTTATTAAATGCGATGTAAAATGTAACTATGTTATATTTTTAAATTACAACGCTGCATAAATTAAAACGTACATCGTGGGATGTACTGAATACTTACGTTATTTTAGAATTTGTTGAAGAATTTTAAATCTAAATCTATGATTTACATTCTGGATTATTATGGAGGAAGTAAGGCGCATTTTTTCAAAATAAATTGTCATGGTCGAGATAAGCTCTATTCTATTCATTTGTTAGCATTAACATGTCTCAGTGTTTTTTTGCTACAGAATGTTGCACATGGACAATTATAAATGGACCGCGGTTGTTATTTTTGAGTAAGGCGAGCCGACGAGGAACCGGGTTACATGTTGCTAAGCCTTCACTGCTGCTATTAAATAATACTAGAGGAATCTTAGGGACGTGGCTGGTTTTTAACGAATAATGAGGAAAATAATGAGCATCGGAAATGAAGTAGAAGCAGATAGGTACTGTAAGTCCTGCAACAATATAAATAATTCATGACATTAACCTACGTTAAAGCGTGTTTCCAAAATCAAAAGATGAAATTTATACGAACCTATGAATGACTCATTTAAAATTTCTAATGAGTAACTAAGCCTGTACTTACGAATACAATCACGTCTTGTTATATTTGTTACATATTAATAAAATCAAAGTGTACATTCTTGTACAAAACAACAGGGCCCCATTTGTCTTCAAGGTGTAAACATAATTAATTATGGTAATGTATTTGTGGCTAACAAGAACTAATTCCCGACTGTCTTCGACTCAGCCCACGCTGTCAAAACCACCATAAATCCAAGTGAAATTGTGCGCAAACGTGCGCGTGGGCATCGGAGTGATAGAAGTGACTACTTAGGGCTTATCGGAGGGAAACCGATCACGAACAGGTGACAGAGCCACAGGCCTAATCGTCATTTTGATCATAAGTAGTTTAGTTTAGTTTATGTATTCATAGTGGATGATAGACATATAAAGCTATTCTGAATTTATTTTCTACTGAACCCGTGTTGATTTCAGGTTATCTTGTGATGGTTACAAATCTAACCTAACCTAACCTAGTGAATCATGTGTAAGATAATCCGAAATCAACACGGGTTCAGCAGAAAATAGCTTTAGATGAAACGGAAATTCTTCGAAGTGATACGTTCTATGAAATGATCGACTGTCGGTGAAACAAAGGGGACACCGATATTATTATTGATGTTAATATGATCCTTTTAACTCCCTACAATCGACTATCAAACACCATGTACCTATATATATATATATATATATACACAAGCGCTAAACCTTCTATCGTTTCATCTACTTTATGCACCACAAAACAGAGGCCCTTGCCAAGATGCTTTTCGCTAACTAGCGTTTCTATTCGTTTCGTTTTGAAACCAATCACGTCACTGGTAGATCACGTGACTTTTCGTATCACGTTATCTACCAGTGACGCGATTGGTTTAAAAACGAAACGAATAGAAAAGCTAGTTAGCGTAGTGCAGCCTCAGATGAGTTAAATTAATATATGAACACCTCGCTGGGTAGGGTACCTTTGAAACATGGTCCATATACAATATATAACAACAAAATGAACTTGACCGTAGCCACGAGCCGATCATCTCGAGCTCTCTACTAACCACAGATAACCTAGACCACAGAGTAATTCTAATATCCAGCCCGCATTCCAGCCTGTTTAAAAATAACCAGCGCTCGATAGCAACAGGTGGTTCTACTCATATCGTTGCGCTACTTTCGATCTAGAAACATAGCCGCGATAGCGCTTAGATGAAATAAAGAGGTGGACATGTTACGACGAGAAACAAACTGAAACCTTATTTTTTTTATTGAATAATATAAATAATAGACCAATAATAAAGATTTATCGTGTCTATTTTGCATTACATTGACTATAGATTTCCTTTTTCATACATAATTCAAAGTAAATATTTTGCAACACGTGCCCGTTGATTTACACGAGGTTAACCTTAAAGGTCAAACAAATAAATAAATAAATAAATGTCAAATGATCAACTTGTCAAACACGTCACTTTTTGTTTTAATGTGAGTCAGGACCTGATTCGAAATGACTCGAAAATAGTTCTTGAATGTGCAATGCTCTGTAAAATGGATCTGTATATGGTTTAGCCCAACTGTCAACAACTCTGCTGTTAAGCATTTTCAATCCCTTGACTGCTTGCCTCTTCTGATGTCCATAGAGATTAAAATGCATCCATACTTACTAGGTATATGCACTGCAGATGAAGTTGCATCTAGTATGTGACTTCGTGGCGTGCAAGATTGGCTTTGGCAAATGTTATTAAAGCCATAATGATAATACTTATTTAAGGAAAATTTTGAAATCTCGTCCCTTTTTTACATTGAAGCTTACGTGTTTTTTACGGCACGCGGATAAGGCAAAACCAATGAATAATTATTGTAAACAAACAATGCTAACTGTATCTACTCCAGATTTCTACAGAAATACATTAATTGTGATTTTTCTAATGACGCGCCGATAAGTCAGAACCGATCCATTTTTTTTTAAATAGAAAAACAATGCGAACTGTATCTACGCCAGATTGAATCTACAATAGAATTTGCTCTGAAGCGTTGTTTTGCTAAGCGGTTCGCGCACGCCCCGCGAGCGGTTTCTCTATTCGTATTGTGCCCTTGACTTTAAGCACCAGATTCCAATTCCAACTCACTTTTATTTTGAAAGAATTATCGTTGCCCATCAATTGTGAGGTTATTCTAAGATCCGACGAGTTACGTTTTAGTAGCTTTGTTTTTTTTTTTCATATTAGGTTCTTATTTTATGGCATGCAGTTGGCAAACGAACACCAGGCTACCGGATGGTAAAAGAAATCAGTGACCCATAGAAATTTGCGATCTCGAGACTACAATCTCAAGACTGCAATATTAAGACTGCAATTGAGTTTCCAACCCTGAGGACTAAGATGAAAAGATTTCTATGTATGTATGTATACAATCAAACATACATTTTATTATTATTATTATTACATACATACCTTCACGCCTGTCTCGCAATGGGGTAGGCAGAGACTATGGAACGCCAGGTGCACCAGTCTGAACATACAACTTTGGCTTCATCTACATACATTCATCAATCTCTTCATGCACGTACGTCGGTTTCGGGTGCTTTTAATTTGGCCCTTATTCAGTACATCGCGAATCTGATCACCGTACGTCCGTCTAGGACGTCCCCTACCGACATCTCCGCTCGCTCTCATTCGCCATATATCTTTACATATAGGTATAATAACAATACTATGAAACAATAACAGTCCATCGCCTGGTGTTTGTAGCGACATATTTAAAACGTGTATAGCTTTGAAGGATTATCTCTAATCCATCCAGTGATTTATTACCAAAGCTTGTTAATTATGATGTTTTATTCTATTATACATTCTTAGTAGTTAATTTCGTCGGAATGTTGGTGTAAATCTGTTTTGTTTATTTTATTGTGTTCAGGTTGCTGTTATTTGGTGGATAAGGTTTCTTTTTATTATACTGCGATACCAAGAAGTTGAAAATGTAGAGGTATATTTGTTGTATCTACAGTTTTACGCTGCTTGTAGCATGTTAGTAACGAAAACTACTAAAATATTATAGATTTGAAATGAGCTTTTTGGAGACCTCTTACAAAAAAATGTGCACACATTCGATACGGGGATAAAAAAGTTGGTTACATATTGACCATAAAGAATGGAATTATCTAAAAAACAAAACTAAATACTTACTTAGGTACACATTGCAGTTAAAATTTTCGCGTCTGCGCAAACTTGTTGCTAGTGATCGAAGTACAAAACTTACAAAACCATGTGCTATATTCAATAAATTTAATAAATAGACAATACATCCCTATAAATACTAATGAGATCTTAGAAAGAGCTGAAATACAGCGTAATCAATTAATCAATTTTCCTATGAATACTAAGATAATCAGATTTTAGGAAGAGGTGAAATACAGCGTGTTCAATTATTAAATTTTCCTATAAATACTAATCAGATCTTAGGAAGAGCTGAAATACAGCGTGTTCAATTAATCAATATCCCTATAAATACTAATCAGATCTTAGGAAGAAAGAACTGAAATACAGCGTGTTCAATTAATAATTTTCCTAAAGATTTCTTCCTCAATTTCACCTAGTTTCAAGGATAGATGGATTCCGTCACGTACAGATGATTATAAGTTAACAAAGCAATAAATAATTGGCCAAAGCGGCCGGTTGGCGGCGGTCCAGTCGGCCGATCTGGCCAACTTCAGATTTATTTGCAATTATTTGTAGAGTGCAATGCCTGGGACTACACACGCTTACTCGTATGTCCACAAGGCTTCCACTACCAAATATTTACTAGCGTTGCCCGACAACTATTCATTTCGGTAATTCACAAATTTAAAGTTAACTAACTGAACGACGATGACTGAACAGCAGCGACTTGCGACGAGCTCGCAGACAACCATATTGGCCACGTATTACTCATACATTATATACATTAAATCACGCCTGTTTCCCAGAGGGGTGGCAGAGACCACTTCTTTCCACCTCACCTGCTACGATCCTGACAAATCTCTTTCGCTTTCGTCATGTATTACCTAAGTCATAATAACGAGTAGATTTTAGATCCAGGATGTTAATGATATACTCAGCCCAATAGAACCCTGACCCACCATTAATTGTGTCACAGTGACGTTATGATTTAAGTCGGAAGAAGTGTCTAACAAAATGTTTTATAATGTCATTGTGACACCGTTCTATAGCGGGTCAAGGGTTCAAGTGGCCTGATAGTACATTTTGTGTTGTCAACTGGCTCATCGAATTTTGGATTCCATTATGTAATTGCTAGTGCAATTTTTCTCATGTGATGTCTCCTGAATTCTGAGAAACATGGTAAGGGCGGAGTGAGAATAATTGTTTTCGCGGCAACAGGCGTGGGAAAAACATGTAATTACTCGAGTGACATCACAGGTGCACGAGCCAACTGGGTTAAACACGAACGTTTGCGTGCCAACTAACGAAGTTTATTAGGGAGGTGGGAAGAAGAAGAAATTATATGTTTAGGTGATTTTCTCTATCTGTCTCCACACATTTGGCTTTCCCATGTTTTCGAAATTAGTCGTTATCGATAACAATGCTTCTTAAACACAAAATATCTTAACAAAACTTTAGATTATAAAGTAGCAATCAATAGAATTTGCGAACTATGTAAACAAATTAGTACTGTTTGACACATAAACTCAAATATTCACCAAGCGTGTTTTTATTAAAAGTAACGTATAATTAATAGATTTTTTTTAAGTGTTGAATTCTAAACAAACTTGAAATATAATTAAAATCATATGTAGTCATATTACGTAGTAAACATTTTGAATCTTACTTCTTCTTTGGCTACCTCTTCTTAGTCTTAAAGAAAGAGATAGTAAAGATGGTTCCTATGAGTTTTAACCAAAAAACATGACATGATCTTTCTTTAAGAAATAAACACCTTTTTTAATTTAACGCCATTTAATAAATACAAACTTATTAAAGTGCAAAAGTGAAGGTAAAGAAGACACGCAATAAGGCAAACGTCAGCTCACCAAAACGACTAGTACGAGAATATTCTAGTTTTCGCAGAAAACGTATTTCTCGTTGGTCAGCGGACTCGTAGGTAAGCAAGCACATAAAATAAATTATGGATCCGTTAAACTAGTTTTGAAGTTACGCTTCCCGTCTAGACTTCAGGATACCCTTTTATGTGCAATGGTTATTAACCCATTCTCGGAGATATTCTAGCTTGGGGCCAAGACGATTGTGAGATGTCTGTGTTCAGTAGAATACGGAATCAGCGTTAAAAGTAACGGTTTCACAAATATTGTTAGCCATGACTCGACTGATATTTGCCAGTACCTGCCTTCATTTATCTTTCTAAAGCTCTAGTATGTTGTTGTTGTTTGTATTCATTATTGCTATTTTTAATTTACTTTTATTTTGTTTAAATCATCCGTAATGTCAGTATCTACTTCCGTGTTCTCACCAAGCGGTCCCAACGGAAGACCAGCGCTGGCTTCACAGCCAGCACATGCTGAGTTGGGATTGTTTCGCAACTATTACATTATCTGACGTCTCTTTTCCTTATTTTTATATTTATGTGTATTTGTTGTGAATAAATGTGTTTCTTCTACTTAGTAAAAAAATATGATTATAATACTCGTATTGGCAAAGCAAAGATGTTAGCTAGCTTGTAGGCAGCGTCACTAGGTCAAGCGCGAGGTCCCCATGTGATTTTAGATTCCCATCATCTTTGTTAGTGATTTTACTTCGTATTTGGCGTGGGTACCTATTCTTAAGCTATAAACTCGAGTTCCATGGGGCATTCCAGACATGCCGCGCCGGTCGCCACGACAGATTCATGCGCTCTCTTTGATCTCGCTTATTCGGAATTCGTATTTCCCCGAACCCATCTGTTATCGGGCAATTCGTTAATAGAAGTCGTTGACACTGAATTTTTCTGGAGCAACTATGCTCTATTTATGATTCTCAAGAAATTAGTTCAGTGGAACTACTTTATTTTTCGACAAATAACTTGTAGAATGTTTTTTTTTGATCATTTTTGGTTTTTCTATTATTTTCCGACCTTCTTACGGTTTCAGGTTCAGTCAGACAATTTTATTCCTAGGCATTATGGACTAGCTTAAAGTGCCGTTGTCAACAAACACGTAATACTTATGATTTGGTTTACAAGGTCACTTGATATAGACCATAGTTGCCTAGGAATTAAATTGGTTGGCTGTACAAATTTCGACAATTGTCAGGACTCGCTTACACGTTATGTACATGATGAACTGCCTAATAAAAAAGACGCCACATATGATGAAGATCTATTTCTATCCCATGAAGTCAGAGCTAATTTTTTTCAATTGGCTGGGAATCTCTGAAGGGTCTCACCTTTGCATACATCATTTTAACGGCCTGCCAGCAATTATATCGTAAATAGTCTGGTACGCACCAACCGCACAAGATGGAAGTGTAGCTAATAGTCCATTATAAAAGCATGAGATATTGTAACACGTGCGTGATAAATTGTTTTCGATGACATGCCCGTATATGAAACGACAGCCTTTCATAACTGCCAATCCGACTTTTCACAGTTTAGTTTTATTTCTAAAATTTACAAGCTTTAAAATTGGTAATGCATAAATAAATTTCATAATGAAGTAGGCTGGGATAACATTTAAGTTGCAAGTCAGTTTGCTAAACTTATTTCTCTACTGAAGTCGTAAATCTTTATGTCTTTTAGATACAATTGAATCATTGATCATTTGTAACCTGGAAAACGTCATATCATATTAAAAGATTTGTCCATGATATAACATCGTATCAGGTGTTTACAAAGATGTAACTTCACAGAGCCTCTATTCTACGGGTTAAAACCATATTGCCTTTGACGCTATTACTCTCAAGTAAATTAGAGTTATCGTAAAGTTGAAAATACGATAACACGTCAAGGCAATAATGCTTTTACCGTGTTGAATAGAGGCCCTGAAACGTAACCGTCATTCCTAGTGTAAACCGAGAAATGGCGTAACGATGTGCGGTCGGCGCGGACCCGGCGCTGGTGACACGACCCATTTAACTAGTTATCACCAGCCGTCTGTCATTTTTGTTTACCAACGATGGCGTCAACCATGGCGCCGCAGCGGACCGAGTAATTGTGGGGAACAAAAGAACACTTCTGGGCCCTGAAATTGCCTAAAATGATTATTATTTTTTGGGCAGTTGTGTAAAAATGGGACTCGATTTTAGTCCGAATATGGCCCTCAAAGTCAGTGTAACAGCAAAAGTTACCTTTTTTACAAGTCCAGGGTCCAGGGGGCTAACTTTCAATACAAGACGAAGTCTCTTTTAAATACATATTGCTGGAATGAGATTTCCGCTTGAAATACTAGTTACAAGCATTTGATAAAGGGGCCGCTGGTCTGACAAAATCTTACAAGTGTCTTATCAACGTCATAAAAAACCCAAGTATCTGGACGCTAGCTCCAATAATATCGTAGAATAATATTAATGGACACAAACATTTGCCGCATAAAGCGGAAATCCCGAGGTTTTTTTTTTAGAAATATTTTTTTATTACCTGTAATGAAATACGCATTAGGTTTGTTTGTTCTTAGTCTGAAAGAAACATTGTGGACATTTTTTTTCATTTTACCTAGTAAGTGGTTACTTTAATAAAAATAATATGAAAACTAATATACCATTGATAAAACGTTATCTTGTGTCATACATAAAAGGAAAGTTTAAGAATCATTACTACCATTTATAGAATAAATTTATTATGATTCCTTAAAAAAATATGGCCGATCCTATATCTTTGCTATTCGCAAATTTTATGCTAATTGCAAACAAGAGCTTAAAATGTTTAATTCAGTAGTGAGAATTTGCAATTCAATTTTTATTAGGCGTCGCAATTGTCTAATTCAAGTCTTATTTCTTTAAACTTGAAGTTGTTTTTCTATCGTGCTTTGCAAATTGCTATTCGGACAATTACCTTCTATTTGACATCAGTCTATTGAAAGGCCAGTGCCCTTTGCAGAATCACAAAGTTAACTTTGCTAGTGCTTAAATGAGAAACTAACGTTTTCGCATACTGACTCAATTTAAGCTGTTGAAAGTAGCCGCAAATGTAACTTGGTGGTCGTTAAATCTATGAGTGTTCGATAAGTATTACCTTATAGGTAAGTATTATAACATGAGTCATAATTGGCATACACACGAGTAGGTACTTAACATTTTTTGCCTGCAGGTAAAGGTGTTGTATAAGACATTGTCAAAGGAAGCTAAGCTACATTTAAGCATAAACATCATCCTATTTTTAACCTACTTCCAAAAAGTAGGTTCTATGTTTCATTTAAATACATGTAACGCAGCAATATGAGTGGTGTGTAAGAAATTGACAGTTACAAATTTAACAATTTTTAACGTTGACAGTAGCAGCAGCCGTATCGTGAACCATATGACGCTGATATGGTTTGAACATACGAATGAATATGGTTTGAATCTACCTAGTGGTAGATTGGTGGAGAAGGGCCTTAAGGCATTAAGTCAGCGACTCTATTATTATATTATGTTATGCAATAAAATCAAAATAAATAGAATGTAATGGACTAGAAGCACTGTCAAGTTATTATAGGCTACATGTAGTAGTAATTATATCTATGTCAATGTGAAATAACTGAACCCTGTAGATAGAATAATAAGAATCTAACTACAACACTACTTCCTCAATTAAACTGCTAAATCTTCTTATTAATCTCACACTGAGCATGTTTTTTACTCTGCAAGTGGACAGTATCTTAACCTATTTGAGATTATTGATCGGATAATGGCTTGCTCGTTTATAACAAATAAGGCTTATAATACAAAACATTTTTTGCTAATTTGGTTAAGTACTTTTTGTCCGATCACGTGTAAATAAAACCAATTATGGTAGTATTATACTTAGCTACAATGACGGTACAAAGTATGTCGAAGGATTTGCAAAGTGGTTGCGTTTTCCTAATAAACAAAGTTTTCGTATTTCGAATGATAAAGGACTCAAAGTTTGCAAATGTTAACTGGCTGAAAAGAAAATTCTATATTCAAAATTTTTAAACAACAAAATACAGGCTGAAACTTCCACATTCTAATTTATATCTTGCACGTATTCAAAAAGGTTTGTGTTCGTTCAACGGTTAAACGTCATTCATTGCCGCGAGTGAGACGTCGGTGACTGTTTCAGCGCGCGATTGCATGAAATGATAAATGACAGTTTGACGAGGTCGTGACAGATGGATGTTAATTGTTTGCATTCCGCTGTGACAACTGATTTAGATTTTTGTGACAGTGAAACTGAAAAGAAAGGGATTGTGAATGAAGTTATAATGTGACATGAGGGCAATGTTTTAACAAAAAATATATAAGAAAGTACTTTCCTTAGTACCGAAATATTTTTAACGTCTACAATAGTAGATAGGTAACCAATAGCTATTGAATAGATAAAATCTCAGATATAATGGCATCTACTTAGCTAAGAACCAATCCCGATTAAACAAACTTTAGAAAAAAACCTGGTCCGAATCCGTTTATCTGTTTGGGAGAGAAAGACATACACAGGGACACAGAAACACAAGTTAATCTTAAAATACTCAACTTTTGGCATTGGGGGTTATATATTGAATGCTGACAGCACAATTTAGGTGACTATGCTTATTCCTTGTTTTTGAATGGCGATTTATTTAAAAATCGCTATTGAACCGTTTTTATTGGTGGTTCCATCGTTCCGCATCACGTCAAAATAGGCATTTTTTTGTATTAAGTACCATTACTACCACGTTGTGTGTGGCTTAACATTTTGCAACACCCTGCGTCTGCTCGTAATTTATTTTGAGCATACCAAAACCCATCGTGGCCTGACGGTCTTATTATTGGGCCCATTGTGTTAACACATATTTAGTGCATAATTAAGGACATGTCAATTTGTCTTGTCAAGGATAAGTACGTACAATTGCCATTGTATTGTCTGGTAGGCGTGTCACTGTCAAACCGTTATCAAATGAGTCAATTTACGAACACGCGTCTGTCATGTTGGAGTACGAAATTTGTACTAAATACAAAACGGTAGAAATAAGCTTTTAAGCTGAATTTTTTTTAATAAAAAAATCGCATTATGTTATCATGTGGTGGTAGGGGGCACCCTGCCGTTTGGCCGAAATATGTTTGCCAAATGTATCGTTAACCAACCTTTTCTTTTGCCAACCCATTTTTTTTCCTGTAACTGTAAATATTTCAGGATTTATTTCAGTACCATCATGTAAAACCCTAAAACATAAAATCCTGAAACATTTACGGTTACAGAAAACAATGCGGGTTGGCAAATGAAGCTGTTGGGAAACGATACATTTGGCAAATATATTTCGCCGAAACAAAGGTACCCGGTGGTAGGATCTTCTGCAAGATCCGTCCGGATAGCTACCACCATCTTATCCTTTAGCCAAACAGACGTGTTCGCATTGTTATGTTCCGCGAGGATAAGACAACCGGTGAAATAAATAGTATAGAGGCGTTCCATCTTAGCCCTCTGAATTACCAACGCATTTTCGCTCTTTGGATTGCAGTCTTTAGATTATTATTTTGAAATGGCAAATGTCTATGTGTCACAGACCCCCACTTACCATCAGGGGGACTTCTCCAAGTCATAAAAAACCAGATTAGAATTTAAAATGAAAAATGACATTATTTATTCTCAACAGTGACATAACCTGCAGGAAATACATCTTTATCTCCGTTTTGCATAAATAGTGAATTATTTATCATCGACGTATTAGCGTATCAATTCTTAGTTCCGTATCGACTTGCATCATAAGGTCAAGGTATTATGCTCATCATAACTGCATTATTCAATATTTCATACAATGGGATGATCGGAAGTTGATTGGGATCAGGTTTAGCCCTCCTTTCAGTCGTCAGCAATGCTTGAGCGACTGGGTTATCTTGATAATATGTATTCTTGAAGTTATTTTCATAGCGCACAATCTTTTGTGACTACATTTTTATAGTAAAGCTGTCTATAATGCACCAAAACAGTTCCTTTCCCCGAAAAAAAAAGCATTAGTTTACTATTAAAGTGTTGATAGATCTAAGCAATGCTTATTCTAGCAAATGTTATTAAATATTAAAGTTGTGTTTGCTATTCTGAAGGTTAATATTACGAATGCTAACGACCTGGCAACGACTTTGCGCGACGGCGGTAGTGGCGTCGACGAGCGAGAACTAACAGATGCATTGAAGATCCAGTGGTCCAGTAATGTACGCAGATTTAAAGCTAGGGCGATTATGCCGCTGCACCGAACCGCGGCGTTTCGGGGTAGTTTCAAGTTCGCGGCGTCCAAGTGCTGGAATGATCTCCCCCCTCCCATCCAAGGAGCGCCTAGCAAGTACACCTTTAAGCGTAAGCGTAAAATCCTAATTTCCCAACCAGCACTTTGTAAATTAGAGTTTAGTTTTCTTTTGTTTTAGTTAATTGTGCCAAATTGTCGATGCTGTATACTGGCTAAGTACGAACTCGTTTTTCTACTTTAAATACGTTTATGTAAGGTTTGGCTTGTAGTTTTTGTATTTATTTCGCCACTAACTATAAGTATTTGTTAAATAGTACTTATATAATTATTTATTTTTAAATTACACTTTATTCGTTTAGCGTACCGTCCGTCTGTCACACTCGGAGCTGGCTGAAAATCAGCGCTGCAGGTGTTTAACACCTCAGCATTATGCTGAGCCAGTGTACGATTCACTGCCGCGAAGACACACCCGCTACTTGTTTATTGCTGTTTTCTGTTTTCACTATTTTTCTGTGTGTCTTGTGTGTGTAGTGAATAAATGTATTTTTCTTTCTTTCTTTTCTTTCATTGACATGTATGAAGCATGCCAAGAATCGCAGCGGTAGCGATGACGCGATTTCTATGCATTTGTTTTCACCGCCAACCGCTCACCGCCGCTGCATTCGCCGCACCTTAAAGTCGCGGCCGTGGTTGGGGTAAAATTGAAGCATTACAGTATCTAAATTTACATTGCCGCTCGTTAAAAGGTGCTTTTGATCTCGGACTACGTGGCTGATGCATCACCCGTTATATTATTACGATTGCGCTGTCAGAGGTGACGAGACGTCCGGATGACACAACATCTCGATGACACGTCGCGTCGATGATACGCGTCACTTCTCACAATAGTGGTGCAGCAAACAATTAAAATAGATGTGTACAGAGGCGTAGTTTAACCCCAGACCGATAAAGAGGGAACGCATAAACGCATGGACCGATTTCAATGAGATTTTTGTTACTAAAAGTTAGTAAAAATCGAAATGGTTCTTATATAGCTACGTTTGATGGTCGATTGCGCTGTTTTTAAGTTATCAGAGGCCAAGATGCATTCGGTATTCGTTATTGTTATCAAAAATGTATAGTGTCGTCGTTAGCTATCAGATCCATACATTTCATTAGTTTTCGAAAATCGTTTACGTTGGTTTTAGCAACTTATCTAGCCTCATAGCTTTGGAAGTTTTGGGTCGCCATTAAGTCGATGGTTTTTATTAATATATTTAAAGTTTGACTATCCCGTACAGTTGTACAATAAACAATAATATTGCCGCACTCTTTCATGTAGTTTAAAGGGTGCTCTCGTGACTGCAAGAGTGTATGACGCATCGTTCGTGATCTTGTGTTTGCGCTGGCAACGATGACGTCTCGTTGACACGATGAGTCGATGACACGCGTCACTACTCACATTAGCAGGACACTCAGAAAAACATTGCATTCATTAAAAACATGTCCTTCCGATATAAGGTTAGGTGATCGTATATTAGCAAGATACTAGCATTACAAAAATATTTATGTCTCCATCCTATGTCCGAATTGAGCTTCTATGTATATCTAATACCTTTTAATGAGCAATTCTTGTATATATATATATATATAATCTGAATCTCGGAAACGGCTCCAACGATTTTCATGAAATTTAGCATACAGGGGGTTTCGGGGGCGATATATCGATCTAGCTAGGTTTCATTTTTAGAAAACTTGCCAATAAAAATACCGCTCAAAGGTCGGTCATTCAGGTACTAGTAATAATTATAAGTAGGTACCCAAATAAATAAAAAGAACAATTTTGCACAAAGATGCATATATTACTAAAAGTACATAATATAACTTTTGCAAAATGTGGTTCGATTAATCAGATGCTTTTTTAAATTAATTAATAACGGTAATCATTAGAAACACGTGACACGACACTTAAA
This sequence comes from Acleris cristana, assembly GCA_948252455.1. Taxonomy (NCBI): domain Eukaryota; kingdom Metazoa; phylum Arthropoda; class Insecta; order Lepidoptera; family Tortricidae; genus Acleris; species Acleris cristana. The sequence goes on from OX411779.1 coordinate 13,088,072, forward strand.
ACCACTATAATTAAGAAACACGAGTCAATTAACGCCGATGCCTTATGAAGAATAATTAATTACTTAACATTAACTGCAGCGGCCGAGTTAATATAATCAACTTAATTAATTCTTATTTCATCTCCCTTAATGATTCAAATTTATTGATTGACGGGTGTAAATGGGTTGAGTTATTTGAAAGATATTTTATTCAATGATTGAATTTCATTTTAATTTATGGATGTAAAATTATGATGGTTTTATGGTTTAATCAAGAAAGATATTGAATTAAGAAAGACAGTTCAATTTTGAAACTATTTATTGCGGTAAGGTAATGGAGTAATGTAGAGTTATTTGATTTAACCTTACTTATACGGTGACTGTAGCTAATCAAAATAGCCTTTTTTACTGATTTTTACAGATTCACTCGTATTTGATAACACCTATGATATCAAATACGAGTGATACTCGTAAACAAAATCACTACGTAAATTAATAGGTACTCATTTCAGAAAAAGACCCCTTGTGCGTCATAGACTGGAAGTGTAGAGCTATAATGCCAACAACTTTTGTGTTATATAATATGTTCGGTTAGCTAGAAATGCCAATAACGATTCTTATCAAAGTTCACATTTGAGTGAAAAAGCAATTTTATACAATCAAGGCATCTGTAATTACATTCGATTAATGATGATACATTCTCTGACGCACCCTGTATTATGATGAACACTTAAATGATAGACGATCCGCAATAACTTGAACAATCTTAGCCCAAAATAAAACAAAATGGAAATAGATGTAGGCAATTAACCATAATAATGTTAGAGTAATGGCGTTCGCTTCCGAGCAGAGAATTATGGTTTGAGGTCGCCGGTCGTAAATCTCTATTTAGGTAAGCCAATAGAGGGCGTTGGCAAACAAACGATATCTGTGTTAATTAGTGAGATAGTAATCAAGACGAATAGAGCTGTATTTATTGGATAAGAAATTCCGTCACTGCACTTCGGGATGACGTGTGACGTCTAGAATTGCAATTAATTTTTGAATCCAATGCACAGCTTTCAGCTGGCCGATTATGGTCGCGTTTATCGCTGTGGATAAAAACCATCCATCGTTTCTGACAAATATGTAAGTGCGAGAGCGACGGATGGTTTATCCACATTTTATCCACCGCAGCTTTTGTTTAATCTGAGATTTTAGCAAGATGTCCGTGCCAAATGTTTAATTTACTTACCTACTGTAAAAATATGATATCCTTGATTGTTGTTAACTATCCAGAAATTGGATTGCCTTCGATCATGTTTACTGAAACTTAAAAAATAACGGCAGATTTTTTACAACCTACTATTTTTTTTACATGTAGTAACTACCTATAAAATGGTCCTGTTAACAAGGTATTTTACCTTTTTTTTATAAAAACGCAATTATGTTTTTAGTACCTTGCTCTGGTCGAGGAAAATGTTTAACATTCTGTTATTATTTGGAGAGCTATGTTCAAATACATTATAAAAAAACTTTTAGTTAATGCTAGGTTAAAATTTAAAAATCCCTTACCGAAGAGACTTTAAGCTCACGAACTATTACGACCTTGAATGCACTTCTCATCCATATCGTTTTAACAGTGATAGGTGACGGCATTCTAAATGGGTCAATCAGCCGATATCTAGGCGAGAGTGGACGCGCGCGCGGCGCGTGCGCGATGCGAAGCTGCGCCGGGTATGCCGCGCGCACGCAGTACGTTGTACAATAGGAATGCTGGCACACTGCACGGAGTGTTTCTTGGAATGGCGGGTGGTGGAAAAAGTAAGCGGTGGCGGTGATTTTGGTATAAAATATAATTATGTACTATTTACATAGTTAAAAACTTATTTGTATAGATATATATGTATGAACAAGAAGAACACTGCCTTGCAGTCGGGTATAAGCACTTGTATCAGGGCCGGCGGGAAAAGAGATTAGCTTTATGGAGCGTCAACACTGAGAGCATTCGCGTGTAATGAGCATTCGGCGCGAACATCGGGTGGTGTGAACTGGTGTTTAAGCATTGTAACGCTCGGCGCTACGTCCACACCACTCGAATATTCACGCGAATGCTTTCAGTGAGGACGCTCCTTTAGACTATTTTCTCGCTCAAGAAACGAACAAAAGATATTCCGTGTCAATAAAAGAGACACATATATTAATAGTCGATCGCTGGCTGTTCTCACTGCGGCGAGAACTTTTCTCCGACAAAAGATATAGTCCTGTGTCCATAAAAGAGACACATAATAATATATTAATTGATCGCTTTTCGATTATCGTCGGCGGTGGGACAAGTGCCATAAAGGGGTGTGTCCATGGGCACAGGTCCGAGTTATCTAGTTATTGTGGTAAATAATAACTATTATTTTAGATAAAAGCTCCCAATATAATTGCGATTTTTTCTACAAACACGGATTCCGCACCATTGGAAATTGCCGCCCTGGGTAGGTACCCCGATTTGCGACAACCTTGAACACATAGGCAGTTCTTATATTACAAGAACTCAAAATTAATAAAAAAAAGTATAAAGTTCAGATAACGAACCAGTAATTCAGGATATATTCCTGTCACGGACATTTAATAACCGCAACATATTTTATTTAAAGTACGAGTGAGACTTCACCTCACTCGCCATCGCTTTCGACTTGCACCTCACAATGCATTTACCGATTGAGCAACGATTGTAAAGTGTGAAAAATTGTCGCCACTAAATTATTGTGTCAATTAATACTGCTATTGTCCCACTTGCTTTTGATTTACTCGATAGTAATCGAGTTCTCGGAAGACGAATATTGCGCAGGTCATAGCAGTTAAGATGTTACGATGTGTTAGATCGTTGGCGATTATGACGGGTTGATTTCACTTGGCTCCTAACGTTTCTATTGGCACGTTTAGAACTGACATCCCTCATGAAGCGAATAATATCATGATCAGTTATCGATTCAAATCCTTTAGTCTTTGTGTAGCGTTTAACTTAGGTTTAGAACAAAACTAACGGATAAATGGCATGTTTTTTTGAGGCAGACAAGAAAGCGGAAACCTGTGGCCTGTTTTATAAAGCTACAAATTACAATTTACAGGTTAAAAGTTTCCATTTGACACAACCTCGACCAATGACGACCAGCAATTTGAGCAGTGTTGCCAGTTTAGACCTGTAAATTGTTACTTGTAGCTTTATAAAACGTGCCCCTGGTGGTAGTCATCATCGCGACATATATAATATATATCGTATCGTATATATTATGACCACTCGCAACACCAGAGGAATCACAAGGAGGCTGCCGGTCCTTGATAGTTAAGTAGGCTCGTTTCTTGCTTCCGGTTAAATATTAATTCTGATTTTCATGTATTTGTGCTTGTTTAACACACATGCAAGCAAGTAAGGTAAAGTGATGTAACGAACGTTGTTATTGTTTTTAATTAATTAGAAGTGGCTTTTCGTTTGATCTCAGTCTCACTTGATGTTAAGTGACGACAAGGTCGAGGGTAGTACACATTTACCGAGAAAAAAGCTCACTCTTGCCTTGAAAACACCAAGGTTATACGATTCCAGGAATACAGACGCAGGGAGAGCATTCCACTCCTGGGCAGTGCGAATAAGAAATGACGCAGAAAACCTGCTTCCGAACCATATGCGGATGGAAGCCCTCCCGGCGTCTGGACGACTGATGGGAGAAAGTTAAGCCTGTAGCAGTAAATAGATTCGTTTTGACGTAATTTCTTTCTTGTGTGTTTATTGGGTTCTATAGTGGCCGAACCATTAAAGTTGTTAAATGTACTGTGTAAAGAGTGTGTTGGTTGAAATTGCTTCTTTGATCGAATCTGATACGGTAATCGGCCCAGGGGCAGACCAAAAAGGAAATTGGCGAATCAATTTGGCGGCATTCAATTTAAACTGAAAAGACCTTGAAGTTTAAGGAGACAGAGGCTTTGTCAATACATTTATTGTTTATTATAACCTAGGGGATTAGCGTGATGAAGCTATCCAACCTAATTTGGGTCCCATTCAGTATCATACCAATCCTTTGGCATATTCACTGAATTTTGTCGTGCTATACACTTTTCATAGTCAATTTTTAATTTAAAATCTCCTCGTTTTGGTCATAAGTTTACACAGCCAAATTAAATTAGGCTAGTAGAACCTCAACATTCACTTCGTCTGACTGTACATGACCTGAACGAAATGTAGAATGCTCTAAATACCAAAACAAATGAACTTTTTTCGTTCGTGAAGACAAGTTTATCTCCTTCGAGTATGTCCAAGTCGATCGCATGGTAGTGCAATCTACACATGTCGACGGTCGTGGTCGTTTTGCGTCTACGCCAACAATAGCCGCAATCTCGATCCGGCGACGACGGTGGTACGTGTGGTCTACATGTCAATTATACTTTCTGGAAGTAAAGACTTCCAGTCATTCCAGTCAGGATTTCTAAAATTATGAATTTTAAAACGTACAGGTTAGGTTTGTTTTACAACAATTCCGAAAAGATGCAAAAAAGATTTCGAACTTATAACTATTTGGCAAACGAAGTTGGGAAGCAAAACTTCGGACTAAAGTTAGGTAATCGTAAGAATCTTAATATTGCCTTGTCTTTTTTATGGCGAAGAAAAGGCAACCGAGCCCATGCCACTGACGATAAGTAGCTGGCCGTCACTTGGTTTATTACATTTGTTTTAAATTTAAATAAAATGAATATTTAAAGGAAAAAAATATTTGAAGCAATATCTAGAAAAGGATCGACAAAGCCTAATAAAACATAGAGCTAGTAAGATAGCGCGCGATCGAATAGAAGTGTTCATGTTGTTTAACGCTAACGTAAATGATTGTCGAAAACTGACAAAATGTATAGAAATGACGTAGGCGATCGATGCGACCGTCGGACAGTTTACGATAATCCTATACTTTTTCGATATCGTTATCAAAAATGTATAGAACGCAAACGCAACGTAAACGAACGCCGAATGCATCTTGTCTAGGGCCTAAATGTTAAGACGAGAGTCGATAATCGATGTGTACAGATTCGGATTCGATTAATAGTTATTAGCACTTAATCGATTTAGCACGTAACACCAGGCGTAAAGTATTAGAGTATGACCCAAAACGAGCGATAGGAATGTTGTTTATGAGTATAACATAAAGATAAGGAGTCACTGATAGCGGAGGAAAGTGAACGTTTCTATTAAGATATTTACTAAGCTTTAGATGCTAAAATTAATATGATAATGTAAGGAATATAAGAAGCTAATATCAACAGGTAACGTTCTCTGATAAGGGTTAGTTTGATGCTTCGTCTTCGGAATCTTACGCCAAATTTATACGTTAGCTAAGTAGTACGTTTTTTACGATTACCTAACCAGAAATAGAAATTATTTAAAAAAGTAGTGTCCTCATATTTATTATATTAATCATGTATCGTACTTGTTTGTTTAGGCCGTATCGACAGTTCCTATCGATGTTAAATATAGCATAAATATAGTTTTAAAGCCCTACCATTGAGGTATTTTTCATTCCTCAAAATTAGAAGGCAATAGTCATAAGTCACAAATTGGACGATCCCAAAGCCTAGCTTTTTATAGGTTTAATGATTAATGAATTGCGAATTATAACGCGTCCCGATGCTAAACGATCCCGCTTACAGCCGCACCCCGCCTCAACTCCATGTGCGGCTCTTCAAATCACAAATTGAATAAGATTTCGCCAAGTGAAACAATTGCCTGTCTGATGACCTAGAGTTTTACAAACTTAACAATACATTCCGCCAAAAAGAGCACCTTTCATGTATTCATACATTTTAAGGACGAAAGTCACAGTATTATCTGAAACGATAAGTTGGCCGGTGTTCATCAAAGGCTTTACGTCGTCCGACGGTCGCCAGATGGGTCTCGTTCAGTTCTCTGGAGGTCATTTTCATTGTAGAAGTCTTTCTTCATGAATAATTCAATAGGCTTCATTATTCGTTCAATATCACAGATGAAGACTTCCATGTTTAACTTTGCGAAGACAATGTTTGCTCTTTTGTTTTGTTTTGGTTATTATAGACAGGAAATAGTTGGATGCTGAATAATTGTTATCTCACTTTGTGCAAACAACAGTGAATATTACCAATGTAAGTAATCGGACCTTCTTGCTATGAGAGAATACGGTTTTAGGTAATTTACATGAAAGGTTGCTAGAGGCTAATAGCATTACATTTCGAAAAGTTCCCTGTGTAAGGTTAAACCTTTTCAGTTGTTTCACGTCGTTTTGTTAAGCTCAATGAGCTAATCAGGCGCTATCTACTATCTATCTACTCGGTCAAACTAAGTATATCGCTTTTGACATGTTGTCGTAATGTCAACGTTACGATAGCTCTTATTTACTTGACAGTAATGGCGGCCGAGTTCAAAACAATACAATAACATATGTCAAAAAGCAATATGGTATCACCGAAAATAATAGAGCCCCTGAGGCCGTATCGAGATCTGCCAGGTTCCCGATAGAGAAAGGGTAGAACTATTTTACATTAGCCCCATAATAAAATAACAAATGATTAATAAATAATAGAAATAAAGAACCCACTTTCCGTGCTATTAACAGCCGAAAGCCACAAAAGATCAAAATAAAACTGGTCCAGAGACTGCTGTTATGCTAACCAATAACCAATAAACGGGCGATTGACCTCATAAAATCGATCGACAAAAATAATCGACAATTAATTCTATTGGACATGATAGGGCGGGCGTGTCTGGACATTCCGGGTTAAACGAAGGGGTAAGTGATAAAAACGAGCATGTGGTGTGCTTTTTAAAGGACAAAATATTGCATTTTAATGATTTTGTAGTAGGTAAGAATTTGGAAGTTAGTTGGACGCTCGTTATAAAAATGGCGTTTTTTGTCTTTAGACTTCACGTCGACTTAAATGTCATCGATAATCGAATCATTACCATTCCTACTTATTAAAAACCATGACAAACGGCTCAATTAAGAAATCAAAACATAGACTAAAGTCAAATGCATGACAACATTAACGAATTATTAGAAATAATCCGACCTCTGCCCAATGCCACCTGTAATCCCCAGCATGCGCGATCATCCGATACGTCCAATGTCGCGCAAGTAGGTCGTTGTTTGTGCCCCACGCATCTGTGCAAACGTGCGTGTTGATAACGTAATCGACACTACAATTCTCATCTTTAGAATGACTTCAAAAATACGTACCTGTTGTTATTTCCAATCGAGGATTAGAATCTTTTAGTGTCAATGCGATATGATTGAAACGTCTTGTGGAATTTGTTAGGTCTCCTGAAAGGAGTGATATAATCAATATTGTACGATAGGCTCCTTTTCTGTTTAAAAGCATAATAACCTGTCTCATTGGACAAAATTGAATACTGATTTAAGTTAGAGTTTATATCCAGGTTGTACCTGTACTCTAAAGAAGGCTTGAATTCTCAGAAGAATGGAGACATAATTTTTATACCATAAACGTCCCTGGGTAGTGATTCTTTCAAAAGCAAAGGTGAGCGAACGCAGGAGTGAATGTCATACACTCACGTATTCACTCCTGTATTCGCTCACCCTTGCTTTTGAGAGAATCACTACCCTGGTCTAGTCGAAAGGCCAGGCTCCCAATTCTCGATCTTTGCAGCAAATTTATTTCAGCATCTTTTTAGACCTTAATGTTCTCGTAAGACCTAGGGTCCATAAAGAAGACCATAAATTAGGGCAATAAAGTAAGAATCTAGGTCTTATTATCAGCCTTCGAAATACCGTTGTGGTTAGGTCATTCTAAGTTATTTATGCGAATTTATATTATAACTAGAATATAGATGATCTGTGCACAGTAATCGATGAATTCGATTGAGTCATGATGGTATTACGAGTAAGCCCTGATTGCACTTGCAAATCGTATTGAACAGGCACTGGAGAGCAGCGGTTTAGTCATTACTCGTACTAATATAACGTTAGAGATATGGTTTTAGTTATGTTTGACCAGTTTCACATAGAAATAGACATATATAAACATAAACAGAGACATGCACAATATACCAACACGTATGTTTTGTAAAAACTAGTAAGTTTAGATATTTTTAAACACTTTTGATCAGAAAATTTTAGGATACTTACAGTTGGCATTTCAGTGAATTGCTTTTACTAATGTGTAATCATTAGTAATATTTCTTTCTTTAGCAATTTACAATGATCAATTGACTTCACACAAAAAAATAGAAAAAGGAGAGAGGGTTCTCAATTCGTCCCGTTTGTATTGTTACTATTTATGTTCACGCAACCTGGCAATTATGAACCGATATTTTTTTTTGTAAACTGAACGATGTACCTTATAAGTTTTCTGCGACTATATTACCAACTAGATAGGTACGTTGTTTTTATGGAGGCATGATATCAGTATTAAATTTTGTCCTTTTAAAAGGACGAGTCACTTTTAATCAATCAATTGGGATTGTTCATATTTTTACAATTACTCTAATTCGAAAACCATTTCGAGGAATAGGGTTTTAAAGCCGTTCTGCATTATTAAGTTTTTGAAAACTAGCTAGCTAGGGGAAAACCGCTTGAAATAGTATGTTTTAATACACTAAATATTACAATAACTTTTTATCATTGGACATCATTTAATTGCTGTAATTTATTAGAAAATGCCAACCCAAATTTAAAATAATCATGTCATCCATAAAATGTCTGCTAAATAAACAAAGATATTAAAACAAACTATTGGGTCAAATACAAATTTATGAACTTGGTCTCTTAAAATTACCCATTTTTTCGAATTAGAATGTAAAAACAGTGAGTTATTTTTTTTGGTCTATCCCAATTGCATCATAGTGCGAAGTACAATGTAAAGGTGGCCAAAATAGAAATGACTTCATCTAAGCTGGGCAATTGTGAGGTTAATAGGTGTTGCGTAAACAGTAGGGCTCAAGCCCGTCAACGATGATGTCAATGGTCAACTGGTATTGATCTCGAGAATGTTAAAGCGCTAATGGGCATGAGCAATATTGTATGTATATGTGTACGTGCCTTTACAGCTATTAGCTGGATAGCGAGTTATTGCTATAGGTGGTAGCTGGACACCGTTGACCGTTGATGTCTTTTTTACGGCTAGTTTGATCTTGACTGATTTCATGCTAGGGACAGTCCATTTTTTCAAGATGAAAAATACCTAGTTATATTATTCTTTGGCTATTTATTTTTTTGGACCTTAAACATCTCGTTTTATCGTTGCGTGCTTGTTTAAGTGTAAAGGTTGGACAAATAAAGTGACAAGAGACTTTTATTATGAATACGGTTCGGTTAATTTAATTCACTTTTGAATTAAGGAACGTATTAAAAACAGATTTAATAGATATGATATGAGCTACAGCAAATTAAATACAGAAGCGGAATTGATGACCTTTTCGCGATACATTAATTAAAAACGAGTTAAAAAAATGTCAAATCAGTTTATTTCAACATACACCTACATATAAAAAAAATATTAGGCTTGTGTTATGTACTAGATAATATAAACAAATGTATTTAGGGAATAAAAGAAGTTACCCTATTGGGTTACTTACTAACTAACTAACTAATTAACTAACTAATTAGCTACTTAGTTTTTGCTTATGTCAAGAAAGTTTTGGTACGTTCACCTAGTATTCGAATCTAGGATATCCAATCTTCGGGCAAGCGTAACTTGAAAATAGCTTAAAAAGCGCTAATTGAGGAATAAATTAAGACAAGCAAGTTGACTGAGAAATAGATTTATATTTGATGTAAATGGTTGCCTATGCAAATATAGATAATTCAAAGGGAATTGGGTAGGTATGGTAAGAACTTTTTAAACTGGCCTTTTCTGTTAAACACATCTCTTTGCTAATCAGGTCACTTTGTAAAATTCGTACTATGAGTCAAACCCCTGGTGGATTATGTGGAAAAAATGCGTTCGATAGATAACAAGTCTTAAAAAATCCGTCTGAAATGTGGCGGAAATTTTATAGTAAATGAATGTATACAGGGTGTTCGGCAGAAGGTTGGACAAACTTCAGGGACTAACTCTGTAGGTCATAGGTACTCATCAATTTTTATTATTGGCCCAACATCCAAATCGCGAAAAAAAAACTGCTGTTCCATAAAAACTTTGAGAGCTAAACAGCCGAAATGTATGGAACAGTTGTTTTGTTTTTCGCGATTTGGATGTTGGTCCCATAATAAAAGTTGATGAGTATGACCTACAGAGTTAGTCCCTGAAGTTTGTCCAACCTTCTGCCGAACATCCTGTATATGCTACTAAGTATTTATGTGATTGAAATAACAATAAATCCACTAATCACATGCCAATCAGTCTCATTAACATTATTAACTCAAATTTTAATAGGATTACTATAATCCGTGCTATATCAATCATATCAAGTTAATTTTGCACGGTAGTTGCGGAGGCTGCCAATCCAATTACGTCACACGTCCTTGTACACCCACTTATGATAACACGCGATGTGATATCTGCTCATCACATTCCTGAAAATTTGTATCACTAAATAAACAGTGGACTTTGTTCTGCGTACGTGTAATAAATCTAACCGAGCACTGAGCGGATTTTATTACTCTCGCGACCGGCCTTGAAATAATTGGCTACAATTACTAATTGATTCATCTCATTTAATTACTATGTTCTTTTAACGCGAGACATCATTCGAGTGTGGAAATATGCAAAGTATTTATGTAATTTTTACGGTATAAAATGTTTTAAAAATGGGTACACTACATAATTCCGAATTGATCAAAATTCCCAATTTTCGTAATTCTGAACGCAATTTTTTGATAGAACACTTAACTTTTTGTTATCGCTTATAAATCAAAACTAACCTAACCTACGTATGACAATAAATTATGCATTTAATCTAAAATAGCTCCAGTGTAACATAGCTTTCTGAAAAATTAAAATTTGGACAAATTAATATTCGGAAAAAAGTTATTCGGAATTTTAAGGTGTTCCCCTTAAAAATATGTGTACTGACTTCTGGTATTTGATTCGAATTCCCCGTAATCTTCGGGGAGGGAAGGGAAGAAGGGGAGGATGTTTTCTATGTATTTAAGTATGTATTTTTCTATATTAGTAAGTTTATCGTTGCCTAGAAGCCTAGAGCTTAGTTTGGGATCAGGTCAATTTGTGTGACTGGCTATTGATTTATTATTTTAATTTATTTAATTCGATTTATACAGCCACCAGTTGTTGTTGATTACCCTTTTGTAAAATGTACCAACTATTCTCTTTGTTTTGCATCATATTTGCATTTTTGCATTATAAAGGAACACACCCTCTACACACTTGTTTAAAAGTTATCGACCTACACCAAATTCATGGTCAAAGTTTGGACAAGGATAATTGTCAAATTAATAGACCTATTATTTTTTAATAGCCGAAATTGACCAATCTAAATGTCCATGTGAGATGTGAGCGAACTTTAATTTGAGCAAGTGCATCGACCCCAGTCCGATATATGCGACACGGCCCGACTGGTTGCAGATTCACTTGACGGGTTTTTCTCATCGCATATCACTCTGTACCGTTACTTTATTTTGACAATTAATCTTGTACAATATTTACTGCTAGCCACTTGCAGTTTTACATAGGTTAAGTTTTTTGAAATGAGTTTTGCAACGAAATGTTATAAAGAGTAAGATCTTGCTTCAACCTGTTGTTTTTTCAATCTTAACATATACCTACCATGAATTTTCTCGACATAATCCTTTAAATGTTTCCAACTCTGTCATTTTAGAGACCTCTAGCATTTTTTTATAGTATTTAAAAACCCTAGCGACGTTTTTTCCAGTTATCCGTTGACGACGTAGGTATCGTAACGTTTTTGGCACGATTCACTGGGACAGTGCGATTCGGACACCGATAAAAGTTTTATTCTTCCTGTCCCAGGTCTTTGGTTTACGCGGTCGCTCATTTAAATCCGGACGTCCAAATAGCACGAATCTACGTGTTACTTTTTAATGCATGTGTCTTACAGTAAAACCAGTCGCTCAATGAATTCAGAACAGACACATTCCAAAATAATTTGCTCTTGCATTGAAAATCTTATACGAACAGCTTCTAATTTTAAAATGCAATACTGACTGATTTTGGAATGTGTCCGTTTTGTATTCAATGAACGCAGTAACTGCTCTTAATGCATTGTGTTGCGTATGCGTCTCGTCTCTCTAACTAAGTAAATAGTATAAAATAAAGTCGCTAGTTCTATCTTTTTATCCGTTTAATTCTTATTCACCATGCAATAGATATTCATGCCAATATTTAGTTGTCTGTCAGACGGTTTAATTATGTGTTTTAAACATATAAACCGGCCAAAGTATAACACTACAGATATATGTATAGGTTGCTCTACCTAAAGTAGCACTTAATAATTTTTCATTCTTGAATTCGTAGTATTAAAAACAACATCTTATGCTAGTAATGTTTGGTTAATAGGTAATACAATTATTATCTATTGAGACTAAAATAAATTAGATTACATTATACTTTCAAATTTCGACTGAAACGTGTTCAATGTATAACAAAATAATAGTATTTTAGATTTGATTGTTGGATAAAAGGTCGATGATGGAAATTGAAGGAGTTATTCGAACTTATCGAATGTGTTTTGAAAGGCAAATGAGACGACCGCTGATGTAAGATGACTTTTAGGAATTTATACTAGTACCTATTGATTTTGTTTTCTTTGTAAGTAGTAAAATTATCTTTTTCGAAGCTGATATTTAAGTAGACTACACCATGCTAATCAAATCTGTCAGTAAATTAAATGTTGCAGATTCTTTCCTTATGCGTCCTGCGTTATAGTCATAGTGCAATTCCTATTTTTATCAAGATTTTTAAATAAAATCTAGCGGGCATATCGAGACGACGAGGTTAGCCTAGTTGGTAGTGTAGTGGTATAGTCTAATTTTGCTTACGAAGCTAGCGGTCCCAGGTTCGATCCCTGATATAATTAATTATTTTTTAATAAATTAATAATTGTAATAAGCTGCAGTGGGGATTCTTTATTGGTGAGAATAACATATTTTCTATATATTTAAGCTTCTTTTTTATGAATTATATATGATTAGCGTTATCTAGTAGGTACCTATGTTACAAGCCTTTAGTTTAGTTTGGAATGAGGACAATTTGTGTGAGATTGTCCCTTAAAAAATACAAGAGTTCAAGGCATTTATTCTATTCATTGCATATTTTTTTAACAGTTATTAATTATTATTAACTATCTGCCCGCCAGCGACTGTCCTCCGCTTAAAATTTCCGACTTTTCCGTTGGATTTCCTTTAGATTTTTTATACAAACCTTGTCTTGACATTAACGAACACAACAAAAAAAGAATAATCCAATTTGATACAGTCGTTCAGAAGTTATGCGCACGTGTACAAACATTTCTGCGATTCTTTTTTATTTACGAGTACACAGATAGATGTAGATATATAGATTAATAAGACATCGTTGTATATTAATTATTATTATTGTCCGTGGTGGTAACATGTGTACTAAAGCGGGTAAACAGTACCCACGCCCGTCGCCGGCGCCGGTGGTCCAACTATTTACTTGATTCTATTTTAAACAAAAAGAGAGCGAAGTGTAACGTCCCACCACGATTGTATCTATTCTTCTTGCGTGACGTATACACATTTTTGATATTGGAAATTCTTTTTGAAAGGAAGAAAGAAAGCAACATTTAAATTTAACACACATTTAGACACATTTATGAAAGGTTAATGAACTTAAAAAAATATTAATGCCATATTGTGTTAAACAGGAAACACTCAGCATTATGCCATGTCAAGCCACGGCACTGGTTTTCAGTGGTTTCTACAATGGCTTTTGGTAGTTCAATTCTGCTAATATACAACATACTAAGTGGATAAAATAGTGTAAAATGACACAATGTGGTGTTATTACGGATCAAATACTTAACCTACATAGTGTATCGCTTTCTATTTTCTAGACAGATATTATAACCCTCCATACCGAAGTAACTATAAATAAATCAATACAGCTATTTCGTCAAAATTATTTATGTACATCCTTTATAGTTAGTAGAATTAGTAGGGAACGAGTAAACATATAATGTATATAATGTATATGAGTTCGACTGGTACCTACATTCCAGAGATCCGCACAGTACCCGGAATGGTTTCATCCAAACTGACAGGAGCTATAATTGGAGCGTGAAATGGAACAGTAAACCCAATCTCATTTTTTTCTTTAACCCGGATAGAACCAACTTGCTTCTCATGGGATACAGGCTGATTAAATTTTTGGGACGTTCGCTTTGTTTTTCTTTTTTTTAAAGTTTTTTTCACATGGCCTTGATCTTTATAAAAGAAGATAAGGGTGTCAAATAATTATGATTAAAAACAGCAGCAGGTGACAGGTGACATTAGTGTAGGTACATGGCGTAGCTATTATGAAACCGAGTGATGTATCACCGTATCACCGTGTTAACTTTATAATATATACCGAATTGTCACCTGTCACGTGTCATTGTCAAGATGTTGAAATAGGGACTGATAGTAGTCAGTAATTTCATGATGTTTACACAAATATTCCAATCAAGTTTTGTATTGGCACCTTGAACCATCACTTTTTATGAATCGTTAAACTAAATGGAAGTTATTGTGGTTACTCGTAATAATCGTATAATTTATATTACGTATTGAATCCAGTTCATACAAACATTTTATTACTATTTAAGAACACGTCTTATTAAAGTCACTTCGATAAATGTACTAGTAAACTATTGCATAATATTCCTACTTTACAAACTTCGGGGTATTGTCTAATCTTTCGTTTTTTTTTTGCAATGCTTGTATATGCACCTTATATCACGTTGCCTTCAACATGCGAACCTGTGAATACAGTCCCAGCTGTATCATTTCAAAACTGAATGAAATCCATTGAGTTACTTTCACAGGCATTTCTCTTGTTTACGCATTGAGTAAAGCGGGCTGTAAGATAACGTTGTTTATTAAACTTCAACGTCAACACTGGCCACTAAAACCGGCCACTCATATTTATTCAAAATAAGCCGTCAATGGTTCTAAGTATTGCCACGTATATTATGTCTCAAACAATGACATCTAATCCTAACCTTATCGTTGTTAAATACTGGCTACTCCGATTTGCAGAATTCTAAATTTAAACTCCTTCCTACCGTCTTCTGTCTTGAGTATTCAAATTGTCGATGGACTGCAATCCGACTACTATCTTCTATCCTTTGTAGACTTTATTAGAAGGAGTGAGATGTAGTACATATTCATCCTACACGGTTGAATTCTGAATACGTTTGCGTTGTCTGTTCTAAGAAGCGTAAAATGAGATATTAGCATCGCATTTCGTATTACGGACGTGTCGTACTAGATCGGTTTCTGAGGCGTTTGTATGGTAATATATTATAGCATCGCTTAGTAACGGGTCCAACTATTTGAATAATAAATAATGCTAGTGTTAATACTTGACATCAACTTCGAAGATCTGTGTGTTGTGGTGTGCGTGATGGATCTCTCTTAATTTCAGTGGTCTGTAAATATTGATACTTACCTACTGTTTCGATTTCTCCAACTAGGTCAACTAGTGTTTACTTGTTTAGAATGTTAATGGTCTTTAGGACCGGTCCGTAGGACCTTGTGCAGGGTCCGTCCTGATCGCTACCACCGCCACCGCCAAGCCGCAGTGTTCGCATTGTTGTGTTCCGGTGTGATAAGACGATCTAGCTCTCAGGGATTGCAACGCATTTGCGATCTTAGGATTGAAGTCTTAAGATTGTAGCCATGAGAATGCAAATGTCAATGGGTCACAGATCTCACTTACCATCATATGCCTGAGCGTTAGTTTGCCTTCTCCATATCATAAATAAATGTTTTAAAAAACAAAAAACCGCCTTCAAAAACGTAAAAAATAACTTCTACTACTAGGTATACTATGACTAATATGATAGGTACCTACTACTAAGTACCTAGTAGTAGAAGTTATTTTTTACGTTTTTGAAGGCGGTTTTTTGTTTTTTAAAACATTTATTTTATTTTACACTTTTTAGTGATCATAATAAGCTTATGTAGTCCCACTTCTTAGTTGATATATGAAACTTTAAGACATTTCAAGCTCGCCGCAAGCAACGCCGCGGGAAAATCATAGTCATTTTAAAACAATTAAATGTGCTTCGTTGTAGTCGCTCAACTATCTTAATCGAGATATCTTATCGCCACCCTTGAAATCGGTACCGTTGAGGAGTTCCGGTGGCCATCTGTGGTCTTCATCATCAGTTCCGCTTCACCAAGTGACACTTTCTGAATGCAAATGCTACACTTGTTACTAAAAATACTAAAATCGCTATATATTTGCATACAATATTCGAGGAGTTCCCTTGATTTCTCCAAGATCCCATCATCAAATCGTGACGTGCTGACAATGGGACCAACTAGAAAGTATACCCATTCGAACACCGAAAAAAAATTTCAAATCGGTCCAGTAGTCTTCGAGTAATCGGGGAACATACATAAAAAAAAAAAAAAAATATTCCGACGAATTGAGAACCTCCTCCTTTTTTTTGAAGTCGGTTAAAAACGGACCCTGCCAATATATTACGGAGATAGAGTCCGAAGACACTGTAAAATTAACGTTCATAAATGAAACCTTTATTCTTCTTAATGTCAAGAATCTTATTGATGCAAATAATGAGCCTGGTCCGTTAAAATTAACGAAGGTACTTTATTTTAACGACAATGGCTTGATTGAAGGTGAAGGCAGATCAACTACCAAGCAAATTCAAACGCTTCATACAATCACTAGGCAATTTTTATTAGCCGTTGCGCAAGTGTCCAATATAATAATTCCCAGCCTAATGCCTGACGACAACACTAATTCACTTATAAAATGCGCCGTTAAAGCTTGATTCGAATTTATAGCGAACCGTAAAACTAAAGTGGTTCGGCCTCGCGATCTTGAATTGACTTGTCATATCTCATCAGCCTGTATTAATGTTCACCCTTGTGCAAATTGTTTAAATTATTAAAGGACATTGTAGGTACTTAAATTGTTTTTGACTCGTGTGAACGAGGGTTAATTCGGTAACCGTGGTAGGTCGAAGAAATAATTCGATTAATTGACAAGAGTCGTTTTTATTATTTCTCTGACAGATGTTATGACGTGACACAGACTATATACCTACACGCTGTATAATATTTAATTCACAATTTATTTCTCACAATCTACAAACGTGCACGACGTGCACCGTGCGTTCAAGAGCGAAATTGGCACATACAGAGTGTTATTTTAGCAAGTAGTAAAATACGTAGCAAGCTTTCGTCCACAATTTTGTGTCAGTAACATTTATTTTTGTTTGGATTTGGCAGATTTTTCTGACATTGTCCTATTGAGCACTTTTAGCTTATTAGTTTAATATCGCGCAGATCTATTGCTTGAGTAAGCTCCCTAACAAATGGTATATTAAGGCCCCACTCCACTATGGCCCATCATGGGCCAGCATAGGGACGGAGTAATACGTAAGAGTGAGATACAAGAATATGTTGCTCGCTCTACGGTGTAAATGCGTCTCTTACGCTCGCCCATCATTGGCCATCGTGTAGAGGGGCCATAATGTTTCAACAATTGCTTTCTTTCTTCAAAATAAGTTCGAACACGTCGTGTTTGGTGATGGTGATTGAACTGACCTTGCAGGCGAAGAGCGCGTTCTGCCAGGTGGCCGGGGTGTCACTGAAGAAGTAGCAACTGTGGCCGAGCCGGATGAAGTGCGGCGGGCACACGTAGGACATCTTCGTCGAGTTCAGCCGCCCCTCCACTCCTTTACCTGCGATTGAAGATAATTATAATCACCATGCATTACTAATTGAAATTCGCATAGCTATGTCGATGGTAACTTAAGTTCTCCAGCTGCTGCTCAATCTTGATTTTATCTCTACAAGCATAGCTCTGTTTACTGCCCTTTAAAAAGTAAAACTTTGCCATTGACAAATTTTCTTTCGCCTGAGTACAAAAAGTGCTTTGACCCAAAGATTCATAATTTACGTATTTTATCTATGTTGCACAAGAAAATCCACTTAATATACTTACACAAGGCGAACTTAATGCCGTAAGATTGTAATGGCGGCGGTGCAACATGGGATCTAACTATACACTTATATATCAATATAAGTATTGAGTACATTAATATAAATACATCAATTGTACTAATAAATAAATAAACGAATACTAATGATTAGATTTCAATTTCAAAAAAAATAAACCTATGTAATTTTTAACAGGCTAGTCATAGCTTTTCCCACAATAAATTACACAACGAATTGACGAAACCTAATTTATTTATAACACAGCTGTTGCCATTCCATTTATTTAATGGGCGATTTAGCCGCTATTTGGTATAAAAAACCCACGTGTGCTTTCTTACATAAATTTAGCATAAGTTACTGTTAATAAACTAACAAAGTATAGTCACTTTCGTATAAGTGTTTGGCGCGGAACAGAAGAAATGACTAAGAGCCAACAGCCCTGAATTTCTGATCCGCATGAAATAATTACTTTAACGACCACGCCATATGAACGACCAGTAAATGTTTATTTAAATGAAAGACTGCCAATAATATAAATCTATACAAAATATACGTTTTTTAATTGAGTAAACACAATAAACATTAAACCATATTAAAAAAAAAATAAGGGAAATTATTGCAAGAACTATAGTGGTTAAGGTCAATGTGTAACTGAAGCCAGGCGTAAACAACTTTTTTAACAGGGGCATTGTTACTATAGTCAAGTGTAAAAATATGGGAGAACACAACATCTCAAAAACATGTCCCAATGCACTTTATTCCAGTGTGTAATAAGAACTTCGTAACATATTTATGAGAAGATACATATTTTTGTACGTACAAGTACAAATTATCCAAAATTGTTTTTTGGAAAAAAGTACTGTTAGGAAAAATCTATATTATCATACAAAATCGTAAGACATGAAATTTGAAAACCAAAACCGGTTCGTCTACCGGGGCCTTTTACTTTCCCCTATGTAAAAAGACACATTAAATTGTATATATAATTGGTTTAGTTTTTCTGTAAATTTAAAAATCCAAAAAAATACATAAATAACAATTGTCGTTTAACTGTTACTGGCTCTTAGACTACAATCAAACCGGTAAGATAACTGGATTGCGCGCACGCTTATGTTGTTGACATTTGACTATATTGTTCGGCGACATTTATACCGATATATTTTCACAACCCATTTGCGGAACGGTATTTTTATTAAAAAAATATATTGAGAACTAATTTTAATAACGGCACTGACATATATTTTATGTATACTTTAATGGAATTGACAGATTTTAAAAGAGGTGTCCATCAACAGGCAAGGTTTACGTTTTGTGACATTGTCCATAACTAGTAGCAATAGTAATTGGTTTTTGTACAGTCGCCATAAAAATATATCGGGTTACATAAAGCGCTCAAAAATGACTGAACTCGACTCTTTTGTAAAAGAGCGCGCTATAGATTGATCTGATATTTTTGAGCAAAATAATAATGAAAATAAATTTATTCAGTACCTTAACCCAACTTTTTTACCGTTTTTCGTAAGTACCTCTTTTAAGAATAAATTTCTCGAAAAGAACTGCATGCAATATATGTCCATAAGTACAAGTTGAATTGTATGGGGGCATAGCGAGATGCCAAACTGCCGCAGGCCGAAAAAATTCCGTGGTGATGTATAATTCAAGGTGGCACTTCACTTGGTTGTTATTTGTCAAATATTATCATTGCATCTCTTTCAATCAGTATGTCAAACGAAAGAGATGTAAGATCAATATTTGACAAACATGGCCAAGTGAAGTGCTACCATACAGTTTTATCGCAATAAAGGCATATAATTTTTGGTAATACATGGTTTATCAATAATTTGTCTCATCTTAATCTTCTTTTGCCAAGAAGGGCACAATGTTGCACGTAAACCAGAATTAAAGTTCATAGTTCAAACTGCAATAGAATAATATACTTACATTGCGACCAAAACACGATGAACAAGATTGCAGCGACCGCCAACACTTTCCCTCTCCTTTCCAACGCTTCCATTTTCAAAGTTTCACTAACAACGGTTCTGCACTTATAGAAAAATTACACACTGAACTCACTGACACTACGCTCTACAGACATTACACATTTTTAGACGTTGGCTCACTCCTTGTTTAAACACCTGAAACAAAAGAAAACAACATTAGAAATAGGTATATATCATTTTATCGCGAAAAAAATTTGTGTCTATAGTATAGTTAGGTACAGACGCAAAAGTGTGGTCAAATGGCAAAATGTCGCAATGCCTGGGCCACTTCTGCGAGATTCGGTTAATCTTCGTGTAGGCTTCCCTTTAAATATTAAATATAGAAGAAGAAATAGATAAAGAAAGGCATTTCAATAAAAATCTTCGCATTCTCGAATGATCTTCGAATCCCGCAAAAGTTGCCCCAGCATTAAAATATGCTATGACGATTTTAAATTATTTAAATTAATTAGAATTATCTAGGTGAATACGCAAAATTATCCGTTTGCGCCCTAATAATTTGACGCCATACTAGGTTCATGCTAAATTTTTAGACTAACAGGCTTTATTTTGTAATCTTCAAAGACGCTGCAAAATTTACGTCAATTTAGCTGTACCTATCAAACGATACATCGAACTGAGCTGCTGCTTACAAATGTTAAATTAATTAAATGACGAGCTTTTACTACTTTATTTAGAACCTCATCAGCCCTTGCAGCAGGCTGTTTATTAGCTCCGCAGTTAATCTTCATGCAGGCAAGGTTTACGATGCCATTAAAACTATCTGAATCTAGATTTCTCCGCGGTAGACTTTCTATGACCCGAATGGACATGACTTATTGTTAATGTAAGTAGATTGTAGGGTTTAGAGTACTTTACAGTGTCCGTTTAGTTAGCACATTACTTATTGTTATACGTTCAAGTTCGTAGGTTTAAATTTAAGCTCCTACTTTGACAAAAACCAGACGTTGTTTACAAGTTGTTAAAGAAACTTCAAATTTAAAGAATAGATAATTTTGTTTATGCTATACACAAAGTAGATACAAATGACGGACTGAATGCTTTAAGGCATTATCTACAAACCAACCAAAAGAAACAAATAAACTTAGTTGCTAAGATAGGTTTATGTTAATAGTAAAAGTTTAGTCTCAATTAAATTACTTAGTACATGTGTCTAGAAAAATAAACGCAATAACGCGGGATAATTTTTATTAAGTAAAAATAGATACACCAAAATGAATAAAGTAATACCTACAGATGTAGTTAATAAACGGGATCCCTTTGAAACGCATAAACTTTTTACGCATAACGTTTTTTCGCATAAACACCCTTTAGGCTGACATTTCAAAATTTAATAAACGTCTATTGTGTAGATTAGGTTAGGTTAGGTTAGGTTAGATTTTTAAAATAATTAAAATAAATCGTTTTCTATTGTAAAAACCGTTTTAGGTCAAACGATTTCGATGCGTAAAGATACGTTATGCTTAAAAAAATTATGCGATCCAATAGAGACCCTTAAAAAAATTCCGACCAAAATATCGTATAATGTTTACATTATACGATATTTTGGTCGGAAAATTTCGTATGTATACATATATCTTGCTTTCGCAGTCAGCTTTATTACCCATCGATGAGCTAATTGAGAAAGCAAGACGATTAAGTATAAACTCATCCGACAAAAATGATGTCGTATATTGACTGCATTTATACCTACAGTTCTTTCACAATGTGAATTCTCTGTAGTTTAGATCCTCATATTATTGGTTTGATGCCTAATTTATTCTTCAAACACCTGTTAAAAGTACAAATGAAACAAATATTCACTGTATTGCATGTAGTTGCAGATGCTGTGCTAGAATAACTGCAATCCCATTAGACCTAGGGCTAAACGCGTGATCTATGCATTATAATTACTGCCCTTTGAAGTTGCCGGCCATTCATGTAATAAGGTTCATTGCAAACGGATTTCACGGGTAAATTATAGACTTGAAAGGGTTCGTTAGGTTCAGGACTAATGTAATATTTTGCAATTACAAATAGTGATACAAATTGAGGTTATTTACCATTAGTACCATTACAAACGTCATGTTTACCTTTGCTATACCATACACACAAGACACCGTTTCACAACACATTAATTCACTGTTATAGCCGGTTGATGAAATTCGTCGCCATGGGTTGTCAAAATAATATGACCATCAGCCTCCTATCTTTACAAGTGTACAATTTGACAGAATTGTACGGATTTACAAATAAAAAGTTATCAACACTGTCGACTTGAACACTTGTTAAATTTTGTGGCATACAGGGCTGTTGTTTTCCTTAATAAACTTACGTGCTCAATCATCTTAGAATTAATAAGCAATAATATTTATTATCTGATAATTTTACATAGATTGATCTAGTCTACTCGCAAAAGTTCGAGCTTTGTCCTAATACCCAAAGAAATGCTAAAACACATTGAAAGCATCCAAAATTCAAAAGCAAGTATACGCGGTCACCACACAATTACACAATTACATTTTAATCCGGCAGGATCGAATCCGGGACTGCTTGCTAGCTTTGCAAGCAGGGTCACTATCAACTAGGCTACTCTCTTCATTCTCATTGGTCTAAACCCCCTTAAATAGCGAAGAAAGGATAACAAACGGCAGTTTACTGCAAAATAAGGTTTATGTTCAGAAAGCATGAAATCCCGAGCTGAACTGAAGCCTAATTGAATCCGTTACGCTGATTAACGATGCAGTTAAAGAGCTCAGTTAAAACTGACTATAAAACGGAGTCCAAAACTGTACGTCGTCGTGAACGGTTACTCGTAATGGTTAGAAATAATGCCTGTGGTCTGAGATGGGCTACTCGTATTCCTACATCGTAAAATATCACGACCTAGTCTTAGGCTAGAAGCTTCTAATTGCTTTTGGAAACTATTATAGTAAATTAAGTGAGGTTCGCCAAGTGCTTAAAATACTCAGAAGTTACTTGAAAATAGCTACTAAAGCTAGCTGTAGACACTATCATTGTTATATCAGTGAAGAGCAGGAATGCTGATAAATAGTATTTACTAGATTACTATGGTAAAACCACTAACTATGTTGTTGAAAGTGGCAACTTAGACTTGTTGATCATACGGTATAAACCACTAACAATGTTGTTGAAAGTGGCAACTTAGACTTGATAATCATACGGCATTGTTTCGTATTCTAAAGTGGGCTGAATTCCAAAACATGATGTCAAGAACAACATATTTTGCGTGTGGTAGCATTACGTTTTTATACGTATTTATTTGGTTATTCGACGGTCATTTTCACTCAGCTTTGCCGACGTGTTTTTCAAGAGAATTAACACTCCATTTCTCACATCTTCAAAACAACGTTGCCTAGCGATTGGACACAACAATCAAGTTCATAGCAACCTGATACCGAATGCACACCGCAACGCAACCATGCGTGTGTTGCGCTTGATAGCGTGCATCAAGTGACAGGGCCAAGTTCAAGGAATATAGTTAACTGAGTCCCAGGCAACCTATTTCAATTGGCTTAAATATGTTAGCCTCCATGTAAATAATATACTACTAACTACTCTAAAGAAGGATTTTTTTTGAAGAGTAAATAATTAGTTATGGTACAAGTATTATGTATGACATGTGAACAATTAGGTAGTGATTCATTGCTTCCTTTTTAGTGGTGGTAGAACCTTGTGCAGGGTCCGTTTGGATCGCTACCACCATCTTGTCCCTTAACCGACTGCCAAGCAACAGTGTTTGAATTGTTGTGTTGCGGTGTGGGGATCACACAACCGGTGAAATTACTAGCATAGACACATTCTATATTAGTCCTCATGGTTGGCCAGGTATTTGCAGTGTTAGGATTACAGTCTTGGGATTGTAGACTTGAGAAAGTAAATGTATATGGGTCTCAGTTCCTACTTACTATCAAATAGCCTGTATGCACGTTTGCCTTCTAAAAAATATATAAACACATACCTTCACGCCTGTAATCCCAGAGTGGGCTAGGCAGAGGCAGATTCTACAACTTTAAAAACTTGTTGATATTTCAGGAACCACATTTTGCACAAATAGGCTATGATGTTTACCAGCGTATTAGTGACAGGTTGCAAGCCGATCGCTTAATAGTACTACAAGCCTATATTCCCTTAGTCGCCTCTTACGACATCCACGGGAAGACATGGAGTGGGACTATTCAAACCCGGCAACCACATCACACCACACGCGGGGCGGGGTCTAGAATAAATTAGAATAAACTCGTAAAACCACCAAGGCCAAAACGGCAAATGTATTTGTTTATGGCAAGTAGGAGTCACACGAGCATACAGTCCACCTGATGCCTATATAAACAGTTGCGTTGATATGATTTTAATATAAACACCCCATACTTGGCGCGGTTCTTCAGTGCATATAACCGTGTCGTTTTTTTAACACGAGATATTATCCACATTAAAGATCGGTATCATCTCTCGTGTTTACTGAAGTGATAGCAAAGAGTACAAGTAAAAAAAGCGCAGATACTCTTTTAAATGGGTAAAATACTTCTGGACGTATCATATAAATCCTTATTCAAGATTTGTTATTGGCAATTTCTCGACAGCATTAGAATGAAGGTTTCTAATTTTGTTTTTCTCATACTTGAACACTTCAGGCAATGTTACATCGGGTACAAATAATACCCAAATTTAGCAAAAATAGTAGTACTCACCTCAAATGTCGCAATAACTAAAACCAGGTATTGCGTACAACCAGAACAATTTTCCAAAGAATACCTCAATTTTAACTATACTACACTCCAATTCTAATTGCAGTCCCAAGATCACTACCCACGCCTCACGAGAGCAAGTTTCGTCTCTTGAGCGCAGTTTCGAGTGCACTCGAGAACTCAAACGACGCCGGCAGATGAAATATTGATGCATGACTGTTTTGGAATGCAAACCATAACAACGTATGCGTTTATACTGGTTGTTGAATTGAAGATGAAACTTTGGTATCATTAAAAAATTGAAATTTAAGGCGAATCAATTCAGATAAGGGTTTTTATTCATTCTATAACCAGGAGTTCAGAATCTGCAAGGGTCTGCTCCAACGGAGGAACGGCCTTTGGGCTAAAGTGGAATGATTCATAATGATGGATAAAATTTTAAGTACCCAAGTAATATACGTTTGTGTTTTACCCTAATATGTTAGAAGGAGGGTTATGTACATCCCGATCTTGAAAACCTTTGTTGTTGTTCTTGTTGTTGTAACTTACACACATACGTAAATTGAAAAGACTCATTTGAATATTGTATATTAAAGAAAAATAAACATTCTCACTTTGTCTTTCTGGATCAATATTTCATTTATCATCGCGAACAAGTTTTTCTATTGTCTCTTCTGGTTTCCACATGAGATTTTCACATAAAATAAAGAAGTGTGGCTGTGGTAACGGTTTAACGGAATTCTATAATTTCATGCCTCGCCTACATGCAGATACTGAACGTTAATCTCTTTCCGAATATTTATGACGTTATCGACGTGACGTCTTTCCAAAGCGTGAGTAAGTACCTAGATGTTTACTGGAACATAACCCACAGACCTATCAGGTTAATCCCTATTTTTATCGGGTTATTTTCAGCCTATTACACATAAAACCTTGTTATTACCCGCTGACCTTAGGGCAGTACACATGACTCGAGTTACATGTTTTAGCGACATCGTAAAATAATACTGGCAGGTTTAACTTTAACGTTGGCTTCAATATTGTCGACGGCAAAAGAAAAAATAAACACTGAAAGATATAGTTTGCATAAAAATAACGGTCGGTTATTTTTGCGGGTTCGAATAATTACTAGAAAACGGATCTTTATTTCAAAAAGGCCGCCCACAACTGCTATTCCTTATTTATCTATCCCAATTTAACTGTGCCAATCAGAACAACCTACATCACTATGCTTTATTATAACTTAGGTGCGACGCCCTATTCAGAAAACTTCAAGATTTAAAACGTTTACTGATCTGACACTTTCTGACAGGCGTTCATTGTTTCTTGATTCTAAATTTCAAGTATCTGTGACATCGTTTTACTTTTAAAATAATAAATCATCCCAGCCACCATGGGATGTTTGGGTTACCGCTTATTCAGCACACTGTGTCATTATTACCGCATACCATGCAACATTTTATATTTATAGACGAGTTCTTTAAACTAACGTGTTAGGGTTCTGAATCGTTTAAACATCTGGTTATTATGGGTTGGTTCGGTAAGCAAAGATAAACATTCAGGCTTGGTATGTGTGAGGTTGTTTAAATTGGAGAACGTTGATTGCAATTTGATTTCGTTGGGCTAGATACATAATTTGAGGTAATGGCTAACTTTGAAATGGAGACATATTACCTAGATTGTTAACGATGTATCGTTTAAGATAAAAACCGGCCAAGTGCGAGTCGGACTCGCGCGCGAAGGGTTCCGTACCATTATCTATACAACATTAGCAAAAAACGGCAAAAAAAATCACGTTAGTTGTATGGAAGCCCCCCTTAAATATTTATTTTATTCTATTTTTAGTATTTGTTGTTATAGCGGCAACAGAAATACATCTTCTGTGAAAATTTCAACTGTCTAGCTATTACGGTTCATCAGATACAGCCTGGTGACAGACAGACAGACGGACAGCGGAGTCTTAGTAATAGGGCCCCGTTTTTACCCTTTGGGTACGGAACCCTAAAAAGGCAAACACGTACTATTAGTTGAGGATAGTATACGATCTGTGATCTCATAGCTAACCGTTTACTGAGGCTAAGTTAGGTGACTGTATTCAACCTCAAGTAATTGCAAAACGTACGTCGAGATAGGTTAAGTATTTTTTAAACTTGAAGTATTAAAAATAATAAAAGGATACAGCAGACAAATAAATAGATAAGCTTTCACATTTATCATCATCATCCCAGGGTAACAAAATTTCCTTAAACGCCAACTACTCCGAACGCCACTTGAAACCCGTAAATGCACATAAATTAACCAATTCTTAGCTGCAAGCAAACACGAGGTAATGCGGTTGTCAAGACTAATTACTTACAAAAGAGAGTAGGTACACATAGCAAGAGAAGAGAAATTCAAAAAGTCAGGATGAAAGTTCTATGCACGCTCATCATGGTTCAAATTGGAGTAGATTTGTTTCTGGAGATATTCCTTTTTAATTTTGTACTGTGGTGTTAGTTCCACTTGTCTCGGGACGTCTGCCGCAAGCTCATAAGTGTCCATTGTGATACGACACGTAAAATGCCGCTGTGATTATCATCATCGTTATTACAGCCGATAGACGTCCACTGCTGCACATTAGTAGGTGTTAGGCGTCCCCCAAGGTTTGTTATTAGGACCAGTCCTGCGTCGCTTGCATTCATCGATTTCCCGCAGATTTAGCCATGTCGTCGGTCTACCTTATTGGTCTACCCACGCTGCGTCTTCCGGCACGCGGACATCACTAGAGAACTCTTCGACCTCATTGGCTATCTGTGCTGCGAGCAATATACCCTCCGAGAGCGATGAATGATGAGCGATGTTGAGTATAGTGGTAATGAGTATAGTGGTGGCTGGTGGAAGCTAAATTGATTCCGCCATTATGATTTCATCTTCGGGCCTTCACTGGTCATGAAGCGTAATGTTAAGGGTTGTCTCAATGTACTTGTAGAGTGCTAAAATGGTAGGAGTTAGTGTTAGAGTACGATTAGAAGTCTCGAGTATGTTCTTAAGAAAACCTGACCTGACCTAATCGACGAGGTAACCCTATTAGACGTTACGTATTTAAAAAAAAACACATTCATGAATAGACGATACCGTCAAGAATTGAAATTAACAATTCGCAAAACGACCGAGTTCAGATAAAATGACCAAATTAACGATACTACCGGAAAAATGTACATTTAAATTTACTCATTCATTCTAAATTAAATTCGCATCTTTTAGGGGCTCCAATAAGTTTGTATTGGAATCATTAGCATCCTACATATACATTAAAATTCGTATCCTTGCTTGAACTTAAGTCACGGTCAATTCGTTTGTAGGTAAGTCACCAAAATGCGTAGACCACATAGGAAATAGGAACTCCTGCATTCATTTTGTTTTAATTATATGCCTAGTAGACATTTTATTGATTCAAAAAATATTTGTGCTAAAACAACGGTTATCTTAACGGTTTTTTATTTAACTTGTTTTAAAATTTGAACCTAACGAATGTAGAAAAACAAAACAAAAGTAATCTTGTAAGTACAAGAAAGAGGTTCTTTTGACTACCTTGTGGCATCGACGAACTATACAGAGCTATCAATCAATGCTATGCTATGTTCGGCCATCCATGCTAGTGTTCTATACAAACTTGATACCACTATCACCACTCAGTGAGATATATGACACAAGTGTTTTGGAAACGGTAACTCATTCGCATGCAAGCCTGCACTTTCAAGAAAAGCTCGTCTCATTCCGCTTAAAGCGTATTTGTGTTGCAACTGTTGCGCTAGACGCATCGTACCTAATGGTCGACTGGACGAGAATGCTAACAGGCATTAAGTGACCGCACTTACACTTATGATAATTGAGTCCCTGTGTATAAATTACTTTTTAAAAGTTACGTAGGCACATTTCTTTCCGGCAATTGCTTTGAAGATGGAGGTAAACATCGTCAAGTTTTTGCAAATTCTGCATATGAATGTGTGGCTAAGTATGGTTGAAATGGGAATGCTCATCATAATTCTTTTTTAAGTTATTTTGTTAGAAATCGATAGAGGCTCCGCAACACACCTGTTCATTTTAATCTTATTATTATTATTTTGTACAGTCACCAGCAATAATATATTATCCAATATTGGTGGCAAAAATATATAACACGTCTTTATTACTAGAGGTATAAGAGCGTGTCAGATATTTTTGCGCCTTATTGCTGGTGACTGTACCAAATAAACGCTTTTCTTCTTACATTTAGTTTTTGCCATACATCTACACAAAATTACGTACCTAAGTGAAAGAACATAATAGGTATCTATAACAGCTAGTTATTTTATACTCGTTAATACATAAAATTGCTTATACAGGGTGTCCCAAAATCGGTAACCCACATTGACACCGGAGGTAGGTCAGTTTAAGAGGTACCGAACCAGCCTAACATGACCTCAGTAAAATGACTTTATTTTTTTCAAATTGCTAGACCAATGCTTATAGGCTCGGTACCTCTTAAGCTGACCTACCTCCGGTGTCAATGTGGGTTACCGATTTTGGGACACCCTGTATATATTGTTCGTACTAATTACTTTGCCGTTTAGAGTTTGGTGTAGGAGTAAACTGCTGTTTGAAATTGGAGATCGTGCATGATAATGGTGGTCGTACTTGGCAACCCTATAGTGGGTCAAGTTTTGCACGGCGGTTCCCACTTCGAGATGGTACATCAATCAAAAACCTCTAAGATATTGGCTTGCAGTATTGAAATAAGACCAAGAGTAGTGCTCCGATATAAGCGTGCTCTTTGACTGTTTCATATGTAGTTTACGCAGAACGATTACGGTATACGTTAATAATATTATGAAGCAACTAATTCATTAGAGCTATTTAGTTTATGGTAGCGATGATTGATTAACTGTGTGAACATCGATGACAGCTGTAAGGTTAAGCTTCCCACCAAATACCATGTGAGTCATTCTCTCACCAAGACAATGGGGAATATTGACTTTGCGTAAGGACAGTGTTTTGTAACTTAGTAACGTGGTTACACAGAGATGCGCTAATCAAAATATACAATAGGTATTTCAGTAGTACCACATTATTATTGTAAGTAGTCACGACTTCGCTCGAGTTGAATAACATCGTCGGTATAGATGTGATAATAACATTTGTCGTAACATTTTTTGGACAGTAGGAGACATTCACAAGTTAGTAACTCCAAAAATAAAAAACGAACAATTTTGCAATTTTTTTTACAAAAACAATGGTAGTTGCGAGGCTTCCCTTCTAGACCGACGACGTACTATTTTCATCTGGAATAATGTAATTTCAAATGGTGTTTTTTTAAATAGGTACAGCGGTTTCAGAGATAATCCTCCACAAATTCCACATACACACAAGCTCGCACCAAATTCGCACTATCTCATGAGTCATGATAAAATTGGTAAGGTTAAAATTTACTAACTGTAAATTATATTGCCAACAACTACTGGATTTAGGATTGTCAATTCCGTTCATCTTATTCGTGCAAGTGGCTTGTACCTTATACATACCGAAAAAAGTTCAAACCTGCTAAATTCTAAAAGTGAATTTAGATACGAATATATGTCTGTTTCTTTTTCTTGGCCGACACATCTACACCCATGTATTGATGAGAACATATTTTTAGTAAATTGTATTATAAATTCTTTTTGTTGAAGTTACGGCTCCAATATCTTAATTAGTATGTAAGCGAGGTCCGGAGAAATTCGCCCACCCACCGTTGGCATTTGGCTCTCGGCTTGCTCAATAGGATGTCGCGTGTATAATTTGGGAGACTTGTAATTATCTTGGAAATGATTGGCTTAATTTGAAGTCATTGTTAATCATCATGTGTATAGTAATTTAATCAATTGACACTATGAAGTACTTCGAAAATCAATTAATGATGAATGTATAGTATTGGTTTTGTGACTTTTTACGTCAATTGGTATGGTGCTGGTGGAGTTGTCAAATGTTTCGAACATGCGTCGCTAGGGGCGCTGGTCGGTATATAAATAAATAAAAATACCAAGGGACAATGTCAACAATTGACCTAGTTCCACATTAAGCTCTAGGCTTGAACTATGGATACCAGACAACAATATAAATACGTATATAGAGAAATATATACTTAAATACATAGAAAACATTCATGACTCAGGAACAAATATTCGCGCTCATCACACAATATCTGCCTTTATCGTGTTTTGAACCCAGGACCGCTAGCTTCGTAGGTAGAGTCACTACTAACTAGGCCAAACTAACGTCGTCAATATATATTCCCATACGAATGAAGAGTTGCCGCAAACACTATCGAGAAATTTGAAAACGCAGTAAAATATCTTTAATTCAAATAATAAAAAAGTAAACTAAATCCTAACACTAATGGAATGCCTGGAGCAAGCATTACTGACCTTGCTTTACGTTAAATACCTCAGTAACAGCCGTAGAATGTTCGCAATGCCGAACACCCACGGATCGTGCAAACACTATTGTATAATCGGAATCTTCATACAAAATGTTTAAAGAAACACAACGCTGAGTGAGTAAAACTAGTTGGGCTGTTGATCGGTTGCATTACATGGAGTATTTATGCATAATACTATTCACTATATTAATTTTATAAAGAGGTAAAGTTTATGACATTGTAGGGGTAATCTCTGGACCTACTCAACCGATTTTGAAAATTCTTTTACCAATAGAAAGCCACGTTATTTGTGAGTGTTATAGGCTATATTTAACCAAAAAAAATGCCCAACGAAGTGGGCACCGGAACAGCTAGTTAAGCTTGTTCTTAATGATGAGCTTTTGCCCTCATCTTTGTCCGTTTGGTATGTAGTTAGACTAGTTAGCTCCGGATCACTAATACTATTTTATCCTTTGACCTACCGCCAAACCCCAATGTTCGTATTATTGTGTTCTGTGTGTGGGGATAAAACAACCGGTGAAATTACTAGCATAGAGGCATTCCAGTCTTAGGATTGCAGTTTTGAGATGATAGTCTATGAGTCTCAGATCCCACTCACCTAAAAAAAAATGTTTTACATGGGCAGTTAAAAAAAGCTTTGAAGCTTATGTAATTGAGAATCCTTAACTCTGTGAAATATAGGGGATATTGATAAATTACGCTCACCGACGACAATTTGACACAAAGTCACGGGTTGAATCAGCTGATTCATTCATACTTATAAAAAAAAATAGAATTATATTTGCCCGTGTAGATATAATTATATATATCTGTATATATAAAAGGCAAACCTGATTGACTTATATATCAACGCACAGCCGAAACTACTGTACCTAGAAACTTGAAATTTGGTACAGGGGTTCCTTTCATGATGTAAAGTGAGCACTAAGAAAGGATTTTCCGAAAATCGACCTCCAACGGGAAGAAATGGGGGGAGTAGCGGGAAACTAATTCTACGCGTACGAAGTCGCGGGCGTCCTCTAGTAGTACAGTCAACCGCATAAATAAGTGATCATTTATGTACCTTGTCACTTCAACGTCGTGTTTGAAACATTATACAAAATTGTGAATCGGTTGAAAGCGACAAGGTACAGAAATGATCACTTATTTATGCTGTTGACTGTACCATAAAGTGTTATTGTTGAGAACTTAATGCTCGTATATATTGTGCTTCAGGAAAATTTTGATTACTGTGATTCGCTATATGGTAACGTGGAACACATAACCCAAAAGCGGTAACAACATAATCATATCAATCTCAGGATATTCTTTTTTTGCGCTGGGCGTAACTCAATAAAGATTCGTGCGTAAGTACTAACTACCACTAGCGATCAAGTTTTAATGGTTTTATTAGCTGAAATTTAATACCACTTACTTATTGGGTAAGTTATATTGCCTTTTTGCAGCCTGCGAGTGAATAACGTACCTGAAAAAATTACAAAAAATATTGTTAGTAAGAAAATTACAAAAGTAAATAAATTATTCGAAAGTAAAGTAAGACATTACTTGTTACGAGACACGTTTTGAGATGTTTCTGCGTGTACTAATTGTAGCTAAAAATGGTTATATGTACATGGTTAGGTATAGATATTTATAAATACAGCTCTTAATAACATCCTAAATTAACTTCACGTGAACCGTTAATGAGTATAGCATAATCTTAACGTAGGTACCTATATCATTTTATTAGAATATTTTTCAAAAATGTCTCTTTTGTGAAAAATAGCCAGTTAAACATCTAATTTACGTATTGTTAGCTTTAAACATCAAACTAAAACTTGTCAAATGCGTAACAGCTCCAAGATTTATAACATTTAAGGGATTATCATAATGTATGCTCATCAAAAATTCTTTTCTCTTGGGATATAAGATGAAGTTTATCATGATTTATTGGACATGTATGAAGATGAATCATAAGCTCGAACAGTTACGAAAACATTTAGTAACCATTGACCACCCACAAAGCAAATTAAGCTATTAGCCCAATCGGCCAAATATATAGGTCATTGGACAATAAAATATCTTTTTTGCTCGCCGAATGGCGCCGGCGCATCGCCGACGTAAGAATGATGCGACCACGCTTTGGGATTAGTCTTGAGACTGAATGAATGGTTTAGGATGAATGAATGATATATGGCGTTACAGTTTTAGAAGTGAGAGGGTTCAAGTGGAGATTATTATCATTGAGGACGATACGGAATAAACAAAACTGGTAAACTGCCGTTTGTTTTAGTGTTGTGTTAATAATGCATGCTACTGTTTTCCACATTTAGAAACATCTAATTCTAATTTTAATTTAATGGCTTTCACTCCTTTTAAGGTTTATTTTGCCAATGTCGAATTATTTATAGCTCAAAGCGTTTCTGTCAAGTCCAAAGAAACATCATCATCATCATCATCATCATCATTCTCCTGCCCTTATCCCAAATTATTCTTCTAAGACATCATTATGTGTCATGAATGAATCATTTAAGTGAGGTTTAGCCAGAGCTACTTGTCGATTGCCTCGGCCGTGATTCCCATAATATAGTACCTATTTAACATTGCTGTATTCAATGTAATATCTATGTTACATTTTTTTTACAATAATAATATCATACCTCGATTATTTCTTCATTGTTTCAAGACATTGAGCTACATACAATCGTGCGCAATAAATAATTTAAAATACTGAGAAATCGATTGTGAACCGGCTTGTAAACTGACTTGTAACTTTTTCTTCGGTAAAAAGGCGACAATCGAGTAATCACCAGTCGGCATGTTGCCGCGCGATCATGGCCCTTAAATGGAGCAGCGGAACTAGCACAGGCCAATATATTTTTTTTGTATTTTTTACAACTATGTATAATGTATGTAAGCTTGTCAATACAATATATTTATTATTAAAAATATGTAAAATAAACTTACTCCGTTTCTTTTACCAACTAACGTAATAAATGTAAAAGTTTACGAGGATATTTAGATTTATACATTATTTCATGGTTAAACGGCTTATTACATTTTGTCCCAAAATTTAAGTTGTTCCCTGATAAAGAGCCTGGTGCAACGCGGGCGAATGCAAATTAATAATGAGTGAAATAGATAAATAAATTCATCAAGTTTAAGGAAGTTTCTTATTAGGGTGATGGGACCAGTAATGAACAAGGACCAATAATGGACACTTGATTCTTATGGTACAGAAGATAAGGGTTATCCATTTATTTTAAGACAATCAATTTATAAGCTTATGATCTTTGAATTAAGAGTTAAGTGTCCATTATTAGTGCTTTCAGCTTAAAAGTGTCCAACATTGGTGCCGTTACCCTAGGTGCAATCTTTGGATCACTACTTTTAATCATAACTTCTAAATATCAAACTGAACATGCTAGCACTTGCAGAATCTAGCTAATGTGTAGCCACAAGTCGCAAAAAGCGGTCTGATGTGTGGCATGCAATAAAAGCAACGACGTGGATTTTTGATTTTATTACACCTGTCCATTAATGCGATTTATTACACGACTCAATCTTTATCAAAATCGCAAAAAGAAAAAAGACGGAGAAAAGTTCGTCTTTAATAAGAAAGCAATTTATATTGCAGGTTATTATTGGTAGGGTACTGTATAAGACAAAAGCGTATCATTCAATTAAATTCTCTAAAAGCAGACGCTCAAAGCATTAAGTCTCATTATTTTCACATTCACTTTATTAGGTTCAATCATTACCCAGACAATACAAAACAAACTTATATGTTCACTTAACATTACCGCTGTCATCAAACAAACGATACATATATAATATGGGGCAACGTTAGTTCAGTGTTAAGCCACTAGCACAATTAACTTTGTAATAGGACTGTCTCACGCATTTACCGAACTGGTCACATTAGTGCACCGGCCGACACTTGTTCCTTTCAATTAGCGTGAAAATAGCCTGAATCGTGGCCTTGGGGAAAATTTAGCTTTACCCGTCCAATTTAATAAGACCTGTGGACCACCAGGAAGTGCTACCATCGCTTCAGGATTTAATATAGAATGGAAATTGATGGTGGTGAAAATGGATCTATTTATACTGGATGTTTAATCCATACATTTAGTAAACGTAGGATTAAATCTTGAGTCTAGAATTTGTTTAAGCATCTTGCGGCTGCTAGATTAGTGTTCAGTTTTTATTAATTTACAATTTAGCGGCAGTTTTGTTATCTACGTTATTATTCCAAATAAATTTCCTCATTTTCATTTGTTGGTTTGTTTGTTCATTTGCCACGGTTTAAAGCCTCAACTCCTCAACTGATCGACGTGAAAACAATTTTAGAACCATATACCTTTTATATGGAATAATTCCGGCGGGAATTTCGGTTCGCGGGCAAAAGCTAGTCCTTCATAACTAATTCAGTTATCTCTACCGTTAAGCAATTAGTTGATTTAAAATCTTTTTAGACCATCAACTTTAAAGCAGTAGGTATAAAAATGCTTTTACGATTAAAACCTGTTTTATTAATAAGGTTTTCAACCTGTATACCTGATATGTCTGTAAGTTTAACGAGCGAAAATGTTCCACGTGTAAAGATACAACAGCAGCACCAAGAAACCACGAAACAAACAACTTTTTTTAAAGAAAACTCCAGCATATAGATTGCAGTACGCATAAGACAACTTGTAACGATAAATCACGATGTCAAGGGCTCTTTATTGAAGATAAAATGTGGTAAGTCAGGTCGAAAACGAGATACAAAAGGTCGAGTCATGTATCGTACGGTGTACTTTTCTTTTGGAATAAGGCTCAGAAATTGCAAAGGAGAACGACCCGACGCATGTAATGCAGTTCAGGAAGTCGACCTGCTAAAATATGACTGCATTTGCAGTCGTCGGTATAATTGCATTAGGACTGCATTACAAACGTGCAGCTAGTAGAGGTATGCAGTGCTGGTGTCCCTCGGAATCCCTAAAACGTTTGTCTTAAGTATCCTAACGCAACGTTTTGTCCGTATTATTGTTTGTCCTAAACTGGTATTCACCGGAGGCAGATAATTTTTTTAGATTTCCAAAAATACCTGCGGTTAGATTAGGTTAGGGTTGTATAACATATGTAACACAAAAAGAAACAAAATTCAGGCGGAAATGGCTTTAGGATAAACAAAAATTAGGACAAACGATGCATTAGGACAAATGACGATTAGGGATTCAAATAAAGACCTATGCAGTACCTTACCTCCATCCCTTTCTCTGGTTTTAGTCTGTAAAGTCGAGTGACAGGGATGGAGCTAACGTAACTTCGGACTTCGATTTACAAAGTAGGGCCTCTGGACGCCAACTGCAAGCGAACCTCAGCAGTTCAGCAGTTTTGGTGGAACGCAATGCAATTTTGCATCTGCATTGCATTTAAAATGCAGACCGGCTGTGGACGAGGCCGACTGTACAAAATATTTAAAACTTTAGATGCTACTATATTTGAAAGCTGACTGTACTCACACTTGTAATGCGACAACTTTATTATATGAGTTCTTATCGCGCTTTTCGATCAACTGCCCGACGTTTACATTTATGATCTGCATATATTAATATAAAGGGCACTTTTCTGGGTCACATGATGTCATGACTGAAATAAATTGTCTTAATTGAATACCTTGAAAACGGACGTGAGTATATTTGTGTTGTGAATGCGTTTGCCGTCGTTATGTTGGTAAAATTGGCCAGTGCATTACCACAACCACAGTATTATTGTTTAGGTTGGTTAAATATAACTAACATCGGTAAGCAGAATTTATAGTTATGTCTATTGTTTACAGAAAACTGACAGCGGGCCTTGTTACATTTAACTCCATGAAAGCTAAAGAGTTTTGAAATTTGTTTACATGTATGGATGGAATTGAATTAAGCACCCGACGCGACCGCCTGCCGTACGGCAAGTCAATCTCGAACATTTTCAGATGTCGTTTTCGTTCATCGTTCATCTTGTCTTGAACGGCTAGCACAAGTTATCCGCGAATTGTTTGTCGCTCAAGTGACAAGAAAGAAAATACAAGATGTCCAAGGCTTAGCCCCTAAACTGTCCTAAAGCAGAGGCATTGAACCACTAGTATGCAAACTATTAAAATACATGTTTTTGTTTGCGTAGAAAGACATTCATAGTCCGAAACCTCGATTATTTTGTGTAGGCACGGTTAGCAGCATAATTAATTAGTCACCGAAACCGTTAATTACTTAACCTAACTAACCAAAGTTGATTTTGGTGGTTGAAAATTGGTTACCTATCTTAATTCCGAAACACGTTTGCCCTCTGTTTCGTTTCTCCAAATTTCTTTTTTTTTTCTGAACCCCTTTTTTACTTTTCCTGGGTTGTTACCTATCAAACAAACCTAACCTGACCTCCAGGTTCTGTAGATATATCCCTTTAAAAGTTTTCAAAAGTAAATGGGTTCAGACACAAATATTTTACAAACTTATGAAAATTCGGACAAACCAAACAGCGGGAAACGAACTTGTCGGCCAACTGGCATTCCGGCCTCACGAAGTTTAGCCTTGTAAAACGTAATAATAATCATCAATATCTAATAAATTCTAATTAACTAAGACTCACTGAAATCCAATACCCTAGGGCAGCCATGTATACCGGATAAATAAAATAGGCGTTAAAACTAATTTTACCACATTTTATGACCGCAATCGTGACGCAAGGGCAGTGTTTACATTGCGTCCGGAATCGCAGCCGCCCTACGACAATGCTGTCATCGACGTATACGTCCGAAATCGTCATGCGTCTCAGGAAACATTCAAGGATATAGAACTTTCGAGAAAATACATTTTTCTAGTTAAATACGTGATTATAATTATCAATGTTTAGTTCAAATTTTATTTCAACAAGTATTAATTTAGAAATGGACATAATTATTTTCATGAGCAAGCTACACACGGCTTGTTGATAATTTAACTCGAATCGCGGCCAGTGAATATCCCATTATTGCTTTAAAATATCCCACTACAGGGCCAACTAGGCTCTCGTCTTTTAGCGTAGTCCTTAGTAGCCTTTTACCAGTCGCTACTTAATACTGCTAGATGGTCTTCTGCAACCGTAGGCAACATTGGCTTAAACTTCCCTTTATTAAAATCCGCGTACATGAGAACTATGCAAATGAGAGCCTCAATAAAACTAATTAGACGCTTTAAAAGCCCGACTTGCTTGTGTAATCCTAATTTATTGACTTTTGGGATGGTGGTCCAACTTGTAAGCTTAAGCGACACTTTAGTTTCTAACTACCAACTCGTCGACGTCGACAATAAACACGTTTCTTTTTCAAATTTGTGTATGAAAAATCATCACTGAGGAGCGACTTCATCGTCATTAACTGACTCTAAGTTAAGAAGCGACTCTACTAAAAGCCTTAGCTAGACATAAACATACTTTGAGAAGTAACTAGCATGTCATGATAAAAATAATCCGAGTTAGTCAGTAGGGATATTTCTCAGCATAAATTTCCTCGGTCCGATTGGTTTTCCAATTTATGTAGTAAATTAACATACAATTAAGGGTCATTATTTATTTGTCCCCTGTTCCAGTTGGGTAATGATCGGAGTGTATGATTCGTATAACTTTAACACCTTTTTTCCATATTTAGCTGAAAAGGTTTAAAGCTAATATAAAATATGTAATCCTGTTGAACCGCTGACACTTGTCTCCTATGGCGTGTCCTTGAAACCTAAGCCTTGTTTCACGGTGGCCCGTTACTAATTTACTTATATTTCTGCGAACGTCTGTTTATATTATCTCTGCATTTAAATAACAATACGCGATTACGCAAATTCTTGGACCGTAGCGCTTCTACATAAATATATCGGTCACTTATATAACAGTTGTAATACTTTAAGTACTAGTATTTTATAAATGCACGTATAGCCTATAAATTCTTATTCACATACGATGTTTTAGATCAAAGGAACACAAACATTGTACCTACTTATTGTGTTCGTAAAAAATATAATGGAAACAACCAACTCATGAGCGGTTTAAAAAGCTCCCTATATCTTCGGCTCTGTTTTCGTAGCGAGATATTATATCTAGTTTACCTATAAATACAATTTATTTATAAAAAGTTTATTTTGCGTAATAGGTACTTAGGTACTTGATTTTGCAAATATATATTGTAAAGACACTTCTGATACATTGGATCAGAAGTGTCGATATAATATATAGATATAATAGCAAAATAAGAATGCAACTGAACCTGAGTAATATAGTAACGGTTGTACTCAATCAGTTAATGACTATTAAGTCGTTCCTTATAATTCCTGATTTTTTTTATGCACAAGTTTCAAAAAGCAATGAGTTAATTGTCTCAAGGTACGGCGGTAAGAGCGGTGAACATTGCAAAAACCCTTGCAGGTGGACTGGTATAGAGAACGGCGGCACCCAAAAAATCGCTACAAGTATACAAGGGGGAAAAATATTCTTTGTCCGAACGCATCGAAGTCTGGACTATCATTAGTTGTAATCTGACCTTCAGCTGAATCAGACAACTTTTTAAATCTTTAAAAATACAAGTATATAGCCCAACCGGTGTTAGAACTTAGGTTTTCCGAAACTTTTATAATTCCGGCGGAAATAGCTTTAGGATAAACGATTATTAGGAGACTATTCGTACTAGGAGTATGAAAGAGTTTAAATAAATCTTGCGAAGTTTACTGCTAACTATTACTTTGTTACCGCACCTCTTATAACAGTCGTGACATAAACTTGCCATCATTATGTGATTATAAAACAAATATTACAGCAAAGTCCGCTTTTCAATTATCAAAGAACCAGTCCCATTCATTCTCTTCTGGCTCGCAAATATAAGGCACTAATTATCTGAACGTTTTCTTCAATTTTATTCTGCAACAAGTCGTTTTTAAGTTCGGCTTTGCAATGTTGCGAATTTTGGAACCTTGCACCTGTCGGCAGTCTGGTTTCTTTTGGGATATTTCGGGACCCCTTGGAATGAACTGGGAACCGGTTTGTGGGTATCCGGTAACGTTGTGTTTTATTTGCAGTCGAGTTGTGTTACTAGAACCTTGGTATTAGCCATGGTGATGCAAAATTAAATATTGAAGGGATTTAGAAATAAACAAAAGGTGATTATGATTTTTTCAAGTTTTTGGAATGAAAAGTAGAAGTAATAAATCAAAAAAACATTGAAATACGAAAAAAAATATTTTTTTGTATGGAGAAAAACCTTCTCGAAACCTGACCCCTTATATTTTTGTATTATTTTATTTGTTTTTCTCTTTTGCTTTGCGCTAGGTGTCAGGGACCCTACACATAAGAGTTCTCGTTTAACCTTGTGTAGAGTACATTTAGCCTTTACTAGGTAGAACTATAACTTGTACTAGGTAGCAGACAATAATTCTGGATAACTTTGTGCGTGATATGCTCAAGCTCAA
Organism: Acleris cristana; assembly: GCA_948252455.1. NCBI lineage: Eukaryota > Metazoa > Arthropoda > Insecta > Lepidoptera > Tortricidae > Acleris > Acleris cristana. The sequence continues at coordinate 13,128,722 of OX411779.1, forward strand.
GTAAAGTTAGGATAACAAATTAATATCATTGCGAGCTTCATTTTAATTTAAACGGTTTTACTCTGACCTGACGGCTTCTGACCCTTTAATCTATTTCACAGTTATAAATAGTTATTCTTTTAACTTTTCAATTAAATACCGGGAAGTAAATCAATATGGGTTACGGCGTATAATGGACGCATGCGACACCGGCGCGGGCGCGGCTTTGAACCAAATCGAGACGAAACGCGATCCGTCGGGTGAAATTGCTGAATCGTTGGGAAACTGTCGTGGTATTGTGTTTTGTTTAGTCTATGATTTATTTTTGTTATTACTTACATTACAAATAGTACTTATGAAGCTTTATGACAAAACTAGAGGACGAATTAGTTTCCCGCTTCTATTTTGTCCCGTTGGACATCGATTTTCGCAAAATCTTTGCTTAGCACTCCTGCAGTACCTCAAGGGTATTCAAGCAATATTCCCTGCTTTCAAAGGTCTAGGGTCACCGGTTTAGATTGTGCATCGGCAGTCAGTCGGTCACGAAACTCTCGGACGAGTTTAAGTATACGAGCACTTATGTATAAATTATCCGTTAATTTGACAAAAAAAAGGTGAATCGTGAATTCAAACCCTTTTTAATTTGAATCAGCACAATAAATAGTAATGAAAAAAACATTATGGTATGTTCACTGTGATAAAGAAACACTGTCAAATCAAGGGTTAATAATATCCAGTATAGAACGCAAGCTTATTTCCACGATTATTAGATAATATGTTTTGTTGCTAGATAACAAGCTAGATTTTTGACAAGTTTCAAGACTTCTAAGACAGTAACAGGAATTTGAAATTAACCTTTTCAAGATTTTAGCTCTCGATCATCGATGGTTCATAAATGTTAAGGCGGCAAAAAAAAAAATATTCAATAGTTTTTACACAGACGACGTCTTATTTATTTCTATTATTTTGGTTGCTACATCACTGTCGTTGTTTGTCAGCGACACAACCCTATTAAGATTTATTTATATCGATTACCATTTTGTCTGGCGTAAATGGTACCCATTCATGAGTTGCCTTTCCGGTCAAAACGCAACAGAACTGCGCAGGCGTGAAATGTCAACCAGTCTGATTGCTCAAGAGACAATTCATTATATCTGTAAATACAGTGTATTTATTGCTTTAATACTCAAGTTGTCAGTTGCAATTTGCAACTTAAATCACGCACCATTTGATTGATTTTTCAAGTTCACTTTTCGTGTTGTTATGTCCGTCGTAATTGGAAACTGGAGGGTATTTTATGTAAAGTCAACGTTATAACCCGCCTTCCACCGGTTTGGCATACAGCGGTGACTTCAAGTCTTTCCGCCGTAAGCTAAGCTCTTAAAGTCACCATTGTAAGCCAAACGGAGTCCGTACTGGGCCCGCTTCGCTCGCAGTGTAATTCGGGCATTAACGTTAGGTATGAACTGCATTAAAGTGGTTTAAATCCACTAAGTCCCGCTCCACTACTTCATTACGTATACGTACATGAATGCCACCGTTCAACACCTCGGCGAGGGACGGGGCGCGCATTCGTGGACTAAAACACCACATATACCAAATTGGCGAAAGAATAACCCTAATTAGTGTGACCCTGCCTACCCTGGCAAATATAATGTAATAAGCGGTGTTTTTGTTCCTGAGTCTTGGATATCTTCTTTGTATATGTATGTACAATTAAGTATTTCTCTATTTAAGTAGTGGTAGTTGTACTATACAAAGTGTTACAATCCTAAAAATTTGCTTCCCTTCGGACATTTATTTATCTAACTATGCTATGTTTACGCTGCACAGAAGCTGTATTACGGAGGCGGAATATTGCTTACTTTGTAAAGGAAATAGCGTAATGTGACAGCTAGATTTCCGGACTATGGTTAAAGTGTCAATGTTGTTAAGTTTATGGTGCCAAGTATTTATGTTCGCAATGTGGTGTGAAATCCATTTACTATAAAGCAAAGACTTGCTAAACGTTTTTACGCATAAAATGTGTTGAATTGAAGTCATCGCTACTTTTCCACTATTGATGACCGTAGTCGACATTGGTGGGATACGGAATAAGGATTATTCGTGTAATATGGCATGGCAACCTGATTCCATAGGAACAGCCCAGTTCTATTTAAACTTCGTATTCTCTTCTACACTGATCAAAAATATAATAACGAGTTCAAGTTCATCGTATCCGTAAGTAAAATTCAGGTTACGCAATAAATCTATCAAACGCGACAGCGCACTAAACGTCTATGAAACATATATAAAAATAAATCAAAGTAGCCTCCATTTTCATAGTGACTTTAAAATAAGTGACGCTCGGTTGAAATTCGAATGACCAGTTTTCCGACAAACGCTCTTGATGCTTGAACGTGCTAAATATCATTATGAATATTCAAGAAAAATATTTTCTTCTCATGACACTTTCTAGCGAACCGATATATTTAGTTTAGTAAAAGTAAACAATTCGGTCGGCTATATCGGCCAACCAATAAAACCGGATGATTCAATATCTTTCGCACGCACTGAAAATATCTATTACGTTTCATACTCGTATGCAAAAGAGCGTACAGCTAACTCGCGTTTCAGCCTTGGGTTTACATATGTATGTGTGGGCATTTATTTAGACAAATGACAATCGCAAATTACACTCTTACGTATCATAGAATAAGTACTGGCATAGAAACCGTACAGAAAGACGTATGTTTGATCATACGAAATTCGAAAATAAATTCAGATTAACAAAGTTAAGCTACTATCAAAAACAGGATGGGTGACCGCTTAAACCTTGTGTTAAATCGGTTTTATAACATATTTGTAACAGTTATTTAGTTATTTACCTCACATTGCAATTATTGCAAACAATTAAGTTTAGATTATTATTTAAGCTTAACGCAAAACCTAAATAAGAAGCAATTATAGAAATACAACCCGTACAAAAATGCTTTTATTTTTTTATTTTTTGCAGTTACTTGAATGGGGTATTTAGTGTTTATTATAATCTTTTTACGCTAAAGTTTTCAATTGGCTTACTATAACTTTTAAAAAGATACAGCCCTGTGAACTCACTGAATCGTAAAGGACCGCGCGCCCCTGCAGAGTAATGACGTCACGCCACAACCGCGTGTCTGCGCGTCGCATTTGAAATTGAGCGAAGTTTTAAATGTACGTAAAATCGAAACTACTGGGTATAATTGAATGAAACTAAAAGTAATACATATGTTTATATGAAAACTTTACTATGACGAAGTTTCATGCGATTTGGCGTCCCTATTGACATTATTTATTGAATACCTGTACATTTCCAGGAACCAACGCCACTTACGACTGTTTTGTTTTATTTTAAATAAATTTGCGATAATGTACTCTATTCTATATTTTAACCTTGCAAAAACACGGAAATTTGCCAAACCATTACTCAGCAGTGCTCGAATTGCATTTCAAATAGCTTTACGTAAGTCTTCAGCGACAAGTGTTGCATGAATGAATCAGGTGACGCTTCGTTTATTTTTATGTGCATTCTACACGCCTAATTAGGCTAGACATATTTGTTTACTTTAAAATGACTATACTTACATACTTGACTGGTTACTTGGTGCTGCAGGAGGGTGAAATCCCGCAATAGCTGTGTTTGAACTTCAAACATGACGATATAATGACAAATCACTAAATTGTGCAGCTAATTAAATGTCCGATCGTACATAAAGTATTTTAGATTCATTTAACGTAAGAATTGGTAAAGAGCTACGAAACGTAGTCGAACTATTTATGCTATGAATCCGGTAGAACAGTACTTGCCACGTGGGAGGTTATTGCTGCATGAATCAACATAGCCGCGGATTATCTAACGTTGGGCTATCTTACATCATCTACGTAATCTTTCAGTAGGATTTTTTACAGTAAGTTTACAATTAACTTAACAGTACTTAAACCAAACATGCTAATTAAGTTAAATCGCATTCGTCCAAACTGGAGGTCTTATATTTAGATTAAATGCAGACTTTTTCATACACTAATCTTGGAGTAAGTTTTATTCTAAGTTTGGTCGAATGCGGTCTTAGTATACATATGTAAAGTAGAGTTAAAGCAAATAATGCATTTAACTATATGTACTTATTAAATGTATTATTGTAGTATTCATATATGAATGTGTAGTATTAAAGAATGAAGTGTCAATGTTAACGTAGAAAGTCTTACAGAGATATACGAGCTAGTATGGTATCAAACGAGATGAGATATAGCAGACACGACCACAAACTCGTTAAAATTTTGAACCATTTTGAACTATGACTGACTCTACTTAGTATTCAAATTATGTTTGTAACTTTTTTTTACATCAGATCTTGTGCTTAACTAGGTTCACCCTAATATTAGTAGGATAATAGATATCAGGCTAATCAGGCTTAGTAGTATTTCAGTGAGACCGGTCCACTATCATTTGTCAACAAGAAGGACTTCATACGTGTCTTCATTCACACACTCGTACTCTTCAATTCTAGTGTGTTTGAAGAGACACTTGAGTAACGTGGCACAATACAATTATTTAAGGATGTATCAAAGAAGCTTAAAAGTGTTGAACGTTACATCAATCACTAAGCACATTATGACAAAAAGGAAGTAATTGATTTTATTAATAAATAACTTTACATCCGTTTGCAAAAAAGGTTCTGTCGACTTTTAATAAGACTACATTGCATATTTTAAACCTTCAAACATAAATACTGAGTTGAAACCAACGCGAGCAGTATTTTATACCGTACCAAGAATGTATAAGGAGAACGTTCCAGAAAGTGTAAATAATGCAGTGAAGGGCAAAGTGTTCGTTTTGCATACAGTGCAGATACGAGATAGTACAGTTGTTACCGACGACGAAAACACACGGGCTCTGTGAAACAGCCGGGGCCGTAGTAACGAAGAAAAATATAAATACACTTATTCAGGGCGTTTCGACTGTTCCACATATTATGGTTACCTACATTACAAAATGCGTGGTCGAGGATGGCGTACCCACAAATTTAAAGTTTTTCATTTTCAAGGTTTCCACTGAAACTTCATTTTTGTTGCCTTAATTAAAACATGTGAGGGAAGATCAAAGAAACGATGGATGGACTGTGTGAAAGATGATATGGCTAGAAAAGGAGTGACTATCGAGATTATGACTAATAGAGATGACGACTAATAGAGAAGTATGGAAGGAAAAGACATGTTGCGCCGAGCCCAAATAAATTGGGATAAGGGCAGGAGAATGATGATATGAATTAAAAATGTGTCTATCTTTGTACTGGAGTTTTTTAAGAATTCGGTAAAAAGTTGTAAGTAGAGCTTTGAGATTGAATAGGCTTTTAATTTAAAATCTCAGTGAAAAAATTAGACCTGATAAGATGTAATAGATAAGTCGGTTCAATGTATAAATCGCTAACATTTCCAAACTTCTGTTTTAAAATGTCAATAGTTGACTATTGTATAAGACCTCAACCAGATTTTGTATGCATGATTTAGCTCATACCGACAATAATTAATTCTAGACTAGTCACAAAAAAACACTAGACGGTGACGCCATTAAAATACAGCTGTATATTCCGAATCCAAAATATATCTACAAGTAGTATTTGCAGACACCCGGCAAGTTCGCGTGGTTCTCATTACTGAGTAAATACCTTTCTCTTGTCTTGGATAAGAACAGCCACTCTACACGTGTATCCCTACACCTATCTACCTTCACGAAAGTGTTGTGCTCTGGCTACATTGTTCAGACTTAATGCTAATTAAATTGTACCTTATCATAGGGCTGATAAAATTAGTTGTATTTTTACTACTGTAGAACTGCGTTTCTGTAAAGTATTTTTCTGGGTGCTTTGTAAAACAAATGCAATGTACTTTTACCGTGAATCATTATATATTTTTGATAAAATGAAATATTAAATGATGTCCTGGCCAAAATTAACAATAACTTCGAATTCGAACAATTTCATTCGGATTATTTTAAGCTTTGTTACCTGAACAGTTATGTAACGAGATTTGCGACACGAATATGCACCGCTCTCTTAGTTTAGTTGTTATCTTAAAGGGAACTTAAATTAATCGACTGCTCATGTACCTAACATTAAATAACCTAAAACATATTTTTACACGCGCTGTCCGTTGATACCGGCTCCGCTATTATTAAAGTATTTCGCCTTCATCTTGAAACAAACAAAGTATTCATAACTTATCATTAAAAACGGATCTTTAATATTTCGTTTGAATATCACAGAGGCACTCGAATTAATGGGTCGTTAAAAAAATTATGAGGATATTAAGATAAAAGTCGGTACCTATATGTAATATGCTAATAAAGCTATTCAATTATGCTCCTTTAAGCCTGCGTCATTAGCAATATTTGGTACAAATTCTTATTTGATAAGATTAAACGGCACGTGAAATAAAACGAAGCAAGGAAAATATATTTCTCCTTTTTGCACTGGCACAAGATTCAAAATTGTTCAGATTCGATTATTAGCTTATTTCTTTAATTTTAAACATGCTGTTCTAGATTATAGATAAAACATAGCCCTTTTAGAGCCGACCGGCATTTGTAGAAACGATGGCAAGAGACCTGACGGAATGTCCTTGGTCCCGTGGAATATGGGACGGGTGTTAGTGTGGGATGCAACCTGCGTAGACACGCTAGCCCCATCACATCTCCACCGGACCTCTAATAGGGCTGGTGCGGCAGCTGAAGCGGCCGAAAGCATAAAGGTAGGCAAATATAGTGGTCTCGGCCCAGAATATATGTTTGTTCCATTCGGCGTCGAGACCCTTGGTCCGTGGGGTCCTAGCGCTCAAAGCCTCTTCAATGAAATTTCGAAGAGGCTCATTGACGTCACTGGTGACCGAAGAGCTGGCAGTTTCCTCGCTCAACGCATAAGCTTAACTATCCAGCGAGGAAATGCTGCCAGCATCTTCGGGACGATGCCGCAGGGCCCTTTTTTAGATATAGGTTTTTAATTTTAAAATATAGTTAAGTTTATAATTTTAATTTTAGTTTTGTATTTCATTATTAATATTGTATTACCTTGAATATTTTTTGTCCCTAAATAAACAATCTTACAAATTGTTATTACGGTAAAATGTTATGAGAAAAAATTTCGGAGTTCCAATAATCGGAGTTGCAATTTTATATGAACTTTGGCGCACCCATTAATGCAATATGATTATAGCTTATTTAATTAGGTGTTATACATGTCCTTAACCACGTCGGCAGATGTAGCGCTTTGAATTCACAAAGCCAAAGAAATATTATATTATAATTAAGTGTAAATTTATTGTGACGTGTTATTTGACATTATCAATATAGAAGTATCTGAGTATCTGACGTTGCCAGTTTAATGTAATCTACTCTAAGGCGGCACATTTCACACTGGAGCAGTTTTTGACTAACTAAGCGTAAAAAAATCCCGAAGTTACATGATGAAGCCCTGGTTTGACAAAATGGCAGGAAAGCGATACGGCGCAACTGTGACACCAGCACGGGAAGCACAAGTTGTATTTTCTCGCTTGTCGCTCAGTGCGTCTCTATCGTTACACACTAGATAGATAAGGAGATCCGAGCGACAAATAAGTCGCGGACAACAAGTGCAAGCCGTGCAGCAACCATTTGTCGCAACAAACTGTACAAGAACAAAAACAAGACATACAAGATAAGACAAGATGTGAATGAACTTTCCATTTATATTGGTTTGCATATAATCGTCACAGATATTGAAATTATCGTCTGCCATAAGACGTGAAAGGCCAATAAATAATCAGTATAATCACTAAGCATAAGTCCTAGTATATGGATAGAAGCTGCCTAACTAGCTGTTTCCCCCGACTCCGTCCGCGTAGACATCGTTTATCGTTGTTGGTGTGACATTGTCTCCTAATATATACGAATATTTTTTTATTCTCTCGGGGACTGCCTAATTTTCCCGGACAAATATTACCCTATGTCCGACACTGGGATTCAAGCTATAGGCGTAAAAGCGTAATAAACAAACAAACAAACCGAGTTACTTTCGCAATTGTACTATCGATGGTCTAGATAGAACGCAAATGTAAGTGCAAATTTTTGATAAATGCTAAATGTACTAAATGGGCATGTTTACTTTTTAATAAAAAAAATGCTCTTAGCACATTTGCCTTCTAGACCGTCAATATTAGTATAGAGGATGGATGTTTGTTTGCAGCGCTGTTATAAAATCAAAAGTTAATTAATAAACAATATTGTAGAGAAATAAACGCTTCTCGTCGTTACAGCGTTGACGACAGAACGATAACCGATAGTAAAATCGATTTTTCACGCCAAATCGCATACGTGTGGCGCGGAACGAACTCCAGTAAGCGGAATACGGGTGCGGTAAAATGTATACATATATTGTAAACGTATAGGTATGACAAACTGTGACACAGCAACATTTGTAAATGTATGTATCGTGGATATATGTAGGTATAATAGGTAGGTATACACATAATGTAAAGTATTGCAACATAAGTAAGAGCGTAGATTCAGATGTTTGTATTTTCACTTTTTAACTAGTCAGTATACCTACTAATTAATAAGCTTACCAGCTGTCTTGTTACAGATATAATATTATTGCCCAAACCACAAAAATAATGATGGTTTTCTAAAGATTACAATCATTATGCAGAATAACCAGTTTGTTATTCTGCATTCAACAATTTCAAAATTCGTCTGGCTGGAGTCAATCTTTTTACTAACGTAAAACATTATTGAAACATTTTGCCATAATTCTAAATAAATCACAATTCTTTATTTAACTTAATTCCTAATCCAAATTTTATTGAGACGTGTCCCGACAACCGTTTTCTCCGAATCGTAAAATAATCTCGTATTTATTCACGTCCATTCTTGGAACAATTTTGGCTTAGTCTTTTTAAGAAAATACGACAATACGAAATTCCAGTCAGGTTGTGTTTAATAGCTTATTGTAAATAAGCCAAAATGCTTTTGCATGCTAATATTTTCGAAATGGCCTTTGTTGTAAACGAAATAGGAAATAAAATACTGATGCTATTGTCCGTCGCAGGACTGCGTATAAGTTTGTTTTGGCAAGTCAATATTACAGAATTCGATGCTAGGTGATATCATGCCATTGTAAGCCTGAGAAGTTTTAAAGCGAGGTTCGTGATGGCGGATGACTATCCCTACATTCAAGGGTTCATTGTTGACAAAGCTCATTCAAAACCCACTGCAAGAAACCTAGCTATGAATATATATAGCGGATAAAATGATATCGTGATGTAGTTTTAGGGTGGGTTTAGACCAAGCGAACGAACAAGAATTCTATCGCATTATCTCTTACGTTTACTTTGTAAAAATAAAAACAAAACATGTTCTAGAGCATTTGCTCGTCTGGTCCAAACCCACCCTTATAGGATGCGCAGCGTTTCGTGATCATCATGCTTTCCTAAAAAAACCTGTGTTTAAATCTAATTCCTGTCAACAAGGGCATTTTCCCGTCATTTCCATATCTTTCAAATCATTGTTTTAAATATTAGAATATCTGATTATTCAAATATTTATGCTTCTTGTGCGATTAATTCCTTTCGGATTGTTATCTGCTATCTTACATATTGACCATTGGGTCACAATACAAAATTACTCGCGCATACCATGCCTTAGAAAACTACAACCCACCTAATTAATGACTTATAGATGTTTGGTCTGTTTAATCAAAAAACGGATTTTAATCATACTTCCATATTTGTTGTCAACTGGTATACGAAAGATAATTAATTGCATGTACAAGGTGATGTAAAGTTTAAAAAAATCCAGTCATGTAATGAGTTGGTGGAAAAATTAGTCGTTCACTTTGAAAATGCAAAAAAGGAAAGATCACGTAGGTAATATTACGGCAAGATATTTCAAGGTCATCGCAATTCTGCAAAATAGACATTCATGTGCCTCTGCTTTGGCGGGTCCCAACAATATTTTGACGAACAAAAGCGGAGCGCAATGAACCTTTTGTGTAAAAAAGGTAAAACATTACGTAATGTGTCTGGCATAACTTTGTGTTTTTGTCAGTTTTATATCCAGATTATGCATATCGCATATTCTATTTCAGTGTGGGTGTATATTACTTAAGTCAATCGTAATACATTTGCGAGGCCATCCTACCGTTTCAATTTATTACAACATTGGCATAAAATACAGGATTTCCTACGTTATTCACGTTTTTAAAACTTTTACGAGTTATTTACTTGTGTACTTACAGAATACCGGCAAACAGGTCATAGGAATACAGAATTTGGAATGTTCACACGATTTCAAATATTTTCTTACAGCTTTGTTCGTTATTGATAAAATCACTTAAACCGCTACAAGTGTCATACACCTTGAAATATTGAAGATACTCGTAGGCTACGAGTATCTTCATTCAATATTTCAAGGTGTTATAAGTCGTAGCTGGCCGTAATTTCAAGAATGTCACTACGCTACGTTAAATACGGATAAAGTTGATCACAAATTCACAATTGCAACTTCATAATATCGACACAGCCTACCTATTAAAGAGCAGTTTAATGTTTAAAACAGACGGAAATCCATAAAAAGATAATATGAAAGCGAGATAGATATTATCGTTTTTTAATTTTATCTCGAAAAAAACTTATTCAAAAAACACTACATTTCCTAGAACTGCTAAACCCCCACCTTATCAGGCTATCTAGTAGTGCTTAATGATAACCCGTTATCAGTCTCGTATCTGAATACCTATTTATATGTTACGCGGGGCTCTGAGATTTCTAACATTGTGTAATTGCGGACTAGATTACAATGTTACAAAGGTAATCCCATAAAATAGGCTATCAGGAGGACTTTTGCTGCACTAAGAAGTGAATGAACTACTAAATAACGGCATTGAAGCTATTAATGTAATGATAGATTGATAGTAGAGAAGATAAATTTGTAATATCATAAGTTTACAGGTAAAATCCAAAATTGTACTGCTGGAAAATGAACTTAAAAATCGCAGATAAACTTACTAATTCTTTACCCTTATTCATAAAGGCATTATTAACCTATTTTAGTTAAAGTAATCTTTCTTTCTTTGTTAAAAATTACGAGACTCTACTAAATTTGCATAAACATTTTATGATCAAGTATCTCGTGACGTGAAATGCACTGTAATTGTTCAGGCTTGGTATGAATTATTTTTGGCAAACATGAGAACTAAGAAAATAAGAGAATTACAGAGGAATTAGTGCATAAAGATAAAATAGTAAATACGAGTGACCCTGACAACGAAGCTCCATTTAATACTGTTCCAATATGAATGAACGAACAATAGTGGGTGTTATTCAAGAGCTAGGTTCTAGTGAATGCAGAAATATAGGCGTTGAATAACAGGTCAAAGTCAATACGGAGTAACTCTTGAGTAGAAAACCAAACCGTACCTACAAGAATATCCAGGAAGAGCGAATTCGTTAACAAAATTGTTTTATCTCTTATCACACTGTCGAATTTGCACGATTAGAATTATCGTAATGTGATGTGCCAATGTATCGATCTGATAAAACGCCACTATCGATATTTCCGCCCCAGAATCACTTATTTTGAGTGTCTGGGAAAAGGAGGTTAGCAACAATAGAAATATATGTAATCTTGCGATCGAGGAAACATATCATGTCTGGCCTGAATAATGCACCTTCACAATTCTGAAATATGAACTCAAATTCAAAATTAAGTAAGAGTATGATTGTGCTGGATTTAATTTTGCCCTACACCTTGTCTACAAGTCCGAGTAATTCCTATCTGTGAGTCAATTTAAAATCAGAATCAGAATTAGAAGTCTTTGATCCATGTAGGTTGTACACCTACATGGAGATGGTAGGACATGGCAACCCATCTCTATGCATCAAACCAAATACATTCTGTCGTTTAACAGTTGATACAAATATACCAACATCCGTACTTCATCACAGACTTCCACGTGCATACTCGTATTACTGTGATTTTGTACATAACTCTTAACTGAAGAAATGTGTAAACTGTTGTTGTGAACTGGCTAAGTAAAGATAATTAACTGAGTTTCAGTCACGTTCGCCACCAGGACGCAGTGGCCCACTTACAGCGAGATAACACTTCTTACGAGAAGTGGGTAACATAGGTAGGTAGTGAACAGGTAACTGACCTAGTTGAACTAAATGAAAGTGCGGGTCAGAACGAAAGTCAGAAAGGTGAAAGAAACCACTTGTCGGGCGAAGGAAAACTTAAATTACGTTAGTTTGATGTAGAAGGAAATAAAGATGAGAATTAGCTGTGCTGTGACGAGCAAATGAGATGCCTATGGAGAAAAAGTAAATACCTATTAAGAAAGAAACAAAAACTAATTTCATCACTATAATGGTATTGATGCTAAATACGATTTGCGGTTTTGAGAACAAACGTTCATAAATTTAGTTAGATTACTGACAAATCCAGGGTTCAGCTGAAAACCAGCGCTGTGGCTCCAGCTGCAACACATGCTGGGCTGAGTCCTATTTGACTTCACACTACAGTGCAACGATTCTATTTCTGCTCAAATCTTGATTCTTTTTTTTTACCCTGTTTGTTGCGTTGTAGTGTGTTTTTTGTCAAATACTTTTTTTTAGTTTGAATATGAATTTGAAATCATATAGTACTGAACATTACTGCGTAATCGGTCTTCTTGGCTTTATTTGTAGTGTAGTTATTAAGCGGTAAAGTTGTAGCGACATTAAAGGTTCGATAAAGTAAAACATAGTGCGCGTGTATCTGAAACTCTGTATAGTATTTACGTTTATTGAACTGCGTTGTTATCTTAGTTCCTAGCAATGTTTGCTAAGTTTTCGTTATCACTTCGCAAAGTCGATACCGATCTCGTATCATATCGTATCTCACTTTCTCTATTCTGAGTATTGCTATAAATAGTAAAGAAACAATGCACGTATCAGTTGATCTGGAAGGTTACATAATATTCAATGTCGATTAAATACTGACTTCAGAAGGGAACGCAAATTAAACGATAACGCTTCCTTAATACGTAATGGTGCCCGAGTTATAGACGCATTTGATGTTGCCGTACTTGTAACTATTTTTATGATCCATCATTTTCATGTTTTACTTTATGATTATTTTGAGATCCCACATAACATTTTGTAGTATATTGAATCACATCATGTAAAAAACCGGTCAAGTGCCAGTCGGACTCGGGCACCGAGGGTTCCGTATTGAAGATAATACGCTTGGTGAAAATACTCATTTTGTTATAAGCTTTATTTTCCAGGCAATAAGGTCGATTTTGACTAGCCTAAATTTTTATACAGATTTTCTTAGTTTTTTTGTTATTTCTCAAAAACTGTAAACAATGAACACTTTATTTTATTTTTCCCAGAAAATATAAGTTATTATCTAAACGTCAGGATTTTTTTCAGAATTTTTGATTAATAAACTTCGGAGATAAGGGGGGGGAACGGTCATTTTTTGTACATTTTTGGCTATAAATCAAAAAGTAAAAAACAAAAATTTTTCAAAAAAATAGTTTTGAAATGTGCAGATTAAGACCTTTCATATGACACCCCATTTGCTATAATCGAACCACTTTCATTTTTGAACCCCCCATTCTAGACCCCTTTTCAATTATTAATGAAATTAATTTCATATTTTTTTTACTACAAATAGATGCGGGCAAGCAAGTTGTACAACTATGCCAAATTTCAAGTTGATAGCATTTGTAGTTGCTGAGAAAACCTGCTGTGACATACAGACAGACAGACAGACAGACAGACAACGAAGTCTCACCATAAGGGTTCCTTTTGTACCATTTTGGTACGGAACCCTAAAAATCAACCACGCGACGTGTTGCGGGTGGGTCCACACTAGTCCTCAGCCCCACACAGTGGTTTCCGAAAAAACCACAGAATCAGATCAGTGAAATTGTTTGAAACTACAGTTTCAGTTTGTTCAAAACCTACTTGTTTGGTTTGGTCACCAATGCCATCATTGTTATCCGCATCAGAATCTTTACCTGTAACAAAATAATATTAAATTAATTAAAGTAGACAACCTAGTCACACTAAACTGGCCTCAAGAATATGCTAAATAGAACGCCTAGACTCCTACGACATAAAACTAAATCACTTCATTAAATCTAAATGAGAGTAATGAAACTCTGGCGTTTCCTTGATATATAAATGAGGAAGCTAGTGAAATTACTTGGTATGATAATTGCCAATCCCCTCGTCTAGTTAAGGATCCATTAGAACGGTCACGCGAAGGGCTTGATGATATAAATGGACAGGGTGTTTTAGATAATTGCACTTGTACCATAATCAAATAACAAGAGCAATCAAATAGATCGAAAATTAAAAATACAAAGATAAAATTTGCTCAATCTAAAAACAAGCTGATCTTGTGTCTTAAAAAAAAGAGTATTCTGCCAAATCGGTTCAAACTTGTAGGAAAAAAAATCGTTTGCTTATATCAACAGGGCCTCCATTCTACTTTGTAATAGCTCATCTTGCTTCAATATAGTAATTATATTATTGATGTTATGACAGCCCTTATTCACCTGACAGAAGAGCTGTCGCACGATATCAAATTAAGATTGGCTAAACCAAACTTCTTAGAATAAAGGCACAGCTTTAACAAGCACACAAAACCCGTCTATGAACGTTAAAATGTACTTCTTTATTATTAAATAACTAGCTATTATTATTTATCGTTATCTACGAATGAGTCAGACCACGCAAACAATTAACAATAAACTCGACAAAAACTTACAACGATTTGCTAATGGGGTCCATGACTTCGAAGTTATTTACTAAAGTATGGAAAAAACTGAATTCCTCACGATCACGTAGCGTTAACAATTGGACCAGTTGGATAAAGTTGTCCAAAAGTAAGAAATTTTAGAAGAATTATGGCAGGAATTAAACTATATCTAAAGGTAGTAGACGAAACTAGGAATGGAGAAAATATCAGTAGAGTAATTTTTACTAGTTAGGTATTGTTTGTCGGTCGTCTATTTGATTTTTTTAAAAGCATGCGGATAAGGCAGACGAGCTTACAGGCCACGCGATAGTACGAGGAACTGAGACCCATGTACGTTTTCGTTCTCAGAATTACAATCTTAAGACTGGAATCCAAAGACTGATTACAAAGACAATTTAATATTCTAGGCCTAGAAATGCAGCAAAAACAATTCAACACAAGTTTTATATTTTGTATACAGTGGTTTGATTATGACCACCACAACATCTGGAAAATACTTATTTTAAGTGCCAGTTTCAATAAATTAAGATGATATGAGTATGAATCTTTCATGATAGGCTCGTACAACGATTTGTTTGCAAGTCCTGCGTAGACGTCAAAGCACGTTCTGCACTCAACCCCTCCCCTTCCGCGTTCCTTTGCGTCCTGCACCGTCGGGCTCTCAAGAAATTACCTATGGGAATTAATCTCTCGTACTAAGATTACTAGATAACTTTAATGATGAGTGGAAATTATTAGAGAACTTGTTTAAACCAGAAATTGTCTTGAAAGTTATATCGTCATGTTTACTAGTTGGCTTTACTACTAACTAGATTTTATCATGTACAGCTGAAAGATGGCCGACTTGAGAGATTTAGTTGAATATCGCGTGTGACGTTTAGCTAAAGTAATAAGAATACTCCAAGAACATTTGCCAAGATGAGTCCTTCGTTCCTAATCAAATCATTCGATTGATTTTGCAGTATTTTGTTTGCAATTGGGAATTCAATGTACCTGTGGCTCTACTAGGCAAAAACATATTGCTTTAGTCATGTTATCGTATCGTCAACGTTATGATAGCTCTTATGTACTTGACAATAATTGTGGTCAAGTTAAAAACAACACATGTCTAAAGCTATATACAAACTGCTGAGTTTTGCCACCTGACAGAGTATGAAAGGTATCATTAGACAGTGTTTCGTATTTATTATCTAGCTCTACATCCGGACATCTTTATGATGATGTCATGTCAATGGATTGTCTTTCAGGCATAGATGATACGTAAGTATTACAATTGGGTCATGGGTGAAGCCTAGTACCCAGGTCTGCAAGGGTTAGTGATTTTTATTACATTTTATACTTTCCTTAAGCTTACTTTCCCAAGCTCAATAAGGGCAAACAATATTAATTAACCTTTCGACTCGCAAAGTTTCATAATCACTTATGATGATTATTGATGCATGCATTTAATTCAAAGATAATAACATTAAATACATCGGTTAAATATTGGGATATAATTAGTTAAGAGGAGATTAAAATTATATAACATGTAGTAAACAAAGAAATGAAATGAATTGCATGTAGTAAGATAGACGGAAATAATATGAACATTATCGTACATGTGTATGAACCGCATGAAGTTCATAATATATTTTTAGTTTCCAATTAATCTCCCATGCATGCACGAGTCAAGTGCATCGAGATAAGTGCAGCATTATCAATCAAACGTATTTAATGGATTTAATGAGCGCCAGGCATAATTGTGTCTGTAATGGACAGGTGACAGTGTTGCTCAATGCGAGAATTGTGTTTTTACCAAATAATTAAATAAAACAAAAACTGTTTATATTTAAAAATTGAAAACTTGAAAAGGTAAGACATACTTTTAACTTTCATTCATAATGCCGTCTTTTTCAGTAAAATAAAACAAAAGTAGAGCTTAAATTTAGTTTTATGACAAAATATTTTTTAAGTTCCCGACAAAACAGCAAATTGTACTCGAATTAAAACACAGTATTAGTTAAGTAAATAGGCCTCGTCCTTGCCGAACAAAGCTGTGTAATCAAAAACCAAAACGATCCATAACATTCATGATATGCATGCATAATGCAACGTGCATTCGCCTTACAAAGAAAGCGCCCGGCGAATTGGGTTACCATCGCACCGTGGTGAAACAAGATCCTTGGAATAACTGCGACTTTTGTTCGGAGCGTCAGTGCCAGTCTTCAAGAATTCTTTACTAAATCGACCCGATATGGCACTGCGTTAATTGGATTATATCAAGATTGCGTATAGGTAATATAAAAGACTTTATTCTCAAGGCAGTAAGCGCAAGCCTTGAGTTGGCTCGGGATGTATTTTGGTGCAGAGGTGTGGATGATTGGTTTAATTCTACACTTTCACTTGGTTTTATATGCGGTCGAGAATTTATTAAATTCGGTAATGAGATTTTGTTTCCTTTAAAAATACTCG